>CM055121.1:853328793-854528793 GCA_029206835.1 Rana muscosa | reverse complement strand
CTAAGCAGTAGTGTGGTGCCATATGAATGAGAAAACCCCTAGGGGTGTCGCTGATGGGAGCTGAGGTGGTTATGGCAGACAGGACTCTAAAGAAGGATGGTTTAGAGGGAAAGGTTCCAAAGGTAGGGTCAAGAATGACCACAAGTGCTAATAAACACTTAAATTGTGAGAGATCAACAAGATGTGCAGATAAGAAGCTGGCAAGGTATAATATTGCTACATTTTTTATTCCTTTTTTCTTGCCTTTTCTCACTGCTTTGGGTTTGTCTATGGGGACTAGTGGATCCCCAGAAACTACCACAACAAATTTTTCTATTTATCTCATTTTAGATTACTTTCATGCATCCAAACTCCTGATGAGTGGTAGGTGACCATGAAACGCGTAGAGTTAACATCCTTGGATGCTCTATGTGACAGGGGTCACTTGGGGCACAGGGGGAATGAGAGCCCCACCATGATCTGGGATAGTCATATTCAATGCTGTATATACATGGTATACTGTATATTGGGTGTATATTGTGTGTGGGCTGTTGTGTAATATTTGCTGTGATGGGGTGTGATTGCATTCTATTGTCTATTGTGGCTTGTGGTAATTAAGTCTGCTACTGTGGTGATGTGGATTGGAGCTTGGTAGACCGTCTGGCTGCCTATTATGGGATGTTTAAGTGTCTTTCTGTGAGGAGGGGTGGGGAATCACCCCTCCTGCTAAGACTGTTTACTGAAAGAGAAGTTTGCACACACCTGACCTGTATGACCATTGTCATTGGACAGTTTAACCTGCCCTGTTCCCCAAGGATGGGAGGGAAGGGTTTTGAAGAGAAATGTGTTACCATGTGCTTGAAATAAATTCATTCCCTGTTTTTGGGACTTCAACACAGAGCGTTTGTCCCGTATGTTTGGAAGAATTAATCCTATGGGAAGCGGTCGCCTGACTGTGGAGGATCGGCAGTGGATGTGTGTCCAGAGAGGGAATATCTTAAATGGCGTTAACCCCTTTCATACTTGGGGTGCCGTTACATTGGTTGGCAGCGGTGGGATTTTCCCTCCAGTTACTGGGACACTCCAAACCACCACAGTGAATGACCAGCTATGCAGCCTGCAGGAAAGCCACGCTGAAAGACTTACTTGAGAGCCGTGGAGGGACCGGTGGGACAAAGAACAAGGCCACCTTGATCAGGGAGCTAGCCGAGATGGATCAGAGGGATGGTGATGCAGGACCCCGGTCAGTTGAAGACTTGTTTCAGCAACGAGTTCGACAGCGGTTGGCATTATATGGTGCTAACCCATCAGAGACCGCCATACAGGAAGCCATTAAAGACATCCAGCTGCAGGATGAGCGGCAAGAGAGAGAACTGGGGCGACAAGAGAGAACTAGAGCGGCAACATGAGCGGAGAATGGCGGAAATACGGCAATCGGAGACCACGCCTAAAGATGCAGCGCCTGTCCGTAAGTTGCCCTTTCCGGCGTTCAAACTATTTAAGGAAGGAGAGGAGGAAATTGAAGCGTTCCTGCAGGACTTTGAGAGACTATGCCAGATACATGAAGTACTGCCCCAAGATTGGGTCGCCTTACTGGCAAGTAATTTAACGGGCAGAGCGGCGGATGCGTATCGGGCCCTGGAGGATGAGGACACTAAAGACTATGACCGGGTAAAAGAAGCTCTGCTAGCCCGATTTGCCATTACACCCGAAGCCAGCCGGATTAAGTTTTGAGAATCCCGGAAACAAACCCACATAACATACGTGGAGTGGGAACATCGTCTGCAGCGAAACCTTAAGGGCTGGTTCCAGGGAAGCCACGCTCATACCATAGAGGACATCACCCAGCTAGTACTCTTAGAACAGTTCTTTAACCACACCCCTCTGGTACTACGGGATTGGGTGCGAGATAAGCGACCATGGACTGTACAGCAAGCGACTACTTTGGCCGATGAATATCTGGACTCTCGAAGGTCAGGCGGAAGCGATCGCTATCCACTATCTCGGCCCAGTTTATCAGCCTCTAACCCAACTACAGCACCAACCCCAGCGGCCACTTATCCTCAGCAGCCCAGGTTCAACTCCCAGGACTACGCACAACCCATCAGGTGTTTCGGATGTAAACAGCTAGGGCACAAAAAGCCAGACTCTCCATTGAATTCAGCCAGGCAGTCCCAGTAGTGGAGACAGCCAGCAGGGGGGAACCCCCACACATCCATGCCTGTGGCCCACTGCGTTGAGGAGGAAGAACATTGGGGCGTCTTGCACGAGGCTGATCCCATGCAAGCAGCTAACCGGGACAACAGGCAGCAACACAGGCAGACTGTCTGGGTCAATGGAAAGGTAGCCAATGGCCTACGTAATTCTGGTGCCACCATGACCCTACTACAGAAGAACCTCATCCCAGAGAGCCAACACACCGGAGACACTTTAACCGTAAGAGTAGCGGGAGGTACTATCTTCCGGCTACCCGTTGCCCGGGTTCCCCTGGATTGGGGGGTTGGTTCGGGACATGTGAATGTAGGGGTGATGAAGGATTTGCCAGCGGATGTACTTCTGGGGAATGATTTGGTCCCCCTCGTTTCTGCTTACGCCCCGATGGGCCCCACTGAAGCCAACCCAGTGACTACCTGTGCCCAGACCCATGCTGCTGGAACTGGCCTGATTGCGGCTGAGAATGGGGTAAGATTATCTTCCCCGACATGTACCTTAGATCAGGCACAATATCAGTCTTTTCATAATTCTTAATTTATTTTCCTTCCATATTGTCAACAACAACAAAGAAAACGAATAAATTTACAACAATTTCCATAACCAATAAGTGTATATATATTGACAAAAATGATTATTTAAAAAAAAAACCTTTACCCAACCTATCCCTCCCACCCCCCATTCCCAACCCTCCATAATCTACACCCCCTCCCACCCCCCACCGGCCGAAAAAAAAAAGGGGGGTGCGCTAACATATCCTTCAGCCGTTCCACATGAGACCCACTTCTCTTACCGCTAAGCTCTATATTTCTCATTGAATATTTCTTTCAAATAGTTTCTTTCCCTTTTCTGAATTTCTGAATATATTCCAACTTGACCATGTTAAATCATATTGTTCTTTCTTATTTTTGGCGGAGAGTACTAGGTCCTCCATGGCTTCTATTTCTCTAATCCGGTTTAGCCATTCTAAAATTGATGGGGGGTCTTATATCCCTCCAATGCAGGGGAATCCCAACTTAAGCTGCATTGATTATGTGGCATATTACTGATCTTTTATAGGACTGAACCGGAATCTGTGAGCAATGAAGGAGGAATAGTGCGGGGTCATCTGGTATTTGTAATTCCGTAATTTCCTAAATTTTTTGAATCTCCAACCAATATTGACGTATTTTCTTACAGGACCAAAATATGTGTAGTATTTACCCGCTTTCTTCCCCATTATCTCCAGCACCTATCCGAATTCTCCCTTGAAAATTTATGAAGTTGTACTGGAGTATAGTACCACTGCGTCAAAAGTTTATAATTGGCTTCCTGGGTTCGAGTGCAAACTGAAGAATTAAAAGTCACATAAATGATTTGTTTACGTTGTAGTGGGGATAAAGTCCTGTTTAGGTCTCTTTCCCACTTACTAATGCCAGGCATCACATAATCAACCGGTGGTTTATTTAATAGTCTGTACATCTTAGAAATTCCTTGTAAGAATGGTTCTTTCTCATTGCAATATGATTCAAAGGTCGTTAGTTGCCATTGGAAATTTGTAGGTGGTCCTAAAGATCTCAAGAAATGATTAATTTGATAAGCTTGCCACAGATTAATTTCAAAAGGGCCCCCTACTTGGGTCAATATTTTAACAGTTGGCCACGTCTCTGATTTGAGGAAATGTGATGCTTGATATAGCCCCTTATCTTTAAGATTTCTAAATGCGCCAGTTTCCATAGCTGGGAGAAAACCTGGGTTCCCCAGGATAGGAAACAAAGGTGATTGTCTTGATGAGAAATTTATATTTTTACAAATCCTTGCTGTAATTCGTAGCGTTGTTCCAATTAAGGGGTGTTTCTTAATAAAACTTGGCAATACTGTATAACACCAAGGTGCTCTACATAAAGGGACAGGACTCTTCTGTTGTTCCATATTAACCCATCTCTTTAGGTCCGTATGTCTACACCAGTCTACTACTCTCAGTAAATGTACTGCATAATAATACTTTTTTATGTCCGGTACTGCAATCCCCCCAAAATCTTTTGGTAATGCCAACAGATCTCGTCTAATCCTTGGTCGCTTTCCTGCCCAAATACATTTCGTAAAGAGTGTACGTACTTGCTGCAAAAAGACATTGGGGATCCTAATTGGCAGTGCTTGAAGTAAATATAGGATTTTTGGGAGGATAGTCATTTTAATTATATTAGTACGACCAAACCACGAGTGTAGACCATGTTGTAGTTTATCAAGAAGAGATCTAATTGAGTTATATAGTGGCGGAAAATTTATCTTAAAAGTATCTTTTATTTTTGCAGGTATATTTGTACCCAGATACTTTAGAGACTTACTCCATTTAAAGCCAAAGTTTGAGTGTATAATATTTCGTAGTGAAGGTGTTATCGCTACGCTCATGGCTTCTGATTTACTGTGATTTATTTTCAAGTTGGATAGACTACCATATTTCTCAATCTCCCCTACTAAGTTGGGGAGAGATATGTGGATATGACAAAGAAAACAACAAGTCATCCGCATACGCAGAGACTTTGTGTGACCTTTCTCCTACCTGTATTCCCCGTATATCTGGGTTTTGACTGATTTTATTTAAAAAAGGCTCTAATGACAGAGCAAAAAGTAAGGTTGACAGAGGGCATCCCTGGTGCGTACCATTTGAGATACTGAAAGGTTTTGAAAGAACACCATTAACCCTTACAACCGCCTGAGGGGACGCATAGACGGCCGTGATCCAGCCAACCATACGTTCCCCCAGGCCCACCTGTTTCAGTACCTCGAAAAGGTATCGCCAGTTCACTCTATCAAATGCTTTCTCAGCATCAGTGTTCAGAAACACACAAGGGGTATTCGTTTCGTTAGCCTGATGAACCAAATTCAATACCTTTGTTGTGTTATCTCTTCCTTCCCTTGTTGGAATAAAGCCCACTTGATCTAAATCAACCAAATGTGAAAGCCACGGTTGAAGTCTAACGGCCAGTATTTTGGTAAAAAAATTTAAATCAACATTAAGTAAAGAAATAGGTCTGTAGCTTCCGCACTCCGCCGGGTCTTTCCCCTCCTTCGGAATTACCGTAATCTGTGCTCTAAGTGTATCCCGAGGGAAGGCTGAGGTCAGGCCCACTGCATTAAAAACTTTTATCATTTGTTCACGAAGTATGTCCGCAAATTCTTTATAGTATATTATACCAAAGCCATCTGGGCCTGGTGCCTTTCCATTTTTAATCGTTTTTAATATCATGTTAAGCTCCTCAACCGAGATAGGTTTTTCTAAGTTATGGCGGGTTGGGGAAGATAGTCTAGTAAGGCCTGTTGATGAGAGATACTCTTCTATTAAGGACGTTGAAGTGGGTATTTCTTTCAGATTATACAGGGTAGAATAGTATTCTCCAAAAGTCTGAGCAATATCTTTTGGCATTTGTATTGATTGTCCCTCTCTCCCTTTTTAATTTGTGATATATATGTTGGTCTATTTTTTTCTTTAATTTTCCCTGCTAGAAGTCTACTGCATTTATCCTCCATTTTGTAGTTTACTTTCTTAGCTCGTTGCAATACAGCTTTAGCTTTAAAACGTAAGATATCCGTTAACTGTCTTCTCAAATATCCGAGCTCCCTTCCTACTGTAGATAGTTGTGTATTTTTATGTTGAATTTCTAATACCTGAATTTCCTCTAATAAAGTCCTAATCTGTTTCTCTCGTTTTTTTTCTTCAAAATTGATCCGTGTTTGATCAAAATTCCTCTGATCACCACCTTGTGTGCCTCCCACACCATACATGGGTCACTCCCTGGAGTATCATTTATTTGAAAATATGCTGACATTTCTTTAACTAAATCTTTTTTCACATCAGAATTCTGAAGTAAACTTTCATTTAATCGCCAGCTCTTCTCCTGAGGGAGAGTCGCGTTGGAGAGGGAAAGACACAAGGAAATTGGGGCGTGGTCAGACCAGGTTATATTTCCAATATTAATTTCTGTGACCGAGGATATCAAATAGTGCGGAATCAGGAACATGTCAATCCGAGAATAAATTTGATGGGGATTGGAAAAGAAGGTATAGTCTCTCTCTTCTATATGTAAAATCCTCCAAATATCCACTAATTGTAGATCATGTATTTTTCGGAGTATACTTCTAATCCTTTCTGGAATTGATGATGTCCCTGAAGAGGTATCAATTCTAGGGTCTAAAACGATATTAAAATCTCCTTCAAAAATTAACTTGCCCTCGGTAAATTCCTCTAATTCACACAGAGTTTTCTTCAGGAAAGTATCTTGGTGTTTGTTTGGGGCATATAATGTGGCCAACATTATACAACATTATACAACCCTTAAGAAAAATAAATCTCCCATTGGGGTCCACACATTTGTCTACAAGAGTCCATGGGATCCGATTAGAAATTAGTATGGAAACCCCTTTAGATTTTGCCTGTTGATTCGGTGCGTGGTAAACACAGGGAAAGAATCTATTTTGAAGAAATGGCAACCCTTTTTCCCTGAAGTGTGTCTCTTGAACAAATGTGACATCTGTCCCTGAACGCTTCAGGTCATCCAACAACATCCTTCTTTTTTCTGGGACATTAAGTCCTTTAGTGTTCAGGGAGGTAACCTTCGCTCCCTCCATCTCTCTCCCCCCTTCCCCTCTCCCCCCTCCTCTCTCCCTTCCCTCCCTTCCCCTATATCCCCTTCTCTCCCCCCTATCCTATTCCCCTCTCTCCCCCCCTATCAAAAAAAAAAAAAAACCACTGCCCCTAAGCCCCAATGGGGACACACCTTTAACTGAGCCACTCGATTGGCTTCAGTTGGTGTAACACCTAATTAGGGGACTGGTCCTAGAGGCTGAGGAACCCCGGCCTACCCTCTTCCACCCCCCCGACAATAATCCCAATTTACAATAGTATGGAACATCAAATATACCCATATAATCTCTCTTTTCTTTTTCCTCCTCCTTTCTCTCTTTTTTTTTTCTCTTCCTTTCTTTCCCCTTCCCTTTCCTTCTCTTTCATTATCTTCTCCTTTTTTTCCTTTTTCTCTTCCCCCCCCTTCCCTTCCCTTTTCTCTTCCTTTTTTCCCTCCTTTTCTTCCCTTTCCCTTTTCTATCCCCTCCTTCCTTTCCGTTCCTTTTCTCATCAGGCTTTCTACATAATTAATTTCATATATATTATCTCCAAGAGCTTAGTTTCCATCTCTTTTACTTACCCCCTTCACCTTCCCCCCCCCTACTATGCCCCCCCTCTCCCCCCTTCTCCCAACTATATACATATCCTTTAGGCTGCCCCAGAGATACGCATACAATGAGGTCAAAAATAAGTAAAATACAACAATATATAAGTACATTTTCCTCAACTCATTACTTCAAGAAACATATCACTAAATTATGCATCTCTGAGCCAACCTCTAATCATATCATACATCATTTAATATTCAACATGCATTATTCATAATATTATAAGAAATATTATAACTCCAAAATAATGCTCCTCTTCTCCGTCCTCCTCCCTGCTCAGTCCCTAAGTCTCAACCTGGACTCCAAGACTCAAACAGAAAAAAATAAAAATAAAACAATACTGCCATATTAATACATTCTACCAATATCAATGGCAAGGAACTTCTTCCTCTAATATTTCCCCTTCCTTCTGCCAAACCCCTCCTACTGCCCCATGTTTCCCCTCCTCCTCCGTCCCCTCCCTCCACATATCTAAACTAAATTTGTGTTAATCTTAATCCAGTGTAAATCGTGTAATAATATATATTTGTGTGTGTGTGTGTGTGTGTGTGTGTGTGTGTGTGTGTAAAAACAAATTTTTTGTTATAAGGTCTCATTTTCATTCCTATTATGAGACAAAAAAGAAAGGGGGAAAAAAATAAAAGCCTAATGAAAAAGTGATCTACCATTGTATCAAAAAAAAAAAAATATTAGGAAAATGCAAAAAGGGGGTTAAGGGGGAAAAGGAGAGGGAAAGGGAGAGGGGTGGGAGGTAAAACAGAATACAAAAAAAAAGGGGGAAGCAGGAAGAGAGATGATGCTAAAAAAAAAAGGAACAGAGGAGAGGGAGAGACAGAGTAAGGGAAGGAGAGAAAAAGAAAGAAGGGAGGGGAGGGGGAGGAACTCAAATTTTTTTAAATACGGTAACAATGCAAAGAATAAATAAAGCCCTAGGAGCTCAGTCTGGAAACAAGTTCTTAATTCAAAATACCAAACAATTACTGATCACTTCATTAACCCTTTAAAGGGCTTCCTAATGTTTCTTCTTCTACATTTAGTGGGCCCTTTGCCTCTAATGTATATCTTTTTCACTTTGGTGGTCCTGGGATATGTTGCAGCCAGTCTGGTATTTCCAATGTCTCTATCTCCAGGAACGTAAACAAGTCTGGTAAGTCTGATAGTTGTCGTAACGGAATAACCGCATATTTTTTTTAACAGTAAGAGAAAAGGGGTATCCCCAAAGGTAAGTCGCCCCAGACTTCCTAATTTCCTCTAAAAGAGGGCGCAACATTGTTCTACGCTGTAGAGTGGCCCATGAAAGGTCAGGTAGGATTTTTATCTGGGATCCCTCAAACAAAACTTCTCCCACCTCCCAGGCTTTGCGACTTATCATCTCCTTATGAGCGTATCGATGGAAACAACATATCACATCTCTAGGTCTATTTGCATTCGTTGAGCGTGGTCCCAAAGATCTATGGATTCTTTCAAACTCAAAAGCCTGGGAAGCTGGGGGGGGGGGGGGTATCCATCTGTAGGCAAATCGCTAAAATAGCCTCTCTTAGTTTCTCTTTTTCAATTGACTCTGGGATTCCCCTGAACCTCAAGTTCTTACGACGGCTGCGATCCTCAATTTCCTCCAGCCTTAATTGTACCACATTTGTTTGGGTAGAGCAATGTGTTTGCACTTGTTCTAATTGAACGACACGTTTTTCTAAAGAAGGTAATAGTGTTTCATCCTGTTTTAATTTATCTGTTATTTGCTGTATGTCTCCCCTCATTACTTCCAAGTCTTTCCGATGTAACTCCTCTACCCGTGCGACTAATGCTTCCATATCATCTTCCACCCGTGAGACAAACATCTCTTAATCCACAGGGGTAGGAAGTGCCTGTAGATCTTCACGGGTTGGGAGAGCTTGTATCAGTGTCCTAAGATCTAATTCATGTGTTTCAGAACATGGCGGTGGTATATCAGAGCCATCAGGGCCCACCTGGTTTGCCTGGGATCCCAGAGGTTCCATTGTGATCCCTGTCTCACTCTCAAAAGAAAATACAGAGGCCTCAGTTATAACAGTTTTTGTAGGCAGGATGTTCACTACAGGTTTATACTGCTCGTCTTTCTCTTTACTGAGCAACCTGTCTTTTAACATACAACGTACCTCTGAGCCTCTATCAGGTCTTTCAGTCCGGTCTTTCAATACAGTCCCTTCGTCTGGCATACATAGCTCCGACTGCGTCCACGTGTCTGAGTGTGTCTCTGAGCGTGTCTCCAGGCGTACTTCCGAACGTACCTCTGAGCGTGTCTCCAAGTCACGTGGACCGCTCTCCGCTCTCCGTCTTCCGGATATGAGCTGCGGCCGCCGCTCGCGTCAGAGGAAAGAATCTCGAGATCTCCGTTTGCGGTGCCTGGACTATCAGGTTAACTAGCTTCACAACTTTACTTTCGCTTTCCTTTCTCTTTTCTTCATCCCAGGGGGGAATCCTTCAGAGGTAATATCTTTTGTTGGTCTTTTGCAGGATATAAAGGATATCAAGAGGTCTCACAATCTTCCTTTTACTGCTTCATATCAGCCGGGTGGGTGGATGTAGGAAACTCAGAGTAGTGTGTTACTCTACTACTCCACCATCTTGCGGCCACGCCCCCTCCAGCTCCTCACTTCCTCTGGAAAGGGTCGACAATATCACAGTCTAAAATTGGAATGTGACAAGTTGGCCAGTGAGAAATCAGAGATGCAACGACACTACGTCATGTATTATGAGATGTCCCATGGCTTGAACTTTGAAATGCACAAACAGGCTGAAATTGTCAAAAGGTTAAATGGGATTTGCGCCCAGGTTTTGCCTTACCTTTCCCAAGAGCACCAGCAACAAGTTTTGGGAGCCATTGAGAGAGCAAAGCAAGTGACTGTTCCAGAACTGAATTCCATTATTCGTCCCGGCCTCCTAGTGCAATGTTGATGGGTTGTCCAGGCATAAGACAAATGGAAATATGGACTACCTTCAGAGGCAACCCGTCTGGGGTCTCCTCCTGTGTTAGTCTCCTGCCGAAAGGGGAGATGTGTGACAGGGGTCACTTGGGGCACAGGGGGAATGAGAACCCCACCATGATCTGGGATAGTCATATTCAATGCTGTATATACATGGTATATATTGGGTGTGGGCTGTTGTGTAATATTTGCTGTGATGGGGTGTGATTGCATTCTATTGTCTATTGTGGCTTGTGGTAATTAAGTCTGCTACTGTGGTGATGTGGATTGGAGCTTGGTAGACCGTCTGGCTGCCTATTATGGGATGTTTAAGTGTCTTTCTGTGAGGGGGGGGGGAATCACCCCTCCTGCTAAGACCGTTTACTGAAAGAGAAGTTTGAACACACCTGACCTGTATGACCATTGTCATTGGACAGTTTAACCCGCCCTGTTCCCCAAGGATGGGAGGGAAGGGTTTTGAAGAGAAATGTGTTACCATGTGCTTGAAATAAATTAATTCCCTGTTTTTGGGACTTCAACACAGAGCGTTTGTCTCGTATGTTTGGAAGGATTAATCCTATGGGAAGCGGTCGCCTGACTGTGGAGGATCGGCAGTGGATGTGTGTCCAGAGAGGGAATATCTTAAACGGCGTTAACCCCTTTCATACTTGGGGTGCCGTTACACTCTACATCAGCCCATATCATTTTTTATTATTTATCAATTACATACGTGTTGATCATGTTGTTATTACTTACATATTTATTATTCATTGATTTATGTATTACTATGTTTGTATGTCATTAATCATGTTCCCCAACTAATCATGTGTTATTAAATTAATGATGATTATGAATTGTTCCTTTGTGATTAAATTTCTGTATTATAAATGTATTGTGATTACTGGTTTACTTATACCATATCATGTCAATTTAGAGGGAACCATGACATCCAAGTTATTTATCTTTTTCCATTTATTATACCCCCATACCTCAATTAAAGTCCCAACTCCACTACTTTCTTGCAATTTTACACAATGTACAAAGAGGTATTATTAGCAAAGGGCCAACAAGACTCCTGGTGGAATTGTGCACATACACCTGGGTAAATATGTACAATAAGGATACCTCTATATAAAGGTCAGGGTAGCTTCCTTTGTCTCAGAGACCTAAAGACAAGATCAGCGGTGATGGGGAGATCATCCAACTGTTGTTCAATCAGCCTGGAATGCAGCTTCTCACTCGCAGAAACTGTGGTGTCGCATATCTATTCTGCCTCTTAGTCTCTAGTAGATTCTAATCTGTCATGCAACCGGACCTCTAACTACCAGATTGGGCCATTGGATGTCTAATCTGGCTCTAGCCTATGTTGGTTATTTTAGCCCTAAGCTAAAACTAGCTATAGAATCCCAGGCCAGAAGGGACAGGGTCAACTAAAATAACAGCAGCTGCGTATAAACTCTATTAAAATAATCAGGTTCACCTACTAATATGCTGGAAGGTGATCATCACACACATACACTATCACAGACCTAGCAATCTGGCAATGTGCATGTGAGATAACAATAGGACAGAGCTACTCTTTCTGTCAAAACGATTCAGATACATACTCAAGAAACTATGGGCAGCTTTGGTTAAACTATTAGAACTAGGAATACTAGTCCCTTCTGGCTTGGAGTTAGCAGCATGAACAGGATATGTGGCTGATACTTTCTCTCTCGCTCTCTCCACTTCCTCCTTTTGGGGTTTCAAAACCAGCCTCACAGAGACAGGAAAGGCCAATACATAAATAACTGTGAGTATTAAAAGCACAGGTACTCACAATTACAAACAGTAAAGGGCAGCAGATCACTACATACTAAATTTTATGAGAAAGCATTGTTACTAATTGCTTTCATTAGGAACAAAACTGTTTTACACACCGCCCATCATTAATGTAGGGGATAAGTATTCTACAATAGATTCTAACATACATTGAGGGCAAATTATGAAAACTGCAACAGCCAGAATAGGGAGAAGCTATGCATAACAACCAGTCAGCTTCTATCTTTCTTTTTCAAAACTTAACAGAACAGGCTGAAGATAGAAGCTGATTGGATGCCATGCACATCTGTACCAGATTCCGTCTGCTCCAGGTTTAATAAATCCCATAGCATGTCTAGGTTCAAAGATGGGTCAATAAATCCACACCCATTAAACCATACCTATATTCACTCAGTGCCCTTTTTTCAGTCAACATAGAAAAGTGTTCCCCTTGCATTAAGAATTTTGTTAAAAGATGTCTTTGTCCTAATGTTACATAATCCAAAGAGGAAGTCAAGTCTATGAAGCATATGTTCTATTTAAACAGAGAAGTGATCACTGTTGAGAACAGGGAAGTAAAAACTAAATTAAACATTTTCCTGTGTTGGTTTATTACTGTTTCACTAGTCTTGTCACCAAGCAGCTAAATGTTTAGTCTGATTTATTTGCTATACTGTATTTGCTAAACCTCCAGATACTGCTATATAATATATAGGACAAAATATACCAGCAAGCCATATGCATCTTTTTTTTCATAACCCTGATTAACATGTCATTTCTAATAATCTCAAAGTGGCCAACAATTGAAAATCATTTGGAAGGATACCTTAAAGTAATACTAAAGCTTGAAATAAAAAAAATAAAAAATAACAAACATGTCATACTTACCTCCACTGTGCAGCTCGTTTTGCACAGAGTGGCCCCGATCCTCGTCTTCTGGGGTCCCTCGGCTGTCTCGGCTCCTCCCCGCTTCTGATAACCCCTCTGGGAAGCGCTCTCCCAGGGGGGGTTACCTTGCGGGCGCGCTCCCGAGTCCTGTATACGGCGTCTATAGCCGCCAATTGCAGGAATCGGCCTCGCCCCTCGTGTCATTGGAGTTGATTGACAGCAGTGCGAGCCAATGGCTGCGCTGCTATCAATCTATCCAATGAAGAGCCGAGAAGACCGAGCAAAGGAAGAGCGCGTTCGTGATGCATAACTTTCCAGGGCTCAGGTAAGTAAAACAGGGGGGGGCTGGGGGGCCAGTGATCGTAAGATGTTTTTTCACCTTAATGCATAGGATGCATTAAGGTGAAAAAACATGAACCCTTACAACCCCTTTAAAGGAATCAAGAAGAGAAACCGTATGTGGGTGTGGCCATAAAACTAGACATGGTCAACAAAATGAGTATCCCTTCAAAGTGCTTGGCTTGTGGTCTGACACCTTTCCACACTTGCTGTGCTATGTCTGGAGGCACCCTGAAGACAAAGTGGGAATATCCATTATTGTCAGAGGCCACAAGAATAAGCCTCAGCATTAGTGTCAGTGGGTGCATTGATAACCAACAACAATGGTGTCAGTGGGTGCACCAATAACCAACAACAATTGTGTCAGTGCAGTATTAACCTCCAGCTATTTTGCACTGTTGCACTGTTTTTCCTCTGCCTGCCTCTGCACCCTCGCCCACAGCTTGCCATAACACTCTCTGCCAACAGCTCTGTACAGCTCGTCCAACATTTGCTTTTGCACCTTACTCCACAGCTCCCCCCCCCCACCCCACTAAGTATAGCTCACCTCTGCACAACTTATCCACCACTCACCTCTGCCCCCCTCCTTCACAGCTTGCCCCCCCCCCCCACTAAGCATAGCTCATCTCTGCACAACCTATCCACCACTCACCTCTGCACCCCTCCTTCACAGCTTGCCCCCCACCCCCAGCCTCTCTAGTCTACTGCTAGCATCTGAAGCTTTTACCCACAGTTGCCTCTGCAAGTTGTGTCTGCAACCCCTTATACACCACTCTCCTCTGCATCTCTTGTTCACAGCTCACCTGTACAGTTCATTCAAAGCTTACTTGCACAACATGCACCACTCTTTCACGGCTCACCTGTACCCCTCAATCCTTTGTCCACATCTCACCTGATTCACTTATCCACAGCGCACCTGCATCCAGCTTACTTTCACCCCTCTATAGCTCACCTGAACACCTGCACCCCACTTCCTATCTCATGCAAGACTCTTTCCTAAGCAGGTACTGTGGTGCCCCTCAGGATTTGCATATGACGTATTTGCATATAAATAAACCACGACTCATTCATTTGCTAATCTGGTGGCTAATTCTTAGGATACAGCCACTATGAAACAACTGAAAAACAGCAAGAATGCCCCAGGGCAGTCAAGGACAGTTGGTAAGTATTGATGAGTCAGATGTACCTGCATTCAGTTTGGGGGCAGGGAACCCTGTTGAAGTCAATGGAAGGCAAATCCTAAAAATCAGTAATGCCCATTTTCTAGACTAATAAGCAAGGGATTGTCTCCTGGATGACGTGTACCAAAGTAAAAAAAAGCCTGTACATTGCCAGTAAATGACAGTTCCCATCTGATTCCTTCTGTTTGTAAGCAAACTGTTCCTGGTCTCTGTTTCATGCAGGATACTCTCAGTCTGTTATCACTCTTGTAGCATGTCTACAGTGTCTGACCATCTCTTGCATTGGGTATGCTGTCTCTGACAGCCTTCTGGAGCAATACAAATACTAAATATTACACCCAGTCCCTTGGTGATGTTAGGAGCTGCATTTGAGGCCTCCTATTCCTCGTACGTTCACCACCACTGATCTATACATATATTACAAATCAAATTTATTTTGAATTTATTGTATATTGCATTTGCATTAGAAGTTAAATTCAAGGTTTACTTACTTTTTCTTAGTGTAACTTGCCTCTTACTCTGCTGAGGCCCGTGAGTTAACATTAACTTATATGTTAAGGTGACCATATTTTTAAAATGAAATCTGGGGACATATTTTCAGGGGCATCGGGAGGGGGTGGCTAGGGGGGGCTGGAGCCCCGAATGGGTCCCTGAAAAGCCCCGGGTGTCATGAATGCAGCGTCCAATTGTCAGCCCTGAGCGCCGCTGGCCGCCGCCGAGCGGGGACCGCTATGATCCCAAGCGCCGCCGAGTGTGGCCGAGTGACATAGCAGGTCCCGCCTTCTGGAGCCTGCAGCGCCTATGATGGACGTCCCGCAGGTCCAATGCCAGGACCACGGGACGTGTGACGTCCATCATAGGCGCCAGAAGGCGGGAATTACAATGCCGCCGCCGCGCCACATCACTGTGAGATCCCCGCTCGGGTGGGCGGCTCTCCTCTCCTCCTCCTCCTTCCTGGCTGCCTGCCTGCCTGCCGTGACACACGATGGGCACGCCGAAGGGATGAGATGCACAAGATGGCGCCGGCGAGCAATACACTCGCACGCCCTCAGCATCCTATACTGATCTGCCAGATGTCGAGCACTTTGACAGAGAAGAGGGACAAACAGCCACATCCCCAGGCAATTCCACTTCTAACAGCCCCACGATGAGAAGCCCAGCCAAAGCCAGAATGAGAAAGGATTCTCCTCATTACCCAGCCACAGGGGTGACTACAGACATTCCCCCACTATATGTAGATGCCTCCTTAGAATCCACCATTGCCTCATTTCCTACTACAGAACAACCTGTCCAACCTCTCCTCCCTCATCCACAAATTCTCTGCTGATATACAGCAAATGGGAGACAGAGTCCAATACATAGGTCAGTGTATGTATGTCAGGTGGGTGAAGTCAGTGTATGTATGTCAGGTAGGTGAAGTCAGGTTGGTCTATGTATGTCAGGTAGGTCAGTGTATGTATGTCAGGTAGGTGAGGTGAGTGTATGTATGTATGTCAGGTAGGTGAGGTGAGTGTATGTATGTCAGGTAGGTGAGGTGAGTGCATGTATGTCAGATAGGTGAGGTCAGTGTATGTATGTCAGGTAGGTGAAGTCAGTGTATATCAGGTCTATGTATGTCAGGTAGGTCAGTGTATGTATGTATGTCAGGTACGTCAGTGTATGTATGTTACATAGTTACATAGTCAGGTTGAATATAGACACAAGTCCATCCAGTTCAACCATAAAAAAATAAAAATAATATCATACAATCCCATATACCTAATTCTATACCCACAGTTGATCCAGCGGAAGGCAAAAAACCCCAGAAGAGCATGATCCAATTTGCTACAGCAGGGGAAAAAAATCCTTCCTGATCCCCCGAGAGGCAATCGGATATTCCCTGGATCAACTTTACCTATAAATGTTAGTACCCAGTTATATTATGTACATTTAAGAAAGAATCCAGGCCTTTCTTAAAGCAATCTACTGAGCTGGCCAGAACCACCTCTGCAGGGAGTCTATTCCACATTTTCACAGCTCTTACTGTGAAGAAACCTTTCCGTATTTGGAGGTGAAATCTCTTTTCCTCTAGCTGTAAAGAGTGCCCCTGTGTCCTTTGTGTTGACCGTAAAGTGAATAACTCAACACCAAGTTCACTATATGGACCCCTTATATATTTGTACATGTTTATCATATCCCCCCTTAATCTCCTCTTCTCAAGAGTGAATAAATTCAGTTCCTCTAATCTTTCCTCATAGCTGAGCTCCTCCATGCCTCTTATCAGTTTGTTTGCCCTTCTCTGCACTTTCTCCAGTTCCCCAATATCCTTTTTGAGAACTGGGGCCCAAAACTGAACTGCATATTCCAGATGAGGTCTTACTAATGATTTGTACAGGGGCAAAATGATATCTCTCTCTCTGGAGTCCATACCTCTCTTAATACAAGAAAGGACTTTGCTCACTTTGGAAACCGCAGCTTGGCATTGCATGCCATTATTGAGCTTATGATCTACCAAAACCCCCAGATCCTTCTCCACTACGGATCCCCCAAGTTGTACTCCCTCTAGTATGTATGATGCATACATATTCTTAGCCCCCAAGTGCATAACTTTACATTTGTCAACATTAAACCTCATCTGCCACATAGTCGCCCAATTAGACAGAGCATTGAGGTCGGCTTGTAAAGTGGCGACATCCTGTAAGCTTAGTGTCATCTGCAAAGACAGAAATTTTACTTTTGATCTCAGACCCAATATCATTTATAAAGATATTAAAAAGTAAGCGTCCCAGCACTGAACCTTGGGGTACACCACTGATAATAACCTTAGACCATTCAGAGTAAGAGTCATTACCTCTCTGAATTCTGTCTTTTAGCCTGTTTTCTATCCATTTACAAACTGATATTTCCAATCCTGTAGACTTTACCTTACACATTAGCCGCGTGTGGGGAACTGTATCGAACGCTTTTGCAAAATCCAAGTATACCACGTCCACCGCCACCCCTCTGTCCAAGGTTTTACTTACCTCTTCATAAAAAGAAATCAGGTTTGTCTGACAACTTCTGTCTTTCATGAATCCATGCTGTCTATTGCTTAAAATATTTTTTTTCCAGCAAGAACTCATCTATGTGGTCTTTTATTATTCTCTCCAGTATCTTCCCAACTATAGAAGTTAAACTAACAGGTCTATAGTTACTTGTGTAGCGGGGTCCCCAAATTTAACCCCGTTATACCTAAATTTAGGGGTGACCAGAGCAATAGTTGGCTCGGGTCTCTTAATTATTTGGACTCTGCCTTACTGCTGTGTCACCCGGCGTGCAGTTCCCTTTTGGGCGTATAGGTGGTGCTGTCACCTGTACCCGGGGTTGAACCACAGGTGATGGAGTGGGTATTGGATGTCCTCTCTCGGCTGCCGTTGGTGGGTAGCTTCCTTTGTCTCAGAGACCTAAAGACAGGATCAGCGGTGATGGGGAGATCGTCCAACTGTTGTTCAACCAGCCTGGAATGCAGCTTCTCACTGGCAGAAACTGTGGTGTCGCATATCTATGCTGCCTCTTAGTCTCTAGTAGATTCTAATCTGTCATGCAACCGGACCTCTAACTACCAGATTGGGCCATTGGATGTCTAATCTGGCTCTAGCCTATGTTGGTCATTTAGCCCTAAGCTAAAACTAGCTATAGAATCCCAGACCAGAAGGGACAGGGTCAACTAAAATAACAGCAGCTGCGTATAAACTCTATTAAAATAAACAGGTTCACCTACTAATATGCTGGAAGGTGATCACCACACACATACACTATCACAGACCTAGCAATCTGGCAATGTGCATGTGAGATAACAATAGGACAGAGATACTCTGTCTGTCAAAACGATTCAGATACATACTCAAGAAACTATGGGCAGCTTTGGTTAAACTATTAGAACTAGGAATACTCGTCCCTTCTGGCATGAATCCATGCTGTCTGTTGCTTAAAATATTTTTTTCCAGCAAGAACTCATCTATGTGGTCTTTTATTATTCTCTCCAGTATCTTCCCAACTATAGAAGTTAAACTAACAGGTCTATATTTACTTGTGTAGCAGGGTCCCCAAATTTAACCGTGTTATACCTAAATTTAGGGGTGACCAGAGCAATAGTTGGCTCGGGTCTCTTAATTATTTGGACTCTGCCTTACTGCTGTCACCTGGCGTGCAGTTCCCTTTTGGGCGTATAGGTGGTGCTGTCACCTGTACCCGGGGGTTGAACCACAGGTGATGGAGTGGGTATTGGATGTCCTCTCTCGGCTGCCGTTGGTGGGCGTTCTGGCCTGCTGTGCATGCCGGGAGAAGATATATAAGGGGCAGACGCCATGACACAAAAAGCCAATTCCCGGGGCCCATGCCCAGAAGCCATTCCTGGGGCCCGTGCATGGAAGCAATTCCTGGGGCCCACTGCCCGGAGGGAGCTACCCCTTTAGGGGGGGTGCGCCCCATCTTGATTGAGGAGTCTCGGGCACCTTCAGCCCGAGGCTACAGAGTTCCAGGTAGGCCCAGTACCTTTAGCTGGGTCTACAACCGAAGAGCAGTTCCAGGGAACCCGCGTGAGGGTAACCGCTCTGACACAGAGGAAACCAGGGGAGGATCGATTCCATAACAAGAGGGCGAGTAATAAAGTATTGCTGACTCAGGAAAGGCCTGGTGACCTGTCGGAGGGAAGGATTCCTCACTTCGCAGACTGCCTCTGCGGAGTGTTGAAAGTTCAGGAGGGATCTCCTTGACTTGGTCCTTGGAGGGGACTGAGTCATTGTTCCAGCATCACGCCGGCTGCTAGTGCTATTAAGTGACTATCTTGGGGAGCTGTACCCACTCGGGACCGAGTGGCAACAAAGCCAAAAGTGTGCCTGAATCCACTTCTATCTGCTAACCTTTTTCTCACTTCAATTCTCTGGTTCCTGAAAGGAAGATAAAATAAACTCACGTTGGAGTTGATATGTTGTGTGGACATTGACCTCATTTGGGAAAGATAAAGACTTGCCTCTATAAACATAGAGGGGAGAACCAGAAGAAGGAAGCAACTCGCTGCGGGACACAAGTATGTAACACCGCCTGACCTTTATAATCTAGAGGACACGGGCATGTGGCATGGTGTGTCTTATCCCCCTGCTTGAGAAGGTAAGGGGGGGGGGAAGGATCCGTGTGCTACACTTAGTAAAGACTTTGTTCCCTTTTTTAAATGTAAGCACCACATTGGCCCTGCGCCAATCCAGTGGTACTATTCCTGTCATTAATGAGTCCCTAAAAATTAGATACAATGGCTTTGAAATTACAGAGCTCAATTCTTTTAGGATCCGTGGGTGTATGCCAGCTGGTCCAGGTGCTTTATCCACCTTCATTCTGTCTAAATATTTCTGGACCATATCACTTTTGAGCCATTGTGGATTTGGGGCTGTGTAACTACCACCCCCATTTTGGACATGAGCTCCCCCATACTCCTTTGTATACACAGAGATGAAGAAATTTTTTAATAAATTAGCCTTCTCTTTGTCCCCAGTCACCCACTCTAGATTATTTTGTAAAGGGCCTACATGCGCAGACTTGACCTTTTTACTATTAATATATTTGAAGAATATTTGGGGGTTTGTCCTATTATCTTTTGCAATCTGTCGTACAATTTGAATTTTTGCATCCTTGATTTCCTTTTTACATACCCTGTTATATTCTTTGTAACATTTAAATGACACTAGTGTTCCCTCATTTTTATATTTTTTAAAAGCTCTTTTCTTATCAGTTAATATTTTTAACTTTGGCCGTGAGCCACATAGGTTTTATTTTTAGCCTTTTAAACTTATTGCCCATGGGAATATACTTTGCAGTGAGTTCACAAACAGTCTTTTTGAAGAATTCCCATTTCTGTTCTGTGCCCATGGATGCCAATATTCCCTCCCAGTCTAAGTTATGGAGAGCAGCCCTCATCCTTGGAAAATTTGCTCTCTTGAAATTAAGTGTTTTTATCTTTCCCGTATGTGATTTTTGCTTACAGCTAACATCAAATGAAATCATGTTATGGTCACTGCTACCCAGGTGTTCCTTTATCTGGACATTCGTAATACACTCTGCATGGTTTGAGATTACCAGGTCCAACAGAGCATCATTCCTAGTTGGGGCCTCAATAAACTTGACCATAAAATTGTCCTACAATAAGTTTATAATTTTTTTTCCCTTTAACTGTCCCAGCAGTGCCATTACTCCAGTCAATTTCTGGGTAGTTAAAATCCCCCATTATTATCACCATCCCAGCCCTTGCAGCCCTTTCCATCTGTGCAAGGAGCCGAGTCTCCACCTCCTCATTAACATTGGGTGGTCTATAACAAACTCCAATTATTAAGTTTGAACTACGCACATCTGTATGCAGTTCCACCCATAATGCTTCAGACTCATCCCACTCTCCATCCACCAGGTCCTCTTTCACACTCGCTTTGAGATCACTTCTCACATAGAGACAGACCTCTCCGCCTTTCCTTTTTACCCTGTCTTTCCGAAAGAGTGCATAGCCAGGAATATTAATAGCCCAGTCATGTGAGGAATGAAGCCAAGTTTCAGCAATACCGATTACATCATAGCTCTCCTCATGCACCAGAGCTTCCAACTCGCCTATTTTGCTTGGCAGACTTCTGGCATTGGTGAACAAACACTTTAATGCATTAATATATTTTAACCAGTCACATACTATCCTCTTGGGTGTTCCAAGATTGCAACTAGGACTTGCTACTATACTTACCTTGGGTTTATATGCTTTGGTTACCCTACCACTAATTCCCCTAATGCTACCCTCTGGAATATGTTCCACGATGACTCTCACTATCTCTGGACCCTCCCCCCGTCGCCTAGTTTAAAAACCCTTCTAACTTTTTGGCCATCCTTATTCCCAGCTGATCTGCACCCTCCTCATCTATAGTACTGGTTATCGACTGAGAAGTCGGCCCAGTCCTCCAGGAACCCAAACCCCTCCTTACTAGACCAGCTCTTCAGCCACTTGTTCACTTACCTAATCTCCCTCTGCCTTTCTGGTGTGGCTCGATGTACCGGTAGTATTCCTGAGAATACTACCTTGGAGGTCCTGTTCCTCAATTTAGCTCCCAAGGCCCTAAAATCGTTCTTTAGGACACTCCATCTGCCTCTGACTTTGTCATTGGTGCCAACGTGCACCATGACAGCTGGGTCTTCCCCAGCCCCTCCCAGTAATCTGTCCACCAGATCTGTGATGTGCCGAACCCGAGCACCTGGCAGACAACATACAGTTCGGCGCTTCAGGTCTTTGTTACAGATTGCCCTCTCTGTCCTAAGAATTGAGTCCCCTACCACCAGAATCTGTCTTTCCCTTCCCTTTGCTTCCCCCCCCACTCTCACTGGAGGAGTTCTTCCCCCGGCAGCTAGGAGAGTCCCTCAGCTCCAGCAGTGCTGGTCCCTGACTGGTTTCACCAATGTCACATACTTATTGGGATACGGCCTCCCTGGCACTTCCCCCTCTACACTTCCTGACTGTCACCCATCTACTATTTTCTAGTGCCTGCACATCTTTGTCTCCACCAGGTAGGTAGGTATGTCAGGTGAGTGTATGTATGTCAGGTAGGTGAGTGCTATGCAATATTATATATATTAATCCATAATCTATAACTATTGCATCTTTGTATTAATTGTATAGTCCCTTGTTTGCTAGTCTAACCTATCAGAGCATGTTAGGCCTGATGATGCACTATATAGTATAAAGACAAACGCAGCTGCTTCGTAATCAAGTCATCTTACATTTATTCCTCTAAAATAGGAAACATATATATATATATACACAACAGATATCAGTTACAGTATACAACAACCAACAATAATATGAAGCATACTCAACACTCCTCTTGCTAAGGTTCTGCTGGCTGAGTTCCTGGATATAATAGAAGGCTAGGCCTCTGTAGGTCACATGT
The DNA here is from genome assembly GCA_029206835.1 of Rana muscosa. Taxonomy (NCBI): domain Eukaryota; kingdom Metazoa; phylum Chordata; class Amphibia; order Anura; family Ranidae; genus Rana; species Rana muscosa. The sequence continues at coordinate 854,506,314 of CM055121.1, read as the reverse complement.
CTTAGGCCCGAACCAACAGGCTGCTATTAAGCCTTCAGAGATGCATGTGATCTCAGCCAGATCCTAGATCAGAGAGCTTGCAGTCAAATAGGCAGAATCCTGTGTAACAACCCTTCTTTTACCAAGCAGTCACCATTCAGACCTCCCCCATTGCCTTCTGGTCCAATGATTGTTCGCAGGGCCGTCCCTCTTCCAGCTTGCTTGTAGAGTATCATCATTAAATTCTTTGAAGCTTCCACCACACCAGGGGGCCTCGAGACAAGCCTTTCTTTACTATGCAAACTTTGGGGATGGCAAGTGCCATCTGTTCTTGGTTGTAAAAACAGATGTGTAGAGATTTCAGCTTCCCAACAGTGTATGTATGTCAGATAGGTGAGGTCAGTGTATGTATGTCAGGTAGGTGAAGTCAGTGTATGTCAGGTAGGTCTATGTATGTCAGGTAGGTCAGTGTGTGTATGTATGCCAGGTAGGTGAAGTCAGTGTATGTTAGGTAGATCTATGTATGTCAGGTAGGTGAGGTGAGTGTATGTATGTATGTATGTCAGGTAGGTGGGGTGAGTATGTATGTCAGGTAGGTGAGGTCAGGTAGGTCAGTGTGTAAGGTAGGTGAGGTGAGTATGTATGTCAGGTAGGTGAGGTCAGGTAGGTCAGTGTGTAAGGTAGGTGAGTTTAGTGGTCATCATTGATGGGCACTGGTAAGCCAGGCAGCAAGTGAACTTACCCCCTGCCACACAACCCCACCGCCCAGCCAAAAAAAAATGCACCACGACCACCCCGGACACCCCCCCCCCCTCCCGGTGCCGGCCTCGGACTTCGGGCTAAAGCTCCTGGTCTTTTTGCTACCTAGCAACGCCCCTGCATATTTTTTTTTTACTTGTAATGGCGGCAATCAGCGACTCTCTGCCCGTCGCCGCCGCCACCTGCCTCACAGCCTGTCAAGTCTTACTCTTCAGGCCCCGGCTACTACTGGGTGGGGAGGGGAGGATGATCACTCCACCAGGGAAGGCAAGGATATAAGCAAGCAGGCGGCTGACCGGGACTTGAGCCAAGGCAGAAGAACATGCGGGCGGAGCTGAATGGGCATGCACCTAAAACTGAAGAAATATTCCCTCCGCTCCGACCAGCACATGATCATCAGAAAGGGGCACAGATAAAAGAAAAACAATACACCCCCTAAACTAGTAGAAGTGGCAGAGCGGGGGTAAGTAATTCAGATTTTTATTTTTTTTTATTTTGCACTGACTGTCTATGAAATTGCCCCAGCCCCTTCTTAAGTCCAATCCGGGGACAAAACCGGAGACAGACTTGGTCCGGGGACAGTGTCCTCAATCCAGGTATTGTCCCCGGAAACCGGGGATTTCTGGTCACTAGGCTTGTGCAATTCGTTTCGTAACGAATCGAAATTCGTCCGAATTTAGCAACTTTCGGACATTCGGAAGCATTCGAATTTCCGAACAAAGCAATTACGAATAAAACCGAATCCGAAATAAATTATACCGCAAAATAGCGAATGCCCGAATGTCTTCGGCATAATTCGTTATGAAAAAAGTTACGAATGTACGAATCCATTCGAAGCACAATAACACTCACTCTGCTCTCTGCTTCTCCCTCACCATGCTGAACTCCCTCTCAAAATGGTGTACAGGGGGAGGAGGCTAAAGCCGCATGAAAAAACAAAAGTAAAATACGAGATTTCGAATCCATTCAAAGCACAATAACACTCACTCTGCTCTGCTCTCTGCTTCTCCCTCACCGTGCTGAACCCTCTCAAAATGGTGTACAGGGGGCGGAGGCTATAGCCGCATGAAAAAACAAAAGTAAAATACGAGATTTTGAATCCATTCGAAGCACAATAACACTCACTCTGCTCTGCTCTCTGCTTCTCCCTCACCGTGCTGAACCCTCTCAAAATGGTGTACAGGGGCGGAGGCTATAGCCGCATGTAAAAAACTAAAGTAAAATACGAGATTTCGAATCGTTACAAATAACCGCTATGTATTTAGAAAAGTACAAATCCATTCGAAGCACATTAGGCATAATAGGCAGCGTCGTTGTGAGAGAGACACGGAAAATTACGAATCAACGAACCCAAAAAAAGTTACGAAAGTAGGAGTTGTGTCCAGAATCAACGAAAAACAACGTACTCTACCGAAAGTACGAATTATAAAGCAACAAAAAATTTAACGAAAAATGTCGCTTGCGAAAATACGAATTAGTCCGAACACGAAAAATCCCGTCTAGCAAAATTACGAATGATTACGAATCAACAGGACCGGAAAGAAACTAACCGAAACGGAACAAATTTTTCCGTTGTGCACAAGTCTACTGGTCACCCTATTATATACCCTCACCTTGTAAAACAACTAATTAAGTTTGAAATAGAGATGTAAGGCAAAATGTTTCTGTATATTCTGTCTACCCAAATATCGTCCGAAATTTTCATTTCGTATTAGTTTCAATTCGTTACCATTGTAATTCGGAAATTCGCATACATCCGAATTCCCAAATAGCAGAAAATTTGTCCGAATTTCGATTCGGAACGAAGCGAACCGCACATAACTTCAGGTTACACATACTGTACTGGCCAGCTTTAAGCTATTATTTTTTTAAGCACATTTGGCATCATGCATCTCTGTGTATACCTGTAGTTTTCTTAAGCAAATCGTTTTTTGAAAATCTTTTACAAAGTTTCTTACCTGGAGATCCTGCCAGTAACAGCACTTTTGGTTGACTTCCTCAATTAAAAGCAATGTTGTCAGCCTTCTACATTCAGCTGATTGTCTAGCTACCTATCAAGCCCCTCAGATAGGCAGCCTGATGACCCACTGAAGGAGTGCATGACAGGCTGACAATCCTGCTGTTAATTGCAAGGTAGTGGTTAATCCTTTTCTGCCTCTAACACACACACACGGGCAAACTGTGAACCCAGGGCCACATGAGTTGAGAGGTATCTTGATATAGTGCAGCCTTACCCCGAAGGGTCCCGACACGCTTACAAACACATACTAGGGCCAATTTATAGACAGGATCTGATTAACCTACCAGTATGTCTTTGGAGTGTGGGAGGAAACCAGAGTACCTGGAGGAAACCCATGCAGGCACAGGGAGAACATGCAAACTCCAGGCAGATGGTGTCGTGGTCAGGATTTGAACCAGTGACCCTATTGCTGCTAGGTGAAAGTGCTAACCACTACACCACTGTGCTGCCCTTTGGTTGTCCCTGTCCAACCCTCAATGTCTCCATTGTCAGTATGCCTCTCTGAGTCTGTCAGCTTTCTCACTGAGGAAGCTAACAGGCTCAGAGAGACACATTGACAGATGTCCCTGTGGAGAACTGGAAGAAGAGAGACTGAGGAGCTGGTTGGTACAGGCTCGGTTCTGGTGGGAGAGCATTGCCTAGGACAATGTATCTTAACTCCAGTCCTCAAGTACCCCCCAGCAGGTCATGTTTGCAGGCTTTCCATTATTTTGCACAGGTGATTTGATCAGTTTCACTGCCTTAGTAATTACCATAGCCGTTTCATCTGAGGGAAAACCTTGAAAACATGACCTTTTTGGTAGTACTTGAGAACTGGAGTGGAGAAACATCGGCCTAGGAGATGGCCTGACACTCTTCCACCACTCTGTTAACTGGCTAGTTTCTTACTGTGTTAGCACCTGCTGCAAACCCCAGGAGCCATGCAACTGTTGTTCACTCCAGGTCAGGATCTGCGGAAATCCCTGCTGATCTCAGGCTCTCTCCTTCCAGTTACAGTGCTTTTCATATGGCATTTGACAGGTGTAGCGGTACCCCTGTAGGGACTGCTGAGAATTGTGGTATGTCTGTCACCCTGCTCAGCCCTGCATTCACTCTCAAGCACTCCAAGACATAAAGCAGTTAGTGAACGTTGTTTTTTTTGTTTATTGAGGGGTAAAATTTGGATGGGGATGGGAGCTATGGGATGCCCAGCATAGATCAATAACAGCAATTGGTTTCGGGACAACACTCCCTGTACATACTCCTTCAGCTTCCTCCTGCACAAACTTGCTTGAAGCTCATCACTCCTCACTCCACCAGCACATCACTTGCTGCAGACTTTTACTCCTATTAACCTCCAGCACTTCACTTGCTGCAGACTGTTATTCCTAGTCACCTCCAGCACTTCACTTGCTGCAGACTGCTATTCCTAGTCACCTCCAGCACTTCACTTGATTCCCCAGGGACCGCGGGCCCCAATGGTGTAGCGGAACAAATCCTTGTGCTAGCTGCCTGTAACGGCACCCCAAGTATGAAAGGGGTTAACACCGTTAGGATATTCCCTTTCCAACCACACGAAAGCCACCAGACACTCCAACCAGCCGAATAAGACCCCATACGAATGATTCTCCCCCCAGATACGAGACAACGCTCTGTATTCAAGTTCCAAAACAGGGAATGACTTTATTTTTCAAAACACATGGTAACACATTTCTCTTCAAAGCCCTTCCCTCCCATCCTTGGGGGAACAGGGCGGGTTAAACTGTCCAATGACAATGGTGATACAGGTCAGGTGTGTTCAAACTTCTCCTTTGATAAACAGTCTTAGGCAGGAGGGTTGATTCCCCCCCCCCCCTCCTCACAGAAGACACTTCCACATCCCATAATATGGAGCCAGCCGGTCTACCAAGCTCCAATCAACATCATCACAATGAAAGGGCCTGTAGCATAGGGTCATTAGCATTACACAAGGAGACAGGAGACACATCAGCCTCTCTTAATTTAACCTGTTGAGTTCAGCACCAACAGAATAACTATTTACAGATCCTGGGCAATATTGGGGAATAATGTTACAGACCCATTTTAAAACAATCCCATACATATTCTCAATGTCCATTATTTCATTGCTCACCCTGTGTTCCAAAGTGACCCCCTGTCACACTGCCCTACTATGGCTACTGTTCCCAGTTTGCCCTCTTCAGGCCCTGCCAGCCCTCCTGGCTGCAGCTGCCTCTTTCCACTGCCCCTTTCGCCACAGTTCACACTTCTGGTTCTGCACCCATCTCAGACTGCAAGCTCCCAGTCCTCTCAGGCATGTCTCCCCAGTCCTCCTGACTGTGCCTTATTCATCAGCCCTCCTGGCTGTGACCAGTTGTCCTCCCTGGAGTCTCTTAGCAGTGCTCTCTCCCGCTGACCTCTCTTTGCTCTCTCTTGTGCCTCCGGTCCAGGACCTCTTCATGTGTTCCTGAAAGTGGTCCTGACTGCACCCGAGCCCAGGCCCAAGGTCACCCCCTCCCCAGACTGGGGAGCTCCCTCAAAGGCCTTGACAGCCGCTGCACCCTCTCACTCCAGTTCTTCCACCTGACAACACCTCCACAGCTGGGCTGACCCTGGGTATTTAAGGAGGCCTGCCCCCTGCCAATCCAGATTGGACAGAATGAAAAAACAAACAGGTCTAGCATCCAGCCAGGCCTGCTTAAATGTACCCGTCCTCTCTAGCACACTACTAGAGGGTGCTACACAGGCATTGAAGATGTATTATATCGCCTCTTCACTGTCTGATTTAACGCGTTGCAGTGCCACCCTATTAAACTCAATGTGTGACTTTGATAGGCAGTGCCGCTTGTCGAACTCTGCTGCCCTAGTGAAAAATGCATGGCATGTGAACAGTCCCAACCAGCTGTTATTTCACAGTTTGGATGGGCAGCCAGGGGCTGGCAAAACCACTGCTCAGCCTCCTTTCTTACCACACCCCAACTACCCATCTGAAAGAGACCTATTTAATGAGCAATTGTGCCTATTATTCCTAGTGAGAAGTGATTGTGTTTTATATGTTTACATACTTATGGACCTTCACAGGTCTAAAATTAATACTGAGCAAAGATAAGTTTGGTCCTCCACAACAATCCCAGTTTCTCATGTGTCCCTTTTGAGAAAATGAATTGCCCACCCCTGCTCTAACAGGAAGTGCTTTTACTGGCAGATTCTGTAGGTAAGAAACTTTGGAATGGATTCACAAATAAAGTATTTGGATAAGAAAACTGTACACAGACAGAGAGGCATGATGTCAAACATACAGAAAAACAGAATTGTGGTTTACATAAACATTAAAGCGGTGATAAACCCAAAATCAAAAAAGTCCCGCAGCTAAAAGGGAACCTCAGCGCAGGGACACATGACTGGGGGTATGCTGTGGAATGGTGCACAGGAAGTGATGTAGGGCCGGGTGCAGTATTAGCCATGCACAGGGGGTGGGGTTTTGGTCATTTTTCTGGGAGCTTATATATTGCAGGGGGCGGAGCCTGGCATTCTGGCGTGGTAAGCAGGACAGGGACACACAGTGCACATTTTCTGTGTGATTTCCCCCCTGCTATGGAGATTCTGGACGGCCTGCTTGAGCGGTTGCACTCTGAAGCCCTTGAGCATGGGCCACAATGGTTCTCCGAGCAGCTTGCTGAGATGCTGCCGGGGACGAGGGAAGGTAGGTCTGCTGACCCCCCCCGCTTCGCCCCAGCGTGCGCGGAGATCGCGGCCTCCGGTGCGATACAGTCCGGAGGTCGCATCCAGGGTGTGCCGCCGAACAGGGAGCCCTGTTCCGGACCCTCCGGGCCCCAGTGGCAAGCGACCTGCGTCCGGGTCGGCTGGGGGCACCAGGAGGAATCCCCGTCCTAGGCGGGACCCGGCCGGGAGGGTGATGTCTCCTTCCCCTCCCAGGCCTGCAGCGGTGGACAGGGACCAGGCGGTGGCGCATGCTGGGCCTTCCGCCCGGCAGGGGGCCACCCGGCGTGGGAGATCAGCCAGAGCGGCCACAGGCCCCTCCTCCAGGGTGGCCGTGGTCGACCCGGGGAGAAGCGGAGGTTCTGTCGGGGGTGATGGCGTCGGCTCCAGTGCGGCATCTGCAGGCAAGCAGTGCACCCCGTGTGTGCAGATGGCGATCGAGAGGCGGGAAGATGGTCGGGGCCCGGGTGATGTCGCGGCCGGTGGACCCCCGGCCCGGTCGGTGGCTACATCGTCCCCTGACTATCAGGGGGACCAGCGTTCTGAGGGAGAGACACTGGAGGGACACGGACTCGGATGGTCCTGATGGAGTGGCGGGCCCGTCGGGGCTTCAGCGCGGATCCGGTGGGGCGGCTGGTCGGTCGGTTTCCCCTGGGCTGCCGGGTAAGTCCCCTTCTTTTCCTTTCACTGTATCTGCTCCGGTTCCCGTTTTGTCTGTGTCTCCCCCTCCCCCTCCCCCTTGCAGCAGTGTCTGGGTATGCGGTTGGGGGTGGTTCCGTGCCGGCACCGGTGGTGCCGGCGGGTTTGGGTTTGATGTCGGGGGTGGGGGCCCCGGGTGCTGGTGCGATTTTTCTGCAGCAGCTGGTGGCGTCTCTGTTTCAAGGCTGTAGGGACATGGCAGGTGGGGGAGCTGTTGTGGTTCCCCCGGCTTCCGCAGTGCCGCCGGTGACGGCGTGGCTGGTGGGGGGTGGTGGGCAGGCGGGTGCTCCGTCCCTGCCGGTTTAAACTGGGGGGGTACAGGTTGGGCTGCAGCAGCCTCGGGGGGCTCCCGGGACTGTTCCTGCTCCCGTGATGGTTACTGTGACTGGGGGTACAGGTGTGGGCGTGGGTCCTCCGGTGGCTGCTGCTTCTCAGGTGAGTACGGGTACTTCTGGGTTCACTTCTCCCCCGGTGCAAGCGCCGCAGGGGAGTGCGGGGGCAAGTGTCATTCCCACGGTGGAGGTTGGCACCTCCCAGGTGAGTACGGGGGGTCCCGCGGCAGGGTTGACGGCAGACGGGGTTCGTTTGGCTGATGCAGCTAGGTGTGAGGTCTACCTCTGCTATGAGGGGCCACTGGATTCCCATTTGAAGCCTGAGGTGAGGGAACGGATTTGGAAGGGTGAGTATGTGGAGATCTTCTCGTTACTGCCGCTTAAGAAGTTTAATTTAGATAAAGTCAAGCCGGATGAGACCAAAAAGAGAGGAGGAGAAGCAGCGGTATCGCCTCATCCCTCGGACGTTTGCCAATTGGGCGCAGGCGTTCTACATATTGGCTAGCGTCATTGGGGAGAGGGCCCCTGAGAATTGTTCGGGGTTGTTCTGCTATATTGACTCCATTAGCGAGGCTCAGAGGGTGTATGGAGGGGTGGCGTGGCTGCGCTATGATGAGCAGTTCAGGCAGCAGAAGGCGTTGAGACCATCCTTGCGATGGGATCAGAAGGATATTGGCTTGCGGATGAGGCTCATGACACAGGCCAAGGCAGGTTTCAGGGGGGGCCGGGGGTGCCCGAGCCTCCTCGCCATCGGTCGGAAAGCGAAAGGGGTTCTGCTGGCAATTCAATGAGGGCACGTGTAGGTTCGGGGGCTCCTGCTGTTTCCGACAGGAGTGTTCCGGCTGTGGGGGGGGCCCATCCTTTGTCCAAGTGTTTTAAAATAGGGAGGAAGCAGGCCGACGCTGGAAAAAGGGAGGACGCCGGTGAGATTGGAAAAAATGGCGCCCTATCTAAGTAGGTATCCGAATCGGGGGGCGGCACGGGCACTGTGGTTGGGCTTTAAGGAGGGGTTTGTGATTCCTAGTGAATTAACTACGGTCCCCCCTGTTGCGGTCAACCTACGTTCAGCATATGAGCATCCGGAGGTGGTTTCTGGTAAACTACAGAAGGAAGTGAGTTTGGGTAGGATGGCGGGTCCGTTTTCGGATCTGCCAATGGGGGACCTGGTGGTTTCGCCGTTGGGGGTGGTGCCCAAGCAGGAACCGAATCAGTTTAGGCTCATTCATCACTTGTCTCACCCGAAGGGTGGTTCGGTGAATGATGCGATCGATCCTGCCCTGTGCACGGTGTCGTATGCGTCTTTTGACGAGGCTGTGCGCTGGGTGCAGCGGTTTGGGAGGGGTGTGCTCATGGCAAAAACTGACATTGAGTCGGCGTTTCGCCTGCTGCCAGTACACCCGGATAGTGTCAGACTGTTGGGATGTTGCTGGGAGGGGGCTTATTTTGTGGACAGATGTTTGCCTATGGGTTGCGCAATTTCCTGTTCTTATTTCGAATTGTTCAGTTCTTTTTTGGAATGGGTGGTCAAGGATTTGTCGGGCCTGGGCTCGATTTTGCATTATTTGGATGATTTCCTGGTGATAGGTCCGTCGGATGACCAGACCTGTCTTATTTTGTTGTCCACCATTCAGCATATTTTCAAGGTTTTTGGCGTTCCACTTGCGCAGGACAAGACTGAGGGGCCTGTTACGGTGTTAACATTTTTGGGCATAGTTATTGATACGGTTAGGATGGAATGCAGGCTTCCGGAGGACAAGTTGGCTGATCTCCGGGAGTCGGTGGCGTCTGTAGCCCGTAGTTCGAAGGTGTAGTTGAAGGCGTTGCAATCGGTGTTGGGTAAGCTCAACTTTGCTTGCAGGATTATGCCTATGGGTAGGGTGTTCTGCAGGCGTTTGGCGGCTGCCACTGCTGGGGTGAGGGCCCCGCATCATTTCATTCGCTTGGGCCGGGAACACAGGGACGATTTGCGGGTGTGGGATACGTTTTTGGAGAAATATAATGGGCGGTCATTTTGGATGGCACCGGTGGTTCAGGCGAAGGAATTGGAGCTCTTTACCGACGCAGCAGGGTCGGTGGGTTTTGGGGCTTATTTCCAGGGGAGGTGGTGTGCTGACAGGTGGCCGGAGGCATTGGCGGAGTCGGTGTTGATCAGGAATTTGATGCTGCTGGAGTTGTTCCCTATAGTGCTGGCAGTAGAGCTGTGGGGGGGAGAGTTGCAGAACCGGAGGGTTCGTTTTCATTGTGATAACATGGAGGTGGTGCAGGCTATCAACTCTTTGACGGCATCGTCACTGCCAGTGGTGCGTTTTGTTGCGCTTTTTAGTGCTTAGGTGTTTAGAATTGAACATTGTGGTGTGTGCTGTGCATATCCCTGGGGTGGTCAACGAGGTGGCTGATGCGCTCTCTCGTTTACAGTGGGACAGATTTCGGCTGCTGGCTCCGGAGGCGGAGCAGTGCGGGGTTCCGTGCCCGGGTGAATTGTGGGATCTAATGTTGGAACGGTGATGGCGTTGGTTCGGAGGTCTGTTGCGGAATCTACCTGGCGGTCATATGAGCCCGTGTGGCGGGAGTGGTACGAACTGGTGAGTGTTCTTGGGGGCGGTACCTCGGCAGAGGACAGGCTCCATGTGGTGTTGTATTTTCTGGGGCGTAATTGTGAGCAAGGGGTGTCAGTGGCGTCCTTGAACGTCAAAATGGTGGGTTTAGCGTTCTTGTTCCGCTTGGGGGGGTGGAGGATGTCACAAAGGCTTTTGTGGTGCGCAAGGCTTTGCGGGGTTATCGTAAGAGGCGCGTGAAGCCTGATTCCAGGCGGCCGGTGTCCTTGGCAATGTTGGAAGTGCTAGTGGGGGGGGGTTGCCCCGGGTGTGCATTTCTATGTTCGAGGTTCAGTTGTTTCGCACGGCTTTTGTGGTAGCGTTTTTTGGGGCATTGAGGGTGGGCGAATTGGTTAGCCCTTCTAAGTCAGTGGCGGGGGGTTTGGATGTTGCGGATGTGAAGGGGCATGGGGGCTCTGTCACGTTGGTTATTCGGAAGTCGAAAACCGACCAGTTGGGAAAAGGGACTAATGTGGTGCTGGGTAGGGTTCCCGGGCTGGGTTTATGCCCGGTGCAGGTGCTTCGGGAGTGGTTGGTGTTGCGCCCTCCTGGAGCGGGTCCTCTGCTGGTTCACGAAACTGGGAAGCCCCTGTCCAGGTATCAGTTTGGTGCGGTGTTCAAACGTTGCCTGGGGGCCGGGGGGTTCAATGCTGCTGATTATTCCTCCCATTCTTTCAGAATTGGGGTGGCGACCGAAGCTTCCCGTTGGGGGCTGAGCAATGAGATCCTGCGGCGGATTGGTCGCTGGGAGTCACAGCAGTTCAGGCTCTACGTTCGCCCTCACCTGCTGTAGGGTCGGGGGGGGGATTCTACCCTCTGTGTTACTCATCCTGGTTGTGTGTTGTGGGGTTCTTCTGGGGGTGTGCGTTGGGACGTACGTGTGGTGCCTTGTGTCTGCATCTATGTCTTTTGTGTTCTTTTCTTCCAGGCCCGGTGTGTTTGATGTGGATCCTGGGCCATTCCTACGTACACTGGGGGGGCAAAACGGGCATTGGTCAGGCCAGAAGGCAGGCAAATGGGCTTTCATTGGGGGGAGGCTACAGTGCGCTAGATTGGGATCCCAGGCATGCTCTGGTCTAGGGTCTTGCCGGAGATCCATCATTATGCCCGGTTGGACAGGCCGCCGGACGTGCTTCTGCTGCAGGTTGGGGGCAATGACCTTTGTCTCAGGGCTTCCCGGGACCTCATCAGGGATGTTAAGTGGGATTTCCTCCGGCTTCGGACTGCCTTTCCAAATACTATAGCAGTTTGGTCAGACATTGTGGGGAGGTTGTCTTGTCGGGGGGCCCGGTCGGTCGATAAGATCAATAAGGCGAGGGTGAAGGTAAACAAGGCCGTGGCTAAGTTTGTTTCCCGGAATGGGGGGTTGGTTGTTCGCCATTGCGAACTGGAGGGGGAGTATGGCCTCTATTTACGGGGGGATGGAGTTCATTTGTCCGCGGTGGGCATTGACATGTGGGTCCTGGGGCTCCAGGACGGGCTACAACGTGCCTTACGGCTGTGGCGGGCCGCCCACGCGTAAGGGGTCACGGTGGGAGTCTGTGGCAGTGGTCTCAGGTTCCTGAAGGTCAGATGGTGATGGTATATATATATATTCATATGTGTATATCAGTTATGGTGGTAGGGGTGGGGGCCTGTCTCGGGATGGGCACCTCCCTTATCTGGTTATGATCATCGGGCTGATTGGAGGAAGAAGGAGCGAGTCATTGTCTCTTGAGCCGATGGGATCGCGGCTGGAGGTCAGGATACGGTGGAGATCGTGGACAGCCGATGAGATAGCAGTTTGGTACCTTCTTTCAGGAACCCAGGCGCAGCAAGTTAAAAAATATGTTGAAAAATGTTTGTGGTAAATAAATATATATATCTTTCCATAAATATATATATATATTAAAAAAGGTTATTTTTATAAAGTTATTTTATATGTTATCTTTTGGAATAATAAAAGGGCCTTTGTTGGCCAATTAATCCAGAAGATGTCTTGTGGTTACTTAGATAAGTAAGTTTAGTAATAAGGATAAGGGGTTGTTTAATGCAGCATGCACACTAGCATTACACCAGTCATGTAATTTATTGCAGCTTACCGTTTATTAAATATGCTGGCTGCACCTAGTGATCTGGCCAGGACCACACCTACTGTATTAGACTGCCCCCACTCCGTATGAAGGAGCACATGGGGCACTTTTGGACAGCAGTATTGTCTGGAGAGAGGGAAGTGTTTAGATGTACTAGCAGATTTAGATACGCTAACAATTTTAAGCCAAACTCCAGCTCACACATTTTAAGCTGTTACAGAAAATAGTTTATTTCCTTTTGGGATAAAGGTTTAATAAAGAAAAGCTGATCATTGTACGCACCCCTTCTAGAGTTAAATATTGTGTCTCATCTCTATGACTGATACTTTCTGTTGGAGAGTTTCTTCTTTTGAAAAACTACAGACTTACTGGCCAGATCACCAAATGAAAATAGAAGAAAGAATGCTTAAAAAAAGAAAATGAATGCAGCCAAAGAAATGGTAAGCTGCAATATTATAAATTTTTACTTTTGGTTTTAATTCCAGTTTAACTTTAATATCACTCTAATATACTTTTTAGTAATTTTTCACCCTGCATGTTTGTTCTCCATATAATTCCTGTATAGCACAATTGCACTCGTAATACCCCATACACACGATCGTTTTTCATGCCCGTTAAAAGTGCCATTTTTAAAAATGGGCATTAAAACCGATCATGTGTATGCTCCAGAGCATTTTTAACGACGTGAAAAACTATGGTGTGTATGCTTTGACGAGGTGAAAAAAAACGCGCATGCTCAGAATCAAGTATGAGACGGGAGCGCACGTTCTGGTAAAACTAGCATTTGTAATGAAGAGAGCACATTCGTCACGCTGTAACGGACTGAAAAGCAGGAGGCTGAAAAGCACGAATCGTCGCTCAACAAACTTTACTAACATGAAGGGTGGCACCATCCGAACGGAACTTCCCCTTTATAGTGCCGTCGTACGAGTTGTACGTCACTGCGCTTTGCTTGAACGTTTTTTAAAATGATTGTGTGTACGCAAGACAGGCTTGAGAGGAAACATGAAAAAAAAACGACGAGAAAAACGTTGGTTTAAAAAATGGCATGAAAAACGATCGTGTGTACGCCGCATAAGACTCAGTTCACACTGATGCGACATAGAATCTGACTTTTGAGACCCCAAGTCAGATGACATGTGAAATTCAAAGTTTCCCTATAAGAGCTGTCTTAACTGATACTACACAAGTCTGTTTGACTTTAGAAAAGGTTCCTGCACTACTTTGGTCCGACTTTGATACGACTTCAATGCCACAGAGTGTAAAAAAGTCACAACAAAGTCGGCTTCCAAAGTTGCACTGAAAGTTGCACGACTTTGGAGTAGGGCTAGTGTGAACCGAGCCTTAGCCTGGCTCACATTACAGCAATTTGGCATGCGATTTGACATGTCAAATCGCATGTCAAATCGGCGGCTATTGCCGGCAATGACACCGTCCAAATAGGTGCGACGCCTCTTTTGCAGCACCGCACCATTTCCCAAAAGTAGTTTCTGTACTACTTTTGGTGACTTTGGGGTGCAATTTCAATAGACATCTGTGCAGAAACTTGCACAGATGTCTCTGAAATCGCCCCCGAAGTCAGGACTGACATGTGGGAAGAGTGTCAGCGTCAGTGTGAACCTAGGCTTAGATAAGCTTCTGCTTCTGAATTAGTATGCAAATTACAGGGAAAAAAATGTGTGTAAAAAAACATGTAACATATGTAACAAAGTCCTGCCAATAAAGAAACAGCTTTCATAAATCTCCCCGCTTTGTGTATGTAGCTCTACCCCCGAAGGAGCTGCTGGTTATTTTTGGTCCTTCCGTTACCCCACAGTTCAACGTATCAAAACTTGCTTGGCTCTAAATTGGGCAATGTGCCCACAGATGCATGCACCAGTCACTTAGTCTTTTTCCAATGCTTTTTAATAAACACAACTTGCAGCAGTAGAGGGATAGGGGGTTAGGGGAATTCAGATACCCTGTGCAGATCACTGAGGAACCCGAGATCCTGGAGACAAGTACACCCGCTGCCACTGGATCTCGCTCACCCAGATAGGCCCCTCTCACCGGCCCAGCAGCCGGAATGACGCACAGACAAAAGTCTCTGCCACAGACTTTATCATAGTAACAACTGTTGAACAATCATCTGCCACAGGATTTGGAAATCAGTAATTGCTTGAGCGAACACAGCTACACAGTACCAAAGTCCTTTAAGCCCAGCGTCTAAAAAAAAATAGCTCTTAATCCTGAGAGCAGATATCTGAACCCCAAAACTTATATGGGAGAGGGGAGGGTAAGAAAGAAGAAAGTCATAGATTTAAACATGAACACACAGTATGGTCACATTAACACATATTTATCAACACCTCACTCTCTATCTAAACCACCCACTCTCCTGGAGCTTGACAAAAGATCCAATTCACCTGAAAAAAAACAAAGACACACAGGCAAAAATAACAGCATTACTGTACATTAAGAAGCAAAGCTGCACTTCCTAAGAAATGGAACTTTCCTTCACACTTTAAATATAAAAGGAACTAAACTGTAAGCTTGAAAGTCCAGCCCTCACTATGAGCAACTTCCACCACCTAGTAGCAGAAAATCAGTATGGCACAAAAGGAAAGTCCTTAATAGCAAGTACTGGAGCAGGTAGAAAAACTCTTGACCGCAAAGTTCTCTCACCTAACACTACCTGGCTATGTAACCCCATAGTCCATTTTTAGCAAGAGAATTTTCCTTTCAGTCTCTTTGCAAACCAAAGTTAGAGCAGTCATTTTTCCTTTTAAATGATCACCAATAAAATCGGGGATCCGGCAGGATTACTGACTTTCCTTGCTTGTCCAGGGTGGTAATGAAATAAACAATATCGTCTTTCCCTGGTCTGCAGATGACCACCTTATCAGCATAAATGTGCCGGCCATAGTTCCACTGTAGCAAGCATCCTTTGAAACGCTCATCCATAGAAAAAGAGTATCCAACTTTCCTGAAAGGTTTTGGCACAGACAGGTGATCCCAAACAGCTTTACTGTACCACTGCTCTCATTTGGATTCAATTTCCTGCATGAGCTCTTTGGGGACATAGGGGAATTCTAGACCATACTCTGCAGCAACTTTTTTAATGAGTACCCTTTGCAAACGGGCGAGTTTTGGCAGAGCTCTAGTGCTTCCCAGTCCAGGCAACACACATGGGTTTGGTGCCTTCCGCACCATTGATCTGGCATAGAACTTCTCAGATTCAATCGGGCTGATAGGGTCTGACAAAGTCTCTCTAATAATGCTGAAGGGTTCCACACTGGGTGATGTCTTCCCCGAATCTAGTGCTGCCCATTCTGAGAAGGTACAAGCCGCAGCAACATCATCACCATTGGCCCATAACAGTTCCTGTGACATAGTCTCAAATAAGTCATCATCCCCAGAAACATCTGACAGGGAGTCTAACTCTGAATCCCCCAATTCCTCCGCAGCCAAGTATTTACATAAAGTCCCAGACATGTTTTCCCCTGATCTCTCACCCGTTCCTGTTGTGGACTTTCCAGGGGTCAGGCCTTCCTCTGGCTCTGGTTCAGGTAGTCTTTGGGGTAGGCCTCGACCGCGGCTACGGGAGGCTTTCACATATCCCACCTTCTTTTGGACAGGTGCAGCGGGGACAGGTGTAGTGGAGGCAGGTGCAGCGGAGGCGGTAACAGAAATGATGTCCGCTGATGGCTCTTTGGTAACATTAACATCTCCCTCAGGAACACTCACTGTAGCAGATGTGGTGGGTGCAGATTTCACCACAGGAGCGAGGGCAGCAGCTTCCACCGTAGCAATACCCGTTGCCCAGTCAACTCGGTAAGCACGGGGTGACACGGTAGGTTGCTCCACTGCGAACAGGTACTCCCCGCAATGCAGGCACCGGACAAATGGACGGGGATGTATGGCAAATCCCTCACCCTTGGGGCATATCATACCCCGCGTTTCAATGTCCGCAATAGTGTACAACACGACTTCACACAGATTCCGGTATCCGTCAACAGGGTTCCGGGTAGCTTGGCACCTGCAGCGGGGCTAGTAGGATGCATCTTAGGCCCCGAGGCAGATTGCATGAGCGAAAATGAAGACATGGCTGCACTGGTGAATGTCTTTACTTGAGTTACTAGGGGCAATGGCAAATCCCGGACGAGCCCCCACATGTAGCACTACCCCCGAAGGAGCTGCTGGGTTTTTTTTGGTCCTGCCGTTACCCCACAGTTCAACGTATCAAAACTTGCTTTGCTCTAAATTGGGCAATGTGCCCACAGATGCATGCACCAGTCACTTAGTCTTTTTCCAATGCTTTTTATTAAACACAACTTGCAGCAGTAGAGGGATGGAGGGTTAGGGGAATTCAGATATCCTGTGCAGATCACTGAGGAACCCGAGATCCTGGAGACAAGTATAACCGCTGCCACCGGATCTCGCTCACCCAGATAGGCCCCTCTCACCGGCCCAGCAGCCGGGATGACGCACGGACAAAAGTCTCTGCCACAGACTTGATGATAGTAACAACTGTTGAACAATCCTCTGCCACAGGATTTGGAAATCAGTAATTGATTGAGCGAACACAGCTACACAGTACCAAAGTCCTTTAAGCCCATCCGGCAGTACTGTGAGGTAGATTGGTTAGGAGCCTCCTGCTCAGTCCTCTCCAAGAAGAGTCCTCCCCTGGATCCTCCAATTGCTTGGCTTCTTCCCGCAGGCAAGACAGCACAGGACCATCCCCGAACCAGCAGGCCCCAGACAGACCTCCGGGCCTACTCAAAGCATCGTAGCCTCGGGACAGCAGGGTCCCTAGGCAGAAGAGGAGCCGTCACATACCTTAGGCCAGGCGGGCCAAGAGGTCAAGAGAAAGAAAAATGGCGTCTGCCCCTTAAGTATCCTCTCCCAGAATGCACAGAGGTAAACCACTCCCACTGGGCTGTTTCTGGGGAAGGGACACCCAAAACACTCCAGCCTGTTGTATTTCCAACACTGGCCGGCGGTGACAACGACACCTACCGGCGACAGTGGGAAATGCTCTCAAAAGAGCCAAAGCTGGGACATAGGCTGATTTAGCCATAAACATTACATTCTGAACTATGTACAATTCAGATGACCCACTAAATTTACACAATAGCGCCTGGTCAACAGGAGCAGGGCGCGACATGTAGAAAAGGGACAAATGTAGTTATGGGGGCCTGTCTAGAGTAGATTAAGATGAACTAAACATACATCAACTCCCATGCAAGAATTTAGCAACCTAGCTGATGATGCCACAGCGAGTGATAAAAGTTGTTTTTCACTAAAGGTACAAATAAAATAAAAATAGCAAAATATGGGATATGGTTTAGAGGCATGGAGGGAGGTTTGATGGTTAACATGGGTAATGCCAGGACATACATTTTTAAATATAGTTAAAGTGCATTTAAACCGAAGAACAAAAATTTTTATTTTGCTTTTGACCAGTCCTTAGATGTGGTAAGTTTGGCTTTGTTTTCTTTTTGCTTTTTTCTCAGTCAAAGCACATTTTCTGCAAACATCACAAAATAGTAGGATTTTTAAAACAGCTTACCTGTAAAATCCTTTTCTTGGAGTACATCACGGGACACAGAGCAGCATAGTCATTACTATGTGGGTTATATAGAATTACCTTCAGGTGCTGGCACTGGCAACTTCCAAAACAGGAAGTACCCTCCCCTATATAAGCCCCTCCCATCCGGGAGTACCTCAGTTTTGTAGCAAAGCAATACGTGTCCCCAAAAGAGGGGTGGGAGCTCTGTGTCCCGTGATGTACTCCAAGAAAAGGATTTTACAGGTAAGCTGTTTTAAAAATCCTACTTTCTTGTTCATACATCACGGGACACAGAGCAGCATAGTCATTACTATGTGGGACGTCCCAAAGCAATGCCACATGAGGGGGGGGATACACCATACATAAGCTGGGCGCCATCAGGCATGAGGATCTTTTGCGGCCTGCAACACACTGCGCCCAAAGGCGACATCCTCCTGACTTCTAACGTCCACCTGGTAGAACCTAGTAAACGTGTGTACTGAAGACCATGTTGCGGCCTTACAAATTTGCGCCAGGGAGGCCTGGTGATGCACTGCCCATGAAGTTCCAACTGCTCTCGTGGAGTGCGCCCTAACTTTGAACGGAGGCGGTCTACTTCTCAAGCCATAGGCTTGTATTATGACCTGTCGAATCCACTTGGCTAAAGTAGATTTTGATGCTGCCTGACCCCTTCTGGGGCCTTCCGGCAGAACAAACAAAGAATCCGTTCTACGAATCTGAGCAGTGGCTTTTAGATAAGCTTTAACTGCTCTTACTACATCCAAAGAATGCAATAACTTTTCCTCTACCGAGCTTGGTTTGGGGAAAAAAGAAGGAAGAACCACATCCTGGTTCAAGTGAAACCTCGATACCACCTTAGGAAGAAAGGCTGGGTGAGGACGTAATACTACTCTGTCCTTATGGATAACCAGATATGGCTCTTTACAGGACATGGCGGCTAATTCCGACACTCTTCTAGCCGAGCATATGGCTACTAAAAATATCAATTTCCTGGTGAGTAGAACCAAGGAAATGTGCCGCAAAGGTTCAAATGGCTGCTTCTGCAGAACCGACAGAACCAAATTTAGATCCCATGGGCATATGGGAGCCTTAATCGGTGGAATAATACGAGTCACACCTTGCATAAAGGATTTGACAAGTGAATGCATAGCCAGGGGCCTTTGAAATAGTATTGACAAGGCCGAAACCTGGCCCTTGATAGTACTTAAGGCAAACTTCCTGTCTACAGCCCACTGCAGGAAGTCCAGAATTCTGCCTATAACGTACTTACGTGGATGCCATTTTCTGGCCTCGCACCAAGTGATGTACGCCTTCCAAACTCTATAGTAGATCTGCCTGGATACAGGCTTCCTGGCATTGATTATAGTTGATACCACAGAGTTAGAGAGACCTCTCTTCTTTAGGATGTGGGATTCAATAGCCAGGCCGTTAAACTTAGAGTTAGTAAGGAAGGGTGGTATATCGGTCCTTGCGAAAGCAGGTCCGGACGACGTGGAAGGGTCCAAGGACTCCCCACAGACATTTTGATGATCTCCGTGTACCAGGCCCTTCGGGGCCACGCTGGAGCCACCAGGATCACCGGCTTCTTCTCCAACCTGACTCTGCGAAGGAGTCGAGGCAACAATTGTAGCGGAGGGAATGCATATATCAGTCTGAACTGATCCCAAGGGAACACCAGAGCATCCGAGCCGCAAGCGAGGGGATCCCTTGTCCGGGAGACAAATCTGTCCACCTTTGCGTTGAATCTGGATGCTAGCAGATCTACATCCGGTGTTCCCCACCGCTGACATATTGCTCGGAAGACCTCGGGATGAAGGGACCATTCCCCTGGGCATAACTGTTGGCGACTCAGAAAGTCCGCCTTCCAATTCTCCACCCCTGGAATGAAGACAGCTGATATACATGGGACATGCTTTTCTGCCCATTCCAGGATGTGACTTACTTCCCTCTGGGCTGCACGACTCCTGGTGCCTCCCTGATGATTGATATATGCCACTGCTGTGGCATTGTCTGATTGAATTCTGACAGGGGACCCTTGGAGTCTGGATGTCCAGGCTACTAGGGCGTACTGGGCTGCTCGTATCTCTAAGAGATTGATGGGCAGGGTTTTTACTACATTTGACCATCTGCCCTGGAGAGACCATTGCTCCAGTACTGCCCCCCAGCCTATAAGGCTGGCATCTGTAGTGACCACCTTCCAAGATATCGGGCTGAAGGGTTTTCCCTTCTGGAGATTCTGGGGGATCAACCACCAGCAGAGACTCTTCCGAACGGAAGGGGACAAAGCCATCGGGAAGTCTAGAGCCTGAACTTTTCCGTTCCAGGCTGACAATATGGGCCTTTGTAAATTCCTTGAGTGGAATTGGGCGTATGGCACAGCTTCGAATGATGCTACCATCTTTCCTAGCAGCCTCATGCACAGGCGTATGGACGGCTGTCTTTTTGCACAAAGCAGACGGACCAAGGCCCTCAAAGAGGATACCTTGTCTAGAGGTAAGAAAATCTTCCTCTGGTCTGAATCCAGCCGTAGCCCTAGATATACCAGGTTTTTCACTGGCTGTAGGGCTGACTTGTCCAGGTTGATGACCCAACCGTGAGACTCTAGATACTTGATTGTATCGACAATTACCACTTCTAGCTTGGCAACTGAGTGGTCCATCAACAACAGGTCGTCTAGGTATGCCATTATCGTTACACCCCGTGTTCTTAGATCGGCCAACAGTGGGGCCAGAATTTTTGTGAACACTCGTGGTGCTGTGGCCAGACCGAATGGTAAGGCTCTGAACTGAAAATGGCGCCCTTCTACTGCAAAGCGTAGGAATTTTTGATGACCTGGAAAGATGGGAACATGTAAGTAAGCATCTTTGATGTCGATCGAGGCTAACCATTCCTCCCCTTGTAGGGCAGCGGTGACCGATCGGATCGACTCCATCCGGAAAGACCCGAAGTTTAGAAATTTGTTTAGACTCTTTAGGTCCAATATGGGTCTTATGTCCCCGTTTGGCTTCGGGACTGTGAAAAGGTTTGAGTAGAAACCCAACCCCCACTCTTCCATAGGAACCTCCATAATTACTCCTTGGAGCAATAGTTGTTCTAACGCCAATAGGAGAGACCCTCTTTTCAGAGGGTCTCTTGGCATGCCTGACCACATAAAATGGGACGGAGGAGACTCTTTTAACTCCAACTTGTATCCCAGAGTTACTGCGGAGAGCACCCATCTGTCTTTGATCGTCTCCCGCCAGGTCTCTGCGAACAACTGAAGTCTTCCCCCCACCCGTTTGAGTGGGGGCAGCCCTTCATAGGCTTGACTTGGAGGCTGGTTTAGTACCTCTTCGGATCCAGGGCTTTTTATTACCCTGTGGCTGTCCCTGATTTTTACCTCCTGAGTTTGACCGAGGAGGCCGTCGGAACTGCTTAGTAGCAGACGTCGCAGGGATAGGAGAGGTAGTCCTCTTAAAAGATGGACCCCTAGACCTCTTTTTACTCGGTAAGAGAGTACTTTTACCACTGGAAATCTTCTGGATATACTTATCCAGGTCTTCGCCAAAAAGGCGTTCCCCATGAAATGGGAAGCTAACTAAGAGCTTCTTACAGGGAGCTTCAGCAGACCAGTTTTTGAGCCACAGAAGCCTACGCATATGTACCAAAGACAGCGTGAGGCGGGAGGCCTGATGGATAGAATCCTTGATGGCGTCAACCGCAAAGCATAATGCTCTAGGCAGATCAGCCAGAGCCTGGGCCTGCTGGTCTGGCAAATCCCTCAGGACCATTTTCATTTGATCCTTTAAAGCTTGGCAGACCCCAATAGCTGCCACTGCTGGCTGTGTAACAGCCCCTGCTGTGGAAAAAGCAGATTTTAATAAAGATTCCAATCTTTTATCCACTGGATCTTTGAACATTTGAACATTATCTACTGGACATGTCAGTGATTTGTTCACAGAAGAGATGGCTGCATCCACCGTAGGAACATTCCATCTCTGGGTGAACTTTTCCTCCATGGGATAGATCACCGGAAACCTTTTAGGCGGAACAAATAGTTTATCAGGATGTTCCCAGTCCTGGTATATAAGTCCTTCCAATAATGGATGTATTGGAAAGGAGCAATTAACCTGGGGAGCTTTTAGCGACCCCAATGAGGAGACAGCAGTAGTTGATGGTTCAACAAGAGGCATTTTAAATGCAGATCGAACCATGTCAGTTAGGGTCTGGACCCACAATCTTTCAGTCTGTGATGCTGAAAATGGTTCATCTACTGTCGATTCCTCAAAAACAGAGCTAACCTCCTCCTGATCCCCTTCAGGTAGGTCGGTCCCTTCCTGGGACTGTTGCTCTGCCAACAGGCACTCTAATGGAGGGGATGGAGATCTGGCGCGCTTTCTTTCCTGTAGAGAAGAAGCGATCAATGCTGCCAATCTCTGCTCCAATCCCTCCAGAGTTGAGGAAAAAACCTCCTCTGTTATATATGCAGGAGCAGGTGGACTGAGGACAGCCGCAGTACCTGGCACTCCCGGGGGTTCCTTATGGGTATTAACCTCTGATTTCTCAGGGGAGGAGGGTGCAGATGACTGCTCCAGATCCTCAGAGCCCGATGGAGACCCCCTACACTTCCTGAGAGGTATATCTCTGAGTTTTTTAGGCGGCATATTCCTTAGTTCAAAGCTGAGGTATTCCAGCCGCAATACACCCCTTACTGAAATAGTCTAATGCAATTTGCTGCTATGTACATCAGTGGGTGTCTACTAATGCGTCTTTCTGGGGATGCCTGTATCAACCGCCCGCTGTAAGCCCCTATACCATGCTACCAGCTCCTTTTCATGCTCTGTGTTCATAGCAAGCAGCGTGGACTGAGTCCTTTTATCTTGCTGGGACGCCCGCACATGCGCAGAAGCGCTGGGCGCACAGAGCGCGTCATCCGCCAGGCTCCGCCCCCTTTTTGAAGCTAAACCTTATAAAAGGAAAGCATGTGTGCGCGCGCGCGCGCGTGCACGTGTGCGCTCTTGGCGCCATGTAGGGAGAGGAGCCAGGGTCCCTGTTTCACCAGGACTCGGGGATGGAAGGAAACTACTTGGCAGCATGACAGAGGAATGCAGCTTCCCTGATAGAGAGCTCACTCATCTGCCTGGACTTTCACCATGGAAGGAATAGTCCCAAGAAAAAAAGACGTTCCACAGCGGCCTCTAGTGGACAAACACAGGTACCGCACTTTTGTCTTTTTTTTTTTTTTTTTTTAAACCTCCTTTATGAAAAAACATTTCCAGGTTTACAGTTTTTTTAAAACTTCCCTTATGAAAAAACATTTCTAGGATTTCTTAGGCATATACAGCTATTAGCGGGAATACCCTTTAGGTAACAGGCAGAAAGACATATTAGGCTTGGGGGTCCCCTCAATAGAACCAAGTTCCTGAGGGGCCCCCACTTACCTTTTCCCCGCCGCAGGACTTTGTTTGGTCCACAGAAGCCCAAACTTCACCTCTCACGGCAGGCATTGTACTAGACCTTCAGGGACCGGGTTCCCAAGGATTCCACTCCCCTGGACCTGTATAGCACCCTGCACAGATAGCCTCTTGGTTTTGGGTATGACCAGAGCTCTGGATCCCAGGGTCCAGCCCTCCTAAGAGAGGCATTACAGGCAAAACCCTGCTCTTCTCTGCAAGGCCCGGGTACCGACCGTTTAGCTATGAAGCTTTTTTGGTCGGATCCGGAATAGCTTGCTAAGGCCCAGAGAACCTGTACACAAGCCCAGATGAATACATGTTAACCTTGGCCAACACCTTAGACACTGGCAAAAAACTGAGGTACTCCCGGATGGGAGGGGCTTATATAGGGGAGGGTACTTCCTGTTTTGGAAGTTGCCAGTGCCAGCACCTGAAGGTAATTCTATATAACCCACATAGTAATGACTATGCTGCTCTGTGTCCCGTGATGTATGAACAAGAAACTTGTTGAGTCTGGCAGAACTCCAATGCCATTGTAAATTTACTGTGCATTAAATTGATGGCTTATACAACTATATGAGCTTTTTCAGATATGTTCTGTAAGTTCTTTGTGTTATGTTGAAATTAGTGCACTCATATCTATGGAGAACTTGGACTGCTGGCCTTACAGTGTATATGACATTAGTGTCTTTCCCTATTGGTTTTCAAGGCTTAAAGTGTTTGTTACCCCAACATTTCATTTTCCTGATACAGTGCCTTGAAAAAGTATTCATACCCCTTGAAATTTTCCACATTTTGGCTGGATTCACACCTATGCATTTTTAGTGCTTTTTGCATTTTGCAGATTTGCACTACAGAACATGTTCCATAGGAATCCATGGTAAATGGACTGTAGTGCAAATCCATAGTTGCCAACATTGTAAAAAAATTATAGGGACACTTTTTTTGACTGTGGGCGAAGTCTTATTACAACTAGGGGGCGGGGCATTCGGTTGTAGGCGTGGCGCAGCAAAAAAGTAAAACTCGCTGTTTCAGTGAAATAGTGGGCGTGGCTTTAAGGGGCATGGCTCTAAGGGGGTGTGGTTAGAGTCTGAGATGAACGAGGGATGGACGAAGAGGGAGAGAGGGAGAGACAGTAGGACCAGATCCTACACAACAATTGAAATATGTGTATTCCAGAAAGTTTAACAATCAGCAGATAAAGATACTCCAAACACCTGGTGTTAGCGCTTCAATCATCCCGGCACCATGGTTGTTATGGTGTCAGGATGATTGAAGTGCATTATTTATTTTATTACATTGTAATATAAAATAAAATCATTCAACTCACCATAATGCAGAATCAGTGGGAGCCCTGAGCGTGTCACCTGCCACGTCGCCTGCCACCAGATATCATCAGGTGCCCCCAGCGGAGTCCGTCCTTACATCAGGAGCCCCTCCTTACATCAGGTGCCCCCAGCAGTGGAGCCTCTCCTCACATCTGTGTCCCCATCAGCGGAGCCCCTCCTCACGTCCTTACATCAATGTGTCCCCAGCAGTGGAGCTCCTCCTTACATCAGTGTCCCCAGCAGTGGAGCCCCTCCTTACATCAATGTGTCCCTGGCAGTGGAGCCCCTCCTTACATCAGTGTCCCCAGCAGTGGAGCCCCTCCTTATATCATTGTCCCCTAGCAGTGGAGCCCCCCCATCTGTGTGTCCCCAGCAGCGGAGCCCCTCCATCTGTGTGTCCCCCAGCAGCGGAGTCCCTCTTTACATCTGTGTGTCCCCCAGCAGCAGAGCCCCTCCTTACATCTGTGTGTCCCCCAGCAGCGGAGTCCCTCCTTACATCAGTGTCCCCCAGCAGCGGAGTCCCTCCTTACATCAATGACCCCCAATAGCGGAGCCCCTCCATCTGTGTGTCCCCCAGCAGCGGAGCCCTCCTTCATGCCGCGTCTGTCCCCTTCAGCGGCAGGTAGTCAGTTCCCGGCTTTCTCTGTGTGTTCAGTGGAGAGTGGAGGGGCCGCCGGGCCATGTAACCAATCGCCTTCAGTGTACAAGAGAATTATCTACATGTACACTGAAGAGAGAAGTGATTGGCTGCCTTTCTTCTCCACTGAACACACAGGGATTAGTCCACACGGCGGAAGACATCTTTTTGTAGACCGCCAGCCGTTTTGCTAAAACATTCCCGATTTTCCCGGGACAAAAGCAAAATCCTGGGAATTTAATCGGGACAAGCTCCGATCGGGACGAGGGTCCCAAAATCGGGATTGTCCCGTGAAAAACGGGACTGTTGGCAAGTATGCAAATCTGCAAAGTGCAAAAAGCACTAAAAATGCATAGGTGTGAATCCAGCCTAAAGTAATTTTACAACCAAAAACCTAAATGTATTTTATTGGGATTTTATGTTATGGACCAACACAAAGTGGCACATAATTGTGAAGTGGAAGAATAATTATAAATCATTTTTAAGTTTTTTTACAAATAAATATGTAAAAAGTATGGCGTGCATTTGTATTCAGCCTCCCTGAGTCCATACTTTATAGAACCACCTTTCGCTGCAATTACAACTGCAAGTCTTTCTGGGGATGTCCCTACCAGCTTTGCACATCTAGAGAGTGACATTTTTAGACTTGTGCACAACGGAAAAAATTGTTTAGTTTCGGTTCGTTTCTTTTCGGTCCTGTTGATTCGTAATCGTTCGTAATTTTGCTAGACGGGATTTTTCGTGTTTGGACTAATTCGTACTTTCAGTAGAGTACATTGTTTTTCGCTGATTCTGGACACAACTGCTACTTTCGTAACTTCTTTTTGGGTTTGTTTATGGGTTTGTTGATTCGTAATTTTACGTGTCTCTCTCACAACGACGCTGCCTATTATGCCTAATGTGCTTCGAATGGATTTGTATTTTTCTAAATACATTACGGTTATTTGTAACGATTCGAAATCTCGTATTACTTTCGTTTTTTACATGCGGCTTTAGCCTCCGCCCCTGTACACCATTTTGAGAGGGAGTTCAGCACGGTGAGGGAGAAGCAGAGAGCAGAGCAGAGTGTTATTGTGCTCTGAATGGATTCGTACATTCGTAACTTTTCATAACGAATTATGCTGAAGACATGAATGGAGAGCATCTGTAAACAACAATTTTCAAGTCTTGCCACAGATTCTCAATTCTCAATTGGATTTGGGTCTGGACCTTGACTAGGTCAATCTAACACATTAATATGCTTTGATCTGAAGTTCTAAACCATTCCATTGTAGCTCTGGATGTATGTTTAGGGTCGTTGTCCTGCTGGAAGGTGAACCTCCGCCCCCAGTCTCAAATCTTTTGCAGACTCTAACAGGTTTTCTTCTAAGATTGCCCTGTATTTGGCTCCATCCATCTTCCCATCAACTCTGATCAGCTTCCCTGTCCCTACTGAAGAAAAGCATTGCATCCCCACAACATGATGCTACCACCATCATGTTTCACGGCAGGGGAGGTGTGTTCAGGGTGATGTGCAGTGTTAGTTTTCCACTACACATAGCGTTTTGCTTTTAGGCCAAAAAGTTACATTTTTATCTCATCTGACCAGAGCACCTTCTTCCGCCGGTTTGCTGTGTCCCCCACATGGCTTCTCTCAAACTGCAAACAGGACTTCTTTTGGCTTTCTTTCAACAATGGCTTTCTTCTTGCCACTCTTCCATAAAGGCCAGATTTGTGGAGTGCACGACTAATAGTTGTCCCGTGGACAGATTCTCCCACCTGAGCTGTGCATCTCTGCAGCTCCTCCAGAGTTACCATGGGTCTCTTGGCTGCTTCTCTGATTAATGCTCTCCTTGCCTGGCCTGTCAGTTAAGATGGACGGCTATGTCTTGGTAGGTTTGCAGTTGTGCCATACTCTTCATTTTCAGATGATGGATTGAACAGTGCTCTGTGAGATTTTCAAAGCTTGGGATATTTTTTTATAACCTAACCCTGCTTTAAACCTCTCCACAACTTTATCTCTGACCTGTCTGGTGTGTTCCATGGCCTTCATGATGCTGTTTGCTCAGTAAGGTTCTTTAACAAACCTATGAGGGCTTCACAGAATAGCTGTATTTATACTGAGATTAAATTACACACAGGTGGACTCTATTTACTAATTAGGTGACTTCTGAAGACAATTGGTTCCACTAATGAGGGGTATCAGAGTAAAGGGGGCTAAATACAAATGAATACTTTTTCAAGGCACTGTATGTGCCTGCTGTACCATGTACTTGTATGAAAAACTATCCTGTTCGCTTTGTATTGCTTCCTTTGCGTCAAATCCCTGGTGTTCCTGTCAGTCCTCTTGCTTTCCTATTAAAAACTGACCACACTAAGCAGGAGTGCACAGCGTGGTCAGTTCTCTAGCTATGCTGGAAACTCAGCCTGATCTCCTCCAATGATCAGACTTGTTCTGACGTACCTCCCCATCACAGCCCTTCACTGGGTAGCTGAGTGTACTGCTGTGTCTCCTCCCCCCGGCTCTTATGCAGCTGAGAACAGAGGGAATGTAATCACTTACAAAAAAGGGGAAAAAAAGGTACCGTAATATACTTGAGTATAAGCCAAGTTTTTCAGCACATTTTTTTGTGCTGAAAATGCCCCCCTCGGCTTATACTCAAGTCTGTGTCCATCTTCAACTTTGTGCGCCTGATCCTGGCCAGCCGTAGGTCCTCTGAACCCCAAACTTGGCACAAATGTAGCCCCACACTTCATCTACAAGTGTGCAAAGTTTGTTTTCCAGGGGACCTACGGCCGGGTAGCACTGATTTTTCAAAGCCGGGCACCCCTTCCATAGACTCCCATGTTAAATGTCAGTCTAGTCACACAGCGCCGGAGATCAGGTAGGGAGATTGGGCACAGTAAGGCATGGGCACAGTAAGGCATGAACACAGTGAGGCAAGGGCACAGTAAGGCACAGTGAGGCATGGACACAGTGAGGCACAGTGAGGCATGCACATGGACACAGTGAGGCATGGGCACATGGACACAGTGAGGCACAGCGAGGCATGCAGATGGACACCCTAGGCTTATACTCGAGTCAATACGTTTTCCCAGTTTTTTGTGGTAAAATTAGGTGCCTCGGCTTATATTTGGGTCGGCTTATACTCGAGTATATACGGTAGTTACATTTATTTTTTAATTTTTTTTTAAACCTATACACAAATGTTTTTCCTTTCATTTCTAATTTTAAATTGAATGGGTTGTTTTACAAGGTGATCATTTACAATCACTTTAAGCTTGGTGTACTTTATCTTGTTTAAATCTGAAATTTCAAATTACATCTTCTCATTCACTTGAAGGTGCTACGAAAGTAAATTTAGTGACACCTCTGCTGGCAGAGTAGTACTAAATTGTGTAGTGCACAGTTTTTTAAAGTATATCTAAATTCCCAAAAAATATAATATATTGTAGCTTACCCAGGGCTTTTTCTCTTATCGTCCATGGACTGACACAGCTCTAATACTGTAAACGTGTGGGTATATGTCCCTGCTTGCAGGAGAAGATCTAGGCAGAATGTTAGATCTTAGAAACATTCTAGAACAAAACCAGAGCTGAACAGCCCTGCCCAGGGGGGCAGTCCCTCCGGACATAACCCTCCTACCTGCAGCCAGCAGCCTCAGTTTTTTTCTGCCTAGCAGAAGGAGAAGACGTGGCTCTCTCAGGAGCCAGTCTCCTGGAAGATTTTATTTTTAAATTTTATTCCTTTGGGAATTTTATTTTATTTTTGAGACCTTCAATTAACTGTCGGCTGGGCAACAGCTTGGGTACACTGGTTACCTCGTAGTCTTCCCTGTCCGACCATCGAGCGTGTTGATCCTTGCCTTGTGTGCATGAGACTCAGTTCACGACATGCCCCATGACTCCAGGGGTGGCCTGGGTTGCTTTTATGCTCCTGCGGTCCTCTCAAGATTGAACAGTACCTGTCTGTATCTTTCGCGGTGGACCGGGCCGACAGCTACTCAGTACTACTCTGTGATAGGTCTGTCTGAAACAAGCCAGTGGGTCCCTCTGGGACGGGTAAGTAGTCTCTCCTTCTGCAGGTGAGTACATGCTGGCTGTGTTTCTTTATATGGGGGGGTTTCTCCCTGGCTCCCCCCTGTTATGCTGCTCTCTGCACCCTGTACTGGCGCTGTGCTGTGTGGGGGTACTTTGGGATCACTCTGGCCTGGCGGGGTGCGCTCATGTCTGTGTGCTGGGAGAGAATTAGTGTTCTGGTATGTGTGGGTGTTTGGAGACTTCATTGCGCGCGCCATTAGCGCTGTGTGGTGATTTTATACTGCGCTCGGCGGCCATCTTGCCTTGGATCTCTGGCGCAGTATTAATGTGGCCGGCGGCCATTTTCTTGAAGCCGCGGCGCTTTCACTTTCGGTTTCGGCCTCAATTGGCGCTGCTGCGGTGCGAATCTCCTCACAATCTCCTCACACTCTCCTCATGCTTCACTCGCGCTGACAGCGCGGTTTCATACAGTGGTACTGAGCGGTCCTTATAAGGGTTGGTGAGTCCTCTGGGTATCCCCTCCTCAGCCTCAGCGCAGCCAGTGGGTGGACTGTATTATTCACTGTAATAGTGTATAAGGTCTCAGAGGGTGGCAGTATGGAGTCTGCTTCACCTGCTTCTCCACATTTGTCAGAGGCAACTGGCAGTGCTCCTGCACCTGCGGTCCCTATGGACCAGTTTTCGGCAGTCCTGGAATCATTCTTTGTCAGGATGGAAGCGGTGTGCGAGCGCAAGGGAGCTGTAAGCGCCCCCTCCCCACACAATCTCCAGTAGGGGAGTGCTCTGACTCAGATTTGGGCCTAGCTACTGCTGCTCGGGACCCTAGCTCTGAGGATTTTAATGTTTTTGAACAGGATATTCCTTCTGAGGAAGACCCCAGTTCTGAACCAGTAACCGACAGGGTGCTTGTAAGTGAACTCATTGATGCTGTGAGGGACACTCTCAAGCTGAATGATGCGGCTAAGGAGCCTCAGGTGGAGGCTGTCTCCATTGGCTCCTTTAAAGCCGTTTCTTCAAAAAAGGTCTTTCCATATGTGCCTTTTTTTGATAGATTCATCGACTGAGTCTGGGATAAGCCGCAGAAGACTTTGACGGTCCTGTGGCGCTTAGCCATAACCAGGTCCTTTGAGGAGGACATGGTTAAAAAGTGGGCTCTCCCTCCAGTGGTCGACCCCCCTGTCGCCCGTCTGAATAAGGCTACCACGCTCCCAATGGAAGGGACTCCTGCATTTAAGGATCCCACTGACAGGAGGTCAGAGGTGGTGAGTAGAACTATGTTTGCCTTGTTGGGGTCTGCCTTATGCCCTATAGTGTCTCAGACACTTACAGGATGGGCAAAGATTTTGCACCAGCCGGTACAGGAGCATAATCTCCCTCCTGAGACCATTGCCCTGGCTCACCAACTTGCGCAGGGTTTAGTCTATGTGTGCGATGCCACTTTGGATGCGGCCCCTTTAATATCTGGGGCCTCTATCTCTGCTGTGGTGCTGCGTCGCCTTATCTGGCTGAAATGCTGGTCGGCCGACCTAGCTTCCAGAAGCTCCAGGCTGACTTGCCCTTTAAGGGCGGTAGACTGTTTGGGGCCGCCCTGGATGACATTATTAAGGATGTCACAGGGGGTAAGAGCACCTTCCTTCCTCAGTCCGTTAAGGGAAAGGAGTCCAACCGCAGGCCGGGCTCTTCCTTTCCGGCGAAGAAGACGTTTTTTCGTCAGTCAGAATCCACGGGTAAACCCGCCCAGACTGAAAAAAGTGCGGCTGGGGGACAGAAGCGTCCCTGGGTGCGTAAGCCTACCAAGCAAGCTCCCAAGCCCACCGCCGCATGAAGTCTTGCCCCTGCCCGACTCTGGGGTGGGGGGACGTTTTCGCAGGTTCACGGTTCGGTGGACCTCCTGGATCTCCGACCAGTGGGTGTGCGAGGTGGTCACCTCGGGATACAGGATAGAGTTTCACTCGTGGCCCCCAAACAGGTTCTTTCCCTCAAACCTCCCTCTCCTCCCTGCCCGCCGGGCGGCCCACTTGGGGGCCGTACAGGATTTGCTCAGATGCGGAGTGATTGTGCCAGTTTCTTCACAGGAGAGGTTTCAGGGGTTTTACTCGAACATGTTTGTTGTCCCAAAGAAGGACAGGGTCCGGCCAATCCTGGACCTCAAGGCCTTGAATGCCTATGTGAAGGTACAAAAATTTCAGATGGAATCCATTCGCACGGTGATTGCGACGCTCCACCAAGGGGATTTTCTGGCGTCCTTGGATATCAAGGACGCTTACTTGCACGTTCCAATCTGCGCAAGTCACCAGAAGTTTCTGTGCTTTGCCATAGGCGAAGTCCACTATCAGTTCGTGGCTCTTCCCTTCGGCCTGGCATCGGCGCCACGGGTTTTCACCAAAGTGCTTGCCCCGGTTCTAGCTTTGCTGAGACAGCGAGTAATTGTTATCATGGGCTATCTGGACGATCTCCTTCTAAGAGCAGAAAATGGCTCAGAGTTGGAGGAAAATGTGACAATAGTCAGTCAGACCCTCCGGGACTTCGGGTGGCTTCTGAACATGCAGAAGTCGGTTCTAGTCCCGACTCAACGTTTGGAGTATCTGGGTCTGATCCTGGACACTTCGGCAGCGAAGGTATTTCTACCCTCGGAGGAGTTACAGACACTTCAGTCGGCAGTACAGTTCCTGACGTCTTGAAAATGGTCATCAATACGTTTCTGCATGAGAGTCCTGGGACTAATGGTGGCCTCCTTCGAGGCTGTTCCGTATGTCCAATCACACACTCGGGCATTGCAGAGGGGAATTCAGTCTATTTGGGACAAGTCCCCAATGTCGTTGGATCTTCAGATCCAGGTGAGTCACTCTGTCAAGGCATCCCTGACGTGATGGCTGAGATCCCCGACTCTTCGGGCCGGGAAGTCGTTCCTTCCCATCCAGTGGACGGTGGTCACGACAGACGCCAGCCTGACGGGTTGGGGAGGAGTTTGGGAAGTCCTGTCAGCTCAAGGGCTCTGGACTTCGGACGAATCTCGTCTACCAATCAACGCTCTGGAATTGCGAGCGATCAGACTGTGTCTCTCCGCGTGGTCGAAGAGGCTACAGGGCCGCTCGATCAGAATCCAGTCGGACAACGCCATGGCCGTGGCGTATGTCAACCATCAGGGGGGCACTCGGAGCTTGGCTGCGGCATCCGATGTCACCCACATCCTAAGGTGGGCGGAAAGAAGCGTGCCGGCCCTGTCGGCCGTCTACATTCCGGGCGTAGAAAACTGGCAGGCGGACTATCTGAGTCGCCAGTCCCTGGACCAGGGAGAGTGGTCCTTGTATCCGGAGGTTTTTCAACTCCTTTGTCGGCGGTGGGGCACGCCGGATGTGGACCTGATGGCGTCTCGACTCAATCGCAAGGTGTTGAGGTTTGTGGCTAGGTCCAGGGACCCCTGGGCGGATGCCTCGGACACGTTGGTGGCCCCGTGGGGTCAGTATCGCTTGATCTATGCTTACCCTCCGCTGCAGTTGCTTCCTCGTCTGCTGCGCAGGGTAGTGGCCGAGGGCATTCTGGTGATCCTCATTGCCCCGGATTGGCCTCGGCGTCACTGGTACGCCGATCTGGTACGTCTCATCGCGGACGTCCCTTGGCGACTACCCTTGAGGGAGGACCTTCTGTCTCAAGGTCCTATCTTTCATCCTGCTTTACAGTCTCTGGTTTCAACAGCATGGCTATTGAGAGCCAGGTGCTGAAGGACTGAGGCATTTCAACCATGCTGAGGGCACGGAAGTCTTCTTCTAGAAAGATCTATCACCGTACCTGGAAAGCTTACATCGCTATGTGCGAAGAGCTAGATTGGCGTCCACGGACGTACTCTGTCCCCAGAATCCTGCTGTTCTTACAGCGTGGTGTAGCCCAAAGGCTGGCCTTGAGCACAATTATGGGTCAGATTTTGGCCTTGGCCGTTTTCTTTCAGCGACCCCTAGCAGGTCATTCTTTAGTTAGCACTTTTGTGCAGGGGGTTCGCCATGTGATTCCCCCTGCCAAGCCTCCGCTCCCTCCCTGGGATCTGAACTTGGTGCTCTCGGTTCTTCAGGAACCTCCCTTTGAAAATATTAGAGATATTCATCTCTTGACTTTGTCTCAGAAGGTGGCCTTCTTAGTGGCTATTACTTCTGTGAGACGGGTGTCTGAGTTGGCGGCCAGGGATGAGCCGAACACCCCCCTGTTCGGTTCGCACCAGAACCTGCGAACAGACAAAATGTTCGTGTAAACTTTAGAACCCTATTAAATACAATGGACTCGAACGTTCGAAATCTAAAGTGTTAATTATAAAGGCTAATATGCAAGTTATTGTCCTAAAAAGTGTTTGGGGACCCGGGTCCTGTCCCAGGGGACATGTATCAATGCAAAAAGAAGTTTTAAAAACGGCCGTTTTTTCGGGAGCAGTGATTTTAATAATGCTTAAAATGAAAAAATAAAAGTGAAATATTCCTTTAAATTTCGTACCTGGGGGGTGTGTATGATATGCATGTGAAGTGGCGCATGTTTCCCGTGCTTAGAACTGTCCCTGCAAAAAACTTCATTTTTGAAAGAAAAAAAATGCATTTAAAACTGACTCGCGGCTATTAATGAATTGTCGGCTCCCGGCAATACATACAAAAGTCAGTGATAAAAAAAAAAAAAAAAAAAGCGTGGGGGTTCCCCAGAATTCAATTACCAGGCCCTTCAGATCTGGCATGGATTTTAAGGGGAACTCCACCCCAAGTTTAAAAAAAAAAATGGCGTGGAGTCCCCCTAAAAATCCATACCAGACCCCTTATCCGAGCACGCAACCTGGCCGGCCGCAGGGGAAAAGGGGGGGATGAGAGAGCGGCCCCCCCTCCCTCCTGAACCGTACCAGGCCACATGCCCTCAACATGGGGAGGATGTCCCCATGTTGATGGGGACAAGGGCCTCATCCCCACAACCCTTGCCCGGTGGTTGTGGGGGTCTGCGGGCGGGGGGCTTATCGGAATCTGGAAGACCCCTTTAACAAAGGGGACCCCCAGATCCCGGCCCCCCCCCTATGTGAATTGGTAAGGGGTACATTGTACCCCTACCATTTCACGAAGAAAGCGTAAAAAAATGTTTAAAAAAACACACAAACACCTTGAAAAAGTCCTTTATTTAAAAAAATAAATAAATAAACATTCCAGCGGTGAAATCCAGTGTCCCGCGGCGATCCCGATGTCCAGCGCTGTCCTTCATTGGTTGTGCCTGAGCGGACCTGATGGGGAACTCCCTCTCAGTATTTTAAATGTATAGACCCGCCCCTTCTAATGTTCCCCATCAGGTCCGCTCAGCGGGCGAGATGCAGAACATGAGAAGGGGCGGGTTTATACATGTATTACCAAAGTGAGAGCAGTTCCCCATCAGGTCCGCCCCCTCGGTATGTCGGACCCGCCTACGTCATTGGCTTGAGCGGGGAACTTCCTTCACTATGTAAATTTAAATTACACAGTGAAGGAAGTTCCCCGCTCAAGCCAATGACGTAGGCGGGTCCGACATACCGAGGAGGCGGACCTGATGGGGAACTGCTCTCACTTTGGCAATACATGTATAGACCCGCCCCTTCTCATGTTCCGCATCTGGTCCGCTGAGCGGACCTGATGGGGAACTTTAGAAGGGGCGGGTCTATACATTTAAAATACTGAGAGGGAGTTCCCCATCAGGTCCGCTCAGGCACAACCAATGAAGGACAGCGCTGGACATCGGGATCGCTGCGGGACACTGGATTTCACCGCTGGAATGTTTTTTTTTTTTAATAAAGGACTTTTTCAACGTGTTTGTGTGTTTTTTTAAACATTTTTTTACGCTTTCTTCGTGAAATGGTAGGGGTACAACGTACCCCTTACCAATTCACATAGGGGGGGGCCGGGATCTGGGGGTCCTCTTTGTTAAAGGGGTCTTCCAGATTCCGATAAGCCCCCCGCCCGCAGACCCCCACAACCACCGGGCAAGGGTTGTGGGGATGAGGCCCTTGTCCCCATCAACATGGGGACATCCTCCCCATGTTGAGGGCATGTGGCTTGGTACGGTTCAGGAGGGAGGGGGGGCCGCTTTCTCGTCCCCCCCTTTTCCCCTGCGGCCGGCCAGGTTGCGTGCTCGGATAAGGGGTCTGGTATGGATTTTTAGGGGGACTCCACGCCATTTTTTTTTTAATTTGGGGTGGAGTTCCCCTTAAAATCCATGCCAGATCTGAAGGGCCTGGAATGGATATTTGGGGGAACCCCACGTCAATTTTTTTTTATTTGCGGCGGGGTTCCCCTTAATATCCATTCCAGACCTGAAGGGCCTGGTAATTGAATTCTGGGGAACCCCCACGCTTTTTTTTTTTTTTTTTATCAATGACTTTTGTATGTATTGCCGGGAGCCGACAATTCATTAATAGCCGCGAGTCAGTTTTAAATGCATTTTTTTCTTTCAAAAATGACATTTTTTGCAGGGACAGTTCTAAGCACGGGAAACATGCGCCACTTTACATGCATATCATACACACCCCCCAGGTACGAAATTTAAAGGAATATTTCACTTTTATTTTTTCATTTTAAGCATTATTAAAATCACTGCTCCCGAAAAAACGGCCGTTTTTAAAACTTCTTTTTGCATTGATACATGTCCCCTGGGGCAGGACCCGGGTCCCCAAACACTTTTTAGGACAATAACTTGCATATTAGCCTTTATAATTAGCACTTTAGATTTCTCCCATAGATTTTTCGAATTTGCCGCGAACACCCCAATTTGTTCGCTGTTCGGCGAACGGGCGAACAGGCAATGTTCGAGTCGAACATGAGTTCGACTCGAACTCGAAGCTCATCCCTATTGGCGGCCTTGTCATGCAAGTCGCCTTACCTGGTCCTCCATAAGGATAAGGCGGTATTGCGCCCGCGTAGTCTTTCCGGCTTTCCACCTTAATGAGGACATTGTCCTTCCGTCCTTGTGCCCTCACCCATCGCATCCTAGAGAGTTTGCGCTTCACAATTTGGATGTGATGCGAGCCTTACGGGTGTACCTGGCGGCTACTGCTTCTATTCGGAAGTCTGACTCACTGTTTGTGTCTGTCTCTGGTCCAAAACAGGGCCAAGCGGTGTCGTCTGCCACCATTTCTGGGTGGATCAGACAGACTGTTATACAGGCCTATGCCATTAAGGGGCGGGCGCCTCCCTTTCCGGTTACGGTGCATTCCACCAGGGCAATTGGTGCTTCCTGGTGTAAAAGTGGGGGACACTTGTAAAAACAATTAGTGTCCCCTACCTAGGCGTTTAGTTCCATTTTCAATAGAGCCAGGAGATCTTCAAAAAAGGTTGTTTTATTCTTCAGAAAGACAAGCAAAAGACAATACTTACATAATGACAGCTGGTAACACATGGTAAGGTGATTGGCTTCAGAAGGAGGAATGAGGTGTCACATGGTACAATGGTATATCTTCGAGCAGGGTCCCCTGACCTTCCATAGCGAAGGGTCACTTCTCCACCATCTTCCTCGGGTCCCTTCGCCCGACATTCCTAACTCATGTTGAAAACTTTTGGGTACATATACTGTGTAATAATGTTATGTCAGCATTATTTACATTTAGCATCGCTCCAAGGAAGGTAGCATTAACTGTCCTACAGAAGTAACACCCACTTGTGTATATTAAGTAACATAACTCCACCCATTGTCCTGACATAGTGTCGTGGAAGAATTCCCTTGGGCTTTGTACGCAAATCCACACCGCGCCTAAATGTGGACTTCCAGCGTCTAAATGCACACAAAGCACAAAACAATTCCTTCGTGCTTAAAAGCACGTTTGTATCAAGCTCTTTGGTACAAGGAATTTGAAGTACTTCAATGGCACCAGGTAGAATCAGAAACGATGCTGCTTCAAGCTGGAGTCTCAAGCGTCTGGGCAGAGCTCAGCCACCCGGATTCTTTTATTCATTGGAAACAAAAGGATAACAAAACAGGAAGTGATGGCCCCAACAGCCAATCACTTCCCTTAATACAAAATGACATCACAGGAAATGACAAACAGTAAAGGGGAGGGCACTCACAGGAGGGAAAGGGGAGGAAGTGCACACCCCCCATCTTAATCAGCTTGGAGCCCACACAATACTGTTCAAAGTAAACAGTATCTAGTGAGATCATTCTACTTGTTCTTATAGTTTTGGGACAATCTGCGGGGACATTGCTACTGCTGTTGTCAATATACGGTACAAGTACACCGACAAGGCAGATATCAATGTCCTCTTATAAATACAGATATGTATCCATAAAGCGGATAACGAAGTCCGCAAGAGAGAATTAATAGGTTTCTCTCATTATGCAGACTTCGCTTCTCTAAAGTGTATAGCCATTGGAAAGCATGCAGTCCAGCACATTGCGCTTGATATCTACAAACCAACAAACGCCCACACACGCAGAGAACACGTTTCAATCCCATAAGAAGGTTTTCATACTGACCGTTTTTACCGCTGGTCTCGATTCAACCCAAGTGCGCTCTGCTAGAGCGCTCCTCGATTAAACATCAGACACAGGGAGACAGATGACAATCTATAAAACGCACATCCTAGAATAAAATGTCCACATAAATCTTATATAATAAAATTTCCACAACAGTCCCTCCTTTTTGTCATATGCTCCCATGTGTCTCTCAAAACTTGATCTTCTTACACCTGGAAATGAATCAGTCCTTACAATCCATAAAAAGGAAAACGCGGCTTGACATGTAGACTCTGTTCTTCAGGAGACATGACTTATAAGGAGGGTACGAAATGGTGAGCTGTAGTAATCGCCGATCGGTCTGGAATCCTCTGCATCTGATACGTTGGTTGGGCTTCGGGGCGTCTTATCTCATTGAGGAAAATGTGGTCATCTGCTCGGGCTCTGGTCACGCGTCCAATCAGGCAACAGGAGCACCTCATCACGACATATAGAAGGAATTGAAACAAAAATGACATGAGTATATACACCCCTACTTCCTTCAACCAAGATCCAATGGAAAATAAAAAATCCCCAAAGTTTCCCAAACCCTTAAAAGGATTCCAACCCTCACTAGCTATAGCTCTGGCTTTGCCTTGCAGGGATCTAGCCTTATCCATATGGGCCTGAACTTTGTCATTGGTATCCTCAATCCAGGTACAACAATCTTCACCTATGAATTCACAGAAACCCCCCTTGGATGCTAACAGATAATCAAGGGCCATCTTTTCCTGTAAAAGAAGGGTCCTGATCTGCCGTTGTTCCTGTGAGATTTCCCTTACAGCCTCTATGGTTTCATTGAATATCCCATCCACAATGGATGAGAAATTATTCAATCGTTTCATAAGTTCAATCCCCCAACCCGTCCAAGCAGGAAACCATGCCCAGGCCTGGTCAGAGTTGGTGAACAATTCCCTTCTAGCTTTTCCTGACGTTCTTACCTTCTCTCGTGCCATCAGATCCTCTCGATCATCCGCGATGTAAGATGCTGGGACTAGTTTAACCAGGACACATGAACCTCTTGCATTAGGGGGGATTACCTTATAAGCTGAGGTACCGCATAAGAAGTAGTAGGGGCCAGTCAGAGTCGGACAGGGGGAACCACTCTGACGGTTACGTGCATTGAGTAGTAACAGGATAGACTGGGGGATTGCTCCCTCGGTCTGAACGTCACACCCTTCCTTCCAACAGATGTAATCTGGTCTATTAGTGTTATTAAAGAAGACGGGGGTTTCGTTGGTTAGATTAACTGTTATACCTTCTTACAGGTGGTGGACCCAGCAAAGTTATCCCCTCTACCGAAACTAAAGTTGAAGCACACTTGTGGGCTACCTAGTTGTCCCGATACCCATACTGGTTTTGTGAGGGAGGGGCAAAAGCCAGAGCTAATGTTAAAACTATAACTAATTTTACCCTCTAGGAATGTATCATTAAGTTCTATTAACAAGTGTCTGTTTGGAGTCTTTAGTTTCCTCATACCGATACGGACATCATATATCGCATGTACTGCTGCCATTGCCGGGGCATCAAGGCTTGGTGGAGGTTTGGAGCATACCCAGCAGTTGGTCCTGTTCGCCATTTTTGCCAGCTGGAGATGCATTTTAAACAATAAATTGGGATGCTTTTCATCATTACCCTTGCTAAAATACACTAAACTAAAACTATAAATAAAGAAGATACTCCTCATTCTTTGATGTAGTTGAGCAGCTTCTTGCAGTGGCTGGCGTGGATCCAGTTGTCCCGTTCTTCAAGCTTTAGTGAGGTCGGCGTGGTCAGCTGAACCTGGAATGGTCCGAGGTATCTCGATTCTAGTCCTGTCCTCTGGTGTTTCTTTACAACGACCCAGTCACCTGGTTGGATAAAATGTAAACCGGTTATTGAGTCAGGGTCTGGAAGGGACTCATGAACCCTGTGGTGGATTTTTTTAGCTCACGTTGCAGTGACTGCACATACCCCGTCAGCTGAGAATGTAAAGACGACAGCTGCTGGGGAAAGTACAACCCTGTTTTTGGTTGACATCCGAACAAAACCTCATATGGAGATAACCCGTGAGGTCGTCTAGGTGCATTTCTGATGGAGTGGAGAGCTATGGGGAGACATTCAGGCCAAGGTTTCCCAGTATCAGCTATTATTTTGGAGATTTTGTTTTTAAGGGTTCCGTTTAACCTTTCAACCTTACCACTACTTTGGGGGTGATAAGGAGTGTGTAATCCCTGATTGATATGGAGGGCTTTACACACTTCTG
This sequence comes from Rana muscosa, assembly GCA_029206835.1. Classification (NCBI taxonomy): domain Eukaryota; kingdom Metazoa; phylum Chordata; class Amphibia; order Anura; family Ranidae; genus Rana; species Rana muscosa. The sequence continues at coordinate 854,466,475 of CM055121.1, read as the reverse complement.
CAAATATTTGACCAGTGAAGTGGGAGCCTCGATCCGACTCGATCATTTCAGGTAGGCCCCAGCGACACACTATTTCGGACAGGATCTTTTTGGCTGTGGTTGTGGCGTTTGCTTTCTGAACCGGCCATGCCTCCGGCCAACCTGAAAACATATCTACACAGACTAAGACGTGTTCGTACGGCCCACTCCTTGGCAACTTAATGTAGTCTATCTGGATGCGCTGAAATGGATATTCTGGTCGGGGGGAATGTCGTTTGGGTACTGGTACCGTCCTACCTGGATTGTGCAATGCGCAAACCAGGCAGGCTGCTGCAAAATTAGCAGCTGCGGTAGTAAATCCAGGGGCGATCCAATGCTCATCCACCTGCGCACACATAACCATCTTTGACTGATGCCCTGGATAATGAGCCGAATGGGCCATTATTGGAAAAAGCGATCTTGGCAGACACCATTTTTTACCAAGACCCCAGATGTCATCTGGACCTCTCATAGCCCCTAGTGCTGTCCATCTCCTCTTTTCATGTAATTCCGCTTGTGACTGTAGTCTCTTAAACTCTTCCAGAGACACATCAGAGGGGATGGCTAGCATCAGGGTTTTCCCAGGAGGGTGCAGAGCACCTTCTTTGGCAGCTCTATCTGCCAAGGCATTGCCATCGGCCTCCAAAGTCCTATCAGTCGTGTGGGCCTTAACTTTTAGAATGGCTATCTCACGCGGCAGGTTGAAAGCAACGAATAACCTGTTGATTAACTGCGCATGTTTCACAGGCTTCCCTGAACTAGTCAGAAAGCCTCTTGCTTTCCAGATAGGACCAAAATCATGGGCTATCCCAAAAGCATACCTAGAATCCGTGTAGATATTGATCCTTTGACCCTCTTGGGTCTCACAGGCTCTTGCCAGTGCCCACAGCTCAGCTTCCTGTGCAGACATGTTGGAACTCAATGAACCCTTTTCCACAATTTCACTGACTGTAGTCACTGCATAACCTGTGTGTGGCTTACCATCTGGGGTGTAATACCTGGAACCATCGACAAAAAGGTTTTTAGCGTTTGGGATGGGGGTCTCCTTCACCGGGCTGATGGTTGTTGACTCGAGTTCCATCAGAGAAACACAGTCGTGGTGATCATCAGCATGTTGTCCTTCTAAATTAACAAGTTGGTTAGAGGTAGAGAGGTTGGTATTGTTAGTCTGGAAGGTTTGAGTATCATTTTTAACACCATTATCTCCCCCCTTCTCTTCCTCCTCAGTAGGAAGAAGAGAGGCTGGGTTTAAAATGGTGCATCGTCTTAAAGTCAGGTTAGTAGGGGTTAGGAGAGCCACTTCGTACTTAGTCAATCTGGCAGCAGAGAGGTGTTTTGTCTGAACTTGATTTAGGATTTCCTGCACTGAATGGGGAGTATAGAGGGTCAGTGGGGAGTCCAAGACTATGTCACCTACCTTCTGTAACAATACAGCGCAGGCGGCTACGGCTCGTACACAACCTGGTGAACCTCGAATGACTGGATCTAGGGCAGTTGATAGATACATGATGGGTCGGTACCTGGACCCATGTAGTTGGGTCAGTACTCCAGTGGCGTGGCCTTTGCTTTCATAGCAGAAAAGGTAGAAGGGGAGGTCATAGTTGGGCAAACCTAAAGTAGGTGCTTTGGAGAGTTCTTGGATCAAGTCCTGTAGGGTTGACCAGTTATCATCAGTCAGTTGAAAGGGAGTTTGGGATAGGATTTCGTAAAGGGGTCCTAAAGTCAAAGAGATGTTAGGGACCCAGTCTCTACAGTAGTTGATAAGACCGAGAATGGCTCTCGTTTGTCGTGCGTTTCGGGGTTTCAGGAAGTCTTTCAGTGTCTGAATTCTCTGGGTTGTCAGGTGTCGAGTACCCTGAGATATACAATGTCCTAAAAAGGTGACCTTCTCCCTACAAAACTGCAATTTCTCCTTGCTAGCTTTATTCCCCGTGGACGCCAGATGGTTAAGCAATGAGACAGTATGCTGATAACAGACATCCCTTGCAGGGCAACAAAGCAGCAAGTCATCAACATACTGGATCAGCACCACCTCTGGATTCGTTGGGGTCCATTGATCCAACACTATTTTAAGTTTGCAACTGTACTCCGAGGGACTAGTCACAGACCCCTGAACGAGACGTGTCCAAGTCAGTTGTCGACCCTGGAATGAAAAAGCAAAAAGGTACTGGCACTGGGGGTCCAGTGGTACCGAAAAAAATGCATTAGTCAGATCAATAACACTGAAGAAAATTGCGTTAGGTGGTATAGAGGCCAACAAGGTGTGTGGGTTGGGTACCAAAGGGGCATCGCTGATAATGATTTTATTGATAGCCCTTAAATCATGTACTAAACGGAAAGTTGTTTCCTGACAGACTTTTTAGCCACTGGAAACAAAGGGGTGTTACAGGGGGATTTGGTTGGCGTAAGAACTTTTATCAGCAGGTACCGGTCTATTTGGATTTTAAGGCTATCCATCTGAGCCACACTCAAAGGGTATTGTGGTAATTGGGGCAAAATACTCCCTGGTCTGATGTTTACTGTGGTTGGCGGGACCGGCAGAAGACCCACATCATACTTATCAAGCGCCCAAAGTTTGGGATCCACTTCTGCTAGCACATCCAACCCCAGAAAACAACCAGGTTCTATCATATACGGTAGAGCCACCATTGCACATAGGCGCTCATCTGTCAATGCACTGCTAACCACAACACCTGTTGGAGTGTACTCAATGACCGCTTGTATCTCAGATAAAATATCAGCTCCCAATAGGTTGATGGGAACATCATCCGATACCAGTACCGACTTAATGGCTTCTGTGTGTTGGCCCAACCTACAATGGAGTGGTTTGGTGGTATGTAAAGACACTGTCTGACCTGCCTTGCCTCTGAGATCTTTGGATCTCAGAACAGTTCGTACGGCACCGGTGTCAATGAGGCAAGGGAGGGGATATTTTAATGCCTCGATAAACAGGTTGATATGTCCTGACACCGCTTTGCCAACGTCCTATGAAGAATCATAGTCGTGGCTGGCCATCCCTACAACTGAAGTTGTTGGATCGCGTGAGCCTGGTACCGGATCGTCTGGGATGAACTGCCACTTACCCTTGGGTCTGTTAGGACAGTCACGCCTTAGATGTCCTTCCTTTCCACAGATGTAACAAGTTCAGGCTTTCCAGCGTTGTGTCTTTTTCCCACCATCCTGGCCCGTTTGTCCTGCAGAAGGGGCTTGAGACACAAGGATTTTGGATGCTTTGTCCTGTTTCTTCCTATCCATCTCTCTCTCTATAGCGGAGAGAGTGGATAGAATGGCAGGTATTGTCATTTCATTAAATTCGGGTCTGGCTAATAATAGCCGGTCTCGAATTTTCATATGGATGCCTTCTAAAAATTTGGCTCTTAGCAAAAGGTGAATGGCGGATAACTTACCTCCGTCGGTTGGCACATCCGGACCAACCTCCAGATCTGCATTCAATGCAGCTTGTTTCAGGCGACGCCAGAAACAAGCACATTCCTCGCCTGGGTTTTGACTGAGTTTCATCACATCTGTGGTTGAAGATGCACCATACAACTCTGGAAGTTTGGCTAGCAGGGCTACACAGAATTGCTTACCTCCAGAAGTGGCTTGTTCGTGGGTGACAATGCCGCAACGGGAGATTATAACCCCTGCCAGTTCTTCTCCTACTTTCGCCCTCAGAACCTGGGCACAATCTGTTCCGCTCATGCCGTAGCTAAATTGATTTTGACAAAACATTCTCGCGAACCCTCGTGGATTTGTTCTATAGTCAGGCAGTTCGGCCAGTATGGTCCTGATTTCTGAGGAAGCAAAAGGGACATGCCATACCACCCTTTCCCCCAAAGTCCTTTCACCGTTGGTATTTGGAACACCCTCATATTGTTGCACCCGGACTGGGTAAGTACCAGGTTCAGTGACATAAGTGGGGCTAGGTGTGTACTTTGGAGGTTGTGGCTTCATTGGTTGGCTAATGTGTGCTACCTTGCCCACAACGTTCCCTGTCTGGAAGCCAACCAATGAAGGGTAGATGGTAGGTATGACTGAGTCAAAAGCTCTCAGCGCAGTTATGCAATCCCCACGGTTCCTTAGTCTGGTCTCAATTCCCTTAGATTCACATAGCATCTGTAGATCACCAGTTGAAAATGATTCATAATCAGCTGCAATCGGCGGAGAAAAAGCCCCAGATATGGGGAAAGGCGACTGATAGAGAGGGTTAGCTTGAGGTTTAGCGTCAGAGGTGACATGGTTAGATGGAGACGTGGGAGAGAGAGAGATGTTAGTTGGAGAGTGCAGAGTAGGGTTGGTTAGATTGGTGAAGGCAGAAGCATCAGAGGAAACTACAACAGATCTAGTGTTGGTGGATCCAGCCTGCCTGAGCAGAGTTAGCCCAGAAAGAGCCTCTTCCGCTTCCAGCATTGGATCACCAGTCACTGCTATCCCCTCAGGCCAGGTGTACATTAGGGATGAGCTTCGTGTTCGAGTCGAACATACGTTCGACTCGAACATCGGCTGTTCGATCGTTCGACGAAGATCGAACGATTTGGGCCGTTCGCGCCAAATTCGAGTGACGCGAACGGCCCACAATGCACTACGCCATCGCAGTGTCATCCAGGCGCTGTGATTGGCCAAGCATGCACTGTGACCCCGCATGCTTGGCCAATCACAGCGCCGGCAGCGAGGAGAGCAATGATTGGCCACAGGCAGGATGCCTGTGGCCAATTATTGCTGAGGGTGTTTAGTACACGCCCCACACTATAAAAGGCCGCCAGCACGGCGGCCTAGTGTAGTGTGTTCCGGAGCAGGGAAAGACAAGCATAGGCAGGGACAGTGACATTTATTTCTTTCTTGCTTAACCTGGATTCCTTTAGTTTAGGGAAAGAGAAGGATAGGTAGGGAGAGTGTCAGTGTGTTTTACTGTGCGAATCCTTGTTTCTAGGGACAAAGAAGGAAAGTGAGGGGAATTCTCCTTGTGCTATAGTGTGCTTTAAAAAAACATTTTTTCTAGGGACAGAAAACTGTAGGTAGGGAGAGTGTCAGTTTCTTTCACTGTGCCAGTCCTTGTTTCTAGGGACAAAGAAGGAAAGTGAGGGGAATTCTCCTTGTGCTATAGTGTGCTTTAAAAAAACATTTTTTCTAGGGACAGAAAACTGTAGGTAGGGAGAGTGTCAGTTTCTTTCACTGTGCCAGTCCTTGTTTCTAGGGACAAAGAAGGAAAGTGAGGGGATTTCTCCTTGTGCTATAGTGTGCTTTAAAAAAACATTTTTTCTAGGGACAGAAAACTGTAGGTAGGGAGAGTGTCAGTTTCTTTCACTGTGCCAGTCCTTGTTTCTAGGGACAAAGAAGGAAAGTGAGGGGAATTCTCCTTGTGCTATAGTGTGCTTTAAAAAAACATTTTTTCTAGGGACAGAAAACTGTAGGTAGGGAGAGTGTCAGTTTCTTTCACTGTGCCAGTCCTTGTTTCTAGGGACAAAGAAGGAAAGTGAGGGGATTTCTCCTTGTGCTATAGTGTGCTTTAAAAAAACATTTTTTCTAGGGACAGAAAACTGTAGGTAGGGAGAGTGTCAGTTTCTTTCACTGTGCCAGTCCTTGTTTCTAGGGACAAAGAAGGAAAGTGAGGGGATTTCTCCTTGTGCTATAGTGTGCTTTAAAAAAACATTTTTTCTAGGGACAGAAAACTGTAGGTAGGGAGAGTGTCAGTTTCTTTCACTGTGCCAGTCCTTGTTTCTAGGGACAAAGAAGGAAAGTGAGGGGAATTCTCCTTGTGCTATAGTGTGCTTTAAAAAAACATTTTTTCTAGGGATAGAAAACTGTAGGTAGGGAGAGTGTCAGTTTCTTTCACTGTGCCAGTCCTTGTTTCTAGGGACAAAGAAGGAAAGTGAGGGGATTTCTCCTTGTGCTATAGTGTGCTTTAAAAAAACATTTTTTCTAGGGACAGAAAACTGTAGGTAGGGAGAGTGTCAGTTTCTTTCACTGTGCCAGTCCTTGTTTCTAGGGACAAAGAAGGAAAGTGAGGGGAAATTCTCCTTGTGCTATAGTGTGCTTTAAAAAAACATTTTTTCTAGGGACAGAAAACTGTAGGTAGGGAGAGTGTCAGTTTCTTTCACTGTGCCAGTCCTTGTTTCTAGGGACAAAGAAGGAAAGTGAGGGGATTTCTCCTTGTGCTATAGTGTGCTTTAAAAAAACATTTTTTCTAGGGACAGAAAACTGTAGGTAGGGAGAGTGTCAGTTTCTTTCACTGTGCCAGTCCTTGTTTCTAGGGACAAAGAAGGAAAGTGAGGGGAACTCTCCTTGTGCTATAGTGTGCTTTAAAAAAAAAATTTTTCTAGGACAGAAAACTGTAGGTAGGGAGAGTGTCAGTTTCTTTCACTGTGCCAGTCCTTGTTTCTAGGGACAAAGAAGGAAAGTGAGGGGATTTCTCCTTGTGCTATAGTGTGCTTTAAAAAAACATTTTTTCTAGGGACAGAAAACTGTAGGTAGGGAGAGTGTCAGTTTCTTTCACTGTGCCAGTCCTTGTTTCTAGGGACAAAGAAGGAAAGTGAGGGGAATTCTCCTTGTGCTATAGTGTGCTTTAAAAAAACATTTTTTCTAGGGACGGAAAACTGTAGGTAGGGAGAGTGTCAGTTTCTTTCACTGTGCCAGTCCTTGTTTCTAGGGACAAAGAAGGAAAGTGAGGGGATTTCTCCTTGTGCTATAGTGTGCTTTAAAAAAAAAAAATTCTAGGGACAGAAAACTGTAGGTAGGGAGAGTGTCAGTTTCTTTCACTGTGCCAGTCCTTGTTTCTAGGGACAAAGAAGGAAAGTGAGGGGAATTCTCCTTGTGCTATAGTGTGCTTTAAAAAAACATTTTTTCTAGGGACAGAAAACTGTAGGTAGGGAGAGTGTCAGTTTCTTTCACTGTGCCAGTCCTTGTTTCTAGGGACAAAGAAGGAAAGTGAGGGGATTTCTCCTTGTGCTATAGTGTGCTTTAAAAAAACATTTTTTCTAGGGACAGAAAACTGTAGGTAGGGAGAGTGTCAGTTTCTTTCACTGTGCCAGTCCTTGTTTCTAGGGACAAAGAAGGAAAGTGAGGGGATTTCGCCTTGTGCTATAGTGTGCTTTAAAAAAACATTTTTTCTAGGGACAGAAAACTGTAGGTAGGGAGAGTGTCAGTTTCTTTCACTGTGCCAGTCCTTGTTTCTAGGGACAAAGAAGGAAAGTGAGAGGAATTCTCCTTGTGCTATAGTGTGCTTTAAAAAAACATTTTTTCTAGGGACAGAAAACTGTAGGTAGGGAGAGTGTCAGTTTCTTTCACTGTGCCAGTCCTTGTTTCTAGGGACAAAGAAGGAAAGTGAGGGGATTTCTCCTTGTGCTATAGTGTGATTTAAAAAAACATTTTTTCTAGGGACAGAAAACTGTAGGTAGGGAGAGTGTCAGTTTCTTTCACTGTGCCAGTCCTTATTTCTAGGGACAAAGAAGGAAAGTGAGGGGATTTCTCCTTGTGCTATAGTGTGCTTTAAAAAAACATTTTTTCTAGGGACAGAAAACTGTAGGTAGGGAGAGTGTCAGTTTCTTTCACTGTGCCAGTCCTTGTTTCTAGGGACAAAGAAGGAAAGTGAGGGGATTTCTCCTTGTGCTATAGTGTGCTTTAAAAAAACATTTTTTCTAGGGACAGAAAACTGTAGGTAGGGAGAGTGTCAGTTTCTTTCACTGTGCCAGTCCTTGTTTCTAGGGACAAAGAAGGAAAGTGAGGGGAATTCTCCTTGTGCTATAGTGTGCTTTAAAAAAACATTTTTTCTAGGGACAGAAAACTGTAGGTAGGGAGAGTGTCAGTTTCTTTCACTGTGCCAGTCCTTGTTTCTAGGGACAAAGAAGGAAAGTGAGGGGATTTCTCCTTGTGCTATAGTGTGCTTTAAAAAAACATTTTTTCTAGGGACAGAAAACTGTAGGTAGGGAGAGTGTCAGTTTCTTTCACTGTGCCAGTCCTTGTTTCTAGGGACAAAGAAGGAAAGTGAGGGGAATTCTCCTTGTGCTATAGTGTGCTTTAAAAAAACATTTTTTCTAGGGACAGAAAACTGTAGGTAGGGAGAGTGTCAGTTTCTTTCACTGTGCCAGTCCTTGTTTCTAGGGACAAAGAAGGAAAGTGAGGGGATTTCTCCTTGTGCTATAGTGTGCTTTAAAAAAACATTTTTTCTAGGGACAGAAAACTGTAGGTAGGGAGAGTGTCAGTTTCTTTCACTGTGCCAGTCCTTGTTTCTAGGGACAAAGAAGGAAAGTGAGGGGAATTCTCCTTGTGCTATAGTGTGCTTTAAAAAAACATTTTTTCTAGGGACAGAAAACTGTAGGTAGGGAGAGTGTCAGTTTCTTTCACTGTGCCAGTCCTTGTTTCTAGGGACAAAGAAGGAAAGTGAGGGGATTTCTCCTTGTGCTATAGTGTGCTTTAAAAAAACATTTTTTCTAGGGACAGAAAACTGTAGGTAGGGAGAGTGTCAGTTTCTTTCACTGTGCCAGTCCTTGTTTCTAGGGACAAAGAAGGAAAGTGAGGGGAATTCTCCTTGTGCTATAGTGTGCTTTAAAAAAACATTTTTTCTAGGGACAGAAAACTGTAGGTAGGGAGAGTGTCAGTTTCTTTCACTGTGCCAGTCCTTGTTTCTAGGGACAAAGAAGGAAAGTGAGGGGATTTCGCCTTGTGCTATAGTGTGCTTTAAAAATACATTTTTTCTAGGGACAGAAAACTGTAGGTAGGGAGAGTGTCAGTTTCTTTCACTGTGCCAGTCCTTGTTTCTAGGGACAAAGAAGGAAAGTGAGGGGAATTCTCCTTGTGCTATAGTGTGCTTTAAAAAAACATTTTTTCTAGGGACAGAAAACTGTAGGTAGGGAGAGTGTCAGTTTCTTTCACTGTGCCAGTCCTTGTTTCTAGGGACAAAGAAGGAAAGTGAGGGGATTTCTCCTTGTGCTATAGTGTGCTTTAAAAAAACATTTTTTCTAGGGACAGAAAACTGTAGGTAGGGAGAGTGTCAGTTTCTTTCACTGTGCCAGTCCTTGTTTCTAGGGACAAAGAAGGAAAGTGAGGGGATTTCTCCTTGTGCTATAGTGTGCTTTAAAAAAACATTTTTTCTAGGGACAGAAAACTGTAGGTAGGGAGAGTGTCAGTTTCTTTCACTGTGCCAGTCCTTGTTTCTAGGGACAAAGAAGGAAAGTGAGAGGAATTCTCCTTGTGCTATAGTGTGCTTTAAAAAAACATTTTTTCTAGGGACAGAAAACTGTAGGTAGGGAGAGTGTCAGTTTCTTTCACTGTGCCAGTCCTTGTTTCTAGGGACAAAGAAGGAAAGTGAGGGGATTTCTCCTTGTGCTATAGTGTGCTTTAAAAAAACATTTTTTCTAGGGACAGAAAACTGTAGGTAGGGAGAGTGTCAGTTTCTTTCACTGTGCCAGTCCTTGTTTCTAGGGACAAAGAAGGAAAGTGAGGGGAATTCTCCTTGTGCTATAGTGTGCTTTAAAAAAACATTTTTTCTAGGGACAGAAAACTGTAGGTAGGGAGAGTGTCAGTTTCTTTCACTGTGCCAGTCCTTGTTTCTAGGGACAAAGAAGGAAAGTGAGGGGATTTCTCCTTGTGCTATAGTGTGCTTTAAAAAAACATTTTTTCTAGGGACAGAAAACTGTAGGTAGGGAGAGTGTCAGTTTCTTTCACTGTGCCAGTCCTTGTTTCTAGGGACAAAGAAGGAAAGTGAGGGGAATTCTCCTTGTGCTATAGTGTGCCAAAGCATTCCTCATCAACCATCTTTGAAATCCTTGTTTTTTGGACAGTCAGGGAAATTGTCGTTGTGCTATTCTGTGCAAAAGCAATAATCCTCAACCATATTTAGAAATCCTTAAGTAAAGGGACAGAGAAGGACACCTGAAGGTAGCCCTTATTGCTTTTTTCCCATCTCCCTGCAGGCCATCTATTAGAATGTCTGGAAGGCAAACAAGGAGAGGCAGACAGTCAGGAGGCAATAAAAGAGGGCAAGCAGGCTCTGTGTCTGGGGGCAACAGTGCTGGTCGTGGACGCGGTGCATTGTCATCAGCACATGGCCATGGGACACGCTTGTCCTTCTTTTCGGCAGCTGGACATGTTGAGCCACATCATGCCGAAGACTTGGTAGAGTGGATGACCAAGCCCTCCTCCTCCTCCTCATCCTCTCTCACCCAGGCTCAGGGTACTGGCAAAGCAGCTGCCAAAGCGTCCTCTTCCCTGGTATCAATGTCAGACTCATCATCAGTCACTCCTTCCCTAGACCCACCATGTCCTCCTCCTGAGGAGTCCCCCGAACTGTTTGAGCACAGTGTTGGGTACATGCTCCAGGAGGATGCCCAGCGTTTCGAAGGGTCTGATGATGAAACCCAGCTACAGGAAGGCAGTAGCGTGAGAGCAGACAGAGGGGATGCTCAAGAAGGACACCAATCTGGCAGTCATGTTCCAGCAGCTGCAGCATACTGCCAGATTGGCTCCAGTGATGAGGAGGGAGGGGATGATGAGGTCACTGACTCCACGTGGGTGCCTAATAGGAGAGAGGAGGAGGAGGAGGATGAGGAGGAGGCACATCTCCAACGAGGCAGGATGCCCTTTGGTGGCCAGCGTAAGGGCAGTACACCAACGGAATCACACCGCAGAGCTCCGCCTGTGCAGGGCGCTGCCTCTGCCCGTCATTCAAAAAGTTCCTTGGTGTGGGCCTTTTTTGAGGCTAGTGCATCAGATCGCACAGCTGCTGTTTGCAACATATGTCTCAAGCGTATATCGCGTGGCCAAAACATCAGCCGCTTGGGTACCACATGCCTGACCAGACATATGTTGACCTGCCATGCAGCTCGTTGGCAAGCCTACCTCAAAGACCCACACCAAAGAACAAAGCGGACCTCTCCTTGCACCGCATCAGCTGGGATCTCCAACCCCACTATAACTTCAGTCCTCTCTGAAACATGCACTGAGAGGAATGAAGGTGTAGAATTAGGTGTGTCACAGCCAAGTACTTGCGGCCACTCTGCTAGCAGTACACCGACGTCCGATTCTAGCAGGCAAATTTCCCTGCCCCAGCTGCTGGACCGTCGAAAGAAGTTCACTCCCAGCCATCCACATGCCCAGCGGTTGAATGCTAGCTTGGCTAAATTGCTAGCGCTTCAACTGCTGCCTTTTCAGTTGGTAGACTCGGCCCCCTTCCGTGAGTTTGTGCAATGTGCGGTTCCTCAGTGGCAGGTTCCCAAACGCCACTTTTTCTCACGGAAGGCTATTCCGGCTCTCTACCGGCATGTGGAAGGCAATGTCTTGGCCTCGCTGGACAGGGCGGTCAGCGGTAAGGTGCATATTACCGCTGACTCATGGTCCAGCAGGCATGGACAGGGACGTTACCTTTCTTTCACGGCCCATTGGGTCACTCTTTTGGCAGCTGGGAAGGATGCAGGACAAGGTGCAGTAGTGTTGGAGGTTGTTCCACCGCCACGCCTCCAAAATGCTACTACTGGTTGTGACACACCTCTCTCCTCCACCCCCTCCTCTTCTTCTTCCTCCATGGCCTCTTCCTGTGGTTTGTCCTATGAACCAGCGGTGCTCCGTAGCCGTTCACGGGGCTACGCAAGTACGCAGGCAAAAAGATGCCATGCCGTGCTTGCGCTGGTGTGCTTGGGGGACAGAAGCCACACTGGGGCAGAGGTCCTGTCTGCTCTGCAGGGCCAGGCCGAGAGGTGGTTGACGCCATGCCAGCTTAAGCCAGGAATGGTGGTTTGCGACAATGGCACCAACCTCCTCTCCGCCCTCCGACAGGGACAACTGACCCATGTGCCCTGTGTGGCTCACGTCCTTAACCTGGTGGTGCAGCGGTTCTTGGGCAGGTACCCGGGCTTACAGGATGTCCTGAGGCAGGCCAGGAAAGTCTGTGTGCATTTCCGCAGATCTTATAATGCCAGTGCTCGCCTGGCTGAGCTGCAAAAGGAGTTGAACCTGCCCAAGAACCGCCTTATATGTGACATGCCCACCAGGTGGAACTCAACGTTGGCCATGCTGCAGCGGCTGCACACGCAGCAGAGGGCCATCAATGAGTACCTGTGCGACTACGGCACCAGGACAGGGTCAGGGGAGCTTGGTTTTTTTTCTCCACGCCAGTGGGGCATGATCAGGGATGCATGCACTGTCCTGGCACCATTTGAGGAGGCCACGAGGATGGTGAGCAGTGACAGTGCATGCATCAGTGACACTGTACCTCTTGTCCACCTGTTGGAGCACACGCTGCGTGGAATAATGGACAGGGCACTTGAGGCAGAACAGAGGCAGGAAGAGGAGGACTTCCTTGCCTCTCAAGGCCCCCTTTACCCAGACAGTGTTCCTTCTGTCCCACCCATCGCACAGGAAGAGGAAGAGGAGGAGGAGGAGGAGGATTGTGTCAGCATGGAGGTGGAGGCTGGCACTCAGCATCATCAGCAGCAGTCTTTTAGGGATGATTTACAGTCCCAAGAAACCAGTGGACTTGTACGTGGCTGGGAGGAGGTGGCTGCGGATCATGTCGTCCTTAGTGACCCAGAGGACTCCGGAGCGAATGCCTCAGCAAACCTACGCTGCATGGCCTCCCTGATCCTGCAAAGTCTGCGGAAGGATCCTCGTATTCTTCGGATCAAGGAGAGGGACCATTACTGGCTGGCCACTCTCCTTGATCCACGGTACAAGGGTAAGGTTGCGGACCTTATGTTACCTTCGCAGAGGGAGCAGAGGATGAGACAACTCCGGGAGGCCTTGCAGAAAGGTCTGTGCAACGCGTTCCCAGAGACTGGGAGGTTACAAACTCCTGGTCCTGGACAACGAGTTGCTGAGGCTTCGGCCAGTCAAAGAAGGAGCGGTGGGGAAGGTGGCCGTCTGACCGATGCGTTCAGACAATTCTTTAGTCCGCAGCCCCAAAGTATGATCGGTTCCAGCAACCATCGCCAGCGTCTGATAAACATGGTGCAGGAATATCTAGGGGCAAGGTCAGACTTGGACACCTTCCCCACCGAAAATCCTCTGGCTTACTGGGTCTTGAGGATGGATCACTGGCCAGAGCTTGCACAGTATGCAATTGAGCTACTGGCCTGTCCTGCATCCAGCGTTCTTTCGGAACGCACATTCAGTGCTGCTGGAGGATTTGTCACGGATCACAGGGTGCGCCTGTCCACCAACTCGGTTGATCGACTGACTTTCATCAAGATGAACCAGTCTTGGATCACCACCAGCTACCACACACCTGATGCTGATATAACAGACTAATTGATTTTAACATGTCACATCCCTTCAAGACTGATGCTGATGCTGAGTGCCTGTGCTGTTATGTTGACTGGCTATCCTCCTCCTCCGAGTCCTCAATGATACGATTGATGATGATAGCTTGGAAGATCATTTTTGTTTATGGGTGCCGCCACCAGTGGCTAAGGCCCAATTTTTCAGCCCCTGTTTTACAGGGGCGTGTAATTACAATTTTTTTAGCAATAATTTGCCATAGGGCTCATTGCTGTGCTCCAAGTACAGTATCTGTGAGGGGTTGGAGTGTTGTGGCACCAGTGCCTAAGGCCCAATTTTTCAGCCCCTGTTTAACAGGGGCGTGTCATTACAATTTTTGAAGCAATACTTTGCAACAGGGCTCATTGCTGTGCTCCAAGTAACGTATCTGTGAGGGGTTGTAGTGTTGTGCCACCAGTGCCTAAGGCCCAATTTTTCAGCCCCTGTTCAACAGGGGCATGCAATTACAATTCTTGATCTAATAATTCACAGCAGGGCCCATTGCTGCACCCACCAAGAGTAACTCTGAGGGCTTACAGTGTTGTGGCAACGCCACCACCACCACCACCACCACGAAAGGCCCAATTTTTCAGCCCATGTTCAAAAGGGGCATGTAATTACAATTCTTGATCTAATAATTCACAGCAGGGCCCATTCCTGCACCCACCAAGAGTAACTCTGAGGGCTTACAGTGTTGTGGCAACACCAGTGGCGTCACTAGGGTTGGTGTCACCTGGTGCGGTATAACATGGTGTCACCCCCCCCCCCAATAATTTTTTTCACCCTAATAACACTGCATATATTGGCAACAGTAGTGCCGTTAATAACTATCAATCAACTAGCAAATTTGAATAACAAAATCATATGAAAATAATAGAAATCAAAGCTTAAACTGTTAAAGAACTGTATTTATTTTAACTTTAAACTTTACTGAATTAATAAATAAATAACACAAAAACAGGAACAAATATGAAAGCATTTAATTATTTAGTCTGTGAAAAGTTATAGTCCACAATCTATGGAATTTATGTAAAAATTGATCAATCCTGATGTATTGTCGGCCTATTTCATTTCTTGAGACCCGAAAACACCAGGACAGTCCAAATACCCCCCAAATGACCTTTTTGTAAAGTAGAAAGTCTGATGTATTTAGTAAGAGTATAATTATATATAACAATTTTAGCGTAATCAATTCCAGTGAGCTGAGTGACAGGCCTAGACACTGCTATTGTAATGGCTTATAATAAAATATTATATATAATACATTTTGGCTACACATTAGTACATATCATAAGTAAACTATAATATATTATGGCTAATTATTAAAGTGCACGGAATTTTTTCACACATCCTTTTTGGATGGTCCCATTACACATTGAATGTATGAAAAAAAATGTCTGCACTGTGTAATTTAATCATGTGTGATGAATGTGTAGCCATAATTTCTTATTTATAATATTTTACTGTAATCAATCCCAGTGGCAATTATATAATACACAAATTAGGTTGCACTAGGGTTACCTAAAATTCAACTTAGTAAAGCTGCTGACACAATATTGCTGGAAAACAATATAAGATATAACATTTTAAAGATAAAAAACAGTGCAGTACTAAAGAAAGTGAGCCTAGTAAAGACCGCTTTGTGATTTTTACCTACAGGTAAGCCTATAATAAAGCTTACCTGTAGGTAAAATGAATATCTCCTAAACGGGCACCGTTTAGGACATATTCATACTAGATGCATCCGGCAACGTCACTGGCGTATGCACTCTGAAGATCCAGCATACCGTGCCGGACTTTCAGAGTATTGTGCTGTAAGACCCCTTTCACACTGAGGCACTTTGCAGGCGATATAACGCAAAAAATAGCGCCTGCAAAGCACCCTAAAAGAGCCGCTCCGCACACTGGAGCGGTGCGTTGGCCGGATGCTAAAAAAAGTCCTGCTAGCAGCATCTTTGGAGCGGTGAAGGAGCGGTGTGTATACCGCTTCTCCACCGCTCCTGCCCCATGAAAAGAATGGGCACTGCGGCTATACCACCGGAAAAGCGCTGCTGCAGCGGCGCTTTGTGTGTGATTTTAACCCTTTTTCGGACGCTGGCGGGGGTTAAAAGCGCCGTGAAATTGATGGTAAAGCGCCGCCGACGCACCAACTGCCCCAGTGTAAAAGGGGCTTAACCGAGGGCTCCAACACGATGAGTGACTTCATCGCAGCTCTGCCCCCACACTTTTCATTATCTGCTGTCCCCAGGGACAGATCCAATCCAGAGATCCCACTGTATGGTGATCTCTGGATCGGATCTGTCCCTGGGGACAGCAGATAATGGCATCATTGGCATGATTTGGATTTTGGAACTGACCTGCTGAAACGGTGTGTTGTTTGCTGGACCGGATCTGATGGCTGCAGAGAAGATGAGAAGATGCTGTAATCTGCTGACAACAAGGCGTGTTGCTTGCTTGGACCGGTTCTGATGGCCGCAGAGAAGACGAGAAGATGCTGTAATCTGCTGACAACAAGGCGTGTTGCTTGCTTGGACCGGATCTGATGGCCGCAGAGAAGACGAGAAGATGCTGTGACCTGCTGACAACAAGGCGTGTTGCTTGCTTGGACCGGATCTGATGGCCGCAGAGAAGACGAGAAGATGCTTTGACCTGCTGACAACAAGGCGTGTTGCTTGCTTGGACCGGATCTGATGGCCACAGAGAAGACGAGAAGATGCTGTGACCTGCTGACAACAAGGCGTGTTGCTTGCTTGGACCGGATCTGATGGCCGCAGAGAAGACGAGAAGATGCTGTGACCTGCTGACAACAAGGCGTGTTGCTTGCTTGGACCGGATCTGATGGCCACAGAGAAGACGAGAAGATGCTGTGACCTGCTGACAACAAGGCGTGTTGCTTGCTTGGACTGGATCTGATGGCCGCAGAGAAGACGAGAAGATGCTGTGACCTGCTGACAACAAGGCGTGTTGCTTGCTTGGACCGGATCTGATGGCCACAGAGAAGACGAGAAGATGCTGCTGTGACCTTCTGCTTGCTGGATGGATCTGATGTGGGTGTGGGTCACTGTCTGCCTACACCTGTGCTGTGGTCTGTGGACACCCCCCCCCTTATCAGGCCAGATTAGGGCGGCTCCGCTCAGCTATCATACCTGGTGACACAGAGCACCCCCCCCCCATGAGACCAGCTTGCTCAGGGTGGGTAGGTGTGTCACTCAGCTACTGTGCCTATATCTAATATAATATATCTGTGGCCAGCAGCATTCCCCCCCCCATCATCATCATCATCAGACCAGCTCAGGCTGGGGGTGTCTCAGTCAGCTAATATAAATTATATTGTGAGTGTTGGCTGTCTGATAATGGGGGGGGGGGCTGCTGGACACAGATATATTATATTACATATAATAGGCACAGTAGCACAGGAGTTAGCTGGTCTGGTGGGGGGAGGGGCGGCTGGACCAGCTATATTACATAGTATATATATATATATATATATATATATATATATATATATAAAATCTATAGCTGTGTCTAGCAGCAGACCACCTTGCATCCCCCCCCTTCCTTATCATATCATATACAGGCCGTCAGGGGCAGGGCGCCAGACACTGAAACTGAGTCCTCCCACTGTCCCACACTAGCTCTCTTACAAAGGCAACCCCCCCCATACACACACCTCATCTTGTGCTCCGGCGGGCCGACGGTGGAGAACCCCCCCCACCTGTTCTTATTCTGTGCGCCGCGCCGCCGCCAGCTGGAGTCTCAGACAGTCTGTACTCCTGGAGAGTGGAGAGGAGAAGGGCTGGGCACTGTGGGCAGCGACCGTCACACACAGCAGCCGCGCCGCCCGGGCGGAGAAAGTTGTGTGTGTGCTGCAGTGACGTGTCGTCACATCATCACAGTGCAGTGTGATGATGTGACAGGCTGAGTCGCTCGCTGGCTCTGTAGGGTAGGGAGGAGGATTGGAATTTAGGAATAGGAAGAATAAGGAGCCGGAGGACACACACCAGGCGCGGCCGCGGCGCTGGAGGTGTTGTTCCAGGCTTCCAGCCCAGCGGGGTGAAATTAATCAATGAATGGGTCAGCTGTAAAAAAAAAAAAAAAAAAAAAAGGGAGGGTATCACCCGGGGGCGGACCGCACCCCCCGCACCCCCCTAGCAACGCCTCTGGGCAACACCACCACCACCACCACCACCACGAAAGGCCCAATTTTTCAGCCCCTGTTCAACAGGGGCATGCAATTACAATTCTTGATCTAATAATTCACAGCAGGGCCCATTGCTGCACCCACCAAGAGTAACTGTCAGGGCTTACAGTGTTGTGGCACCAGCACCACCATCAAAGGCCCAATTTTTACTACCACTGTTCAACAATTATATGTAATTAAAATTCCTGATATAATAGTTGACAGCAGGGCGTTCCAGCACCAACCAAGAGTAACTGTGAGTGCTTACAGTGTTGTGCCAACACCAACAACTAAGGGGCCTATTTCTGCAGAGTATATACGGCAGGTCCCTACTTTCAAACATCCAACTTACAAACGACTCCTACTTGCAAACGCAAGAAGACAACAGGAAGTGAGAGGAAATCTACCACTAGGAAGGAAAATTCTCTCCTGTAAGAATAAATATGGGAGAAAGGTGTCTCCTCTGTACTGATGCTTTATCAGCAATCCTTGTTTCAAGAAAAACACCACATTTCAAAATCAGTTGTCATTGGGACGGAAAGTGAGGTGAAATGTTCTGAACAGGGGCACAGACAGCAAAACAAATGTTACAGGGGTGATAACCCTTACCTATGTTTTCCAAAAAGTTTAAAAATAGATTTTTGGGCTGGAGCTACACTTCAACAATGTACCTGTTCAAAATTACAAACAGATTCTACATAAGAACAAACCTACAGTCCCTGTCTTGTATGCACCGCCTGTATACGGCTGTTCAGAGTATATAGGGCCTTTTTTATTTTATGTGCGGGGTTCCCCTTAATATCCATACAAGACCCAAAGGGGCTGGTAATGGGCTGGGGTAGGGGGGGGGGGGGGGGTCATGGGGTAGCTATGCCATTTTTCTTAAAGATTTTCATCCGTATTACCGGGACCAGACATTACATTAAAGCCGCAAGCAGTTTTAAATGGCTTTTTTTTCCTTTTAGAAGTGTCATTTTGTGCAGGGACAGTTCTAAACACGGGAAACACGTGGCACTTCACAGGCATACTTTAGACACCCCCCAGGTACGATATTAAAAGGAATATTTGACTTTTTTTTTTTCACTTTATGCATCATTAAAATGACTGCTCCCGAAAAACGACCGTTTTTAAAACTTCTTTTTGCATTGATACATGTCCCCTGGTGCAGAACCCGGGTTCCCAAACCCTTTTTAGGACAATAACATGCATAATAGTTGTTATAATTAGCACTTTAGAATTCGAACGTTCACATCCATTGTATTTAATAGGGTTCTAATGTTCGTACGAACTTTCGGTCCGTTCGCGGGTTCTGGTGCGAACCGAACCCGGGGGTGTTCGGCTCATCACTAGTGTACATAATGCGGTTCTTCCGGACTGAAACTGCCTCCTGTATACCCTGCCTGCTTACCATAATAGACTTCTGAAGCCACAGCTCAGCTACATCTAAGGTTTTTGCTGCCCAGAGCCTGGGTTTAAACTCAGTTATGAATTTCTCCCACCTCCAGGCATCAAATGTCCCCTCTAGAGGAATAGCCCAAGTAGTATCCTTGGACCAACTATGCCATTCCTTTAGAGGTTTCATGACCTTTGCCCCAAAGCTAGATTTCATGTACTGTGCAGCCGTCTGACTTTGGGAAGCCTCACATTCCTTCCCTTGCATGGACTTCAAATTGCCCATGGCGATTCGAATCGGCTTATAGTCTTATTCCTGCGTCCAGGAAAAACCCCTGCACCTATTTAGGAGAGCACCGTCAGGTGCCTTCTTCTACGGTGGATTGACGAACTGCAACCACTATATCTGGTCCAGTCCCCCAACTAGAAAACCTAACCGAGGTGTTATTAACTCTATGGCTTGTTGCCCCAACACTTTTGGCACAGAACTACAGAGTACTACTCTTTTACACCGTAATACTCGTAATAACTATGCCCAATGATTAGTCAACAACCACAGACCACCCCCCGAATTATGTCTCTACCCCTTACAGTGTATGCATACATACCTCTGTACGACTGTACACTGCGTCGTCAGATTAAACTGCACAGCACACTTCCGTTTATTTTCGCTACAGAGCAATGTGGCTTCTCTAAATAATCACAAAAATAAAATAAAAAAATTAAATGGGGATAGCCTTCTGTTGTCTATTTCAGCAGTTGTACGATGTCTCAGTAGTTACACGATCAAACTAATAAACTAACCGTCTGAGCGTTAACAAAAAATTGACTACTTGCTGCGCAAAAGTAACTCAACAATAAAAGTGAATATAAAGCGAGTTTTAAAACCAAAGCCTTTCTTTCCTACCGCAAGCTATACAGTAAAAGATGCAGCTCTAAAACCAAAAACAATGGGGGAGGGGCATGAATTGCCTTCTGAGAAACTCAAAGAAAATGCCCAAACAATTAAAAATTAAAATTAAAAAATTAAAACACACACCCCGTTAAGAGTACAAAAACTCAGTTAAAGTTAGTTTTACTATCTATTGAAATTCAGTGTAAAGCAAAATTTTCACTTTAAACTGCAATTAAAACCAAAAGAAAACACAATCGTTTTACAAAAAAATATGCAAAAATAACCAAACCTGAAGATTGGGTTCATACAAAGAAAAACAAAAATGGTGACTCAGACCACATGGCTGAACAAACACAAAGGAAAACAAAATGGTGTCTTCAAAACAAGATGGTGTCCTCAGGCCACATGGCTGAACAAACACAAAGGAAAACAAAATGGTGTCTTCAAAACAAGATGGTGTCCTCAGGCCACATGGCTGAACAAACACAAAGGAAAACAAAATGGTGTCTTCAAAACAAGACCAAACCGTGCCTCTTACAAACAAAAATCACTGTTTTAACACAAAACAGACTGTGCTACTTAACTCATACTAAACGTTAGACGAACTATAATAGCTACACACTTTACAAAAGTTATTTCACACGGTGACCAGCACTATGAAATAACTCAGACACACAATGCTATGTCATTCAATCTCTGCCGCACATTTAAAACATCAACTAGCACACTCCATGCATACCGTCACGTTGTACTACAGGAAATGGATTTACATTTAACATAAACCCAATACAAAGACCCTCTAGGCTGTATTGACTATGGGGTCTACACAGAGGACAGTAATATAGACTTCTATCCCAAGCCAATACAGCTATCCCTCCCAGTACAAATATAAATCCCCGTCCTTGTACACAAAGAGTGAAACCGCAAAAATGTGTTCTTTTGCTAAGCGGAGTTACCTGCAACAGTGATCAGAGAGACCAGATTCCGGTTCTAGAACAACAAAAATTTCAAAAGTTGAAATGGAGTCTGTCTTACCAAACTTTGCCGGCCTTTTCCTGTCCCAGAACCGAGGACCCAATCTCTCCTCTCAGATCGCTGCGCTGGAACTACGTTGGCTCCAAGCTGGCTCGCCGAAATGTCGTGGAAGAATTCCCTTGGGCTTTGTACGCAAATCCACACCGCGCCTAAATGTGGACTTCCAGCGTCTAAATGCACACAAAGCACAAAACAATTCCTTCGTGTTTAAAAGCACGTTTGTATCAAGCTCTTTGGTACAAGGAATTTGAAGTACTTCAATGGCACCAGGTAGAATCAGAAACGATGCTGCTTCAAGCTGGAGTCTCAAGCGTCTGGGCAGAGCTCAGCCACCCGGATTCTTTTATTCATTGGAAACAAAAGGATAACAAAACAGGAAGTGATGGCCCCAACAGCCAATCACTTCCCTTAATACAAAATGACATCACAGGAAATGACAAACAGTAAAGGGGAGGGCACTCACAGGAGGGAAAGGGGAGGAAGTGCACACCCCCCATCTTAATCAGCATGGAGCCCACACAATACTGTTCAAAGTAAACAGTATCTAGTGAGATCATTCTACTTGTTCTTATAGTTTTGGGACAATCTGCGGGGACATTGCTACTGCTGTTGTCAATATACGGTACAAGTACACCGACAAGGCAGATATCAATGTCCTCTTATAAATACAGATATGTATCCATAAAGCGGATAACGAAGTCCGCAAGAGAGAATTAATAGGTTTCTCTCATTATGCAGACTTCGCTTCTCTAAAGTGTATAGCCATTGGAAAGCATGCAGTCCAGCACATTGCGCTTGATATCTACAAACCAACAAACGCCCACACACGCAGAGAACACGTTTCAATCCCATAAGAAGGTTTTCATACTGACCGTTTTTACCGCTGGTCTCGATTCAACCCAAGTGCGCTCTGCTAGAGCGCTCCTCGATTAAACATCAGACACAGGGAGACAGATGACAATCTATAAAACGCACATCCTAGAATAAAATGTCCACATAAATCTTATATAATAAAATTTCCACAACACATAGTTCCTTAGAATAGCTATTACATACACAGCAAATGTCCTTTGTCTGTCCTCAGCAACCTTCAAAATTAACATGTTTCAATAAAGAGTACAGAAACTTTTATCACTTAAAATAGTAATAAATTCAATATCTAACAATTCCCCCTCAATGCACTATTATTAACAAACAAAATAAGTGCATTTATCTTAAATAATAAATGTTTCTGATCCTCTTTTTTTTCAATACATACAATACAATAAACATTCATGCAATTAAGTGTTTCAGATATTGTACATAAGCTTTTTCCAAAACTCTGAGATATTCCTGTGAAATATTTAACCATTTCATTCCATCAAACTATAAATTATTATATTATTTATTAATTTTAATTTATTCTCCATCTAAACTATGTAATATTAAAAATTTTCTTCCTTTACCTTCATAGATTTTACTTCTTATAACTTTAACCATATCATATAGCTATTTTAACATAAAGAAGAAATTAATATCTTTGATATATTAAATTATATTGTTTTGTAATATAAATTATTAATTAATAAATTAAATTTCTTCCATTATTTGAAATTTCAATAACCAAATAATTTCTACAATATAAGTTTTTATACATTATCCTTGACACTGAACAATTATAAACATAATACGTAATCTACTCGTCTGTGGATACATAAAAACATAACTTTCCCATTATTTGATTGTTATATTTTTATATATTCTATTTATCTTTCTATTTATCTTTCTATTTATTTTTCTATTTATCTATTTATTCATCTATTTATCTATTTATCTATCCATGACCAACAAGCAACTCTTTCCATTTTCTTTTTTTTTTTCAACATTTCATATTATTTAATTCAACAGTAACTCTGTTTAGACACATTAAATCCTTTTCTTCCACACAAGCCTGTATGTACTCTAACTATATTAATACTTCAAATGTACACTTTATTGTACATTCTTGTAATAACAAACTATCCATCCAATTTTTCCAAGTTATGTGTTCTATAAAAATTAATAGAAAATAATAATTGTATGTGAAATAATAATTCTATGTGTATTAATATGTGTTCCTATAAAAGATTTAGAAAAACTAAAAAATATCAACTATTATGTAAAGGTAGTATCATACTATTAGTTATTACTGTGATATCAATCTTTCAATGATCTACTAAACTAACAAAGATTGTGTAGGAGAAAGTATCAAATTTCAATGTCAACATTGAGTCAACTATTTTTTTCTGTATTTCAAAACATTCCTATATTAAAATTACATCTTAACTCCCCCTCACATAATGATCGACCGATCAATATGTCGCTTTTGAGGCAAGACCATATGAATGAATCATTGAAGTTCATCCAAAAATGATAGTCCTTGAGAACATATCAAAAACATAATTTTGAAAAAACAAGAAGTAGTAACAAACAGAAATTTAGTTGTGCTTGTGTCATGGTCATGGAAAAATCCAAAAACAAATAAAAATCCATAGAATAGAATAATTTCATTAATCAATATAAACTATTTTAGACTCTTAATCCTTTCTGTGTTTACCGATTTTATTCTTATTTTTACCCATTATTTTTATATTTTTACCCATTATTTTGAAACAAAAATAATTTTAATCCCTATTACCTTAAAAATAATAAAATAAACTTCCCAATTGATATCTCAGTTTGCAACTTTATTGGCATCCCTGGTACCTTCAGATCTATAATTCTTAACCATAACTTTAGCTACTGGAATAAATCACTAAACATACTCATGAGAAGTAGAAATCTCATTCAAAACATAATTTCTATTTAAATTTAGCAAAGGCCTAGCCATGTTTAGTCAACAAACTTCTGAAATTCCTATACCTTTACTTTTTCCTATACACCAGATTGTAAATAACTTAGTATGCTAATTTCAAAAGACATAGAAGAACAGACATTCTTCATCCTGTCATCCCTATGTTTAGAAAATACTAAAGTTTTTAAACTAAAAATATAACAGGTAAATAAGTCACCTAATCTTTACCTTTCCTTGAATCATCTTACCCTATTCGTACTTTGTAATACTATTCATACGTTCTACAATACCTGAGCATTAATGATGATAAGAAACATAAAAACTTTATTAACCACTTCCCGCCCAGTCAATGGCAGATTGACGTCCGGGAAGTGGTTCTGTTATCCACACTGGACGTCATATGACGTCCTGCGGGATAACAGCCGCCGCGCGCCCGGGGGGCGCGCATCGCGGCGATCGGTGAAGCGGTGGGTCAGTCTGACCCACCGCTACACTGATCTCGGTAGAAAGCCTCCGTCTGAGGCTTTTTACCATGTGATCAGCCGTGTCCAATCATGGCTGATCACAATGTAAACAGGAAGTGCCGTTGATCGGCTCTTCCTAACTCGCGTCTGACAGACGCGAGTAGAGGAGAGCCGATCGGCGGCTCTCCTGACAGGGGGGGTTCGCGCTGATCATTTATCAGCGCAGCCCCCCCTCGGATACCCACACTAGACCACCAGGGAAGCCCCCCAGGACGCCCCAGGAAGCCCCAAGCATGTGGATGGCCCCCATGGCCATCCACATGTAATAAAATAAAAATAAAAATATATGCCAATCAGTGCCCACAAATGAGCACTGACTGGCACTATGATGGCATCACCACAATGTGTGGTGGCTGGCATTGCTGGACATCAGTGTCCATCAGTGCCACCTACTAGTGTCCATAAGCGCCACCTATCAGTGCCCATCCGTGCCCATCTGTGCCCATAAGTGCCCACCTATCAGTGCCCGTCCGTGCCACCTATCAGTGCCACCTATAAGTGCCCATCAGTGCCGCCTATAAGTGCCAATCAGTGCCGCCTATGAGTGCCAATCAGTGCCGCCTATGAGTGCCAATCAGTGCCGCATACCAGTGCTGCCTATCAGTGCCCATCAGTGCCGCCTATCAGTGCCCATCATCAGTGCCCATCAGTGCCACCTCATCAGTGCCACCTCATTGGTGCCACCTCATCGGTGCCCATCAGTGTCGCCTTATCAGTGCCCGTCAGTGCCGCCTTATCAGTGCCCGTCATTGAAGTAGAAAAGGTACTTATTTCCCCCAAAAATTAACAGAAACAAAGAAAAACGTTGTTTTTTTCAAAATTTTCGCTCTTTTTCTATTTGTTGTGCAAAAAATAAAAATCGCAGAGGCGATCAAATACCACCGAAAGAAAGCTCTATTTGTGGGAACAAAATGATAAAAAATTTGTTTGGGTACAGTGTAGCATGACCGCGCAATTGTCATTCAAATTGCGACAGCGCTGAAAGCTCAAAATTGGCTTGGGCAGGAAGCTGTATAAGTGCATGGTATTGAAGTGGTTAAATAATTAAAATTGCATACTTGTCCTTCACTACCTGTCTTATAAAATAAAAAATCATTATCTGATTCCATGGTTTGAAATCCAACCCCAATGGAATATGACATACGTTCACAACAACTTAGCTTTTGTTAAAAATATAATTTTTTTTCCTAGAATTACCTCAATTAATTTATCAAAAGAAATATTAACTAAAGGAAAAAACATCCTTGTATGCTCCTTTAGCAGGTGAAAAACTAATATAATCAATCTACATAGATTGCCAAATCTCTCAATACTTTGTAGTATCGGGTTACTCTTTCCTTTTGAATTGTTCTATAAACAAATAAAACAATATTCAGAAGTTTGATGACAAAGTGCTCTAAATTGAGTAGTTCAGAATTTCTTTCATTAGTTTAAACAAAAATCAATTAATCAATTTGTCAGTCAGTCAAGTACCTGGATATGCAAAAAGAAATATTTTCATTTAAAAATAACTCT
Source organism: Rana muscosa (assembly GCA_029206835.1). Taxonomy (NCBI): domain Eukaryota; kingdom Metazoa; phylum Chordata; class Amphibia; order Anura; family Ranidae; genus Rana; species Rana muscosa. The sequence continues at coordinate 854,440,859 of CM055121.1, read as the reverse complement.
ATCCATTATTGTTGGAATCAATTATTTTTACAATGAATTTTATCTCCAATATCAGTCTGTACTGATTCTAACTAAGACAAAATTTCATCGTCCCCCTCTTTATCCTGTTACTAAATACATTTTGTAAAAGTAATAATCTTACCAGATTATTGTATTTTTCTTTTACTAAAACTTCACTTACAACTGCTTTAATTTTGAAAAAGAACATTATTTTAGGTTGGGCTTTCCTAAATATTATATTTCTGAAAGAAACTTGATCATGTTGAAGTACTATTTTTCAGATCTCACTTCAACTGACCTTTCTTTTTAACACCCAGTTGTCCATAAACAACGGTTAATCAGAGCTGTCTGTATTAACACCTCCTGTTTGTCTTGAAATAACACCTTAAACAAATGGTGCAAAACCCACATGTTTTTTCAAAACAATTACTTTGGTAAGTAATAATAAATTTTTCTCATCCATGAACCCTCTTCCAGTTTCTGGAACTTTTAACACAAATATGTGTATTGATCATAGAAGTGAAAAACTGTCATAGCATGTCTGAAGCTGTGTAAACTCGATCTGCATTTCTCTGTTGACAGTACATTCCTTTTACATGTCACACTTTTCAGAGAAAGATCTGTTACATCTCCCCTTCATTGTACAATCTCATCTAACGTTTTTATAATTTTTAACCTTTTTTACCATTTTTTAAACATATTTGGTTTGTACATCTGCCAAAAATCATGTACACTACGTTATATGACGTTCCTGACTATAGTAATGACAAAAAATTGTTTAGAGGACAATCTCGTGAAACTCACAGATTGGTTCCTGCCCATGAACTGTGATTGGCCATTTCCCCGAGAAAAATTCCTCCCTCAACTAAAGTCTCTACTTTTATCAGAAATACTCAATTACAAAAACTTTTAACAATAGTTTTTTACAATTTTTGATAGCTTTTAGATTGAACAAAACTTTCATATTTTAATATTTTTCCTGGGTAGCCTTAAGTAAATTAGAACAATCTACCACTTTTCTTTTAATAACCAAATCCTAGTTTGGAATCTTTTGTAAAAATTGCTCAATCCTTAACTTATTATTTCCTGCAACCAAAACTGTAGAATTTTTGTTAAACACTAAATACCATGTTGTTTTCCATTATCTTAATCAATAGTTTTTCTTAAAACTTAATTCTGCCCCTTGCTTGTGCTTTGAATGACCACATTTTGTAATAACACATTTTCTGTTGTTTAGGGCTTAAATATTCATAAACATTTTCATGCAGCATTAAACTTAGTTTTCTTATTAAAGAACTTCTTTACACTCTGGCATTAATTAATTAATTACTCTACTACTGCTACATGCCTGTATTCCATATATATGAAATATATCAATTCCCGATAGTACAGGGACATACTTCTGAGTAGGGATGAGCCGAACACCCCCGGGTTCGGTTCGCACCAGAACCTTCGAACGGACCGAAAGTTCGCGCGAATTTTCGAACCCTATTCGTTATAATGGACGCGAACGTTCGAAATCAAAATTGCTAATTACAACGGCCAATATGCATGTTAATGTCATAAAACAGGTTTGGGGACCCGGGTCCTGCCCCAGGGGACATATATCAATGCAAAAAGAAATTTTAAAAACTAAAGTTTTTTCGGGAGCAGTCATTTTAATGATGCATAAAGTGAAAAAAAAAAAAGTGAAATTTTCCTTTAAATATGGTACCTGGGGGGTGTCTAAAGTATGCCTGTGAAGTGGCATGTGTTTCCCGTGTTTAGAACTGTCCTTGCACAAAATGACATTTGTAAAGGAAAAAAAGAAGCCATTTAAAACCACTTGCGGCTTTAATGTCATGTCTTGTCCTGGCCGCCATATGGCTGAAAATCCTTGAGAAAAATGGCATGGCTACCCCATCACCCCCCCCCACCCCAGCCCCTTTGGGTCTTGTATGGATACTAAGGGGGACCCCGCACCCAAAATAAAACCCTATACCTACAACCCTATATACTCTGAACAGCAGTATATAGGTGGTGCAAACAAGACATGGACTGTAGGTTTGTTCTTAAGTAGAATCTGAACAGGTACATTATGAAGTGTAGCTACATCCCAAAAAAATCAATTTTTAAGCTTTTTGGAGAACATAGGGAGGGGTTATCACCCCTGTAACATTTGCTGTCTTTGCACATCTGTTCAGAACATGTCACCTCACTTTCCGTCCCAATGACAAATGTTTTTGGAAAAGTGGGGTTTTAATTGAAACAAGGATTGGTGATAAAGCATCAGTAGAGAGGAGATACCTTTTTCCCAAATTAAATCTAACAGGATAGAATTTTCCTTCCTAGGGGTAGATTTCCTCTCACTTCCTGTTTTCTCTTGCCGTTTGCAAGTAGGAGTCGTTTGTAAGTTGGATGTTTGAAAGTAGGGGCCTGCCGTATATACTCTGCAGAAATTTGTCCTATTAGATGTTGGTGTAGCCACAAGACTGGTGGGCACAGGAATGGGCCCTGCTGTGAGTTAATAGATCAAGATTTGTACTTGCATGCACCTGTTGAACCGGGCAGAAAAATTGGGCCTTTGGTGGTGGTGGTGGTGGTGGTGGACGGTGTTGCCACAAGACTGTAAGCCCTCACAGTTACTCTTGGTGGGTGCAGGAATGGGCCCTGCTGTGAGTTATTAGATCAAGATTTGTAATTGCATGCACCTGTTGAACAGGGCAGAAAAATTGGGCCTTTGGTGGTGGTGGTGGTGGTGGATGGTGTTGCCACAAGACTGTAGGCCCTCATAGTTACTCTTGGTGGGCGCAGGAATGGGCCCTGCTGTGAACTATTAGATCAAGATTTGTAATTACACGCCCCTGTTAAACAGGGGCTGAAAAATTGTGCCTTAGGCATTGGTGCTGGTGCCACAACACTGCAACCCCTCACAGATACTGTACTTGGAGCACAGCAGTCACACCTGTTGCGAAGCATCTTTTTAAAAAATTGTAATTACACGCCCCTGTTATACAGGGGCTGAAAAATTGTGCCTTAGGCACTGGTGCTGGTGCCACAACACTGCAACCCCTCACAGATACTGTACTCTGAGCACAGCAATGAGACCTGTTGCAAAGCATTGCCTAAAAATTGTAATTACACGCCCCAACAGGGGCTGAAAAATTGTGCCTTAGGCACTGGTGCTGGTGCCACAACACTGCAACCCCTCACAGATACTGTACTCTGAGCACAGCAGTCACACCTGTTGCGAAGCATCTTTTTAAAAAATTGTAATTACACGCCCCTGTTATACAGGGGCTGAAAAATTGTGCCTTAGGCACTGGTGTGGTGGCATGGATCATTGAGGAGGAGGAAGAGGATAGTCAGTGAACATAACAGGACAGTCACTCAGCATCAGCATAGGCAGTCTTGAAGGGATGTGACATTATAAATTATTCCGTTATATCCGCTTCAGGTGTCTGGTAGCTGGTGGTGATCCAAGACTGATTAATTTTTATGAAGGTCAGTCGATCAACCGAGTCGGTGGACAGGCGCACCCTATGATCGGTGACAAATCCTCCAGCAGCACTGAATGTGCGTTCGGAAAGAACGCTGGATGCAGGACAGGCCAGTAGCTCAATTGCATACTGTGCAAGCTCTGGCCAGTGATCCATCCTCAGGACCCAGTAAGCCAGAGGATTTTCGGTGGGAAAGGTGTCCAAGTCTGACCTTGCCCCTAGGTATTCCTGCACCATGTATATCAGACGCTGGCGATGGTTGCTGGAACCGATCATACCTTGGGGCTGCGGACTAAAAAATTGTCTGAACGCATCGGTCAGACGTCCACCTTCCCCACCGCTCCTTCTGCTACTGACCGAAGCCTCAGCAACTCGTCGTCCAGGACCAGGAGTTTGTAACCTCCCAGTTTCTGGGAACGCGTTGCACAGACCTTTCTGCAAGGCCTCCCTGAGATGTCTCATCCTCTGCTCCCTCTGCGACGGCAAGATAAGGTCCGCAACCTTACCCTTGTACCGTGGATCAAGGAGAGTGGCCAGCCAGTAATGGTCACTCTCCTTGATCCGAAGAACACGAGGATCCTTCCGCAGGCTTTGCAGGATCAGGGAGGCCATGCAGCGTAGGTTAGCTGAGGCATTCGGTCCGGAGTCTTCTGGGTCACTGAGGATGACATGATCGCCAGCCACCTCCTCCCAGCCACGTACAAGTCCACTGGTTTGTTGGGACTGTACATCATCCCTAAAAGACTGCTGCTGCTGATGCTGAGTGCCAGGCTCCACCTCCATGCTCACACAATCCTCCTCCTCCTCCTCCTCCTCCTCCTCTTCCTGTGTGATGGGTGGGACAGAAGGAACATTGTCTGGATAAAGGGGGCCTTGAGAGACAAGGAAGTCCTCCTCTTCCTGCCTCTGTTCTGCCTCAAGTGCCCTGTCCATTATCCCACGCAGCGTATGCTCCAACAGGTGGACAAGAGGTACAGTGTCACTGATGCATGCACTGTCACTGCTCACCATCCTCGTGGCCTCCTCAAATGGTGAGAGGACAGTGCATGCATCCCTGATCATGCTCCACTGGCGTGGGGAAAAAAAGCCAAGCTCCCCTGACCCTGTCCTGGTGCCGTAGTCGCAAAGGTACTCATTGATGGCCCTCTGCTGCGTGTGCAGTCGCTGCAGCATGGCCAACGTTGAGTTCCACCTGGTGGGCATGTCACATATTAGGCGGTTCTTGGGCAGGTTCAGCTCCTTTTGCAGCTCAGTCAGCCGAGCACTGGCATTATAAGATCGGCGGAAATGCACACAGACTTTCCTGGCCTGCCTCAGGACATCCTGTAAGCCTGGGAACCTGCCCAAGAACCGCTGCACCACCAGGTTGAGGACGTGAGCCATACAGGGCACATGGGTGAGCTGCCCCTGTCGCAGGGCGGAGAGGAGGTTGGTGCCATTATCAGAAACGACCATTCCTGGCTTAAGCTGGCGTGGCGTCAACCACCTCTCGGCCTGCCCCTGCAGAGCTGCCAGAACCTCTGGCCCAGTGTGGCTCCTGTCCCCCAAACACACCAGCGCAAGCACGGCATGGCATCTTTTTGCCTGCGTACTCGCGTAGCCCCTTGTACGCCTACGGAGCACCGCTGGTTCCGAGGACAGAGCACTCGAAGAGGACATGGAGGAAGAAGAAGAGGAGGGGGTGGAGGAGAGAGGTGTGTCACAACCAGTAGTAGCATTTTGGAGGCGTGGTGGCGGAACAACCTCCAACACTACTGCACCTTGTCCTGCATCCCTCCCAGCTGCCAATAGAGTGACCCAATGGGCCGTGAAAGAAAGATAACGTCCCTGTCCATGCCTGCTGGACCATGAGTCAGCGGTAATATGCACCTTACCGCTGACCGCCCTGTCCAGCGAGGCATGGACATTGCCTTCCACATGCCAGTAGAGAGACGGAATCGCCTTCCGTGAGAAAAAGTGGCGTTTGGGAACCTGCCACTGAGGAACCGCACATTGAACAAACTCACGGAAGGGGGCCGAGTCTATCAACTGAAAAGGCAGCAGTTGAAGTGCTAGCAATTTAGCCAAGCTAGCATTCAACCGCTGGGCATGTGGATGGCTGGGAGTATACTTCTTTCGACGGTCCAGCAGCTGGGGCAGGGAAATTTGCCTGCTAAAATCTGACGTCGGTGTACTGCAAGTACTTGGTTGTGACACACCTAATTCTACACCTTCAGTCCTCTCAGAGCAGCTTTCAGAGAGGACTGAAGATATAGTGGGGATGGAGATCCCAGCTGATGAGGAGCAAGGAGAGGTCCGCTTTGTTCTTTGGTGTGGGTCTTTTATGTGTGCTTGCCAACGAGCTGCATGGCAGGTCGACATATGTCTGCTCATGCTTGTGGTGCCCAAGCGGCTGATGTTTTGGCCACGCGAGATACGCTTGAGACAAATATTGCAAATAGCAGTGGTGCGATCTGATGCACTCGTCTCAAAAAAGGCCCACACCAAAGAACTTTTGTGATAACGTGCAGAGGCAGCGCCCTGCACAGGCGGAGCTCTGCGGTGTGGTACAGTTGCTGTGCTGGCCTCTAGCTGGCCTCCAGGGGGCATCCTGCCTCGTTGGACATGTGACGCTGCATCCTCCTCCTCCTCCTCCTCTCTCCCTTCAGGCACCCACGTGGAGTCAGTGACCTCATCATCCCCTCCCTCTTCACCACTAGAGCAAACCTGGCAGTAAGCTGCAGCTGGTGGAACACTACTGCCAGATTGCTGTCCTTCAGCATCCCCTCTCTCTGCGCGCACACTACTGACTTCCTCAAGCTGGGTATCATCATCCGAGCCTTCGAATCGTTGGGCATCCTCCTGGAGCATGTACCCAACACTGTGCTCAAACAGTTCGGGGGACTCCTCAGGAGGACATGGTGGGTCTAGGGAAGGGGTGGCTGATGATGCCATTGAGTACGCGTTGGCAGCTGCTCTGCCAGTACCCTGAGCCTGGGTGAGAGAGGATGAGGAGGATGAGGAGGGCTTGGTCATCCATTCTACCAAGCCTTCGGCATGATGCGGCTCCACATGTCCAGCTGCCGAAAACAAAGACAAGCGTGTCCCATGGCCACGTGCTGATGACGATGCACGACCACGTCCACGGCCAGCACTGTTGTCTCTAGAAACAGAGCCTGCCTGCCCTGTGTTCTTGCCTCGGCACGCTCTGCCTCTCCTTGGCGGTCTTCCAGCCATTGTAGTCGGTAGTGTATATAGTATAAAAAATAGAACTCCTATGTGTGCTCACAACACACTGTAGGTCCTATGGGTGCTGACACTAACACACTATAGGTACTATGTGTGCTGCTGACAAGAAAATATAGGAGCTCTGTTTGCTGCCACTAACACACTAGAAGTCCTATGGGTGCTGCTGAGAAGAAAATATAGGAGCTCTGTTTGCTGCCACTAACACACTAGAAGTCCTATGGGTGCTGCTGAGAAGAAAATATAGGAGCTCTGTTTGCTGCCACTAACACACTAGAAGTCCTATGGGTGCTGCTGAGAAGAAAATATAGGAGCTCTGTGTGATGCCACTAACACACTAGAAGTCCTATGGGTGCTGCTGAGAAGAAAATATAGGAGCTCTGTGTGATGCCACTAACACACTAGAAGTCCTATGGGTGCTTCTGAGATGAAAATATAGGAACTCTGTGTGATGCCACTAACACATTAGAAGTCCTATGGGTGCTGCTAAGAACAAAATATAGGAGCTCTGTGTGATGCCACTAACACACTAGAAGTCCTATGGGTGCTTCTGAGATGAAAATATAGGAACTCTGTGTGATGCCACTAACACATTAGAAGTCCTATGGGTGCTGCTAAGAACAAAATATAGGAGCTCTGTGTGATGCCACTAACACACTAGAAGTCCTATGGGTGCTGCTGAGAAGAAAATATAGGAGCTCTGTTTGCTGCCACTAACACACTAGAAGTCCTATGGGTGCTGCTGAGAAGAAAATATAGGAGCTCTGTTTGCTGCCACTAACACACTAGAAGTCCTATGGGTGCTGCTGAGAAGAAAATATAGGAGCTCTGTGTGATGCCACTAACACACTAGAAGTCCTATGGGTGCTGCTGAGAAGAAAATATAGGAGCTCTGTTTGCTGCCACTAACACACTAGAAGTCCTATGGGTGCTGCTGAGAAGAAAATATAGGAGCTCTGTTTGCTGCCACTAACACACTAGAAGTCCTATGGGTGCTGCTGAGAAGAAAATATAGGAGCTCTGTTTGCTGCCACTAACACACTAGAAGTCCTATGGGTGCTGCTGAGAAGAAAATATAGGAGCTCTGTGTGATGCCACTAACACACTAGAAGTCCTATGGGTGCTGCTGAGAAGAAAATATAGGAGCTCTGTTTGCTGCCACTAACACACTAGAAGTCCTATGGGTGCTGCTGAGAAGAAAATATAGGAGCTCTGTTTGCTGCCACTAACACACTAGAAGTCCTATGGGTGCTGCTGAGAAGAAAATATAGGAGCTCTGTTTGCTGCCACTAACACACTAGAAGTCCTATGGGTGCTGCTGAGAAGAAAATATAGGAGCTCTGTTTGCTGCCACTAACACACTAGAAGTCCTATGGGTGCTGCTGAGAAGAAAATATAGGAGCTCTGTGTGATGCCACTAACACACTAGAAGTCCTATGGGTGCTTCTGAGATGAAAATATAGGAACTCTGTGTGATGCCACTAACACATTAGAAGTCCTATGGGTGCTGCTAAGAACAAAATATAGGAGCTCTGTGTGATGCCACTAACACACTAGAAGTCCTATGGGTGCTTCTGAGATGAAAATATAGGAACTCTGTGTGATGCCACTAACACATTAGAAGTCCTATGGGTGCTGCTAAGAACAAAATATAGGAGCTCTGTGTGATGCCACTAACACACTAGAAGTCCTATGGGTGCTGCTGAGAAGAAAATATAGGAGCTCTGTTTGCTGCCACTAACACACTAGAAGTCCTATGGGTGCTGCTGAGAAGAAAATATAGGAGCTCTGTTTGCTGCCACTAACACACTAGAAGTCCTATGGGTGCTGCTGAGAAGAAAATATAGGAGCTCTGTTTGCTGCCACTAACACACTAGAAGTCCTATGGGTGCTGCTGAGAAGAAAATATAGGAGCTCTGTGTGATGCCACTAACACACTAGAAGTCCTATGGGTGCTGCTGAGAAGAAAATATAGGAGCTCTGTGTGATGCCACTAACACACTAGAAGTCCTATGGGTGCTTCTGAGATGAAAATATAGGAACTCTGTGTGATGCCACTAACACATTAGAAGTCCTATGGGTGCTGCTAAGAACAAAATATAGGAACTCTGTGTGATGCCACTAACACACTAGAAGTCCTACGGGTGCTTCTGAGATGAAAATATAGGAACTCTGTGTGATGCCACTAACACATTAGAAGTCCTATGGGTGCTGCTAAGAACAAAATATAGGAGCTCTGTGTGATGCCACTAACACACTAGAAGTCCTATGGGTGCTGCTGAGAAGAAAATATAGGAGCTCTGTTTGCTGCCACTAACACACTAGAAGTCCTATGGGTGCTGCTGAGAAGAAAATATAGGAGCTCTGTTTGCTGCCACTAACACACTAGAAGTCCTATGGGTGCTGCTGAGAAGAAAATATAGGAGCTCTGTGTGATGCCACTAACACACTAGAAGTCCTATGGGTGCTGCTGAGAAGAAAATATAGGAGCTCTGTTTGCTGCCACTAACACACTAGAAGTCCTATGGGTGCTGCTGAGAAGAAAATATAGGAGCTCTGTTTGCTGCCACTAACACACTAGAAGTCCTATGGGTGCTGCTGAGAAGAAAATATAGGAGCTCTGTTTGCTGCCACTAACACACTAGAAGTCCTATGGGTGCTGCTGAGAAGAAAATATAGGAGCTCTGTGTGATGCCACTAACACACTAGAAGTCCTATGGGTGCTGCTGAGAAGAAAATATAGGAGCTCTGTTTGCTGCCACTAACACACTAGAAGTCCTATGGGTGCTGCTGAGAAGAAAATATAGGAGCTCTGTTTGCTGCCACTAACACACTAGAAGTCCTATGGGTGCTGCTGAGAAGAAAATATAGGAGCTCTGTTTGCTGCCACTAACACACTAGAAGTCCTATGGGTGCTGCTGAGAAGAAAATATAGGAGCTCTGTTTGCTGCCACTAACACACTAGAAGTCCTATGGGTGCTGCTGAGAAGAAAATATAGGAGCTCTGTGTGATGCCACTAACACACTAGAAGTCCTATGGGTGCTGCTGAGAAGAAAATATAGGAGCTCTGTGTGATGCCACTAACACACTAGAAGTCCTATGGGTGCTTCTGAGATGAAAATATAGGAACTCTGTGTGATGCCACTAACACATTAGAAGTCCTATGGGTGCTGCTAAGAACAAAATATAGGAGCTCTGTGTGATGCCACTAACACACTAGAAGTCCTATGGGTGCTTCTGAGATGAAAATATAGGAACTCTGTGTGATGCCACTAACACATTAGAAGTCCTATGGGTGCTGCTAAGAACAAAATATAGGAGCTCTGTGTGATGCCACTAACACACTAGAAGTCCTATGGGTGCTGCTGAGAAGAAAATATAGGAGCTCTGTTTGCTGCCACTAACACACTAGAAGTCCTATGGGTGCTGCTGAGAAGAAAATATAGGAGCTCTGTTTGCTGCCACTAACACACTAGAAGTCCTATGGGTGCTGCTGAGAAGAAAATATAGGAGCTCTGTTTGCTGCCACTAACACACTAGAAGTCCTATGGGTGCTGCTGAGAAGAAAATATAGGAGCTCTGTGTGATGCCACTAACACACTAGAAGTCCTATGGGTGCTTCTGAGATGAAAATATAGGAACTCTGTGTGATGCCACTAACACATTAGAAGTCCTATGGGTGCTGCTAAGAACAAAATATAGGAGCTCTGTGTGATGCCACTAACACACTAGAAGTCCTATGGGTGCTTCTGAGATGAAAATATAGGAACTCTGTGTGATGCCACTAACACATTAGAAGTCCTATGGGTGCTGCTAAGAACAAAATATAGGAGCTCTGTGTGATGCCACTAACACACTAGAAGTCCTATGGGTGCTGCTGAGAAGAAAATATAGGAGCTCTGTTTGCTGCCACTAACACACTAGAAGTCCTATGGGTGCTGCTGAGAAGAAAATATAGGAGCTCTGTTTGCTGCCACTAACACACTAGAAGTCCTATGGGTGCTGCTGAGAAGAAAATATAGGAGCTCTGTGTGATGCCACTAACACACTAGAAGTCCTATGGGTGCTGCTGAGAAGAAAATATAGGAGCTCTGTTTGCTGCCACTAACACACTAGAAGTCCTATGGGTGCTGCTGAGAAGAAAATATAGGAGCTCTGTTTGCTGCCACTAACACACTAGAAGTCCTATGGGTGCTGCTGAGAAGAAAATATAGGAGCTCTGTTTGCTGCCACTAACACACTAGAAGTCCTATGGGTGCTGCTGAGAAGAAAATATAGGAGCTCTGTGTGATGCCACTAACACACTAGAAGTCCTATGGGTGCTGCTGAGAAGAAAATATAGGAGCTCTGTTTGCTGCCACTAACACACTAGAAGTCCTATGGGTGCTGCTGAGAAGAAAATATAGGAGCTCTGTGTGATGCCACTAACACACTAGAAGTCCTATGGGTGCTGCTGAGAAGAAAATATAGGAGCTCTGTTTGCTGCCACTAACACACTAGAAGTCCTATGGGTGCTGCTGAGAAGAAAATATAGGAGCTCTGTTTGCTGCCACTAACACACTAGAAGTCCTATGGGTGCTGCTGAGAAGAAAATATAGGAGCTCTGTGTGATGCCACTAACACACTAGAAGTCCTATGGGTGCTGCTGAGAAGAAAATATAGGAGCTCTGTGTGATGCCACTAACACACTAGAAGTCCTATGGGTGCTGCTGAGAAGAAAATATAGGAGCTCTGTTTGCTGCCACTAACACACTAGAAGTCCTATGGGTGCTGCTGAGAAGAAAATATAGGAGCTCTGTGTGATGCCACTAACACACTAGAAGTCCTATGGGTGCTGCTGAGAAGAAAATATAGGAGCTCTGTTTGCTGCCACTAACACACTAGAAGTCCTATGGGTGCTGCTGAGAAGAAAATATAGGAGCTCTGTTTGCTGCCACTAACACACTAGAAGTCCTATGGGTGCTGCTGAGAAGAAAATATAGGAGCTCTGTGTGATGCCACTAACACACTAGAAGTCCTATGGGTGCTGCTGAGAAGAAAATATAGGAGCTCTGTTTGCTGCCACTAACACATTAGAAGTCCTATGGGTGCTGCTGAGAAGAAAATATAGGAGCTCTGTTTGCTGCCACTAACACACTAGAAGTCCTATGGGTGCTGCTGAGAAGAAAATATAGGAACTCTGTGTGATGCCACTAACACACTAGAAGTCCTATGGGTGCTGCTGAGAAGAAAATATAGGAGCTCTGTTTGCTGCCACTAACACACTAGAAGTCCTATGGGTGCTGCTGAGAAGAAAATATAGGAGCTCTGTTTGCTGCCACTAACACACTAGAAGTCCTATGGGTGCTGCTGAGAAGAAAATATAGGAGCTCTGTGTGATGCCACTAACACACTAGAAGTCCTATGGGTGCTGCTGAGAAGAAAATATAGGAGCTCTGTGTGATGCCACTAACACACTAGAAGTCCTATGGGTGCTGCTGAGAAGAAAATATAGGAGCTCTGTTTGCTGCCACTAACACACTAGAAGTCCTATGGGTGCTGCTGAGAAGAAAATATAGGAGCTCTGTTTGCTGCCACTAACACACTAGAAGTCCTATGGGTGCTGCTGAGAAGAAAATATAGGAGCTCTGTGTGATGCCACTAACACACTAGAAGTCCTATGGGTGCTTCTGAGAAGAAAATATAGGAGCTATGTTTGCTGCCACTAACACACTAGAAGTCCTATGGGTGCTGCTGAGAAGAAAATATAGGAGCTCTGTTTGCTGCCACTAACACACTAGAAGTCCTATGGGTGCTGCTGAGAAGAAAATATAGGAGCTCTGTGTGATGCCACTAACACACTAGAAGTCCTATGGGTGGTGCTGAGAAGAAAATATAGGAGCTCTGTTTGCTGCCACTAACACACTAGAAGTCCTATGGGTGCTGCTGAGAAGAAAATATAGGAGCTCTGTTTGCTGCCACTAACACACTAGAAGTCCTATGGGTGCTGTTGGGGTGCAATGCTGTGCTAACAGCACTGCGGTTGGTACTACTGCAATACTGTACTAACAGTAAGCACGCACCAGACTAATCCCCAGCAGCAGCTAATAACACACTAACTGTGCAATCAGCAGCAATGAACGATCAATGACTTAGGTAGCAATGGTTTAGCAAAGAAATAGCCAATGGTTTAGCAAAGAAGAGCAAATCTTTCAGTATCAAGCAAAGACAGAATCAGCAGACTAATCTCTCCTAAAGCCGGAACTCATGTGACCGGGGCCGATGGCGTGGCGGCCTTTTAAATGGTGGGGCGTGTACTAAAGCCCCTGAGCTGTAATTGGCTACAGGCGTCCTGCCTGTAGCCAATTATTGCTCTCCGAGTTTCGGGCGCTGTGATTGGCCAAGCATGCGGGGTCACAGTGCATGCTTGGCCAATCATCAGCCAGCAATGCACTGCGCCGGCCGCGCCGGCCGCAATGCATTGCGGGGCCGCTCGCATCACACGAATGTGATGCGAACGGCCCAAATAGTTCTGGGCTCGACGAGCGAGCGAACGCCCGATGCTCGATTCGAACATGGGTTTGAATCGAGCACCGGGCCCATCCCTACTTCTGAGCATTGAGATGTTAACCATCCCATGTTATCCACTCACTTAAATAAACAAACATATTTACCCCTTGTTTAGAATGATTGTCCTGTGTACACTTAAAAAAAAACAAGAGATGAATAATGTCCTTTAGCTTTGTCTGTTGTTTGTTTCTTTTCATTTGTTTTGTCTTTGTTCATTGCTTTTATTCGTTGCTTTTTCTTGGAAGAATATTGTCCTTATCTTTTTCTTTGAAGGATAGTTTTCTTGTAGCTTTTGCCTTGTTCCTTGACTCGTGTAAATGTAATGTTTCTGTAGGCTGTAAATAGGCCTAAGTAAACAAAATGTAAAGATGCGTGTGTATTGAAAAAATGTCTTTCTCCTTCTGTGTTTGCTGAAGGAATGAGATGTGTAAGTGTTTGCCTTCATCCTTGGACCGTCCAAAACATCAAAATCCGACTTTTCATATTAGCTCACCCAAAGAGTACATCTGCCTGTTGTATCTACAATGGTGGCCTTTTTTAACGTGAAGTCTTAGTTCCCATTTCAACACTCCTTCTTCTGTGAGACTTTTCCTCACCTTTTTGTAGGAACTGAACTCCCTTGGCAGAAATCTTCACGTACGTAAACGTTTACGCTTTTCATCACAACCTGAAAGTCCTCTCTGGATTTCCTACAATATCTTGAAACACTGTCCAAAAGGCCTTGTCAATCAACCTTGTAAGCTGAGTCTTTGTTTTTTTTTTCTTATTCTGCTTGCAAGTTTACAAGCGATCTGTAGGTGAGAAAACAGACAGGAAAAAAACTCACCCTTGTTTAGAATCAAGATCAATAATTGGCTTTGTTTCACGGCTGCAATTCTTCTCGCCTTTAGCTGGCTCAGTTTCTCGGACCTTCTGTCCACGTGTGATGGAACACAAACGCCTTTTTCGTTCTAAGTTCTTTGGTTGTTTTTTTTCCAAGACTTGATAATGTTTTCGTCTCATCTCTTCCTCTGAGTTCCTCCTGTTGTCAAGTAGTGAGGGAAAAAAAACAGCTGGAGGCTCGCCACTGTAAAAGTGGGAGACACTTGTAAAAACAATTAGTGTCCCCTACCTAGGCGTTTAGTTCCATTTTCAATAGAGCCAGGAGATCTTCAAAAAAGGTTGTTTTATTCTTCAGAAAGACAAGCAAAAGACAATGCTTACATAATGACAGCTGGTAACACATGGTAAGGTGATTGGCTTCAGAAGGAGGAATGAGGTGTCACATGGTACAATGGTATATCTTCGAGCAGGGTCCCCTGACCTTCCATAGCGAAAGGTCACTTCTCCACCATCTTCCTTGGATCCCTTCGCCCGACATTCCTAACTCATGTTCAAAACCCTTGGTTCTTATACAGTTTAATTATGTTATGTCAGCATTATTTACATTTAGAATCGTTCCAAAGAAGGTAGCATTAACTGTCCTACAGAAGTAACACCCACTTGTGTATATTAAGTAACATAACTCCACCCATTGTCCTGACATAGTTCCTTAGAATAATTATTACATACACAGCAAATGTCCTTTGTCTGTCCCCAGCAACCTTCAAAATTAACATGTTTCAATAAAGAGTAATAGAAACTTTTATCACTTAAAATAGTAATAAATTCAATATCTAACACCTGGGCTTTCCGACATCAAGCGTCGGTTGCACAAGTGTGCAAGGCGGCGACCTGGTCGTACGTTCATACCTTTTCAAAATTCTATAAGGTTGATGTGGCTGCATCTTCGGATGCTTCCTTCGGCCGCAAAGTGTTGCAGGCCGCTGTTTAATGTTTCAACTCCTCCTGCTTGTTTGAAGTGAAGTTTTGGTTGTTCCTTTACTACTGCTCCCACCCTTTTCTGATACTGGTTTGGGACGTCCCACACGTTTACAGTATTAGAGCTGTGTCAGTCCATGGATGATAAGAGAAAATAGGATTTTTGTACTCACCGTAAAACCCGTTTCTCTGACGTCCATGGACTGACACAGCACCCACCCTTCTTTAAGGCTTGTACTGCTTTGTTACGAACTGAGGCTGCTGGCTGCAGGTAGGAGGGTTATGTCCGGAGGGACCGCCCCCCTGGGTGGGGCTGTTCAGCTCTGGTTTTGTTCTAGAATGTTTCTAACATCTAACATTCTGCCTAGATCTTCTCCTGCAAGCAGGGACATATACCCACACGTTTACAGTATTAGAGCTGTGTCAGTCCATGGACGTCAGAGAAACAGATTTTACGGTGAGTACAAAAATCCTATTTTTTCAGCCGGAACTCGGCTCCGCCACCTCTGGCTAGCCCAATCCTCTCCAACCTGTCACTAATCACAGAAGGCGGTAGAGGAAGTTTTTGAACTACTCACTTCCTCTACCGGCTTCTGTGTGCTATTGTCAGGCATCCAGGATGACCCCGGTCCCAACCCTGCAAATGCTCGCATTTTGTTGTTTTTTTTCCGTTCCTGTGTTGCTTCAGGAAGCCGCTCCTGTCCCCGCCCCCGCCTGTGCAACATGTGTAGCACAGAGCCGAGTGAAGCTTTCCAGATCTCCACACTCTTCAGCTCTGTGCTCTTGGCTCTGTGGTATGTTCCACTGTGTTGGGGGAAAAAAGGCACACGCCGCACTTCTAGCACAGATTTGCCAGCTGCAACCCTGTGGGGCTCGTTTGAAAAGGTGAGAGAAGGCAGTGGAGGAAAGGGGGGGGGGGCATTTGCAGAGAGGCAGCTGTGGGGAGGTTAGAGGTGTAGTGCGGAAGTGACAGCTGGAGGAGTGGGGAGATTTGTGAAAAGGTAAGAGCTTTGAGAACGGGAGGGGGGGGGTTTGGATGTGAGAACTGTGAAAAATGAGGGAGGGGGGATTTGTGAAGCCTGGAGGGGGAAATTTATGAAGAATAAGGGGGAATTTCTGAAGTGTGGAGGGGGAATTTATAAAGAATGGAGGGAATTTCTGAAGCGTGGAGGGGGGAATTTCTGAAGAATGAGGAATTTGTGAAGAATGGGGGAATTTATAAAGAATGGGGGGAATTTATAAAGCGTGGAGGGGGGAATTTATAAAGAATGGGGGGAATTTCTGAAGCGTGGAGGGGGGAATTTGTGAAGAATAGGGGAATTTATAAAGAATTGGGAGAATTTGTGAAGCATGGAGGGGGGGGAATTTATAAAGAATGGGGGGAATTTGTGAAGCATGGAGCGGGGAATTTGTGAAGCATGGAGCAGGGAATTTGTGAAGCATGGAGCGGGGAATTTGTGAAGAATGGGGGGAATTTGTGGAGGAGGGGAATTTATAAAGAATGGGGGGGAATTTGTAAAGCGTGGAAATTTATAAAGAATGGGGGGAATCTGTGAAGTGTGGAGGGGGAAATTTGTGAAGATAGGGGGGAATTTGTGAAGAGTGGAGGGGGAATTTATAAAGAATAGGGGGAATTTGTGAAGCTTTGGGGGGAATTTATAAAGAATGGGGGGAATTTGTGAAGCGTGGAGGGGAGGAATTTGTGAAGAAGGGGAGGGGAATTTGTGAAGATGGGGGGAATTTGTGAAGAAGGGGAGGGGAATTTCTGAAGACTAGATAGGGAAATTTGTGAAGTTGGGGGGGGAGGAATTTGTAAAGAATGAGGGGGGGGATTTGTGAAGAGGTGAGAGCTGTAAAAGGGGGATTTGTAAAGAGTAGGTGGATTTGTAAAGAGGTGAGATCTGTGAAGGTGGGGGAGGGGATCTGTGAAGATGAGAGCTGTAAACAGTTGGCGGGAGGGGGGATTTATGAAAAGCGGTAAATATTGAGAGCTGGGGGGACAGGTTGTACAGAGGATTTTTGTAGGTGAAACCTTTGGAGGGAAATGGAGAAGAGTATGGTTGTGCAGAGAAGCACTGGGGGAGAACTGGGGGGGGTGCAGAGTTGACAGGGTGTACAAAGGATAGTTGTGGACAAGGGGGTGCTAAGGTGAATGTTGGACAGGAGTACAGAGATGTGCTGTGGACAAGGGGAAGAAGAGGTGAGCTGTGGACAAGGGGAAGAAGAGGTGAGCTGTGGACAGAGGAAGAAGAGGTGAGCTGTGGACAGGGGTACAGAGGTGAGCTGTGGATGGGAGGCACAGAGGTGTGGAATAGATAGTTACCTTGAGAAGGAATATGTAAATATTGTCACTTGTGCTGATTTGTTTCTGTGCCTTGTGTGATACGCACACCTCAGCACTGCACAGTATGCACTCCAGAGCCCTCTGTGTTATTCGCTCCTGAGTGCGGTTCTCTGTGCCTCTTGTGTTTATTTATGGAGATAGACATGGTTGCCACACAAGCTGGACTTCAAACATATGTACATATCCATTATATTGTAGTTAATTAGAATACATTGTTTTCAAAAGAAACATAACATTGATTTTGCTGTCTTTTCAGTTCAATCAAAGGGGTTGATTTACTAAAACTGGAGAGCGCAAAATCTGGTGCTTCTGTACATGGTAGCCAATCAGCTTCTAACTTCAGCTTGTTCAATTAAGCTTTAACAAAAAAAACAGAAGCTGATTCGTTTCTATGCAGAGCTGCACCAGATTTTACAATCTCCAGTTTTAGTAAATCAACCCTAAAGTGACAAGGACAATACATTTCCGGCCAAATCAACAGGTATTTTCTGTACTTCTGTAAACTGAGAAAATGTAAAGTTTTGAGAAAAAAATAAGGTCATTTTGAAATTGATAGCAGTAACACATGTCAAAGAACAGGGCAGCAAAAAGCAGGCAAAGTAAGTGGTACTAACAAGAGCTGAAAGAACATGTTGTAACTAATTAGGTTAATTGGCAATAGGTTAGTAACATGATTGGGTATTAAAAGAGCATTTAAAGCCTGGTACACATGGGCTGAATATCGAACAGTATCGGCCAACATTTGGCTCGTGTGTACAGCAGGCTGTCAGACAGAAGCAGTTTTAATTATCCGCTTTTATTAAATGGGCATGCTGTAAAACTGGCATCCAATCACCCGTTGCAGCCAATGGCTGTAAACACAGATCAGTGTTTTCTGGCGGGGGGCCCACCAGAACACACTGATCTGTGAACAATAGCTCAGCCGGGGAGATCACTGCACTGACATCGCTTAGTTAGTACTGCGACATCTCAGTTTTTTTTTGTTCAGCACGCTGGGTTGATTGAAAAAAACGTCCCTTGTATACCAAGCATTAAACTAGTGTAGCACCATCTACCTTAGGTAGGTGCTAAGTGTAGGGTTTTAGTGTAAACTGTCAGTGCAGGTAAATTTAAGCAGGCCTATGCTGTGAGCTAGGCCTTTTTTTCTTTTTGATCTGGGGGCAGGGGAGTGGTTTAGTGTAGCAGTATGTGACTGACATGTACTTTGGTTCTTGGGCACCTCCTCTGTTTCCAGGGAGAAGGTTCTGGAAAAGGGGTAGGGCGGAGAGCTAGAGTGACATGGGGTACATGTGAGGAGCTCTGACCAATCCTCAACTAGGATTGGCAGGGGGCAGGAATCCTACATATACCCATGGTCAGCCTGCTGGGGGAGGAGTTGTCGGCTGGATGAACTGAAGGATGGAGTGCTAGACTGTCGTGCAGGAGGGACACCCCCATCTGGGGGGGTATAACTCAGGCGGAGGAGCTCGGGAGCTAGGAGAGAGCCTCTCCTTACACGGTCATGGAGAGGTGTCCTGGAATAGGAGCTGGAAGAGGCAGTTGGTCCGCACGTCCGGAGTAAGTCCTTCAGGAAGGATCCAGGGCAGGTGTCAGTGAGTGAAAGCACAGTGGAGAGATCTGGAAAAGGCGTGCCAGGGCAGCTGGATGCAGAGCCAGAGGGTGAGACTGTGGAGTTTGTGTCAAATCGATGCAGCCAGGAGGGCAGGCAGGATTTGCAAGTCGGACTTGCTGGGATCAGTGGTCAATCACCATTTAATCTTCTCAAGTAAACGTTTGCTGCCATAAAGGGGTACTGTAGGCCCCGGCCTACAAAGGGTCATCAACTAAATTAACTGGGACTTATTCAGAGTAGTGATGAGCCGAACACCCCCAGGTTTGGTTCGCACCAGAACCCGCGAACGGACCGAAAGTTCGTACGAACATTAGAACCCTATTAAATACAATGGATGCGAACGTTCGAATTCTAAAGTGCTAATTATAACAACTATTATGCATGTTATTGTCCTAAAAAGGGTTTGGGAACCCGGGTTCTGCACCAGGGGACATGTATCCAGGGCCGGCCCAAGACATTGTGCTGCCTGGGACCAAGAATGAAATGCTGCCCCCCCCCAAAAAAAAAATCACGCCCACCAAAAGGCCCCCCACATTGATTATTTTATATCATGATAACTAAAGGGGACCCGTCATGGCTCTATACATGTATAGGAGTAAAAAGAGGACCTGTCGTGGCTCTATACATGTATAAAGAGGACCTGTCATGGCTCTATACATGTATAAAGGATAATAAAGAGGACCTGTCGTGGCTCTATACATGTATAAAGGATAATAAAGAGGACCTGTCGTGGCTCTATACATGTATAAATGAGTATAAAGAGGACCTGTCATGGCTCTATACATGTATAAAGGAGTATAAAGAGGACCTGTCATGGCTCTATACGTGCATATAGGTGTATAAAAGGACCTGTCAGGGCTCTATACATGTATATAGAAGTATAAAGGGACCTGTGCATGGCGGGCGGCCGCAATGTCTTTTGCGCAAACTAATCAATGTACGCTAATTATGGTTTTTTTGGTACCAAAAATATGTAGAAGAATACATATTGGCCTAAACTGATGAAGAAATTATTTTTTTATACATTTTTTGGATATTTATTATAGCAAAAAGTAAAAAATATTGTTTATTTGTTTTTTTTTAATTGTTGCTCGTTTGTTGTTTATAGTGCAATAAATAAAAACCGCAGAGGTGATCAAATATCACCAAAAGAAAGCTCTATTTGTGGGAAAAAAAGGACGCCAATTTTATTTGGGTACAGTGTCGCATTACCGCGCAATTGTCAGTTAAAGCGACACAGTGCCGTATCACAAAAAATGGCCTGGTTATTAAAGGGTTTGTAAAGGTTCGTGATTTTTCACCTTAATGCATCCTATGCATTAAGGTGAAAAAACACCTGGCAATGACTGCCCCCCAGCCCCCCTGTTTTACTTACCTGAGCCCGTTCACTTGCTGTGCGCGTCCCCCGGCGTCCTCTTCTCCACGGAGTCTGGCCGTTAATTGGCTAGATTGATAGCAGTGCAGCCATTGGCTCGCGCTGCTGTCAATCACATCCAATGACCCGGGCCCTGGGGGGGGCGGGAACGAGTCATACACGTTGTGTCTATGGACGCAGCGTGTATAACAGGGAGCGCGCCCGCAAGCTAACCCCCTTGGGAGAGTGCTTCCCAGAAGGGGGTTAGCTGATGCAGGGAGGAGCCAAGACAGCCGCCGAGGGACCAGAGAATCGGGGCCACTCTTTTCCAAACGCACTGCACAGTGGAGGTAAGTATAACATGTTTGTTATTTAAAAAAACAAAAAAAACAAAGCCATACAACCGCTTTAAGTGGGCAAATCCTTCCGGTCCTTAAGTGGTTAATCAGGGCTGGGCAAGGCAAGTCCCTCTCAGAGGCTCTCATGTCTCATACAACTTGTGATGTGTGTTTGTACTTACAGTTTTGCTTCGGAATCCACCACCAGATGCGGGTTGTCACCTGCCACACGTTGCGGATTGTCGGCTGCCACATGTTGCGCATGGTCACTTATGTCACCTGCCACACGTTGCGGGTTGCCACTTGCCACACGTTGCGGATTGTCACTTGCCACGTCACCTGCCACACGTTGCGGATTGTCATCTGCCACACGTTGCGGGTTGTCTCTTGCCACGTCACATGCCACAACATCACCTGCCACACGTTGCGCATTGTCACTTGCCACAACGTCACCTTCCGACACGTTGCGGATTGTCACTTGCCACAACGTCACCTGCCACACATTGCGGATAGTCCCGTGCCACACATTGCGGATAGTCCCGTGCCACACGTTGCATATTGTCACTTGCCACAACGTCACCTGCCACACATTGCGGATAGTCCCGTGCCACACGTTGCGGATTGTCACTTGCCAAGCGTCACCTGCCACACCTTGCGTATTGTCACTTGCCACAACGTCACCTGCCACACGTTGCAGATTGTCAC
This sequence comes from Rana muscosa, assembly GCA_029206835.1. Classification (NCBI taxonomy): domain Eukaryota; kingdom Metazoa; phylum Chordata; class Amphibia; order Anura; family Ranidae; genus Rana; species Rana muscosa. The sequence goes on along the minus strand of CM055121.1, from coordinate 854,419,452 downwards.
TTGCCATAATGTCACCTGCCACACGTTGCAGATTGTCACTTGCCACAACGTCACCTGCCACACGTTGCAGATTGTCACTTGCCACGGCGTCACCTGCCACACGTCGCGGATAGTCCCGTGCCACACGTTGCGGATTGTCACTTGCCAAGCATCACCAGCCACACGTTGCGCATTGTCACTTGCCACACGTTGCGGATTGTCACTTGCCAAGCGTCACCTGCCACACGTTGCGTATTGTCACTTGCCACACGTTGCGGATTGTCACGACATCACCTGTCACACGTTGCGGGTTGTCACTTGCTGTGTCCCAGAGTGAAGGCAGGCAGCAGAGAGATGATATAATCTCTCTGCTGCCCATGGCTGCACAGTGAGGGTGAAACTGTGGTGATGCAGGGCGGCGGGGAGAGATGACATCATCACTCTGCTCCGCTGCCCGCTCACTTGCTGACTGCTCCCAACCCCCGCTGCGAGTGCTCTGTCCGCCCCTGTCACCAACAGCAGCGGCGCCGGGCTCCTCACAGGGAGCGGTGCCTGCAGTGTTCACTCGCTGACTGCCCCCTCCCCCCGCCTGTGAGTGTCCTCACAGGCAGCGGCGCCGGTACACCGGGCTCCTCACAGGGAGCGGCGCCTGCCCATGCCTGCTCACTCGCTGACTGCCCCCCCCCGCCTGTGTGAGTGTCCTCAGCGGCGCCGGGCTCCTCACAGGCAGCGGAGCTGGCTGGCTGGCTGGCGGGCGTCAGTTTGCCGCCCCCCTAACAGTGCCGCCTGGTACCATGGTACCACCCGGTCCCATCATAGGGCCGGCCCTGCATGTATCAATGCAAAAAGAAGTTTTAAAAACGGTCGTTTTTCGGGAGCAGTCATTTTAACCACTTAACAACCACCTGCCGACAAATAACGGCGGCAGGGTGGTTGCTTAACTCTGGGAGGACGTTATATAACGTCCTCCCAGAATCGCGCTCCCGCGCGCCCCCTGGGGCGCGCACACGGGAAACTCCGTGACCGCCGGGTCCAGAGGACCCGGCGGATCACGAATCGCGGTAAATCGCCGCTGATAGCGGCCGTTTACCACGTGATCGCTCCGTCAAATGACGGAGCAATCACTTGTAAACAGACCGGCGTCATTTGATGACGCCGGTTCCTCCCTCCCCTCTCTGTACCGATCGGTACAGTGTGAGAGGGGAGGGGGAGGGAGCGGATGGCAGCAGCAGCACTGTGGGCTGGATCTGTGACAATTGCAGTCACAGATCCATCCATCCATCCATCCCTGCTCAGCCATCCCTGTGCTATACCCTGCCAATACTCTGCAATACACCCTGCCAATACTCTGCAAAATACCCTGGTGCAATACTCTGCAATACCCTGGTGCAATACTCTGCAATACCCTGGTGCAATACTCTGCAATACCCTGGTGCAATACTCTGCAATACCCTGCGAAATACTCTGCAATACCCTGCGAAATACTCTGCAATACCCTGCGAAATACTCTGCAATACCCTGGTGCAATACTCTGCAATACCCTGGTGCAATACTCTGCAATACCCTGGTGCAATACTCTGCAATACCCTGGTGCAATACTCTGCAATACCCTGCACAATACTCTGCAATACCCTGCACAATACTCTGCAATACCCTGCAAAATACTCTGCAATACCCTGCAAAATACTCTGCAATACCCTGCGCAATACTCTGCAAAATACTCTGCAATACCCTGCACAATACTCTGCAATACCCTGCACAATACTCTGCAATACCCTGCACAATACTCTGCAATACCCTGCACAATACTCTGCAATACCCTCCACAATACTCTGCAATACCCTCCACAATACTCTGCAATACCCTCCACAATACCCTGTGCAATACCCTCCACAATACCCTGTGCAATACCCGTGCAATACCCTGCCATACACCGCAATACCCTGCCATACACCGCAATACTCCGCAATGCCCTGCAATACTCCGCAATGCCCGGCAATACTCCGCAATGCCCGGCAATACTCCACAATGCCCGGCAATACTCCGCAATGCCCGGCAATACTCTGCAATAACCACTTCCCGCCCTCCGGCCGTCATATGACGTCCTTGACTTTGTGCGGGGATATCTGAATGATGCCTGCAGCTACAGGCATCATTCAGATATCGGCTTTTTCAGCCGGCGATTCCCTACACCATAAGAACAATCATAGCGGCTGTTCCGCCGCTTGATCATTCTTACGGGAGGCGAGAGGGGATGTCCCCCCCCCCCCCGCCGCCCTCCGGTGCTTCTACCGACTCACCGCTACGATCAAAGCCAGGATTGTTGTTTTTTTTTTTTGTATTTTTTTCAGGCTTCCCAGCCTAGAGGTGAGATGTGGGGTCTTATTGACACCCCCCCCCCATATCTCACTGTAAAGAGGACCTGTCATGCCATATTCCTATTACAAGGGATGTTTACGTTCCTTGTAATAGGTATAAAAGTGATCAAAAAAATGTTTAGGGCGGAAAAACATGTCAAACTAAAATAAATAAAGTAAAATGAAGAATAATTTTTTATTTTTTTTTTAAAGCGCCCCTGTCCCCGTGAGCTCGCATACAGAAGCGAACGCATACGTAAGTCCCGCCCACATATGAAAACGGTTTTCAAACCACACATGTGAGGTATCTCTGCGAACGTTAGAGCGAGAGCAATCATTTTGGCCCTAGACCTCCTCTGTAACTCAAAACATGTAACCAGTAAAAATATTTAAAGCGTCGCCTATGGGGATTTTTTAAGTAGCGAAGTTTGGCGCCATTCCACGAGTGTGTGCAATTTTTAAGGGCGACATGTTAGGTATCTATTTACTCGGCGTAACTTCATCTTTCACATTATGCAAAAACATTGGGCTAACTTTACTGTTTTTTTTTTTTTTTAAGCACAAAACATTTTTTTTCCGTAAAAAACGCGTTAAAAAAATTGCTGCGCAAATATCGTGCGAGATAAAAAGTTGCAACAACCACCATTATATTCTCTAAGGTCTTTGCTAAAAAAAATATATAATGTTTTGGGGTTCTATGTAATTTTCTAGCAAATAAATGATGATTTTTACATGTAGGAGAGAAATGTCAGAATTGGCCTTGGTGCTCCAGAACGCCTGAAGGTGCTCCCTGCATGTTGGGCCTCTGTATGTGGCCACGCTGTGTAAAAGTCTCACACATGTGGTATCGCCATACTCGGGAGTAATAGCAGAATGTGTTTTGGGGTGTAATTTGTGGAATGCATATGCTGTGTGTGAGAAATAACCTGCTAATATGACAATTTTGTGAAAAAAAAAAAAGAGAAAAAAAAAATCTTGATTTTGCAAAGAATTGTGGGAAAAAATGACAACTTCAAAAAACTCACAATGCCTCTTTCTAAATACCTTGGAATGTCTTCTTTCCAAAAAGGGGTCATTTGGGGGGTATTTGTACTTTTCTGGCATGTTAGGGTCTCAAGAATTGAGATAGGCCGTCAGTACTTCAGGTGTGATCAATTTTCAGATATTGGCACCATAGCTTGTGGACTCTATAACTTTCACAAAGACCAAATAATATACACCAATTTGTACTTATTTTTACCAAAGATATGTAGCAGTATAAATTTTGGCCAAAATTTATGAAGAAAAAATAGTAATTTGCAAAATTTTATAACAGAAACGAAAAAAAAATCATTTTTTTACAAAATTTTCAGTCTTTTTTCTCTTATAGCGCAAAAAATAAAAAACCCAACAGTGATTAAATACCACCAAAAGAAAGCTCTATTTGTGTGAAAAAAAGGACAAAAATTTCATATGGGTACAGTGTTGTATGACTGAGTAATTGTCATTCAAAATGTGAGAGCACCGAAAGCTGAAAATTGGTCTGGTTATTAAGGGGGTTTAAGTGCCCAGTGGTCAAGTGGTTAATGATGCATAAAGTGAAAAAAAAAAAGTCAAATATTCCTTTAAATATCGTACCTGGGGGGTGTCTAAAGTATGCCTGTGAAGTGCCACGTGTTTCCCGCGTTTAGAACTGTCCCTGCACAAAATGACACTTCTAAAGGAAAAAAAAGCCATTTAAAACTGCTTGCGGCTTTAATGTAATGTCTGGTCCCGGTAATATGGATGAAAATCTTTAAGAAAAATGGCATAGCTACCCCATGACCCCCCCCCCTACCCCAGCCCATTACCAGCCCCTTTGGGTCTTGTATGGATATTAAGGGGAACCCCGCACATAAAATAAAAAAGGCCCTATATACTCTGAACAGCCGTATACAGGCGGTGCATACAAGACAGGGACTGTAGGGTTGTTCTTATGTAGAATGTGTTTGTAATTTTGAACAGGTACATTGTTGAAGTGTAGCTCCAGCCCAAAAATCTATTTTTAAACTTTTTGGAAAACATAGGTAAGGGTTATCACCCCTGTAACATTTGTTTTGCTGTCTGTGCCCCTGTTCAGAACATTTCACCTCACTTTCCGTCCCAATGACAACTGTTTTTGAAATGTGGTGTTTTTCTTGAAACAAGGATTGCTGATAAAGCATCAGTACAGAGGAGACACCTTTCTCCCATATTTATTCTTACAGGAGAGAATTTTCCTTCCTAGGGGTAGATTTCCTCTCACTTCCTGTTGTCTTCTTGCGTTTGCAAGTAGGAGTCGTTTGTAAGTTGGATGTTTGAAAGTAGGGACCTGCCGTATATACTCTGCAGAAATAGGCCCCTTAGTTGTTGGTGTTGGCACAACACTGTAAGCACTCACAGTTACTCTTGGTTGGTGCTGGAACGCCCTGCTGTCAACTATTATATCAGGAATTTTAATTACATATAATTGTTGAACAGTGGTAGTAAAAATTGGGGCTTTGATGGTGGTGCTGGTGCCACAACACTGTAAGCCCTGACAGTTACTCTTGGTGGGTGCAGCAATGGGCCCTGCTGTGAATTATTAGATCAAGAATTGTAATTACATGCCCCTTTTGAACAGGGGCTGAAAAATTGGGCCTTTCGTGGTGGTGGTGGTGGTGGCGTTGCCACAACACTGTAAGCCCTCAGACTTAATCTTGGTGGGTGCAGGAATGGGCCCTGCTGTGAATTATTAGATCAAGAATTGTAATTACATGCCCCTTTTGAACAGGGGCTGAAAAATTGGGCCTTTCGTGGTGGTGGTGGTGGTGGCGTTGCCACAACACTGTAAGCCCTCAGACTTACTCTTGGTGGGTGCAGGAATGGGCCCTGCTGTGAATTATTAGATCAAGAATTGTAATTACATGCCCCTTTTGAACAGGGGCTGAAAAATTGGGCCTTTCGTGGTGGTGGTGGTGGTGGCGTTGCCACAACACTGTAAGCCCTCAGACTTACTCTTGGTGGGTGCAGGAATGGGCCCTGCTGTGAATTATTACATCAAGAATTGTAATTGCATGCCCCTGTTGAACAGGGGCTGAAAAATTGGGCCTTAGGCACTGGTGGCACAACACTACAACCCCTCACAGATACTGTACTTGGAGCACAGCAATGAGCCCTGTTGCAAAGTATTGCTTCAAAAATTGTAATGACACGCCCCTGTTAAACAGGGGCTGAAAAATTGGGCCTTAGGCACTGGTGCCACAACACTCCAACCCCTCACAGATACTGTACTTGGAGCACAGCAATGAGCCCTATGGCAAATTATTGCTAAAAAAATTGTAAGTACACGCCCCTGTAAAACAGGAGCTGAAAAATTGGGCCTTAGCCACTGGTGGCGGCACCCATAAACAAAAATGATCTTCCAAGCTATCATCATCAATCGTATCATTGAGGACTCGGAGGAGGAGGATAGCCAGTCAACATAACAGCACAGGCACTCAGCATCAGCATCAGTCTTGAAGGGATGTGACATGTTAAAATCAATTAGTCTGTTATATCAGCATCAGGTGTGTGGTAGCTGGTGGTGATCCAAGACTGGTTCATCTTGATGAAAGTCAGTCGATCAACCGAGTCGGTGGACAGGCGCACCCTGTGATCCGTGACAAATCCTCCAGCAGCACTGAATGTGCGTTCCAAAAGAACGCTGGATGCAGGACAGGCCAGTAGCTCAATTGCATACTGTGCAAGCTCTGGCCAGTGATCCATCCTCAAGACCCAGTAAGCCAGAGGATTTTCGGTGGGGAAGGTGTCCAAGTCTGACCTTGCCCCTAGATATTCCTGCACCATGTTTATCAGACGCTGGCGATGGTTGCTGGAACCGATCATACTTTGGGGCTGCGGACTAAAGAATTGTCTGAACGCATCGGTCAGACGGCCACCTTCCCCACCGCTCCTTCTTTGACTGGCCGAAGCCTCAGCAACTCGTTGTCCAGGACCAGGAGTTTGTAACCTCCCAGTCTCTGGGAACGCGTTGCACAGACCTTTCTGCAAGGCCTCCCGGAGTTGTCTCATCCTCTGCTCCCTCTGCGACGGTAACATAAGGTCCGCAACCTTACCCTTGTACCGTGGATCAAGGAGAGTGGCCAGCCAGTAATGGTCCCTCTCCTTGATCCGAAGAATACGAGGATCCTTCCGCAGACTTTGCAGGATCAGGGAGGCCATGCAGCGTAGGTTTGCTGAGGCATTCGCTCCGGAGTCCTCTGGGTCACTAAGGACGACATGATCCGCAGTCACCTCCTCCCAGCCACGTACAAGTCCACTGGTTTCTTGGGACTGTAAATCATCCCTAAAAGACTGCTGCTGATGATGCTGAGTGCCAGCCTCCACCTCCATGCTGACACAATCCTCCTCCTCCTCCTCCTCCTCCTCTTCCTCTTCCTGTGCGATGGGTGGGACAGAAGGAACACTGTCTGGGTAAAGGGGGCCTTGAGAGGCAAGGAAGTCCTCCTCTTCCTGCCTCTGTTCCGCCTCAAGTGCCCTGTCCATTATTCCACGCAGCGTGTGCTCCAACAGGTGGACAAGAGGTACAGTGTCACTGATGCATGCACTGTCACTGCTCACCATCCTCGTGGCCTCCTCAAATGGTGCCAGGACAGTGCATGCATCCCTGATCATGCCCCACTGGCGTGGAGAAAAAAAACCAAGCTCCCCTGACCCTGTCCTGGTGCCGTAGTCGCACAGGTACTCATTGATGGCCCTCTGCTGCGTGTGCAGCCGCTGCAGCATGGCCAACGTTGAGTTCCACCTGGTGGGCATGTCACATATAAGGCGGTTCTTGGGCAGGTTCAACTCCTTTTGCAGCTCAGCCAGGCGAGCACTGGCATTATAAGATCTGCGGAAATGCACACAGACTTTCCTGGCCTGCCTCAGGACATCCTGTAAGCCCGGGTACCTGCCCAAGAACCGCTGCACCACCAGGTTAAGGACGTGAGCCACACAGGGCACATGGGTCAGTTGTCCCTGTCGAAGGGCGGAGAGGAGGTTGGTGCCATTGTCGCAAACCACCATTCCTGGCTTAAGCTGGCGTGGCGTCAACCACCTCTCGGCCTGGCCCTGCAGAGCAGACAGGACCTCTGCCCCAGTGTGGCTTCTGTCCCCCAAACACACCAGCGCAAGCACGGCATGGCATCTTTTTGCCTGCGTACTTGCGTAGCCCCGTGAACGGCTACGGAGCACCGCTGGTTCATAGGACAAACCACAGGAAGAGGCCATGGAGGAAGAAGAAGAGGAGGGGGTGGAGGAGAGAGGTGTGTCACAACCAGTAGTAGCATTTTGGAGGCGTGGCGGTGGGACAACCTCCAACACTACTGCACCTTGTCCTGCATCCTTCCCAGCTGCCAAAAGAGTGACCCAATGGGCCGTGAAAGAAAGGTAACGTCCCTGTCCATGCCTGCTGGACCATGAGTCAGCGGTAATATGCACCTTACCGCTGACCGCCCTGTCCAGCGAGGCCAAGACATTGCCTTCCACATGCCGGTAGAGAGCCGGAATAGCCTTCCGTGAGAAAAAGTGGCGTTTGGGAACCTGCCACTGAGGAACCGCACATTGCACAAACTCACGGAAGGGGGCCGAGTCTACCAACTGAAAAGGCAGCAGTTGAAGCGCTAGCAATTTAGCCAAGCTAGCATTCAACCGCTGGGCATGTGGATGGCTGGGAGTGAACTTCTTTCGACGGTCCAGCAGCTGGGGCAGGGAAATTTGCCTGCTAGAATCGGACGTCGGTGTACTGCTAGCAGAGTGGCCGCAAGTACTTGGCTGTGACACACCTAATTCTACACCTTCATTCCTCTCAGTGCATGTTTCAGAGAGGACTGAAGTTATAGTGGGGTTGGAGATCCCAGCTGATGCGGTGCAAGGAGAGGTCCGCTTTGTTCTTTGGTGTGGGTCTTTGAGGTAGGCTTGCCAACGAGCTGCATGGCAGGTCAACATATGTCTGGTCAGGCATGTGGTACCCAAGCGGCTGATGTTTTGGCCACGCGATATACGCTTGAGACATATGTTGCTAACAGCAGCTGTGCGATCTGATGCACTAGCCTCAAAAAAGGCCCACACCAAGGAACTTTTTGAATGACGGGCAGAGGCAGCGCCCTGCACAGGCGGAGCTCTGCGGTGTGATTCCGACGGTGTACTGCCCTTACCCTGGCCACCAAAGGGCATCCTGCCTCGTTGGAGATGTGCCTCCTCCTCATCCTCCTTCTCCTCTCTCCTATTAGGCACCCACGTGGAGTCAGTGACCTCATCATCCCCTCCCTCCTCATCACTGGAGCCAATCTGGCAGTATGCTGCAGCTGCTGGAACATGACTGCCAGATTGGTGTCCTTCTTGAGCATCCCCTCTGTCTGCTCTCACCCTACTGCCTTCCTGTAGCTGGGTTTCATCATCAGACCCTTCGAAACGCTGGGCATCCTCCTGGAGCATGTACCCAACACTGTGCTCAAACAGTTCGGGGGACTCCTCAGGAGGAGGACATGGTGGGTCTAGGGAAGGAGTGACTGATGATGAGTCTGACATTGATAACAGGGAAGAGGACGCTTTGGCAGCTGCTTTGCCAGTACCCTGAGCCTGGGTGAGAGAGGATGAGGAGGAGGAGGAGGGCTTGGTCATCCACTCTACCAAGTCTTCGGCATGATGTGGCTCAACATGTCCAGCTGCCGAAAAGAAGGACAAGCGTGTCCCATGGCCATGTGCTGATGACAATGCACCGCGTCCACGACCAGCACTGTTGCCTCCAGACACAGAGCCTGCTTGCCCTCTTTTATTGCCTCCTGACTGTCTGCCTCTCCTTGTTTGCCTTCCAGACATTCTAATAGATGGCCTGCAGGGAGATGGGAAAAAAGCAATAAGGGCTACCTTCAGGTGTCCTTCTCTGTCCCTTTACTTAAGGATTTCTAAATATGGTTGAGGATGATTGCTTTTGCACAGAATAGCACAACGACAATTTCCCTGACTGTCCAAAAATCAAGGATTTCAAAGATGGTTGATGAGGAATGCTTTAGCACACTATAGCACAAGGAGAATTCCCCTCACTTTCCTTCTTTGTCCCTAGAAACAAGGATTATCACAGTGAAAGAAACTGACACTCTTCCTTCCTATAGTTTTCTGTCCCTAGAAAAAATGTTTTTTTAAAGCACACTATAGCACAAGGAGAATTCACTCACTGTCCTTCCCTGTCCCTGGAAACAAGGACTTGCACAGTGAAAGAAACTGACACTCTCCCTACCTAGAGTTTTCTGTCCCTAGAAAAAATGGTTTTTTTAAGCACACTATAGCACAAGGAGAATTCACTCACTGTCCTTCCCTGTCCCTGGAAACAAGGACTTGCACAGTGAAAGGAACTGACACTCTCCCTACCTTAGAGTTTTCTGTCCCTAGAAAAAATGTTTTTTTTTAAGCACACTAGAGCACAAGGAGAATTCACTCACTGTCCTTCCCTGTCCCTGGAAACAAGGACTTGCACAGTGAAAGAAACTGACACTCTCCCTACCTAGAGTTTTCTGTCCCTAGAAAAAATGTTTTTTTTAAGCACACTATAGCACAAGGAGAATTCACTCACTGTCCTTCCCTGTCCCTGGAAACAAGGACTTGCACAGTGAAAGAAACTGACACTCTCCCTACCTAGAGTTTTCTGTCCCTAGAAAAAATGTTTTTTTTAAGCACACTATAGCACAAGGAGAATTCACTCACTGTCCTTCCCTGTCCCTGGAAACAAGGACTTGCACAGTGAAAGAAACTGACACTCTCCCTACCTAGAGTTTTCTGTCCCTAGAAAAAATGTTTTTTTTTAAGCACACTATAGCACAAGGAGAATTCACTCACTGTCCTTCCCTGTCCCTGGAAACAAGGACTTGCACAGTGAAAGAAACTGACACTCTCCCTACCTAGAGTTTTCTGTCCCTAGAAAAAATGTTTTTTTTAAGCACACTAGAGCACAAGGAGAATTCACTCACTGTCCTTCCCTGTCCCTGGAAACAAGGACTTGCACAGTGAAAGAAACTGACACTCTCCCTACCTAGAGTTTTCTGTCCCTAGAAAAAATGTTTTTTTTAAGCACACTATAGCACAAGGAGAATTCACTCACTGTCCTTCCCTGTCCCTGGAAACAAGGACTTGCACAGTGAAAGAAACTGACACTCTCCCTACCTAGAGTTTTCTGTCCCTAGAAAAAATGTTTTTTTTAAGCACACTATAGCACAAGGAGAATTCACTCACTGTCCTTCCCTGTCCCTGGAAACAAGGACTTGCACAGTGAAAGAAACTGACACTCTCCCTACCTAGAGTTTTCTGTCCCTAGAAAAAATGTTTTTTTTAAGCACACTAGAGCACAAGGAGAATTCACTCACTGTCCTTCCCTGTCCCTGGAAACAAGGACTTGCACAGTGAAAGAAACTGACACTCTCCCTACCTAGAGTTTTCTGTCCCTAGAAAAAATGTTTTTTTTAAGCACACTATAGCACAAGGAGAATTCACTCACTGTCCTTCCCTGTCCCTGGAAACAAGGACTTGCACAGTGAAAGAAACTGACACTCTCCCTACCTAGAGTTTTCTGTCCCTAGAAAAAATGTTTTTTTTAAGCACACTATAGCACAAGGAGAATTCACTCACTGTCCTTCCCTGTCCCTGGAAACAAGGACTTGCACAGTGAAAGAAACTGACACTCTCCCTACCTAGAGTTTTCTGTCCCTAGAAAAAATGTTTTTTTAAGCACACTATAGCACAAGGAGAATTCACTCACTGTCCTTCCCTGTCCCTGGAAACAAGGACTTGCACAGTGAAAGAAACTGACACTCTCCCTACCTAGAGTTTTCTGTCCCTAGAAAAAATGTTTTTTTTAAGCACACTATAGCACAAGGAGAATTCACTCACTGTCCTTCCCTGTCCCTGGAAACAAGGACTTGCACAGTGAAAGAAACTGACACTCTCCCTACCTAGAGTTTTCTGTCCCTAGAAAAAATGATTTTTTTTAAGCACACTAGAGCACAAGGAGAATTCACTCACTGTCCTTCCCTGTCCCTGGAAACAAGGACTTGCACAGTGAAAGAAACTGACACTCTCCCTACCTAGAGTTTTCTGTCCCTAGAAAAAATGTTTTTTTTAAGCACACTATAGCACAAGGAGAATTCACTCACTGTCCTTCCCTGTCCCTGGAAACAAGGACTTGCACAGTGAAAGAAACTGACACTCTCCCTACCTAGAGTTTTCTGTCCCTAGAAAAAATGTTTTTTTTAAGCACACTATAGCACAAGGAGAATTCACTCACTGTCCTTCCCTGTCCCTGGAAACAAGGACTTGCACAGTGAAAGAAACTGACACTCTCCCTACCTAGAGTTTTCTGTCCCTAGAAAAAATGTTTTTTTTAAGCACACTATAGCACAAGGAGAATTCACTCACTGTCCTTCCCTGTCCCTGGAAACAAGGACTTGCACAGTGAAAGAAACTGACACTCTCCCTACCTAGAGTTTTCTGTCCCTAGAAAAAATGTTTTTTTTAAGCACACTATAGCACAAGGAGAATTCACTCACTGTCCTTCCCTGTCCCTGGAAACAAGGACTTGCACAGTGAAAGAAACTGACACTCTCCCTACCTAGAGTTTTCTGTCCCTAGAAAAAATGTTTTTTTTAAGCACACTATAGCACAAGGAGAATTCACTCACTGTCCTTCCCTGTCCCTGGAAACAAGGACTTGCACAGTGAAAGAAACTGACACTCTCCCTACCTAGAGTTTTCTGTCCCTAGAAAAAATGTTTTTTTTAAGCACACTATAGCACAAGGAGAATTCACTCACTGTCCTTCCCTGTCCCTGGAAACAAGGACTTGCACAGTGAAAGAAACTGACACTCTCCCTACCTAGAGTTTTCTGTCCCTAGAAAAAATGTTTTTTTTTTAAGCACACTATAGCACAAGGAGAATTCACTCACTGTCCTTCCCTGTCCCTGGAAACAAGGACTTGCACAGTGAAAGAAACTGACACTCTCCCTACCTAGAGTTTTCTGTCCCTAGAAAAAATGTTTTTTTTAAGCACACTAGAGCACAAGGAGAATTCACTCACTGTCCTTCCCTGTCCCTGGAAACAAGGACTTGCACAGTGAAATAAACTGACACTCTCCCTACCTAGAGTTTTCTGTCCCTAGAAAAAATGTTTTTTTTAAGCACACTATAGCACAAGGAGAATTCACTCACTGTCCTTCCCTGTCCCTGGAAACAAGGACTTGCACAGTGAAAGAAACTGACACTCTCCCTACCTAGAGTTTTCTGTCCCTAGAAAAAATTTTTCTTTTAAGCACACTATAGCACAAGGAGAATTCACTCATTGTCCTTCCCTGTCCCTGGAAACAAGGACTTGCACAGTGAAAGAAACTGACACTCTCCCTACCTAGAGTTTTCTGTCCCTAGAAAAAATGTTTTTTTTAAGCACACTATAGCACAAGGAGAATTCACTCACTGTCCTTCCCTGTCCCTGGAAACAAGGACTTGCACAGTGAAAGAAACTGACACTCTCCCTACCTAGAGTTTTCTGTCCCTAGAAAAAATTTTTCTTTTAAGCACACTATAGCACAAGGAGAATTCACTCATTGTCCTTCCCTGTCCCTGGAAACAAGGACTTGCACAGTGAAAGAAACTGACACTCTCCCTACCTAGAGTTTTCTGTCCCTAGAAAAAATGTTTTTTTTAAGCACACTATAGCACAAGGAGAATTCACTCACTGTCCTTCCCTGTCCCTGGAAACAAGGACTTGCACAGTGAAAGAAACTGACACTCTCCCTACCTAGAGTTTTCTGTCCCTAGAAAAAATGTTTTTTTTTAAGCACACTATAGCACAAGGAGAATTCACTCACTGTCCTTCCCTGTCCCTGGAAACAAGGACTTGCACAGTGAAAGAAACTGACACTCTCCCTACCTAGAGTTTTCTGTCCCTAGAAAAAATGTTTTTTTTAAGCACACTATAGCACAAGGAGAATTCACTCACTGTCCTTCCCTGTCCCTGGAAACAAGGACTTGCACAGTGAAAGAAACTGACACTCTCCCTACCTAGAGTTTTCTGTCCCTAGAAAAAATGTTTTTTTTAAGCACACTAGAGCACAAGGAGAATTCACTCACTGTCCTTCCCTGTCCCTGGAAACAAGGACTTGCACAGTGAAAGAAACTGACACTCTCCCTACCTAGAGTTTTCTGTCCCTAGAAAAAATGTTTTTTTTAAGCACACTATAGCACAAGGAGAATTCACTCACTGTCCTTCCCTGTCCCTGGAAACAAGGACTTGCACAGTGAAAGAAACTGACACTCTCCCTACCTAGAGTTTTCTGTCCCTAGAAAAAATGTTTTTTTTAAGCACACTATAGCACAAGGAGAATTCACTCACTGTCCTTCCCTGTCCCTGGAAACAAGGACTTGCACAGTGAAAGAAACTGACACTCTCCCTACCTAGAGTTTTCTGTCCCTAGAAAAAATGTTTTTTTTAAGCACACTAGAGCACAAGGAGAATTCACTCACTGTCCTTCCCTGTCCCTGGAAACAAGGACTTGCACAGTGAAAGAAACTGACACTCTCCCTACCTAGAGTTTTCTGTCCCTAGAAAAAATGTTTTTTTTTAAGCACACTATAGCACAAGGAGAATTCACTCACTGTCCTTCCCTGTCCCTGGAAACAAGGACTTGCACAGTGAAAGAAACTGACACTCTCCCTACCTAGAGTTTTCTGTCCCTAGAAAAAATGTTTTTTTTAAGCACACTAGAGCACAAGGAGAATTCACTCACTGTCCTTCCCTGTCCCTGGAAACAAGGACTTGCACAGTGAAAGAAACTGACACTCTCCCTACCTAGAGTTTTCTGTCCCTAGAAAAAATGTTTTTTTTAAGCACACTAGAGCACAAGGAGAATTCACTCACTGTCCTTCCCTGTCCCTGGAAACAAGGACTTGCACAGTGAAAGAAACTGACACTCTCCCTACCTAGAGTTTTCTGTCCCTAGAAAAAATGTTTTTTTAAGCACACTATAGCACAAGGAGAATTCACTCATTGTCCTTCCCTGTCCCTGGAAACAAGGACTTGCACAGTGAAAGAAACTGACACTCTCCCTACCTAGAGTTTTCTGTCCCTAGAAAAAATGTTTTTTTTAAGCACACTATAGCACAAGGAGAATTCACTCACTGTCCTTCCCTGTCCCTGGAAACAAGGACTTGCACAGTGAAAGAAACTGACACTCTCCCTACCTAGAGTTTTCTGTCCCTAGAAAAAATGTTTTTTTTAAGCACACTATAGCACAAGGAGAATTCACTCACTGTCCTTCCCTGTCCCTGGAAACAAGGACTTGCACAGTGAAAGAAACTGACACTCTCCCTACCTAGAGTTTTCTGTCCCTAGAAAAAATGTTTTTTTTAAGCACACTATAGCACAAGGGGAATTCACTCACTGTCCTTCCCTGTCCCTGGAAACAAGGACTTGCACAGTGAAAGAAACTGACACTCTCCCTACCTAGAGTTTTCTGTCCCTAGAAAAAATGTTTTTTTTAAGCACACTAGAGCACAAGGAGAATTCACTCACTGTCCTTCCCTGTCCCTGGAAACAAGGACTTGCACAGTGAAAGAAACTGACACTCTCCCTACCTAGAGTTTTCTGTCCCTAGAAAAAATGTTTTTTTTTAAGCACACTATAGCACAAGGAGAATTCACTCACTGTCCTTCCCTGTCCCTGGAAACAAGGACTTGCACAGTGAAAGAAACTGACACTCTCCCTACCTAGAGTTTTCTGTCCCTAGAAAAAATGTTTTTTTTAAGCACACTATAGCACAAGGAGAATTCACTCACTGTCCTTCCCTGTCCCTGGAAACAAGGACTTGCACAGTGAAAGAAACTGACACTCTCCCTACCTAGAGTTTTCTGTCCCTAGAAAAAATGTTTTTTTTAAGCACACTATAGCACAAGGAGAATTCACTCACTGTCCTTCCCTGTCCCTGGAAACAAGGACTTGCACAGTGAAAGAAACTGACACTCTCCCTACCTAGAGTTTTCTGTCCCTAGAAAAAATGTTTTTTTAAGCACACTATAGCACAAGGAGAATTCACTCACTGTCCTTCCCTGTCCCTGGAAACAAGGACTTGCACAGTGAAAGAAACTGACACTCTCCCTACCTAGAGTTTTCTGTCCCTAGAAAAAATGTTTTTTTTAAGCACACTAGAGCACAAGGAGAATTCACTCACTGTCCTTCCCTGTCCCTGGAAACAAGGACTTGCACAGTGAAAGAAACTGACACTCTCCCTACCTAGAGTTTTCTGTCCCTAGAAAAAATGTTTTTTTTAAGCACACTATAGCACAAGGAGAATTCACTCACTGTCCTTCCCTGTCCCTGGAAACAAGGACTTGCACAGTGAAAGAAACTGACACTCTCCCTACCTAGAGTTTTCTGTCCCTAGAAAAAATGTTTTTTTTAAGCACACTATAGCACAAGGAGAATTCACTCACTGTCCTTCCCTGTCCCTGGAAACAAGGACTTGCACAGTGAAAGAAACTGACACTCTCCCTACCTAGAGTTTTCTGTCCCTAGAAAAAAATGTTTTTTTTAAGCACACTATAGCACAAGGAGAATTCACTCACTGTCCTTCCCTGTCCCTGGAAACAAGGACTTGCACAGTGAAAGAAACTGACACTCTCCCTACCTAGAGTTTTCTGTCCCTAGAAAAAATGTTTTTTTTAAGCACACTATAGCACAAGGAGAATTCACTCACTGTCCTTCCCTGTCCCTGGAAACAAGGACTTGCACAGTGAAAGAAACTGACACTCTCCCTACCTAGAGTTTTCTGTCCCTAGAAAAAATGTTTTTTTAAAGCACACTATAGCACAAGCACAAAACACACTGACACTCTCCCTACCTATCCTTCTCTTTCCCTAAACTAAAGGAATCCAGGTTAAGCAAGAAAGAAATAAAAGTCACTGTCCCTGCCTATGCTGCTCTTTCCCTGCTCCGGAACACACTACACTAGGCCGCCGTGCTGGCGGCCTTTTATAGTGTGCTAAACACCCTCAGCAATAATTGGCCACAGGCATCCTGCCTGTGGCCAATCATTGCTCTCCTCGCTGCCGGCGCTGTGATTGGCCAAGCATGCGGGGTCACAGTGCATGCTTGGCCAATCACAGCGCCTGGATGACACTGCGATGGCGTAGTGCATTGTGGGCCGTTCGCGTCACTCGAATTTGGCGCGAACGGCCCAAATCGTTCGATCTTCGTCGAACGATCGAACAGCCGATGTTCGAGTCGAACGTATGTTCGACTCGAACACGAAGCTCATCCCTAATTCAGAGTGAGGCCTAGTCAAGTTCTGATGGTGTGACAGGATTACTAAGACTGTGACAGGAAGAAGTGTTCTAAAGTAAAAGTCGGTCAAGCAGTGTGCTGGAGGAAGAAGTGTTCTGAGGTAAAAGACTGTCAAGTTTAGGGTCAAACATCTTTTCCTTTCTGAGAAGTGTGACGCAGTTACTATAATCTTCAAAGTACTAATTTGTTCTATGGGCATCCCATGTACCTTTCCCCAACCAAGTTCAATCCCCTAATAAAATAACAAAAACAAGTAAGAGACTGTTCATTGACTAAAGGAGTGTGTTTAATGGATGTCTGGCAGCAGGGTGGAATGTGTGGATGTTGTAACTCGTAGCAACCAACCGCTACACTAGTGTCTCAGAAGTAAAGATGGGCAGAGGCTCACGAATCTTTGAAAAGCTGCATCTAAAAATTGTCAAACAAATTTCAGAATAATGTTGCTCAACATAAAATTGCAAACACTTTAAATATATAATCATCTACAATACAAATCATCAAAAGATTCTGAGAATCTGTAGAAATCTCTGTGAGCAAGGAAATGGCCAAAATGCAATACTGGATGCCCATGATCTTCGGGCCCTCAGACGGCAGTACACTTGCCAAACGCCCCCCCCCCCCCCCCCCCGCATATACAGTATACTGCGGCAAGGCGGCTCGGCTGCGTAAACCGATGTGCCTGTATGTCGGTCTGTGCATGTGATAGATATGTCCGCCGGCCACCCGCGATCGGGAATGTAAATGTACCAAGGTCCCAGGCCTCCTTTAGTCTAATGAGAACCTCCAGAGCCAAGAGCTGCTGACATCCTTCCATATAGACTGAGTTGTAAGGCATAGTGGGTGTAGTGTAAGGTCATGGGCGCCAGACATTTCTTGAATGCAAAGAGATTTTATTTCTCTTGAACAGAACTTTGGGAGAGAGGGTTTAGGGCCAGGACACCCTTAAGGTAGTTGCAATGTTAATTAGCAGGCTCCGACTTCTACAGGTAGACAGCCATGCAGGGAAAGGCATCCAGCAAGACACCGCATCTGCATGTGTAGGAATGCTGTCTCTTAAGCAATAGTCTTAAAACTGTTCGTAACACAAGTTGTAACAAACTCCTTCACATTCTTTACAATCACTTCTTGTAGGTTCTCAACCCACTGAGCTCCCAGTCTTTCTCACTAGACTTCACTGCCACCGAATCCCTTGAGCTTTTCCAATCTTCACTTAAGTATCTTCCTTAAGAGTCACCCCCGCTTCTCTGCTGGGTCCCTAGCTTGGCACTCCAGATACTTCTAAAGCTTCACCCCAAAGGCCTGCTCGGTCCCTGGCTTGGCACACAAGGCTGCTCTGCAAGCGTCAACTGCACTGGCTGGGTCCCTGGCTTGACACCTGCTGAAGTATCCGAAATTCTTCACCATCCCCGGTTGGTGAGAATACTGCTCTGGTACTTGCTTCAGCTATTCACTGTGGTCCCTGGTAATAAGGTGGTTGGTCTCTTAGTGGCGACAGCTTCGCCTCTACCTCTTACTAGATAGGCTTTCCGGCCGGCAGAACCGTCACTTCTGGTTGGACTGCAGGCCGTAATCCCAACCCTATGCTGCTCTCTTGCTTCTGGATAGGGATGAGCCGAACACCCCCGGTTCGGTTCGCACCAGAACCCACAAACGGACCGAAAGTTTGCACGAACGTTAGAACCCTATTAAATACAATGGATGCGAACGTTCGAAATCTAAAGTGCTAATTATAACGACTAATATGCATGTTATTGTCCTAAAAAGGGTTTGGGAACCCGGGTTCTGCACCAGGGGACATGTATCAATGCAAAAAGAAGTTTTAAAAACGGCAGTTTTTCGGGAGCAGTCATTTTAATGATGCATAAAGTGAAAAAAAAAAAGTCAAATATTCCTTTTAAATATTGTACCTGGGGGGTGTCTAAAGTATGCCTGTGAAGTGCCACGTGTTTCCCGTGTTTAGAACTGTCCCTGCACAAAATGACATTTCTAAAGGAAAAAAAAGCCATTTAAAACTGCTTGCGGCTTTAATGTAATGTCTGGTCCCGGTAATATGGATGAAAATCTTTGAGAAAAATGGCATAGCTACCCCATCACCCCCCCCCCCCTACCCCAGCCCATTACCAGCCCCTTTGGGTCTTGTATGGATATTAAGGGGAACCCCGCACACAAAATAAAATAGGACCTATATACTCTGAACAGCCGTATACAGGCGGTGCATACAAGACAGGGACTGTAGGTTTGTTCTTATGTAGAATCTGTTTGTAATTTTGAACAGGTACCGTATATACTCGAGTATAAGCCGAGATTTTCAGCCCTTTTTTTGGGGCTGAAAGTCCCCCCCTCGGCTTATACTCGAGTCATCGAAATTTTTACATTGTAAATATTACCTGTAAAGAAGTTGCGGCTGCGGCGTCTATCGTTCAAATTCCGCGGCGTCCATCGTTCAAATTCCGCGGTCTCTTCCTGTTCCTTCCTTGATAGGCGAGTCTCAGCAGACACTCTCCGCCTATCACGAACGTTCTCTCATCCTCAGTTTTCCATCAGACGTCTGTGATTGGCGGAACACCCAACACAGTGTCTGCTGGGAAAACTGAGGATGAGAGAACGATGGACGCCGCAGCCACAACTTCTTTACAGGTAATATTTACAATGTAAAATAGGGAACAGCGAGCTAGGGAACAGTGGGGCATCGGCTTATACTCGAGTCAGTAAGGTTTCCCAGTTTTTTTTGGCAATATTAGGTACCTCGGCTTATACTCGAGTTGGCTTATACTCGAGTATATACGGTACATTGTTTAAGTGTAGCTCCAGCCAAAAAATCTATTTTTAAGCCTTTTTGAAAACATAGGGAAGGGTTATCACCCCTGTAACATTTGTTTTGCTGTCTGTGCCCCTGTTCAGAACATTTCACCTCACTTTCCGTCCCAATGACAAATGTTTTTGAAAAGTGGGGTTTTTATTGAAACAAGGATTGGTGATAAAGCATCAGTAGAGAGGAGACACCCTTTTCCCATATTAACTCTTACAAGAGAGAATTTCCTTTCCTAGGGGTAGATTTCCTCTCACTTCCTGTTGTCTCCTTTCATTTGCAAGTAGTAGTCGTTTGTAAGTTGGATGTTTGAAAGTAGGGGCCTGCCGCATATACTCTGCTGAAATTTGCCCCTTACATGTTGGTGTTGCCACAACACTGTAAGCCCTCACAGTTACTCTTGGTGGGTGCATGAATGGGCCCTGCTGTGAATTATTAGATCAAGAATTGTAATTGCATGCCCCTGTTGAACAGGGGCTGAAAAAGTAGGATTTTTAAAACAGCTTACCTGTAAAATCCTTTTCTTGGAGTACATCACGGGACACAGAGCGGCATAGTCATTACTATGTGGGTTATATAGAATTACCTTCAGGTGCTGGCACTGGCAACTTCCAAAACAGGAAGTACCCTCCCCTATATAAGCCCCTCCCATCCGGGAGCACCTCAGTTTTGTAGCAAAGCAATACGTGTCCCCAAAAGAGGGGTGGGAGCTCTGTGTCCCGTGATGTACTCCAAGAAAAGGATTTTACAGGTAAGCTGTTTTAAAAATCCTACTTTCTTGTTCATACATCACGGGACACAGAGCGGCATAGTCATTACTATGTGGGACGTCCCAAAGCAATGCCAAATGAGGGGGGGGATATACCATACATAAGCTGGGCGCCATCAGGCATGAGGATCTTTTGCGGCCTGCAACACACTGCGCCCAAAGGCGACATCCTCCTGACTTCTAACGTCCACCTGGTAGAACCTAGTAAACGTGTGTACTGAAGACCATGTTGCGGCCTTACAAATTTGAGCCAGGGAGGCCTGGTGATGCACTGCCCATGAAGTTCCAACTGCTCTCGTGGAGTGCGCCCTAACTTTGAACGGAGGCGGTCTACTTCTCAAGCCATAGGCTTGTATTATGACCTGTCGAATCCACTTGGCTAAAGTAGATTTTGATGCTGCCTGACCCTTTCTGGGGCCTTCCGGCAGAACAAACAAAGAATCCGTTCTACGAATCTGAGCAGTGGTTTTTAGATAAGCTTTAACTGCTCTTACTACATTCAAAGAATGCAATAACTTTTCCTCTACCGAGCTCGGTTTGGGGAAAAAGAAGGAAGAACCACATCCTGGTTCAAGTGAAACCTCGATACCACCTTAGGAAGAAAGGCTGGGTGAGGACGTAATACTACTCTGTCCTCATGAATAACCAGATATGGCTCTTTACAGGACATGGCGGCTAATTCCGACACTCTTCTAGCCGAGCATATGGCTACTAAAAATATCAATTTTCTGGTGAGTAGAACCAAGGAAATGTGCCGCAAAGGTTCAAATGGCTGCTTCTGCAGAACCGACAGAACCAAATTTAGATCCCATGGACATATGGGAGCTTTAATCGGTGGAATAATACGAGTCACCCCTTGCATAAAGGATTTGACAAGTGAATGCATAGCCAGGGGCCTTTGAAATAGTATTGATAAGGCTGAAACCTGACCCCTGATAGTACTTAAGGCAAACTTCCTGTCTACAGCCCACTGTAGGAAGTCCAGAATTCTGCCTATAACGTACTTACGTGGATGCCACTTTCTGGCCTTGCACCAAGTGATGTACGCCTTCCAAACTCTATAGTAGATCTGCCTGGATACAGGCTTCCTGGCATTGATTATAGTTGATACCACAGAGTTAGAGAGACCTCTCTTCTTTAGGATGTGGGATTCAATAGCCAGGCCGTTAAACTTAGAGTTAGTAAGGAAGGGTGGTATATCGGCCCTTGCGAAAGCAGGTCCGGACGACGTGGAAGGGTCCAAGGACTCCCCACAGACATTTTGATGATCTCCGCGTACCAGGCCCTTCGGGGCCACGCTGGAGCCACCAAGATCACCGGCTTCTTTTCCAACCTGACTCTGCAAAGGAGTCGAGGCAACAATTGTAGCGGAGGGAATGCATATATCAGTCTGAACTGATTCCAAGGGAACACCAGAGCATCCGAGCCGCAAGCGAGGGGATCCCTTGTCCGGGAGACAAATCTGTCCACCTTTGCGTTGAATCTGGATGCTAGCAGATCTACATCCGGTGTTCCCCACCGCTGACATATTGCTCGGAAGACCTCGGGATGAAGGGACCATTCCCCTGGGCATAACTGTTGGCGACTTAGAAAGTCCGCCTTCCAATTCTCCACCCCTGGAATGAAGACAGCTGACATACATGGGACATGATTTTCTGCCCATTCCAGGATGTGACTTACTTCCCTCTGGACTGCACGACTCCTGGTGCCTCCCTGATGATTGATATATGCCACTGCTGTGGCATTGTCTGATTGAATTCTGACAGGGGACCCTTGGAGTCTGGATGCCCAGGCTACTAGGGCATACCGGGCTGCTCGTATCTCTAAGAGATTGATGGGCAGGGTTTTTACTACATTTGACCATCTGCCCTGGAGAGACCATTGCTCCAGTACTGCCCCCCAGCCTATAAGGCTGGCATCTGTAGTGACCACCTTCCAGGATATCGGACTGAAGGGTTTTCCCTTCTGGAGATTCTGGGGGATCAACCACCAGCAGAGACTCTTCCGAACGGAAGAGGACAAAGCCATCGGGAAGTCTAGAGCCTGAATTTTTCCGTTCCAGGCTGACAATATGGCCCTCTGTAAATTCCTTGAGTGGAATTGGGCGTATGGCACAGCTTCGAATGATGCTACCATCTTTCCTAGCAGCCTCATGCACAGGCGTATGGACGGCTGTCTTTTTGCACAAAGCAGACGGACCAAGCCCCTCAAAGAGGATACCTTGTCTAGAGGTAAGAAAATCTTCCTCTGGTCTGAATCCAGCCGTAGCCCTAGATATACCAGGTTTTTCACTGGCTGTAGGGCTGACTTGTCCAGGTTGATGACCCAACCGTGAGATTCTAGATACTTGATTGTATCGACAATTACCACTTCTAGCTTGGCAACTGAGTGGTCCATCAACAACAGGTCGTGTAGGTATGCCATTATCGTTACACCTCGTGTTCTTAGATCGGCCAACAGTGGGGCCAGAATTTTTGTGAACACTCGTGGTGCTGTGGCCAGACCGAATGGTAAGGCTCTGAACTGAAAATGGCGCCCTTCTACTGCAAAGCGTAGAAATTTTTGATGACCTGGAAAGATGGGAACATGCAAGTAAGCATCTTTGATGTCGATCGAGGCTAACCATTCCTCCCCCTGTAGGGCAGCGGTGACCGATCGGATCGACTCCATCCGGAAGGACCGGACGTTTAGAAATTTGTTTAGACTCTTTAGGTCCAATATGGGTCTTATGTCCCCGTTTGGTTTCGGGACTGTGAAAAGGTTTGAGTAGAAACTCAACCCCCACTCTTCCATAGGAACCTCCATAATTACTCCTTGGAGCAATGGTTGTTCTAACGCCACTAGGAGACACCTTCTTTTCAGAGGGTCTTTTGGCATGCCTGACCACATAAAATGGGAAGGAGGAGACTCTTTTAACTCCAACTTGTATCCCCGAGTTACTGCGGAGAGCACCCATCTGTCTTTGATCGTCTCCCGCCAGGTCTCTGTGAACAACTGAAGTCTTCCCCCCACCCGTTTGAGTGGGGGCAGCCCTTCATAGGCTTGACTTGGAGGCTGGTTTAGTACCTCTTCGGATCCAGGGCTTTTTATTACCCTGTGACTGTCTCTGATTTTTACCTCCTGAGTTTGACCGAGGAGGCCGTCGGAACTGCTTAGTAGCAGACGTCCCAGGGATAGGAGAGGTAGTCCTCTTAAAAGACGCACCCCTAGACCTCTTTTTAATTGGTAAGAGAGTACTTTTACCACTGGAAATCTTCTGGATATATTTATCCAGGTCTTCGCCAAAAAGGCGTTCTCCATGAAATGGGAAGCTAACTAAGAGCTTCTTACAGGGAGCCTCAGCAGACCAGTTCTTGAGCCACAGAAGCCTACGCATATGTACCAAAGACAGCGTGAGGCGGGAGGCCTGATGGATGGAATCCTTGATGGCGTCAACCGCAAAGCATAATGCTCTAGGCAGATCAGCCAGAGCCTGGGCCTGCTGGTCTGGCAAATCCCTCAGGACCATTTTCATTTGATCCTTTAAAGCTTGGCAGACCCCAATAGCTGCCACTGTTGGCTGTGTAACAGCCCCTTCTGTGGAAAAAGCAGATTTTAATAAAGATTCCAATTTTTTATCTACTGGATCTTTGAACATTTGAACATTATCTACTGGACATGTCAGTGATTTGTTCACAGAAGAAATGGCTGCGTCCACCGTAGGAACATTCCATCTCTGGGTGAATTTTTCCTCCATGGGATAGATCACCTGAAATTTCTTAGGTGGAACAAATAGTTTATCAGGATGTTCCCAGTCCTGGTATATAAGTCCTTCCAATAATGGATGAATTGAAAAGGAGCAATTAATCTGGGGAGCTTTTAGCGACCCCAACGAGGAGACAGCAGTAGTTGATGGTTCAACAAGAGGCATTTTAAATGCAGATCGAACCATGTCAGTTAGGGTCTGGACCCACAATCTTTCAGTCTGTGATGCTGAAAATGGTTCATCTACTGTCGATTCCTCAAAAACAGAGTTAACCTCCTCCTGATCCCCTTCAGGAAGGTCAGTCCCTTCCTGGGACTGTTGCTCTGCCAACAGGCACTCTAATGGAGGGGATGGAGATCTGGCACGCTTTCTTTCCTGTAGAGAAGAAGTGATCAATGCTGCCAATCTCTGCTCCAATCCCTCCAGAGTTGAGGCAAAAACCTCCTCTGTTATATATGCAGGAGCAGGTGGACTGAGGACAGCCGCAGTACCTGGCACTCCCGGGGGTTCCTTATGGGTATTAACCTCTGATTTCTCAGGGGAGGAAGGTGCAGATGACTGCTCCAGATCCTCAGAGCCCGATGGAGACCCCCTACACTTCCTGAGAGGTATATCGGAGTTTTTTAGGCAGCATATTCCTTAGTTCAAAGCTGAGGTATTCCAGCCGCAATACACCCCTTTACTGAAATAGTCTAATGCAATTTGCTGCTATGTACATCAGTGGGTGTCTACTAATGCGTCTTTCTGGGGATGCCTGTATCAACCGCCCGCTGTAAGCCCCTATACCATGCTACCAGCTCCTTTTCATGCTCTGTGTCCATAGCAAGCAGCGTGGACTGAGTCCTTTTATCTTGCTGGGACGCCCGCACATGCGCAGAAGCGCTGGGCGCACAGAGCGCGTCATCCGCCAGGCTCCGTCCCCTTTTTTTAAGCTAAATCTTATAAAAAGAAAGCGTGTGTGCGCGCGCGCGCGTGCACGTGTGCGCTCTTGGCGCCATGTAGGGAGAGGAGCCAGGGTCCCTGTTTCACCAGGACTCGGGGATGGAAGGAAACTACTTGGCAGCATGACAGAGGAATGCAGCTTCCCTGATAGAGAGCTCACTCATCTGCCTGGACTTTCACCATGGAAGGAATAGTCCCAAGAAAAAAAGACGTTCCACAGCGGCCTCTAGTGGACAAACACAGGTACCGCACTTTTGTCTTTTTTTTTTTTTTAAAACCTCCTTTATGAAAAACATTTCTAGGTTTACAGTTTTTAAAACTTCCTTTATGAAAAGACATTTCTAGGATTTCTTAGGCATATACAGCTATTAGCGGGAATACCTTTAGGTAACAGGCAGAAAGACATATTAGGCTTGGGGTCCCCTCAATAGAACCAAGTTCCTGAGGGGCCCCCACTTACCTTTTCCCCGCCGCAGGACTTTGTTTGGTCCACAGAAGCCCAAACTTCACCTCTCACGGCAGGCATTGTACTAGACCTTCAGGGACTGGGTTCCCAAGGATTCCACTCCCCTGGACCTGTATAGCACCCTGCACAGATAGCCTCTTGGTTTTGGGTATGACCAGAGCTCTGGATCCCAGGGTCCAGCCCTCCTAAGAGAGGCATTACAGGCAAAACCCTGCTCTTCTCTGCAAGGCCCGGGTACCGACCGTTTAGCTATGAAGCTTTTTTGGTCGGATCCGGAATAGCTTGCTAAGGCCCAGAGAACCTGTACACAAGCCCAGATGAATACATGTTAACCTTGGCCAACACCTTAGACACTGGCAAAAAACTGAGGTGCTCCCGGATGGGAGGGGCTTATATAGGGGAGGGTACTTCCTGTTTTGGAAGTTGCCAGTGCCAGCACCTGAAGGTAATTCTACATAACCCACATAGTAATGACTATGCCGCTCTGTGTCCCGTGATGTATGAACAAGAAATTGGGCCTTTGGTGGTGGTGGTGGTGGTGTTGACAAAACACTGTAAGGCCTCACAGTTACTCTTGGTGGGCGCAGGAATGGGCCCTGCTGTGAATTATTAGATCAAGAATTGTAATTACATGCCCCTGTTAAACAGGGGCAGAAAAATTGGGCCTTAGGCACTGGTGCCACAACACTGCAACCCCTCACAGATACTGTACTTGGAGCACAGCAATGAGCCTTGTTGCAAAGTATTGCATCAAAAATTGTAATTGCACGCCCCTGTTAAACAGGGGCTGAAAAATTGGGCCTTAGGCACTGGTGCTGGTGCCACGACACTGCAACCTCTCCCAGATACTCTAGTTGGAGTGCAGGAATGAGCCCTGCTGCAAAGCATTGCATAAAAAATTGTAATTACATGCCCCTGTTAAACAGGGGCTGAAAAATTGGGCCTTAGCCACTGGTGGCGGCACCCAGAAACAAAAATGTTCTTCCAAGCTATCATCATCAATCGGATCATTGAGGAGGAGGAGAATAGTCAGTCAACATAACAGGACAGTCACTCAGCATCAGCATCAGTCTTGAAGGGATGTGACATTTGAAAATAAATTAGTCTGTTATATCAGCTTCAGGTGTTTGGTAGCTGGTGGTGATCCAAGACTGGTTCATCTTTATGAAGGTCAGTCGATCAACCGAGTCGGTGGACAGGCGCACCCTGTGATCCGTGACAAATCCTCCAGCAGCACTGAATGTGCGTTCTGAAAGAACGCTGGATGCAGGACAGGCCAGTAGCTCAATTGCATACTGTGCAAGCTCTGGCCAGTGATCCATCCTCAAGACCCAGTAAGCCAGAGGATTTTCGGTGGGGGAGGTGTCCAAGTCTGACCTTGCCCCTAGGTATTCCTGCACCGTATATATCAGACGCTGGCGATGGTTGCTGGAACCGATCATACCTTGGGGCTGCGGACTAAAGAATTGTCTGAACGCATCGGTCAGACGGCCACCTTCCCCACCGCTCCTTCTTTGACTGACCGAAGCCTCAGCAACTCGTTGTCCAGGACCAGGAGTTTGTAACCTCCCAGTCTCTGGGAACGCGTTGCACAGACCTTTCTGCAAGGCCTCCCGGAGTTGTCTCATCCTCTGCTCCCTCTGCGACGGTAAGATAAGGTCCGCAACCTTACCCTTGTACCGTGGATCAAGGAGAGTGGCCAGCCAGTAATGGTCCCTCTCCTTGATCCGAAGAATACGAGGATCCTTCCGCAGACTTTGCAGGATCAGGGAGGCCATGCAGCGTAGGTTAGCTGAGGCATTCGGTCCGGAGTCCTCTGGGTCACTAAGGACGACATGATCCGCAGCCACCTCCTCCCAGGCACGTACAAGTCCACGGGTTTCTTGGGACTGTAAATCATCCCTAAAAGACTGCTGTTGATGATGCTGAGTGCCAGGCTCCACCTCCATGCTGACACAATCCTCCTCCTCCTCCTCCTCTTCTTCCTGTGCGATGGGTGGGACAGAAGGAACACTGTCTGGGTAAAGGGGGCCTTGAGAGGCAAGGAAGTCCTCCTCTTCCTGCCTTTGTTCTGCCTCAAGTGCCCTGTCCATTATTCCATGCAGCGTATGTTCCAACCGGTGGACAAGAGGTACAGTGTCACTGATGCATGCACTGTCACTGCTCACCATCCTCGTGGCCTCCTCAAATGGTGCCAGGACAGTGCATGCATCCCTGATCATGCCCCACTGGCGTGGTGAAAAAAACCCGAGCTCCCCTGACCCTGTCCTGGTGCCGTAGTCGCACAGGTACTCATTGATGGCCCTCCGCTGCGTGTGCAGCCACTTCAGCATGGCCAACGTTGAGTTCCACCTGGTGGGCATGTCACATATAAGGCGGTTCTTGGGCAGGTTCAACTCCTTTTGCAGCTCAACCAGGCGAGCACTGGCATTATAAGATCTGCGGAAATGCACACAGACTTTCCTGGCCTGCCACGGCATGGCATCTTTTTGCCTGCGTACTTGCGTAGCCCCTTGAATGCCTACGGAGCACCGCTGGTTCCGAGGACAAAGCACAGGAAGAGGCCATGGAGGAAGAAGAAGAGTAGGGGGTGGAGGAGAGAGGTGTGTCACAACCAGTAGTAGCATTTTGGAGGCGTGGCGGCGGAACAACCTCCAACACTACTGCACCTTGTCCTGCATCCTTCCCAGCTGCCAAAAGAGTGACCCAATGGGCCGTGAAAGAAAGGTAACGTCCCTGTCCATGCCTGCTGGACCATGAGTCAGCGGTAATATGCACCTTACCGCTGACCGCCCTGTCCAGTGAGGCCAAGACATTGCCTTCCACATGCCAGTAGAGAGCCGGAATCGCCTTCCGTGAGAAAAAGTGGCGTTTGGGAACCTGCCACTGAGGAACCGCACATTGCACAAACTCACGGAAGGGGGCCGAGTCTACCAATTGAAAAGGCAGCAGTTGAAGCGCTAGCAATTTAGCCAAGCTAGCATTCAACCGCTGGGCATGTGGATGGCTGGGAGTGAACTTCTTTCGACGGTCCAGCAGCTGGGGCAGGGAAATTTGCCTGCTAGAATCGGACATCGGTGTACTGCTAGCAGAGTGGCCACAAGTACTTGGCTGTGACACACCTAATTCTACACCTTCATTCCTCTCAGTGCAGGTTTTAGAGAGGACTGAAGGTATAGAGGGATTGGAGATCCCAGCTGATGTGGTGCAAGGAGAGGTCCGCTTTGTTCTTTGGTGTGGGTCTTTAAGGTAGGCTTGCCAATAAACTGCATGGCAGGTCAACATATGTCTGGTCAAGCATGTGGTGCCCAAGCGGCTGATGTTTTGGCCACGCGATATACGCTTGAGACATATGTTGCAAACAGCAGCTGTGCGATCTGATGCACTCAACTCAAAAAAGGCCCACACCAAAGAACTTTTTGAATAACGGGCAGAGGCAGCGCCCTGCACAGGTGGAGCTCTGCGGTGTGATTCAGTCGGTGTGCTGCCCTTACGCTGGCCACCGAGGGAATCCTGCCTCGTTGGAGATGTGCCTCCTCCTCATCCTCCTCCTCCTCCTCTCTCCTATTAGGCACCCACGTGGAGTCAGTGACCTCATCATCCCCTCCCTCCTCATCACTGGAGCCAATCTGGCAGTATGCTGCAGCTGCTGGAACATGACTGCCAGATTGGTGTCCTTCTTGAGCATCCCCTCTCTCTGCTCTCACGCTACTGCCTTCCTCTAGCTGGGTATCATCATCAGACCCTTCGAAACGCTGGGCATCCTCCTGGAGCATGTACCCAACACTGTGCTCAAACAGTTCGGGGGACTCCTCAGGAGGACATGGTGGGTCTAGGGAAGGAGTGACTGATGATGACATTGATACCAGGGAAGAGGACGCTTTGGCAGCTGCTTTGCCAGTACCCTGAGCCTGGGTGAGAGAGGATGAGGAGGATGAAGAGGGCTTGGTCATCCACTCTACCAAGTCTTCGGCATGATGCGGCTCAACACGTCCAGCTGCCGAAAATAAGGACAAGCGTGTCCCATGGCCACGTGCTGATGACGATGCACCGCGTCCACGACCAGCACTGTTGTCTCTAGACACAGAGCCTGCTTCCCCTCTTTTATTGGCTCCTGACTGTCTGCCTCTCCTTGTTTGCCTTCCAGACATTCTAATGGCCTGCAGGGAGATGGGAAAACCAGCAATAAGGGCTAGCTTCAGGTGTTTATTTTGCAGGAAGCACACTCCGCCCGCTGTAAGTGCTGCAAATGCCTGTTAGTGTAACACAAAAGAAAAAAAGCTCCAGCAATAAGGGCTAGCTTCAGGTGTATAATGTGCAGGAGGCACACTCCGCCCGCTGTAAGTGCTGCAAATGCCTGTTAGTGTAACACACCAGGAAAACACAGCAATACGGGCTAGCTTCAGGTGTATATTAAGCAGGAAGCACACTCCGCCCGCTGTAAGTGCTGCAAATGCCTGTTAGTGTAACACACCAGGAAAACACAGCAATACGGGCTAGCTTCAGGTGTATATTTAGCAGGAAGCACACTACGCCCGCTGTAAGTGCTGCAAATGCCTGTTAGTGTAACACACCAGGAAAACACAGCAATACGGGCTAGCTTCAGGTGTATACTGTGCAGGAGGCTTAGCAACAATGACACTGACACTATCCCCTGCCTATCCTTCTCTCTTCCTGCACACAAGGTTTATCAAAGAATATGACACTGACACTCTCCCTGCCTATCCTTCTCTCTCCCTGCACACAAGGTTTAGGAAAGAATATGACACAGACACTGTCCCCTGCCTATCCTTCTCTCTCCCTGCACACAAGGTTTAGCAAAGAATATGACACTGACACTGTCCCCTGCCTATCCTTCTCTCTCCCTGCACACAAGGTTTAGCAAAGAATATGACACTGACACTCTCCCTGCCTATCCTTCTCTCTCCCTGCACACAAGGTTTAGCAAAGAATATGACACTGACACTCTCCCTGCCTATCCTTCTCTCTCCCTGCACACAAGGTTTAGCAAAGAATATGACACTGACACTCTCCCTGCCTATCCTTCTCTCTCCCTACACACAAGAATAGCACAAAGAATAGCACAATGACATTGTCCCTGCCTATCCTTTTCTTTCCCTGGGCCGGAACACACTACACAAGGCCGCCACGCTGGCGGCCTTTTATAGTGTGGGGCGTGTGCTAAACCCCCTGAGCTATAATTGGCCACAGGCAACCTGCCTGTGGCCAATTATGGCTCTTCTAGCTGCCGGCGCTGTGATTGGCCAAGCATGCGGGGTCACAGTGCATGCTTGGCCAATCACAGCGCCGGGACTGCACTGTGATGGCGCAGTGTATTGTGGGCCGTTCTCTCTCCCTGCACACAAGGTTTAGCAAAGAA
The DNA here is from genome assembly GCA_029206835.1 of Rana muscosa. Lineage (NCBI taxonomy): Eukaryota > Metazoa > Chordata > Amphibia > Anura > Ranidae > Rana > Rana muscosa. The sequence goes on along the minus strand of CM055121.1, from coordinate 854,388,665 downwards.
TATGACACTGACACTCTCCCTGCCTATCCTTCTCTCTCCCTGCACACAAGGTTTAGCAAAGAATATGACACTGACACTCTCCCTGCCTATCCTTCTCTCTCCCTACACACAAGAATAGCACAAAGAATAGCACAATGACATTGTCCCTGCCTATCCTTTTCTTTCCCTGGGCCGGAACACACTACACAAGGCCGCCACGCTGGCGGCCTTTTATAGTGTGGGGCGTGTGCTAAACCCCCTGAGCTATAATTGGCCACAGGCAACCTGCCTGTGGCCAATTATGGCTCTTCTAGCTGCCGGCGCTGTGATTGGCCAAGCATGCGGGGTCACAGTGCATGCTTGGCCAATCACAGCGCCGGGATTGCACTGTGATGGCGCAGTGTATTGTGGGCCGTTCGCGTCACTCGAATTTGACGCAAACGGCCCAAATAGTTTGATCTTCGTCGAACGATCGAACAGCCGATGTTCGAGTCGAGCGAATGTTCGACTCGAACACCGAGCTCATCCCTACTTCTGGATATGCCCTCAGACAGCCTAGCAGCCAGATGTGCCCAGGATAGGCCAAAACTCCGGCCTAGCAGCCCGGGCAATGCAACACATGTCCACCCGGACAGCCGTCCAGGTTGCACAGAGCACTGATCACCTGACTCCACCCAAATATATAGGTTCTCCCAGCAGGCCAAGGAATTTAAGAAAATCCCTGCCTATTGGCTGAGATGCCCCATATACTCCTAATCTGTCCTTGCGTTGCCCTTCTCTTATCTAATGTCACCAGGTACCCGGCCACCCAGTGGCAGAAGAGAGAAGTGCAGCAATTCCAGACTTAGGGTGAACTCAATTGATCCCTACCAATGAGCCAAGGTAACTACACCTGGCAGGTAAATTTAGTAGCAACCCTGCCTAAACATCAGGGTGCTACATAAACAAGGCGGATCCCCATTCTGACAGGGGACAACATTGAGATCTGCTGTTCCTAGTGATCAGGAACAGCGATCTTTGTTGTCCCAGTAAGCCCATTCCCCACACAGTTAGAACACACCCATGGAACACAGTTAACCCCTTGATCGCCCCCCAGTGTTAACCCCTTCCCTGCCAGTGTCATTTATATATTAATCGGTGCATTTTTTAGCACTGATCACTGTATTGGTGTCACTGGTCCCGAAAAAGGTCCCGAAAAAGTGGCACTTAGGGTCAGATTTGTCCGCCGCAATGTCACAGTCTGGCTAAAAATTGCAGATCGCCGCCATTACGAGTAGAAACAATAAAAAAAATGAAGTCCCTAAATCTATCCCCTATTTTGTAGATGCTACAACTTTTGCGGAAAACCAATCAATATGCCTAAACTGATGAAGAAATATGATTTTTTTCATTTTTTTTTTTGGATGTGTATTATAGAAGAAAGTAAAATAAATAGTTTTTCAAAATTTACACATTTTTTTGTTTATAGCACAAAAAATTTAAACCGCAGAGGTGATCAAAGACCACCAAAAGAATGCTCTATTTGTGGGGAAAGAGGGAAATCAATTTTGTTTGGGTACAACGTTGCACGCCTGTGCAATTGTCAGTTACGGGGCTAAAGTGGTTAATTTATATTTTTATTCAGATTCCCCTCCACGTTTACATGCAAATGAGAGGGTTTGGGGGAAACCCTAACACTGGCAGGGGTGCTTACAATGGTTACCTTTCATTATCATGGGTCAAATCTTAATTTTAAAAAGGACTAAAAATATATATTCTTGCAACTGCCCAACCCACCATTGGCAATGTTATAATTCCCCCCCCCCCCCCCCACCCATCACTATCACTTTTGGATTTAAGAAGATCTGGCTTGCATGTAGAGTAAAGAAAAATGTAAAGCCATGTAAAATATTAGGTGTTTATATTAAATTTTTTCAATAAAGCACTTCTCCTTTTCTCCTCAGCACCTTTCCTGTTCCGTTATCTGCTGTCTCTAGTAGACCTATGTTGCTAACAGATATATAATAAACTGTTCCTAATTTTGGAAAACATCTGAACAAGACTGCTAAATGTTTTTGGATGGATAAGACATTGTACCCAAACAAAATTGATGTCCTTTTTCCCTCCACAAATAGAGCTTTCTTTTGATGGTATTTGATCACCTCCTGGGGTTTTTATTTTTTGCGCTATAAACAAAAAAGACTGACAATTTAGAAAATTTTTTTTTTACTTTCTGCTATAATACATATCCAAAAAATATATATAAAAAAAGGTATTTATTTATCAGTTTAGACCAATATATATGCTTCTACATATTTTTTGTAAAAAAAAAATCGCAATCAGCGTATATTGATTGGTTTGCAAAAAAGTTATAGCGTCAACAAAATAGGGGATACATTTTATTTTTATCTGCATGATGAAATGCGTAGGGCGGAGCTTACAGCGTCACTACGTCACTTCCGTTTAGAGTTTCTGGTCTGTGGAACGCAAGGCGTCCCAGACAAACTGCTATGTAGCTGTATACTATCTTGTAGCACTATTGAGAGTGCTTTTTACTCACTTTTATCTAGACATGTGCATTAATTTTCGTCCGAATGCATTTTCGTCCAAATTTCAGGTATTTTCGTTATCGTTTTAACAAACAAAAACGAAAGCGCAGAATCCGAAAACCGAAAGATCCGACATAAACAAATGCTTTATTTTCGTTTTCGTTGCAACAACAGTTCGATATAGATAGGAGATTCGACATGACGCTGACAATAACATTCTGTGTCCATCGAACCTGTGGTCGAATGTGCCTAACCTTAACTCTATTAGTCCAAGATTATTCTACATAGAGAGAAAAGATTCGACATAGAGAGAAAAGATTCAACATAGAGAGAAAAGATCGCTACTGGAATTGGGTGGGAGAAGTAAAATAAAAATAATGATGATGATGAATGTTATTGGCTGATTGTAACCAAAGAGGAGGCGCAGTAAAATAGCTAGAACTAACTTGACAATTCAACATGAACGACGAAGATTCGACAAAGCATCGAAAAACATACAAACGTTGAATCTGTCATTGAAGGCTTATGGTGTCTGTCGAAAGTTCTAAGAAGATTCGACGGAGCAGCTAAACTGTACGACGCTGCAATCGTACATTTCCGGTCAAATGCTCTGCCCATAGGCTATAGAAAAATTCTAATGTTGGTTGACTAGTAATAATAATAAATATAATTATTATTAGTCATAAAACATTAGAATTCTACTATAGCTAGCTTGTAGGTGGAACATTACACCGGAAATGTACGATTGCGGCGTTGTACAGTTTCGCTGCTCCATCGAATCTTCTTAGAACTTTCGACAGACACCATAAGCCTTCAATGACAGATTCAACGTTTGTATGTTTTTCGATGCTTTGTCGAATCTGTTTGAACATTCGACAGACACCATAAGCCTTCAATAACAGATTTGACCTTAATTAATTCAGATTTTCGGATGAATGCAATTTCTAACAAAAAACTAAATAAATAAAAACGAATTTCGGGAGTACTTAAATAAATGTGTTTTTCGGACGAAAACGAAATTCCGAAACAAAATATTTCAGTGTGCACATGTCTACTTTTATCCAATAAATTTGATTATACGGAGTTACATGATATTTCCTTTCTCTTTACCCATTCCTATGTGATTGCACCCATTAACCGTGGATGAGGAGGAGGAAACACAGGACAATAAGCTTATTCCAGCGTGAGGCTTTTCACCCCTGCAGGAGTGCATCTCTTTGGTGAGTGCGGACCTGAGGGGAAAGCACGCGTGAAGATTCACCAATTTTTACCTATTACAGTATTCACTCAAGCACCAGCCACTTTTTTGATTGGGTATGGGTTGTAGGAGGCCCACTGGAAGGTGTCACGGTGTCTTACTCATAGCACACACGGAACAGGCAGCTACGAAGGCAGCTACATCAGCACGGAGACTAGGCCACCAGAATTGTTGGGAAATAGCCCAAATGAGTTGATTCTTCCCTGGGTGGCCAGCAGCCTTTGGAGAATGGTAAGTCTGGAGCACGGCAGTGCATAGACTCTCAGGGACAAAGCAGCGGTCACAAGGTTTCACAGGAGGAGAATGGATCTGAGCAGCAAGAATTCTGTCACCCAAAGGTGAAGTGAGACTGGTACGAACCGTAGCCAGAAAACGATCAGTAGGTATCACAGGAACAGGAATCGACTCCATCTTGGAAGCAGAGGAAAACTGTTGCGACAATGCATCAGTCCTTACGTTCTTAGTACCGGCTAAGTCAGAATAAGAACCGGCACAGTGGTACCTTCGAGGAGATTGCCCCATTCTTTAAGGGCTAAAATGATCGCTAATAACTAACTCTCTGTCCCCAATCTCAAAATTGCATTCCGCAGGAGAGAATTTCTTGGAAAAGCAGCCAAAAGGATGCATAGCGCTCTCAGAGGTAGGACGTTGAGACAGTAGGGCACCAACTCCAGTCTCAGATGCATTAATCTTAAGGGTGAACGGTACCGTAGGATCAGGATGTACCAACACAGGAGCAGAAACAAAGGCAGCCTTGAGACTCTCAAAGGCATTAATGGAATCTGGAGACCAATTCTGTGGGTTACTGTACTTTCTGGTCATATCAGTCAGGGGTTTGACCACAGACGAGAAGTTACAAATAAACTTCCGATAATAATTGGCAAAGCTAGAAAAACGTTGCAATGGATGTAAAGCCATGGATCAGGGCCACTGTAGAACTGCTAAAAGTTTCTCTGGGTCCATGGAAAAACCAGCAGTGGAAATTACATAACCCAGGAATTTAACCTGTTCACGATGAAACTTGCACTTCTCCAATTTACAATACAGGTTATTATCTCTCAACCTCTGAAGCACGTGGCAGACATCTGTGTGGTGGCTCTCTAGGGACTTGGAAAATATGAGGATATCGTTGAGATAAACCATCCCACATAGCTGCAACAAATCTCGGAGGACATCATTAAAAAAATCCTGGAAAACTGTCGGGGCATTGCAAAGACCAAACGGCATTACAAGGTATTCGTAATGGCTTTTTTACGGTATTAAACACAGTCTTCCATTCGTCGCCCTCCTTGATCCTCACGAGATTGTATGCCCCTCTCAAATCAAGCTTCATGAAAACGGTTGCACCCTTGAGGCGGTCAAATAACTCTGTAATCAACGGAATAGGATAAGCCTTCTTAATCGTGAATCGATTGAGACCCCTATAATCAATACAAGCTTGCAGTTCAAAGCTCTTTTTTTCACAAAGAAGAAACCAGCACCAGCAGGAGACGAGTATTTATGGATGAATCCTCAAGAAAGTGCGTCGGCAACATACTCCTCCATGGCTTTGTCCTCTGTGACAGACAAAGGGTAAACCCAACCACGAGGGTGTATGACACCAGGTTGAAGGTCAATTGCGCAATCATATGACCAGTGTGGAGGCAAACTACCGGCTTGACCTTTGTCAAAGACATCGCTAAATTTGCGGTACTCCTCTGGCAGGAAGGAGAGTGAAGAGGGGCACAAGACCTTAGCCACTTTCTGAAAACATGTCTTCTAGCAGTGTGGCGACCAAGAAAGAACCTCAGCACAAAGCCAATCAAAAGAGGGGTTGTGCCTCTGTAATCAAGGATAACCAATAACCACTGGGAAATGACTTGGAATTGGATAATCTCATGGTAAAGAGCCCCAATGGCCATGGTCAACGGAGCAGTCTCATGAGGCACATGGGCAGGCTGTAGAGGTCTCCCATCAATAGCCTCAATGGCAAGTGGAGTGGCCCGAAGCTGCAGTGGAATCGGGTGTATCAGGAAAGGTTTGCTGGGAGCAGTGGTTCTACACAAGCTGGTGCGCAATTCTGATCTGTTCCTGTGATTACCCGGCTTGCCCTGTGACTACCTCTGCTATCCGCCTGCATCTGACCCCGGCCTGTCCACGACCTTGCACCTGCCTTATCCTCTGGTCCATCTGTGCCTGCCTGTTACCGACTCGGCTTGTCCAGTGACTCTGCTCCGGTTTCCTGCATCTGTTCCAGTTCTGTCTGTCTGTCTGTCTGTGTATGACCCGGCCTGCCTGACCCTCCTGTGTTCCAGTCCCTGGAACCTCCTCTCTGTATCCAGTGAGTGTCTTCCTGATACAAGCCTGTTCCAGTTTTCAGTCAAGTCTGCTGTCTCCAGTCTGCTGAATCCACTGAAGGGCGCTGTGACAGATCAGTCACAGCGCCCTTCAGTGGATTCTTTGGAGACTACACCCACAGCTTTTTCATCGTAGAGGTAGGGCGTATGATCTGGATACTGTGATTTACGGATCATCCGAACGGGACATATAGGAAGGGAGGACTGCAACACTAAAGGCCGCGGCTGGGTCACAGTCGAATGTCCCAAACCTCTGGTAAGCTGCTTCCCCTTCTGTTGGTGGTGGATACCTCACGGTTTGCCTTGAGTAGTCACTGTGGTGTGAAATCTGTGGTTCCCCTGCCATAAGGATTTATGGACTATTTCAGATCATCTGTTAAATACCATTGGACTATTTGGTGCAAAGCCTGCTAGTTTGTTATGTGCATTTAAATAAGCATAGAATTTGTATTAGGCTCTGGTCTAAATTCCTAATAGTGGCGCCATTTTTTCTTTTCCACTTGTGCTACCTTGTATTCCGCGCCTCCTGTTCACTCTATCAGGGGCCACGAGTCAGGGGTGTAAGAGAGGCCTCCCCAGGGGCGTACCTAGAGCATTTGGCACCCGGGGCGGATCCTATATCTGGCACCCCCCCATTAAAATGTAAAAACACCCCACTGTGCCCCCTGCATACTTCAATATCTATTTGTCACTACTGTGTACCCCCTCTCCACAACTGCACCACTGGACCCCTTTACATTACACAGCACCCTGCATCTCTGGACCCCTTTACATTACACAGCACCCTGCATCTCTGGACCCCTTTACATTACACAGCACCCTGCATCACTGGACCCCTTTACATTACACAGCACCCTGCATCACTGGACCCCTTTACATTACACAGCACCCTGCATCTCTGGACCCATTTACATTACACAGCACCCTGCCTTGTGGACCCCTTGACATTACACAGCACCCTGCACCTCTGGGTCCCTTTACATTACACAGCACCCTGCACCTCTGGGTCCCTTTACATTAAACAGCCCCCTGCACCTTTGGGACTCTTTGCATTACACAGCCCCCTGCACCCCTTTACATTACACAGCACCCTTCATCTCTGGACCCGTTGGCATTACACAGCACCCTGCACCTCTGGGTCCCTTTACATTACACACCCCCCTGCACCTTTGGGCCCCTTTTACATTACACAGCACCCTGCCCTTCTAGACCCCTTTACATTACACATCACCCTGCACCTCTGGGTCCCTTTACATTACACAGCTCCCTGCATCTCTGGACCCCTTTGCATTACACAGCACCCTGCAGCTCTGGACCCCTTTACATTACACAGCCCCCTGCACCCCTTTACATTACACAGCACCCTGCCCTTGTGGACCCCTTGACATTACACAGCACCCTGCCCTTCTGGACCCCTTGACATTACACAGCACCCTGCACCTCTGGGTCCCTTTACATTACACAGCCCCCTGCACCTCTGGACCCCTTTACATTACACAGCACCCTGCATCTCTGGACCCCTTTACATTACACAGCACCCTGAAGCTCTGGACCCCTTTACATTACACAGCACCCTGCATCACTGGACCCCTTTACATTACACAGCACCCTGCATCTCTGGACCCATTTACATTACACAGCACCCTGCGCCTCTGGGCTCCTTTACATTACACAGCCCCCTGCACCCCTTTACATTACACAGCACCCTGACCTTGTGGACGCCTTGACATTACACAGCACCCTGTACCTCTGGGTCCCTTTACATTACACAACACCCTTCATCTCTGGACCCCTTTGCATTACACAGCACCCTGCATCTCTGGACCCCTTTGCATTACACAGCACCCTGCAGCTCTGGACCCCTTAACATTACACAGCACCCTGCCTTGTGGACCCCTTGACATTACACAGCACCCTGCACCTCTGGGTCCCTTTACATTACACAGCACCCTGTACCTCTGGGTCCCTTTACATTAAACAGCCCCCTGCACCTTTGGGACTCTTTGCATTACACAGCCCCCTGCACCCCTTTACATTACACAGCACCCTTCATCTCTGGACCCGTTGGCATTACACAGCACCTTGCACCTCTGGGTCCCTTTACATTACACAGCCCCCTGCACCTTTGGGCCCCATTTTACATTACACAGCACCCTGCCCTTCTAGACCCCTTTACATTACACATCACCCTGCACCTCTGGGTCCCTTTACATTACACAGCTCCCTGCATCTCTGGACCCCTTTGCATTACACAGGACCCTGCAGCTCTGGACCCCTTTACATTACACAGCCCCCTGCACCCCTTTACATTACACAGCACCCTGCCCTTGTGGACCCCTTGACATTACACAGCTCCCTGCACCTCTGGACCCCTTTGCATTACACAGCACCCTGCAGCTCTGGACCCCTTTACATTACACAGCCCCCTGCACCCCTTTACATTACACAGCACCCTGCCCTTGTGGACCCCTTGACATTACACAGCACCCTGCCCTTCTGGACCCCTTGACATTACACAGCACCCTGCACCTCTGGGTCCCTTTACATTACACAGCCCCCTGCACCTCTGGGCCCCTTTACATTACACAGCACCCTGCAGCTCTGGACCCCCTGCATGTTACACAGAACCACCTTCAGTGTAGCCCACGTTCAGTGCAGACCCCCGTTCAGTGCAGACCCCGTTCAGTGCAGACCCCCGTTCAGTGCAGACCCCCATTCAGTGTAGCCCCCCTTCAGTGTAGCCCCCTCCTTCAGTGTAGCCCCCCTTCAGTGCAGACCCCCCTTCAGTGTAGCCCCCGTTCAGTGTAGCCCCCGTTCAGTGCAGCCCCCCCTTCAGTGCAGACCCCCATTCAGTGTAGCCCCCATTCAGTGCAGCCCCCCTTCAGTGTAGCCCCCATTCACTGCAGCCCCCCCTTCAGTGTAGCCCCCATTCAGTGCACCCCCCTTTCAGTGTAGCCCCCGTTCAGTGTAGCCCCCCCTTTCAGTGTAGCCTCCGTTCAGTGCAGCCCCCCTTTCAGTGCAGACTCCCATTCAGTGTAGCCCCGTTCAGTGCATCCCCCCTTCAGTGTAGCCCCCGTTCAGTGTATCCCCCCTTCAGTGTAGCCCCCCCTTTCAGTGTAGCCCCCGTTCAGTGCAGTCCCCCTTTCAGTGTAGCCCCCCTTCAGTGCAGACCCCCATTCAGTGCCCCCCCTTCAGTGTAGCCCCGTTCAGTGCACTCCCCTTCAGTGCAGACCCCCCCATTCAGTACCTCTAATCAGCGTGGCGGGTGTCCTGTCAATATGGGTCCCCCGTTGAATAGTGCCTCGTCACATACATAGCAGGTCCTCCCCTCCCCCTGTTTACACATAAACAGAGAGGAGGGGGAGGCGGCTTCACCGCAGCTCGGCTGTGCCTGTGTGACATCCGGAGGGGAGGGAATGGTAGGTGCAGCGGTGTCCCCCTGCACCCCCCCCCCGCGCCGATTTGCCGCTCGCCTCTCCCCTGCCTGTGCCTGTCACTGCCGCGGCTCCAGCACTGCGACCATTTCAATTGCAGAGGGGGGTGCCGGCCTGACACCCCCCCAGTGTGTGGCACCCAGGGCGCCCCGCCCCCCACTTAGTACGCCTCTGGGCCTCCCTCTACATATCGGGCTTATCTACTAGGATGAGTGCTTAGACACAAAGGCACTATCTATGAATAGGCCTGCTGTCAGGGAAATAGCCGTGGTGTGGGCAATTCCGCCAGTAACCATCAAAGTGGCACACGCCGATCCAGGCGGCTGGAGCGCGTGGACGCATGCGCACGCCGTGACAATTGTGGGCGCACCCCCCGGCCTGTTTAAACCTGCCACTGACATCTCAAACTTGCTGGATTATCGTCAGCTTCCTGTGCCTGTATACCTTGAAACCATTGGCTTGACCTCGGCTTCTGGCTTGACCTGTGTTCCTGATTATCTCCTCGCTCTGACCTTGGCTTGGCTGACTATTCTTCAATCCACTGCCCACTGTTTATGACCCGGCTTGTTCCTGTTTGCTCTTGGACTGTCTCCCGGTACATGACCTCTGGCCTGGCTGCGAACCCTGCTCCTGGTTTATCCTGCAACCGCCTACTCAGGACTTCTTCTTGCACAGCTACTGACATCACTACCCAGCGCACCCCAGCCACGTTCCGCTTACCAGCCTGTTTACAGCATTACTGGCAACCCATGCACCTTTGGGCACCGTATCCCCTCTATCGCTCCCAGGAGAGCGCTGCACTCAGCCGCAAGGGGCGCCCTCTCTGCCACCAGGCCTCACATCAGAGACACCTGCAACCCCAGAATCGATTAGAGCCTGTATCTCAATGGACGACTCAGATCAAGAAAGGTTAACCGGAACCAGGGGCTTATCCTCCTGGATAACTGGGATGTAACAACGCCACCTAAGGTCTGTCCCCTACAGAACCTCGGGTGCAAGCGTTTTACAGGACGGGTAGGACAAGACTTCAGGAAGTGACCTGCCTGGCACAAAGACACAATCTCTCCCTCTTCCTAAAGGCCCTCTCCTCCACAGAGAGACGTGTAATTGAAGCCCAACTGCCTGGGTTCTACTTCACTGGCAGACTCGGTACCAAGAGGCATGGGAGGCTAGGGAGGCAAGGGTGGGACTGCAAAGCTCGGAGCCAAACGTACAGGAGGCTTCCACAATCGCTCCTTAAAGGAAGGTCTCTCTTGGAGTCTGGAGGCAATGAGAATGGCAAACGTGATCAGCTTCTTCAGCTCAGTGGGTATGTCTCGGGCTGCTATCTCATCTTTGATGGTATCCGAGAGACCATGAGAAAAAGCAGCCACGAAGGCCTAATTTTTTCAAGCAATCTCTGCTGCCAGAGTACGGAATTCAATGCCGCAATCGGCAAAAGCTCTCGTACAATGATTGATGGACATGAGGCTCTTGGCAGCAGAAGTGGAGCATGCGGGAACGTCAAATACACTTTTAAAGGAAGCCACAAACTCTGGGTAACTCAGGACGACAGGGTTTTGCGTCTCCCATAGAGGGTTTGCCTAGGCCAAGGCTCTCTCATAAATCAAATAAATCACTAAGCCTACTTTGCTTCTATGCATGGGAAATGCCTGGGGCAGCATTTCAAAGTATATCCCAACCTGGTTGAGAAACCCTTTGCATTGAACTTGATCGCCCCCAAATCACTGGGGAACCGTAGAGGAACCAGACATACCTCTTATAGAGGGAATATTCGAGGCGGGTGCCTGCACAGAGACTGGAGCAGCAGCAGGGACAGCTTACAACACAGGTTGTACCAGAACAGCCTCAGTGGGAGGATCCAGGATGAGCAGTGCGAATCAGGAGAGTCCATAACTCTATGGCAAACTGATCCATGCGGTGATCCTGCTCATCCATTCTGGAAAAAATATTACCAATAAGTGGATTGCCTGCATCTTCTGAATTCATGGTCTTCGCCCACTGTCAGGAACCATGAATCAGACTGAGACAGAAGTGCAGTAAAAATAACACTTTTTAATAAAATGGTAAATTGGTATAAACAGAGCAAACATAGTCAAAATATAGCCAGGGTTCAGCAACCAGAGCGGGTAGTCAGAACAAGCCAGTGAAACAGGAATCCAGAGATCAGCGTAGTAGAGGCAGTAAACAGGATCAGGAACCAGAAGGGAAGTCAGCCAGGCAAAAGTCTTTAACAGGAAAACACAGCAGGGAGTTTCCGGCTATGTTGAGCAGGCGAAGGCACAGGAGATCTGATCCAGGCAGTTTAAATAGCCAACAGGGCTAGCTGAGGAGCAGGGGATGAAGACCAGGTGATTCACTGTGGAATGCACTCATTAGCAGTCTTCAAGGGATGGTTTTAAGTCCCCAGAAACCAAAGTTTGAGTTGTACGTGGCTGGGAGGAGGTAGTTACGGATAATGTGATCCTTAGTGACCCAGAGGACTCAAAATCGAATGCCTCTGCAAACTTACTCTGCATGGCCTCCCTGATTCTGCAAAGCCTGCAAAAGGACTCTAGGATTCGTGGTATCAAGAAGAGGGATCATTACTGGCTGGCAACCCTTCTTGATCCACGTTACAAGGGTAAAGTTGCAGAACTCATCCTGCCTTCGCAGAGGGAGCAGAGGATGAAACATCTTCAGGAGGCCTTGAAGAAAGGTTTGTGTAATGCATTTCCAGACCCTGGGAGGTTACCATTTTCTGGTGCTGGACAATGTGTTGCTGAGGCTTTGTTCAGTTAGAGGAAGAGCGGTAGAGAAGGTGACTGGCTGACCAATGCCTTTAAATGATTTTTCAGTCCTTAGCACCAAGGTCTGATCGGTTCAAGCAACCATCGCCAGCGTCTGCATTATATAGTGCAGGAATATCTAGGGGCAAGAGCAGACTTGGAGACCTTTCTAACAGAGCATCCAGTGGGTTACTGAGTCTTGAAGATGGACCACTGGGCAGAACTTGCTCAATATGCAATTGAGCTACTGGCCTGTCCTGCATCCAGCATGCTTTCTGAACATTCAGTGCTGCCGGAGGGTTTGTAACGGATCAAAGTGTGCGCCTGTCCACAGACTCCGTTGAGATAGGCTCGCATTCATAAAAATGAATCAGTCTTGGATCAGCAGCTATCAAGCACCTGATGCTGATGTAACTGATTGAATTTGCTATGGATCTGGGATCCCTTGAAGACTACCTATGCTGACTATCCTATTCCTCCTCAATCTTGATGATGCTAGCTTCCAACAATATTTTTGCTTTAGGGCACTGCCACCACCACCCAATTCATAAAGTGATAAATAAGTGTCTATCTGAAGAGTATTTTACCGGAGAAACCTAATATTGTGTATGTAGCGGGATTCCCATATGCAATGTAGAAAAAGACTACCATTTGACATTTAAAAGAAGGAACCCATCTCCCTCCGGTGGTGTAAGTGTTACAATGCAATTAATGCATATGTATATAGTTTAATGCACCCTGGAACATACAGCAGCAAGGAGAAAAGACTCTGTTACTTTTAGTAGTAGACAGACTACACTACCCACGGTGCAGCTGTGTTACCAGGGTGCACTGCAAGACCGCAAAGCCTTCTGGACACACTATTTAAAGGAGGGGAGGGGCCATTTTCTCTCTCTCTGGACTCCGCTCTCAACCAAGCAGGAAGCTGGCACGGAGGCCTGCTTCCGGAGTATTAGGCCAGAAGCCTGGGCCTAAAGTACGCCAGGACCCCGGGTGATTTTCCAGTAGAGGACCTTCCACAGTGTCCTGTTGTTGCCTATCAGAGACCAGAGTTGTCCATCGCCATCACCTTGGGCTGTGAGTGACGGAGGCCGGAGACTGCAGCAGAAGCGTGGAGATCGTGGGACCGGGACAAGCCAGAGGAGAATATCCGGAAGCCGGGCCTGTTTGGTGAGAAGGGCACCTGCCCAGAATTGACTGTTACCTTAGAGGAAAGTGACTTAGTTAGTGCCAGTCACACTCCACCTATCGCGCCACAGATTGCGGCCTAGTGTATTTTTTTGTTTACAAAGTTTTATTTGGAAGTTCAAATGTGTATTTTACGGGAGACTGTGTGATTAGAGATTGGCGCATTCGCTATTAGTGCGTGGCAGGCACACGAGTAATCAGGAATATTTCAGATGAATACAATATCTCGTTAAAACCCTGTGGATTACAAATTAACTTGTGCACCAACGGTGGCTAGCGAAGACTCCATTTGAGGAAGGAACTTTGAGCGGGACTCAGATAGGCCTTGCCTGTCTGGTATGGTGACTGAACACGTGCAAGGTATTGCCAGATAGGGGGAGCTCGCGAGCAATCAGTTAGCTGTGCAGATATATATAAATATACATAGCTGTTGTTTCTTTTGTTATCATTTAACATCAGTGATACCAATCTTACTTTGATTTATTGACTCTGTAATGCGCATGCAGAGTCAACTGTGTGTATTAATGTGTTTCCTTACCTTTTTATTTTATACTTAGTAAAGATACTTTTTTTTTAATTATTATTATTATTTATTCTTTATTTGTTTTCACCAATACAAAACATCTACTTATCCTTTAACAATTTCAATATATACAGATCACATTGTGTCATTTAAAAGTGCCTTCTGTACTCTTTACCCCTCCCCCCCCCTCCCACCCATCCTCTTATTTTTATAACACACAATCCTACTGCAACCACTACTCCCATTTTATACTCTCTGTGGGTATTTCTCTTCTTTGACTGATTACTACCACTCCCGCTCTCTTTTCCTCTCTGCAAATCCTAATGCCGCGTACACACGATCGTTTTTTTCAACGGTGAAAACACCGCCGAGAAAATCGACGTGAAAAACGAGAAACAGCTTGTTCCCCCCACACACGGCCGTTTTAAATGACATTTTTTTTTTGGTCGAAAAAAACGACCGTGTGTGGGCTCCGCGGCAGTGTTTCCCTTTGAGAAAACTGCCGTGGAAAAAAACGACGGGAATCACGATGAGAAAAATTAGAGCATGTTCTAATTTTTCTCGTCGTGATTAATGCCGTTTTTTCCGTCGAGAAAAACGACAAAAAGCCCACAGACGATCGTTTCTCTTGTCCAAAGGAAAAAAAAAATTATTATTTTTTTCGACGGGAAAAACGGTCGTGTGTACGCGGCATAAGGCTTACTGACAGTTGTTAACTTAATCTCCTCCCTTGTCTTTAGGGCGGGCATCCCATTCTTCTCAACCAGGGCTCCCACAGTATTTTTAATTTGTTAAAGTTGCCGCGTCTAGTCAAGACTACTTTTTCTTTCCACACTGTCGTATTTATCACATTGATCCATTCTGCTCATGTCGGTGCTTTCTGTGATTGCCAATTTCGTGCTATCACTTTTCTGGCCTGAAACAGACACCTCAGTACCGCTACCGTAATTCCCTTTTGCTCTTCCCTCTCCTCCACACAACCCAGTAGACATGTTTTAGCCTCCAGTTCCAATTTTGTCTTGAAGGTTGTATTTACAATATCTAGTACCTTGGCCCAATATCTATATAGTTTTGGACATTTCCACATCATGTGTATAAGGTCCCCTGTATCTTGACACCTGGGGCATTTATCATCTAGCTTCCTTCCGAACATATGGAGTCTCTTTGGTGTGTAATAGACTCTATGTACCAAGAACAAATGGGATACTCGCTGTGACAGTGAAAGCGACACCACTGTCCCCATCTCCAGTGTCCGTTCCCATTGTTCAACAGTTACAGGTCCTATATCTTTCTCCCATTTCCCTTTGTTCTTTTCCACGCTCTCCCCAAGTATGGAACCGCTACTAATCTGTGCGTATAATTCTGAGATGAGGCCTTTAAAGATTCCTCCCTTAATTAGCCTTTGAAGGTGAGGGATTTTTTGCCATTTCACCGGGTGTGTTTTAAATTGGGTTTGGAGGGCATGTCTGACCTGCAGATACGTGTAGAATAGGGAGTTTGGAATGGCATACTCTCTACTAATTTCTGAGAAGGATTTCAATGTAGTGTCCGTATATAATTGTGTCAACCTAGTTATACCCAGCTTTTCCCATTCCTTAATCTTCCCCATGATAAGGGTTTCTTGCAAATATTTAGTTTCCCATAGGGGAAAATATTCCGTTATTCCCTTGTACCCCAAGGCTAATTTGCATGCCTGCCATATCCTTGTGACCATCTTTAGTGTTGGGTTCTTAACCGGGAAGGAATCGGCCTCCAGGGTTTCTATTATGGTGTTATGTGGAGCACCCATTAACAACATTTTCCCACTGGCATTCCCTCCTCCCTCTGTACTCCACTCCCCTAAGTGCTGTAACTGCGCAGCTAAACAATAACTGTGTGGGTGTGGGATAGCCAGCCCTCCCTTATTTGTTGGCAATTGTAGTGTTTGAAGGCTGATCCTCGCTTTTCCCTTCTTCCAGATGAGTTCCCTAAAGAGGGTCTCTATTTTTTTAAACCATTCTTTTCCTATCCATAAAGGAGAGTTATGGAGCACATACAATAGCTGTGGCATCCAGATCATTTTAATAAGATTACTTCGTCCGGCCACCGATAAGGGGAGACGTCCCCAGATGTCAGCTTTTCGCTTAAACTTGGCTAGGAGAGGCCCTAGGTTGTTACTGATACATTGTTCTGGATCTCCTGTTACCACTATCCCCAGGTAATCCATTTTCTCCACTATTTTTAATTGGGGGATATCTGTAAAAACTGCATTACTGACCGGGTCCACTGGCAAGAGTGCGGACTTCTCCCAGTTTATCATCAGGCCCGAGAACCATCCAAATGCCTCTACGGTCTGCACTGCCCTTTTTAGAGATGTTGTTGTATTCCCCCAAAAAAGAAGGACATCATCCGCATAAACTGCGTTTTTTTCCTCCCCTGTCTTCCTCTGGAACCCTTGTATACCCTGTGTGGTTCTAATCGCAATTGCTAATGGCTCTATTGCCAGGGCAAAGAGAAGGGGAGAGAGGGGACAACCCTGCCTTGTCCCCCTCTCTAGCCTTAACATCTTTGAGTGTTCGTTGTTAATTTTTTATTTGGGCACTTGGGGAGTTGTAAAGTGTTTGTTTTTACCCATTTAATGAAGGCAGGGCCAAACCCAAATTTCTCCAGAACATGCCAGAGATAATCCCACTCTAGGCAGTCAAAGGCCTTAGTGGCGTCTAAGGATAAAATAACGCTATCCCCTGTATTCTCAGTTGGCGTCTGTAAATTCAAGTACACCCTTCTGATGTTGATACGAGTGGATCTATTGGGAATGAACCCGGATTGATCTGGGTGTATGAGTTTCTGAATATGTTTATTTATCCTGGCCGCCAGTACCCTAGCCAATATTTTAACGTCTGAGCATATCGGTCTGTATGACGATCTGTCTAACTGATCTTTCCCCTCTTTCTGAAGCACTATTATGGTGGCTTCTGACATCGGAGCAGGTAACCTCCCCCTTCTGCTGCCCAGTTCAGCGCCCTTAGCAGTTCCGGCAGCAGCACCTCTCCGTACTGCTTATAAATCTCTGCTGGTAGACCATCTGGCCGGGGGGACTTCTGGTTGGACATCCCCGCCACTGCCTGTTGTAGTTCCTCTAAGGTTATTGGGGCTTCTATAGCATTTCTGTCTTCCTCTGTTAAAACTGGTATTTCTATTCCCCCCAGGAACTCATCCATTAGGGCCGTCTCGTCTTTCCTTTTTGATTTATACAGGTCCTGGTATTATGACACAAATGTGTCTAATATTACAGATGTTTGGAAGGATATCCCTTCCCGCATCGTCCTAATTGCAGAGATATTAGACGGAGCTGAGTTAGTTTTGGCCAGGAGAGCCAGCGTATGGCCTACACTCTCCCCTTCCGCAAAGGTAATTTGTCTTTGGAAAAGGCGCTTATTCTCAGTTTTCCTAATAACCGCCATTTTGTACTCCTGCTGTTTCTCGAGCCATCTCCTTTATTTCGTCAGGGTTGGATCCTCCACGTATCGTTTTTCTGCCTCCCCCACCTCTTTCCTGATCTTCTCTTCCCATTCCCTGAAATTTATTTTAATCTTGGCCACCTGTTTAATCAGTACACCCCTAAGAAAGGCCTTCAGGGCGTCCCATATCACTCCCACCGTTGCTGTCCCTGCATTAAAATCAACAAATTCTTTCAAACTTATCCCTATCTCCTCTGGTTTTCCCATTAGTTCCAACCAGAAGGGAGTTAATTTTCAATTGCTTGAGGGACACTTTTTCCCTGATTTCATTGTCAGCACCAGTGGAGAGTGATCCGACACCCCTCTTGGATAATAATCAATTTTACTGACAAACTGTAGTGTTTCCCAATTTTCCAGAGCCATGTCTATTCTAGACAATGTGGAGTATGAACTTGAGAAACAAGAGTACTGCCGCTCATCGGGATTCCCTGTTCTCCAAATATCATACCATCCGACCTCTTCCAAAAACTGGGTTAGGCATCCTTCTCGCATCCTAACCGACTGCATCCCTGGTGGGAATCTGTCCACTGTTCTATCCAATACTTTATTAAAATCCCCTACCACTATTACTGGAGTGCCTTCCTTCTTTAACACAAACTCCATTAATTTATACAATATCTCCATTTTAAAGGGTGGAGGAATGTAAACGTTTTTGCCAATATATATATATATATGGTTAATTTTCTATTAAACAGTCCAAAAACATATAGCAACCCAATTGATCTATTATGGACTCTCTGCATCCAAAAGATATCCCCCTTTTCACCATTATACTCACCCCCCTAGAATAGGAGGAATAAACCGAGTGGTACTGACATTGATATTTACCATTAGATAATTTTGACTTTGTTTCCTTTGTTAAATGAGTCTCTTGTATGCAAAATAATTCCACACCATACCACTCCAGCGTGGAAAAAATTGCGGTCCCTTTTAACCGGGTCGCCCATTCCCTGGACATTCCAGGAGCCTATCTTGAGTAATTTAAGCCGCATGCTAGAGAGAAAAAATGGGGAACGAATAAGCGCATGAGAAGAAAACACGCGCTTGAACATTAAAAGGTAAAAAAATCTGAAAAAGAGAGCGTTACTTCCTGTCGTAGCAGGAAAGAAAAGGTAAAAAAAAAAAAAAAAAAAAGGGGGAAAAAAGTCATTAATGGCAAAAGGGCAAAAAAAAAAAAAAAAAAGAGGATAAGGAAAAACAAATTCACCCTTCGCTTCCTACCTATTCTACCCCCTCTTTGCCCTTGGTCTACCAATATTTTTTTTTTTTTTTAAGTGTGTTTTTCAAAGAATGTGAATTTCCCCAAGTTACCTTCATCTTATATTCTCCTTTCTCCTGTGCTTGAAATATAACATTTGTGGTTTTGTGCAATTTCCCCCCCCCTCCTGTCTCTTGAAACAACCCCCAGACAGCCTCCCTCCCCCCTCCCCCAGCCTATCTAGGCAAACCGTAGGGGCTGTACTTGTGACCAATACCTGCCATCCCTCCCTTTCATACCCCTCAAAATTCATATCCTCTTGTGAACTTCCCCATTCCCTCCCACTACTCCTTCCCCCCTTTCCCTCCAAAAAAAAAAAGGAAAAATGATGTGCATCGAAGAACTTCTTATTAGTGTATCCTATTCATGTATTTGGTGCTCAATTATAATGATCCGTCCTCTAATTTGTTTATAAAGAAAAGAGAAGAATACCGCCCCCAACCATCCAAAATAACCCACCAACAAAACGGAAACAATATTAATTCATGGGCATATGCTAATCGGCCCGATGGTCTCCATTTATATGACCTTTTCCCCTACTCCCATAAGGTGGGTGCGGACCTCCCTTTAGAATTAAGACCTTGTTTAAACTTTCCCATAGATATACTGTCTATAATTTAGTTTTGTTCTCTTCCAGCCACTGTGCTGCTTTTTCCGGTGATTCAAAGATTTGGGGGCCCTCCAGAGTCATTATCCGGAGGCGTGCTGGGCACAGTAGTGCATATGTGATTTTATTCTTTAGAGGGCTACGTTTAATTGGTGTGAACTCTGCTCTGCGTTTACTTAATTCTGGCGAAAAATCTGGATATAGTGAGATTCTTGACCCTTTATAGAACATGTCTCCCTTCTCTCTTGCTTTTTGCAATACTGTTGTCTTATCTGTGTAGTTAAGGAATTTCACTAGTAGGGGTCTAGGATATCCATCTTTTAGATGAGCTCTGAATGGAACTCTATGAGCTCTTTCTATCGCAAAGAGCGGCAAAAATAAATTTTCCCCAAACGTATCTCTAAGCCAGTTCTCAAGAAAGCTGATGGGGTGGGTGCCCTAACTTCGTATGTTGTATCTACGCAGCCTGTTTTCGATTTCATCAAGTTTTGATGCCTGCCACCCCATTTGTTCTTTCATTGCTTTCATCTCCTGTTTCAATGGGTACACCTCATCTTCCACTTGGCTCAATCTCTCCTCTACAGCTGTTGTCCTTAACACAGTCCTCCACAGTTCTTGGCCCATAGACGCTAGTTCTTCCTTTATTCCTTTTATCTGTTCACATAAACTGTCCAATGACCCCCTGCATGCGTTCACAGCCCAAAGTACTTATTTTGGCGTCGGCTCTTCCTCCCCAGGTAGAGCAGCATCCGGGGCCATTACAGGAGTTGCCATTGGGATTGTTGCAGGTACAGCCGCAACCCCTAGAGTCTCTCCCGCAGGGCCCTTTTTACTCCCTGTTTTTGGGGCTTTTGTACCGTGGCCTAAGCTTTTTCTATCTGCCACTGTTCCTGTTTGACTTTTTCCCTGCGCTTGTTGATGTTGGGTCCCTTTACCTGGCGAGTTTGCCGAGGTATGGGCAAACTGCTCCAATTTAGCTGCTGTAGCTGTAGCTGCCGCTGCTGCTTGCATTGCTTTCTCTTTCTCTTTTGCCGAGCGCGTTGTTTGAGACCACCCGCTCTCCAAATTAGACTGCTCTTTTTTTGATGACATCCTCTACCCTATACCCTGGTCAACTGCTGATGTCCAGTGTTTGGATAAGCAAAAAATGGATGAGAGAGAGATGGGGGGCCTAAGCTGATTTTAAATAAGTAGGGGTAGTATAAGCTTTTACTTACTATCAGCTCACAGTTCAGTTCAGTTCAGTACAGTTCTTAATTACATGAGCGCACAGATATATCTATCACTCCAATACCAGCAATTGGCAGAAGGACCGGCTCCGGAACAACTCCACTGGCACAGTTCACAATTCCCAGTACACAGCCCACTGCCCTGATACTCAAACCGTCCAGGCCCAGGTAGCCCACAGACTGTCCAGGTGTGTAAGTGTATAGGATAACCTCCACAGCTTCTCCTCCCAGTAGTCTTCAAACAGTTTTACTTTTGCTAGTGTGGCTGCTGCTACTGCACTCTTAATCACAGACTCCCCTCACACATCTATACATACTTTCCTTTGTTTTTTGCTGCACGTACCGGTGTCACTTGATAGATCCGGACATCAGTAGCAGTCTCAGAGTCCCCTCCACTTCCGCCGTGCCAGTAGCCTCTATTCCCGGCGTGCTGGTCTCCTCTCCTCCTCAATTCGTAGCTCCCGCCCTGCTTTTCAGGATCTCGCGAGACCACGTGGAGTACCGCGGGATTACAGAGGGTGATGCCGCTGCTAATGCACGATCCTCAATGTTGGGTTCACAGTGCCTGACGCGTCCATGTATACAGGTATGAAAATAGAAATGGCAATAATCGCGTCTAATGGCAGTACATCTGACACCCACTTCCTTCACATTGCCATTGTCCAAATGGGGGGATAGGACTGGGGGATATGATCAACATGTACAAATATATAAGGGGTCCATATAGTGAACTTGGTGTTGAGTTATTCACTTTACGGTCAACACAAAGGACAAGGGGGCACTCTTTGCGTCTAGAGGACAAGAGATTTCACCTCCAAATACAGAAAGGTTTCTTCACAGTAAGAGCTGTGAAAATATGGAATAGACTCCCTGCAGAGGTGGTTCTGGCCAGCTCAGTAGATTGCTTTAAGAAGGGCCTGGATTCTTTCTTAAATGTACATAATATAACTGGGTACTGACATTTATAGGTAAAGTTGATCCGGGGAATATCCGATTGCCTCTCGGGGGATCAGGGAGGAATTTTTTCTCCTGCTGTAGCAAATTGGATCATGCTCTGCTGGGGTTTTTTGCCTTCCTCTGGATCAACTGTGGGTATAGAATTGGGTATATAGGATTGTACGATATTTTTTTTTTTTTTCTTTTTTTTATGGTTGAACTGGATGGACTTGTGTCTTTTTTTCAACCTGACTAACTATGTAACTATGTAACGGGTGGAGGTCACATGGACATCCTCACTCCTCACAACTCACACCCACCCACCACCTCCATCAACATCCGGTCACGCCCCCTGATCCCTGTGAGGTTGAGTAAAGATACCTTTGCTTAAGTATAAATAATCTGTGTGAAGTATCTTTGTCACTCGGAAGGACTAGTGACCAGCAAATGTAATAATATTTACAGTTTATTGTGTGATGTATGCCGGATTGTGTGTCCTAATACTCAATAGGTCTCACAATCCTTATTCATATCAGTTGTGCTAAGGGAGAGTTTGAGCCACTTCCAGGGGTTGATAGGCAGGACGTAGACCCAAAACAAATAAACAGCAGCTCCTACGGGGGTAGTGCTACATATACAAAAGAGCACCCACCATAAGCAACATTTTGGTGAAGAATGCAGTTCAATCTCCTCCGCAAAGTGGATATACTTTCTTTTCGGGGAAGGGTTTCTTCCCTTGCAAATACTGTTTTGCATGCATACACTCAAAGAAACCACAAGTTGAGTGAACTGACTTTCTATCTACCAAGACAGGACATAACTATCCCATTAAAGATTTCATCAGTTGTCATACTGAAGGGGTGGTTTACAATTTGCAATGTAGTTGCAACATGCAATATGTGGGCAGAACCAAAAGACCCCTTATGGTTAGAATTAGGGAACACGTTCAGAATATTATTAAAGGTTTCCCGAAGAATAATGTCAGTAGACACTTTGCACAGTTTCATAATAATGATCCTACACAACTATCCTTTTGGGGGATAGAAAGATACAATAGACCATGGAGGGGGGCCCATAAGCTGAGGTCCATTATTCAAAAGGAATCTAAATAGATATATACCCTCAAAACTATTGTACCTGATGGGCTCAATGTTGAATTTGATTTGAACTGTTTTTTAAGCAATTTTTAACCACTTAATACATTTTAATATATGTACATTTTAAAATATAAAAAAAAAAAATGTAATGTTGTTTTACACTGTTGTTTTTGTAATGGATTATTCCAACGACATCTCCGGTATGGTTGTTATCAATCTTAATCCCATTTTTAATTTATTAAAGTATTTGTTTAATATTGATACGACGCCTGTGTCGTCGTATTAATATATATTTTTATTAAGAAAATGGCTGCCAGTAAAATGAAGACGTATTTCCTCGGACTTCAAGAAAATGTCCGCCATAGTCTGTGAATATCCCACCAATAAAATGGCCGCCATCATGATAGGAGACACTTAATACGTTATTTGAAAGAATCGTCACATTAATCCAGATAGATCTATATTATTGTTTTTCCCACCAATAAAATGGCCGCCATCATGATAGGAGACACTTACTACGTTATTTGAAAGAATCGTCACATTAATCCAGATAGATCTATATTATTGTTTTTCACTATTGTTCCTTCCTACCCTTCTTTTGGACTTGGAATTTATTGAACATTTATTGGACACTTATTTATCACTTTATGAGTTAGGCACCAGCCATTTCTATTCTCACTCAGGAGCTCGCGCTGATCATTATTTGCTTTATTCCAATTTTTTGTGCACATGTACACTTTTTAGATTGAGCAGCGATTTCCATTTCACTTTTTATATATTTATATTTATATTTATATATATATTTATATATAATATATATTTTGTATATATCCTATTCACTTGGTAAGCGCTAGAGATCACTTTTATATTCACCACCACCCAAGGCCCACTTTATCTGCCCCTGTTTAACAGGGCCATGTAATTACAATTTTTGATCTAATATTTCACTGCAGGGCCCTTTCCTGCGCTCAACAAGAGTAACTGTGATGGGTTACAGTGTTCTGGCGCCACCAAAACCAAAGGCCAAATTTTTCTGCCCCTGTTTAACAGGGGCATGTAATTACAATTTTTGATATAATACAAGAGTAACTGTGAGGGGTATGAAGATACGACCTGGGTCACGGTGTGTATTAGTACCTTCAGCCTGGTTTTTGAAAAGACAGGCAGGATGATTGCACACCTGTGGGCTAGGTTTATATTCCTCTCAGAAAGAGAGCTCAGGGCTCACACTTGGGAACAGCTCCACTCTACAGGCAGGTGGCCTGGGGGAGAGAGGGAGAGGGACTCTAGGAGTCTAAAGCCTCGTACACATGGCCAAGAATCTCATCAGGAAAAAACTTGTCATTTTTCTTGACGAGATTCTTGGACAAGAAACTTGTCCCGGCCGAGTGTACACACAATCCATTCAAAGAACCCGCGGTTCTTTGAATGGAGCAAACGCGGTAACGTAATCGACTACGACGAACGTGCGCTCGTCACATTCGATGCCGTCGCCGCCATCTTGCTACACCCTACCTATGCCTAGGAAGCTACCGCGCATCCGTCAAAGTCATTTCAAGCATGCGCGGGTTTCCACGGCGACAGGTAAGTGTACACACACTCACTTTTCTCGTCGAGAAACATGCTGAACAGAATCTTGACGAGAAAATGGAGAATCCTGATGAGAAAATAGAGAGCAGGTTCTCTATTTTTCTCGTTGAGATTCTTGTCGCTTTTCTTGACGAGAAACCTGATAGCCGTGTACACACGACCGATTTACTCGGCAAGAAAGCTCTGCCAGCAAGTTTTTTGCCGAGAAACTCGGTCGTGTGTACGAGGCTTAAGGCTGCAGGTGGAAGTCTGAGCGTGGATGTCTGCAGAAGGCAGATATGGCCCGCGACCAAGCAGCACGAAGCTGAGCTGAGCTTTCCAGGAGGGAGTTTTGACTAAGTAAGAGTGAGTGAGCCAGGAGGCTGAAATTTCTGTTATACCATGATGGTGGAACCCCCTGCGAGGGAAGATTTTCTGTGACGTTTGTTTCGTTTAAATAAAATTGGGCTGCTACGCCCTAAAAAATACAGTTTGGACTGACCGGTGCTCCTTAAAACGCATACACCACTAGAGCGTTTTCACCCCGGATCGTTACAGGGGTTACAGTGTTCTGGCGCCACCAAAACCAAAAGCCAAATTTTTCTGCCCCTGTTTAACAGGGGCATGTAATTACAATTTTTTTAATAATATTTCACAGCAGGGCCGTTCCTGCGCCCAACAAAAGTAACTGTGAGCGCTTACAGTGTTCTAGTAAAAATTGGGGTATCCGCGCAAAATGGATGTGATATGCTGCTGCCCCCCCTGTGGTTTGTCCTTTGCAGGGCAAATGGTAATAAAAATTTTAGTGGGTAATGGGGGTATTGGCGCTGCTATATTTTAATTGTACTAATCCCAATGGAACAGGAACAGGTTGGAACAACCAGCTAGGTGGCACTGTGCTATACCCTGCACATGAGTTCCCCTGGAGTGTGGGACAATACTGCCAAAATAATGGAATGAATTAATGTAGCATGCATCCAATCCTGTGACAAGTAATCAACATCAGGGTGTATGCCAATGTGACCCTAAAGGTAGGTCACCTTGTGTGGAGGGTCAAACTCCTATGTACCGTGAAAGTGCAAATGCCTTCCTACTGTAAGTGATATATCCACACCCTGTGAGATGCTCAGATTATTCTAAATACTATCCAGTGAACATATATTAACATACAAATTAACCAGCGAGCATAAAAATACAATGTGTATTAATGAATTAGTTTTAGACGCCTGGCTTACACTACCTTTGGTGTGCCTACAAGCGTAATGTTTATATAGGTGATATGAATTCTATAAAACTCAAAAAAGAAAAAAGAAAAATTGTGCAAAAAGTATTATCCAGCAAAAAAGTTCCGGTCACTGCCCCAGGTGGGAGCTGCCAAGTGACCAAATCCAGGGA
Organism: Rana muscosa; assembly: GCA_029206835.1. Classification (NCBI taxonomy): domain Eukaryota; kingdom Metazoa; phylum Chordata; class Amphibia; order Anura; family Ranidae; genus Rana; species Rana muscosa. Next base: position 854,363,060 of record CM055121.1, on the reverse strand, counting down.
TAAGATATATTGTGTAACTGTGACAGAAAGTTCCGCTTGATTATATCCCAATAGTTAAACTCAAAGTGACTTCTGTGATATATATTCCAACAGTTGAATTCTCAAGCGAAATTAGGGTGACTTTTTGTGCTCCCCTCTCATATGGGTCCCCACTCACCAGACTGAAGTACCCCTGCAGAGGAGGGAGATCCCAAGATTGGGAGAGACAGAACGAACTTCCCCAGAGGAACACCGATCGAACAGGCGGAGAAGAGGAAAGAGAGGAGGGAAGAAGAAAACGACAAAGGGAATACTAGGGGAAGGCATCTACAACCTTAGTAGTGGCACTTTTACAAAGAAAGAATTGGGAGTTCTGGATAAGGGCCTCAAATATGCCCCTGACAAACAATTTGACAAGTTTGAGGTCTATATTGACCTTCAGAAATGTATGAGAAAACTTAACCTAAAGAAACACTTTGCATTAAATCAAGATACAAGGATAACGGAACCCACGGCTTATAAACAAACCACACTGAGAAACAACTCCCTCTATAACCCACAAACCCCGGGTAACCAATGCCTGGGAGCGTTTAAGAAGATGGTAGAGGAGAATATAAGAAACCTGGAAAGGAAAGCACAAAGGAATAATAAGAATATATGGAAAACCATCAAACAAAAATAGAGAAAAGAAGGAAGTGGTAATAAGACCAGCCGATAAGGGGGAGGTCTGGTTATACTTAATAAACTAGACTAAGAGGAGGAAATGGATAACCTTTTGAAAGTGGAAAATACATATAGAATACTTAAAGGCAATCCGAAGTTGGCCCTCGAAGGTAAACTAAAATCCTTTGTCACTAAGGGCAGGGCTCTGGGGATTCTTAACCAGAAAGAGGCAGAATATCTGATATCTGAGTCAAGCAAAACACCTGTGATATACCATGTCCCTAAAATTCATAAAAGAACAGTGAAACCACCAGGGAGACCCATCATAAGTGGGATTAACTCAATTTTTTCCAGATTGAGTGAATACTTGGACAAGTTTTTGAAACCATTGGTAATTAAAGGCAAATCTAATTTGAGGGATAGCTCGCATCTGCTGGGTGAACTTCACAACCAAACAGATTTTGCAGACTGCCTAATTGCCACCATTGATGTGGACTCCCTGTATACAAGCATTGTGCAGGCTGATGGATTAAAGGGGGTGGAGAAGGCCCTACATGAGCCCACAGAGATAAAACAGGAACAGATCAACTATATCCTTGAAGGCTTACAGTTAGCCATGGAAAATAAAAAAATTTGGTGCAAAAAACACTACTACGTACAAACCAAGGCCGTAGCAATGGGGGCACGTTATGCCCCGAGCGTGGCAAACTTATTCATGGATATGTGGGAGGAAGAATATATCTACCATAAAAACATACCACAGATACAATTTTATAAGACGTATATACACAGTATAGCACAGTGACACCTACCTGGTTGTTCCAACCTGCTTACAGTGTTCTGGTGCCACCAAAACCAAAGGCCCATTTTTTCTGCCCCTGTTTAACGGGGGCATGTAATTACTATTCTTTATATAATATTTCATAAAAGGGCCCATTCCTGCCCCCAACAAGAGTAACTGTGAGGGGTTACAGTGTTCTGGTATCACCAAAGCCCAGTTTTTCTGCAGAGTATATAGGGCATGCCGTATAGTGTATACCGTATATACTCGAGTATAAGCCGACCCGAATATAAGCCGAGGAACATAATTTTACCACAAAAACTGGGAAAACTTATTGACTCGAGTATAAGCCTAGGGTGTGTCTCACTTTGCCTCACTGTGTCAATGCCTCACTGTGTCCATGTCCATGCCTCACTGTGTCAATGCCTCACTGTGTCCATGCCTCGCTGTGTCCATGACTAGACGGACGTTTAACATGGGAGTCTATAGAAGGGGTGCCCGGCTTTGAAAAATCTATGCTCCCCGGCCATAAGTCCCCCGGACAAGAAACTTTGCAAACTTGTAGAGGAAGAGTGGGGCTACATGTGCGCCAAGTTTGGGGTCCAGAGGACCTACGACCAGCCGGTACCGGGTCCCCAAATTCACCAGAGAAATGACCGTTTAACATGGGAGTCTATGGAAGGGGTGCCCGGTTTTGAAAAATCGGTGCTCCCCGGCCGTAGGTGCCCTAGATAAGAAACTTTGCACACTGGTAGAGGAAGAGTGGGGCTATATGTGTGCCAGGTTCCCAAAGTCCAGGAGACTCGAGTATAAGCCGAGGGGGGTATTTTCAGCACAAAAAATTGTGCTTAAAAACTCGGCTTATACTCGAGTATATACGGTATATATATTGCTGTTCAGAGTATATGCATGGGGGCCTGGGGGACCCCCACGCCATTTTTAAAAAAAAATTATGTGGGGTTCCCCTTAATATCCATACCAGACCTGAAGGGCCTGGTATGAATTTCCGGGGGGACATCCACGCCATTCTTTTTTGGTATTTTTATCTATTTTGCCGGGATCCTACAATACATTACAGCCGCAAGCAGTTTTAAATCACATTTTTTTATTTTAGAAATGTAATTTTGCTGTGGTACTGTTATAAACATGGGAAAGATGCGCTACTTTACATGCATACTAGGGCACCCCCCAGGCACGATATATAAAGGAATATTTAATTTTTATTGTTTCACTTTAAGCATTATTAAAATCACTGTGCCAAGGTAGCTATACCCTGTGTTTACGCAGGGTTGCTCTTAAATTTACCTGCAGGTATAGCTACCTTGGCACATTGTTGGGGAGCAATTGATTTCACTCTAAGTCTGTAATTGCTGCGCTTCTCTCTTTTTCTGCTAGGTGGCGGGGTACCTGGTGGCATTAGATACGAGAAGGGCATTGCAAGGTCAGATTATGTGTATATGGGGTATCCCAGCCAATGGGCAGGGGTTTTCTTAAATCCCTTGGCCTGCTGGGAGAACCTATATATTTGGGTGGAGTCAGGTGATCAGTGTTCTGTGCCACCTGGGTGGCTGTCTGGGTGGACGTGTGTTGTATTGCCCGGGCTGCTAGGCCAGAGTTTGGGCCTATCCTGGGCACATCTGGCTGCTAGGCTGAGGGCCTATCCAGAAGCAAGAGAGTAGCGCAGGGTTGGGATTGCGGCTTGCAGTCCTACTAGAATTGACGGTTCTGCCGGCCGGAGAAACTGTCGTGGTCGGAGGTGGAGGGGAAGCTGTCGCCACTAAGGGACCAACCACCTTATTGCCAGGGACCACAGTGAGTAGATTAAGCAAGTACCGGAGCAGAATTCTCACCAACTGGGGACGGTAAAGAATCGGTAACACATCAGTGGGTGTTAAGCCAGGGACCCAGCCAGCGGAGGTGACGTTGCAGAGCAGCCTTGTGTGTCAAGCCAGGGACCGAGCAGGCCAGTGGGGTGAAGCTTGAGAAGTATCTTGAGTCCAAGCTAGGGACACAGCAGAGAAGCGGGGGTGACACTTGAGGAAGATACTACGGTGAAGATTGGAGGAGCTCACGGGATTCAGTGGCAGTGAATCATCTAGTCTAGTGAGAGAGACTGGGAGCTAAGTGAGCTGAAGAACTACAAGAAGTGATTGTATTGGAAGTAAAGGAACTGTTACACTTTGTGTTAGAAACTGTTAAAGACTGTTGCCATAGGAGACAGCATTCCTACACATGTAGATGTGGCATCTTGCTGGAGGCCTTTACCTGCATGGCTGTCCTCCTGTTGAAGTCTTGGTGTCTGCCAATTAACATTGCAATTACCTAAGGGTGTCCTGGCCCTAACCCTCTCTCCCAAAGTTCTGTTCAAGAGAAATAAAATCTCTTTGCATTCAAGAAGTGTCTGGCGCCCAATTAAAATACCTTGTATTACACCCACTATGCTTTGCAACTCACCATAAACTCACCATAAACAGAAGGATGTCAGCTATCTCTGGCCCTGGAGGTTCTCATTAAACTGAAGGAGGCCTGGGACCTTGCTACATACATTATCTCACAAAAGTGAGTACACCTTTTTGTAAATATTTTATATCTTTTCATGTGACAACACTGAAGAAATTACATATTGCTACAATGTAAAGTAGTAAGTGTACAGCATGCATAACAGTGTAAATTTGCTGTCCCCTCAAAATAACGTAACATACAGCCATTAATGTCTAAACTGCTGGCAACAAAAGTGACACCCCTAAGGGAAAATGTCCAAATTGGGCCCAAAGTGTCAATATTTTGTGTGGCCACCATTATTTTACAGCACTGCCTTAATCCTCTTGGGCATGGAGTTCACCAGAATTGTATTGCGATTTGAACCAATTAAAAGCTGTCCTCCATCAAAGTTATCTCTTTGCATCCGTGTGCTTCATACAAAGTCCCGCCCTCTACTTTCCTTTTTGAGAACTTCACGTGTTGCAACTGGAGTCCTCTTCCACTCCTCCATATTGACATCACGGAGCTGGTGGATGTTGGAGACCTTGCGCTCCTCCACCTTCTGTTTGAGGATGCCCCACAGATGCTCAATAGGGTTTAGGTCTGAAGACATGCTTGGCCAGTCAATCACGTTTAACCTCAGCTTCTTTAGCTAGGCAGTGGCCATCTTGGAGGTGTGTTTGGGGTCGCTATATTGTTGGAATACTGCCCTGCCGCCCAGTCTCCGAAGGGAGGGGATCATGCTCTGCTTCAGTATGTCACAGTACATGTTGGTATTCATGGTTCCCTCAATGAACTATAGCTCCCCAGTGCCGGCAGCACTCATGCAGCCCCAGACCATGACACTCCTACCAACATGTTTGACTGTAGTTTTGATTACTTGTCATCAATAAGTTATTGGCACCACATCCCTTTAATTGGTAACAATAACCGCTGGGCATGTGGATGGCTGGGAGCGAACATCTTGCGGCGGTGCAGCAGCTGGGGCAGGGAAATTTGCCTGGTACAATCGGACGTCGGTGTACCGATAGCAGATTGCCCGCAAGTACTTGGCTGTGACACACCTAATTCTACACCTTCATTCCTCTCAGTGCAGGTTTCAGAGAGGACTGAAGGTATAGTGGGGTTGGAGATCCCAGCTGATGAGGAGCAAGGAGAGGTCCGCCTTGTTCTTTGGTGTGGGTCTTTTAGGTGTGCTTGCCAACGGACTGCATGGCAGGTCGACATATGTCTGGTCAAGCACGTGATGCCCAAGCGGCTGATGTTTTGGCCACGCGAGATACGCTTTAGACATATGTTGCAAATGGCAATGGTGCGATCTGTTGCACACATCTGAAAAAAGGCCCACACCAAAGAACTTTTGGAATAACGCGCAGAGACAGCAGCGCCCTGCACATGCGGAGCTCTGCGGTGTGATGCAGTCGGTGTGCTGCCCTTAAGCTGGCTGGCATCCTGCCTCGTTGGAGATGTGCCTTCTCCTCCTCCTCTTCCTCCTCCTCTCTCCTATCAGGCACCCACGTGGAGTCAGTGACCTCATCATCCCCTCCCTCCTCATCACTGGAGCCAATCTGGCAGTATGCTGCAGCTGGGGGAACATAACTGCCAGATAGCTGACCTTGTTGGGCACCCCCTCTCTCTGGGCTCACGTTACTACCCCCTCTCTCTGAGCTCACGTTACTGCCTTTCTCCAGATGGGTTCCATCATCAGAGCCTTCAAAACGCTGGGCATCCTCCTGGAGCATGTACCCAACACTGTGGTCAAACAGTTCGGGGGACTCCTTAGGAGGACATGGTGGGGCTGGAGAAGGAGAGACTGATGCCATTGAGCCGAGGGAAGAGGCCGCTTTGGCAGCTGCTTTGCCAGACAAAGTACCCTGAGCCTGGGTGAGAGAGGATGAGGAGGAGGAGGACGGCTTGGTCATCCACTCTACCAAGTCTTCGGCATGTTGCGGCTCAACATGGCCAGCTGCCGAAAAGAAGGACAAGCGTTTCCCACGGCCAAGTGCTGATGAGAATGCACCGTGTCCACGACCAGCATCATTGTTTCCTCTAGACACAGAGCCTGCTTGCCCTCTTTTTTATTGCCTCGTGACTGTCTGCCTCTCATTGTTTGCCTTCCAGACATACTAATGGCCTGCTGTGGTGTTAGTATGGGAAAAGCAGCAATTGTTTTCAGTTAGTTTTAGGTGAAAACTGTGCAGAGGACACAGTACACTGAAAATACTTGCAGCTCTCTGCTTGTGGTTTTATTATGAGAACACCACTATAATAGTATTAGTCACTAACTGTATCCAGGTGAGCTTTAGGTGAATGCTATGCAAAGCACACAGTAGTACACTAAGTGAAACACTGACTGTCTGCAGCTAGCACAATCACCGGCCTGCCTGTCACAGTATAGAGAATAACTGTATCCAGGTGAGCTTTAAGTGATCGCTATGCAAAGCACACAGTAGTACACTAAGTGAAACACTGACTGTCTGCAGCTAGCACAATCACCGGCCTGCCTGTCACAGTATAGAGAATAACTGTATCTAGGTGAGCTTTAGGTGATCGCTATGCAAAGCACACAGTAGTACACTAAGTGAAACACTGACTGTCTGCAGCTAGCACAATCACCTGCCTGCTTGTCACAGTATAGAGACTAACAGGAAGGGATTTAGCTAAACTCAATACAGTGTATAAATATATATACAACACCTAGGATGCATATATATCCTCTACACACTGTAACAGCAGCTAACTGACTCGCCTGCCTGCTCTATATAACTCAATATAAATGACACTGTCTATCTTTCTGAAACTGCCTCTTTCACAAACGCCAACACACTACACAAGGCCGACTTCCAGGCGGCCTTATATAGTGTGGGGCGTGTACTAAACCCCCTGAGCCATAATTGGCCAAAGCCACCCTTGCTTCAGCTTCCCCAATGCCTCTTATGTGTAAACTACCCTGTGTCCCCATGTACTAAACCCCCTGAGCCATAATTGGCCAAAGCCACCCTTGCTTCAGCTTCCCCAATGCCTCTTATGTGTAAACCACCCTGTGTCCCCATTAGGGGCACAGGGTGAATGAAAACCCCACTATGATCTGTGCTAATCAGATTCAATGCTGTATATATATTGTATATAGATTGGATGTATACTGTGTGTGGGGGTTGTGTAATCATTGCTGTGATGAGGTGGGGGGTGATTTACATTCTACTGTCTAGTGTGGCTAGTGGGAATTAAGCCTATAATTATAAGTTGTGGAACTAGCAGACAGACAGGTTAATTTAAGAGATGCTGAGGTGTCACCTGTCTACTGTGTAATGGTAATGAACCTCAGCTATGCTACACATCCTTTCATTGTGAGATGTATATTAGGAGCTCGTTATGTATCTATTGTGTGAAGTCTTTTGATAATGGGAGTTAAGCCTGTAATTATAGGTATGGTACACTGGCAGCCAGACAGTCTGCTGAATATAAAGGTCATGTATAACCGTTTAAACTGAAATGTAAATTGGGTCTGGTCAGAGGTGTATGATGGGAGGAGGGTCAGAAGCTTCTCTCTGTGTGTATAAGAGTTGTAGTACTTTTGCAATAAAGTGTCAGTTCATTTTGGAAAGATACAGAGCATTGTCTCGTTCTTTTGGAAGGATTAATTCCTATGGGAAGTGGTCGCCTGACTGTGGAGTATCGCTAGCGAATGTGTGTCCAGGAGAGGGAAGAGATCTTAAACGGCGTTTAACTCCTTTTCAGATTTGGGGTGCCGTTACAGATATATTTACAATAATTGTACAAAAGATACACAAAGCAGGAAGTTATACACAGTACATGTATCAAATCCCAAATGTGGCTGGGGTCACAAGGACCAATACATGGAGGAAGCAAACATTTACCTGTAAGAAGATGGACTGGTTGAAAAGGTATAGATACCTGTTAATGGCGCCAGGTAGGAGCACGCCGTAGTGAGCTCCATGACTCCAAACCCCCTAATGCGTTTGAATTGATCCTTTATATATTCCCGCCTGGCTGAAATCCCTTTCCAAGGTCCCCGCATCCCAGTACTAGTGCCGTGCTGGACCGTACACGCCGGCCATGGATGGGGATTAGCTGGTCCGTGTGAGCTCCTCCGCGAGTACAGCGGGTGTAGACGGCTACTGGAGAGTGAGCGGAGGTGTCCAGGAGACCGCACGGTGTCCCCCTCCCTGCACTGTGGAGAGACCAGTGGCGGTCTAGGCTCAGTGGAAGTCTAGCAGGAAACAGTGAAGAGCAGCGGGGAGCCCCCGGTACCAGTGAGCTGGAGAGGGTCTTGGTCTGTGGATGAAGCTGGAGAAGGTATGTGGGGATACAGGAACTCAGGCTGGTCCGGCGGTGGCTTGGTGGGATCGTGGAAAGCCAAGAACAGCCGAGACTAACCGGGCAAAGCCGAGAGCAGCTGGCAGGAGACTAGCAGGTGTAAAGGGGAAGCTATCGGCAGCGTTGGAAGATCAGTGCATCCTGCAATACATGTTAATATGTTAGCACTCACCTCACCTAAGTTTAAGAAAAGAAAGAAAGACCCCCTATTTTTTTAGCAAAATATTTTGGCTGCAGCTTTAAACCTCTGTAATAAAAACATATATTTCTTGCTGGACATCTATTGAAGGAATTAAACAGAATAAAAACTTTCCCCCCCCCTTTTTTTTTTTTTTAAACTGACTGGCCTGCTATTTAAGATCAGTAGTAAAGGATATTTTTTCTCTTTTGGTGTGTTTTTTTTATTTTTTGGAGATCCTCTATAACGGTTTCATCATTAGCTTCACAACTAGTATAATAGCAAGCCTATATGGCAGAGTGAACTGAACTTATCAGAGATTATTCTATGAGGTTCTGAGCCGGTTACTGTTTTTCAGTTTTTTTTTTTTGTTTTTTTTTGTGTTGTTTCTGGTTATATTCATCTTTGATACCATCTCTGATTATTCCCCTCAAAATCTGGACCCGAGCGATACTTAACGACATCCTATATTGTAATCCAAGGTGGCCAGGTAAGGGGAGATAGGAAAGGGGAGAGAGTGGTGAGTACCTCCCCCAGTACACCTACCCAGGATTGTTGGAACTTACTTATTTTTCACCTGCAAAATTTTTACTTATTTTTTGTACTACACGGTTAGGATTTTGAGATACTGCTGGATAGAACTAAGTGGAACAGCCTAACAAAGGAATTATAGAAATATCGTATCTTAGAGATACAGTGACTGTACATTGTGGGACATACAGTAAAAGGATAAAGAAAGTAACGCTAGGAAACCTTTAAATAAACAAAAGACTATACAACCACAAGCAGAACACGTCTAGTAGGAAAGGACTGTCGGGTGGATCCTTTTTTGGCCGGCCAGCCATCTAAGACCGGTAGTAAGGGGTATACATTTTTTTTTTTTTTTTTGTGGAGATCCTTTACAATAACAGTTTCATCATAACAAAGACCCCACACGGCATTCTGAATTGAATCTATCAGAAAATATTTTGTGAGGTACTGAGCTTGCTCTGTGTTTTATTTCTGATACCATGAATTCATATTAGATAAAATTAATTGAGATTGAATAGAATTTGAACTCACCAGAAATTATTCCACAAGGTTTTGTGCCTGTTCCTGTTTTTTTTTATTATACATTGTTTATATAAACTCTGTTTTTTTTTTCTCTCTTCCTTCGGGAGGGCGATGATAGAGGGGGAGCAGTGGCGAAGTCACCCCGCTCAAGTCTAAGCCCTGGCCCCATGACTAAATATGTGACATTAGGAGGAAGAGGAAATAGCCAGGCCATAGAAACGCAACAGAACATCAAGGGGTCTCAAAATGAAGTAAAGGAGAAAAAGGAAAAAAAGGCTCAGAATAAAATACCCATAGAAACAAATATGCATATAGATTCTCGTGCTGAAATAGAGGTGGAAACAGAAGTGGAGATAGGGAGAGATGAGGAACAACAGAGAAAAGATCAACTCCCAATGAAATCTGATATGGAAAATATGTTTGCAGTTCTGGAGAAGTCGCTGAAAAATCTAGAGAGCTCTCTGAAAACAGCTATAATCCATAAAGATGTGGGTCACTTACTTACGAGAGTGGAAGAAATGGGGAAAAAAAGCAGATAACCATACAACTACAATAAAGGAGCTTAAAGGTGAAATAAGAATACTGAGGACAGAACAGCGAGATCAGGAATATAGAATGGAAGAACAGGAAAATAAGAACAGAAGAAAGAACCTGTGAATAAGAGGACTCCCCAAAAGCTCCCAAAGAGAAGATTTGAATAGAAATAATAGGGAAAATGTTTAATCCATTACTGGGAAAGCAAGAAGCAAATGTTATAAAAATCGAAGGAGCCTATAGACTAAGGAGACCCACGGGAATCCCGGTGGAAAGTCCAAGGGATATAATAGTAAGATTTGAAAAACTGGAGGAAAAAAATCAAATATGGAGAAATATGAAGGGTAAGCCCCCAATAAAATATGAAGAAAAACTATTACAATTTTTCCGGACTTATCCCAAGACACCTTAAGAAGAAGACAGATGTTAAAACCATTGCTGAAAACCTTACAAGACCATGAGATCCAATATAATTGGGGGTTCCCTGCATGCCTGATAGGCAGAAAAAATGGACACACAGCAAAACTCAGGTTTTTGGAAGACACAAAGGAGTTCTGTGATAAACTGGAAATCCCCATACCAGAAGCCCTACGGGGAAGAAATACCAGGCAAGAAAGGGAAATGCAAGAAGAACAATGGTATTTGACTCCCAAGAGGAAAACTTTTGGAGTAGGGAAAAATAGAAATATAAAAAGTTATAAGAGCAGGGTTGGGGGGAGGAAGGGGGTGAGAGGTAGGGAGAAGAGAATAGAAATAGAAATGGACATTAAAAATGGGGGTTTGGAGACCTGGCCTTGCAGGGAGCCCCTGAGCCATCTTCCTTTATATAAGCGAGGAAGGCAATAGCGCCAAACAGTACACCACCTCAGAGTAAGATAGTAGAGGGGCAAAGGAGAGCCACAGAAACCTGCTGAAAGACCATGGGTCTAAAACATCTAATGAGAGGGGGGGAAATGGGGAGGGGGGTAGGTTATAGGGAAGAAAATGGTTTGTTGAAAAAAAAGATGAAAAAGACTTTCCAGATGAACTGTTGTCCCCAGAAGTGGGGGGAGGGAGTGACCCCCCCTGCGCCTATTAGGACCTGAGGTCTCTTCATCCCTGCATAATAAAAAAGAGAAGAGAGAGAAAAATGGATGAATTAAAATGTATAACCTATAATGTTAGAGGACTAAACTCCCCACAGAAGCGACACATGGTGTTACAGGAATTAGAAAGAACAGGTGCAGAAATAATATTCTTACAAGAGACCCATCTGGCATTAGATTCTAACATTAAATTATATTCCAGGAAGATTCCTACATGGTACTATGAAGACTCCCCTACGAAAAGGGCAAAGAGAGTGGCAATAGGTTTCGGGAATAAAGCTGGCTTTGAGATTGAGGAGAGGAAGGTGGACCCAGAACGTAGATTCTTGTTCCTGAGAGGAACCATACAAGGCACGAAATACAACCTGGCAAATGTCTACTGCCCCAACAAGCATCCCAAAAAATATTTGCTAGAGATATTAAAGGACTTGGCTGAATTTAAGAAAGGACACTTAATACTGGCTGAAGATTTTAACTTTATTATGGAAAGCAAATTAGATACTACCTCTGGGGCTGTAGATAAGGAAAAAAAAAGAACGAAGAAGTATTAAAATAAAATAGTTTGAACACCAATTAGTAGACGTTTGGAGGATCCTAAAACCCAGCGTAAAAGATTTCACATATCACTCGACAATACATGATATGTATTCTAGATTGGACTACATATTGATTGAACATAGAGCACTGGAGACAGTCATGGAAACATCAATCGGAATAGCCACAATATCAGATCACGCCCCAGTGACAATGAAGCTGAAACTAAAAGGGGAAGTGTCGGGGAGAGGAGCATGGAGAATAAATGAAGAAATAATTGCAGATGAAGAAGTAGAGAAGACCATAAGAACAGAAATTGATCAGTATTTTCTGACCAATGAAACACCAGAGCTATCTAAAGCAACAATCTGGGAAGCACACAAGGCTGTCATAAGGGGCCAATTGATAGCTATCAGGGCCAGGAAAAATAAAGAAAGAGAAACCACCACGCGAAAAATCCTAAAAGAGATATACGATCTGGAACAAAGCCACAAAAAGCAAGCTGAGAAGGAAATTCAACGAACCTTAATATCAAAAAGAGAACTATTGAAAGATCTTATGGAGCAAGAAACAAGCAAGGAGTTTAATAGACTTAAAAAGGAGAGATATAAAGGGGGAAACAAGCCTGGAAAATACCTTGCAAAAATGCTAAGGTGGAATAAGTCTTTAAATTACAGAGAGAGAAGATAAAAAATGAAAGAGGAGAAATGGTGAACAAAACACTTGATATCACAACAGCATTTCAAACATACTATAGTGCACTATATGCGATTAGAAATGAAGACACACACAAGAAGAAAGAGAAGAGGAAAATAAAAATACAAGAATATTTAAAGGACGCAAAACTGCCAATAATCCAAGAAGAACGGTTGATAGCCCTTGAAGCATTAATCACTCAGGAAGAAATCATAAAAGCATTGAAAGAAACACCTACTGGGAAAACCCCCGGACCGGATGGGTTCACCATCAAATTTTATAAAAAGTTTCAGAATCAGCTGATCCCGAGACTATGTGACTACCTTAAAGCGAAAGTAAACTCATCGATTTAACAGTTTCAAAAAGCAGTTACATTCCCGGCACGCCGGGAATGACAACTGTCACATTGGTTGTGCGCTCAACCAAACTGTCAAACCATCCAATGGCTGGTGTCATAACTGATCACATGTGCAGCATCATGGCAGTTGAAGATTAAACACAGGCCAAGATGGCAGCTTCCTTGCCTGAAAATGATAGGAGGGTTTACTTCCACTTTAACAAAATTGGGGAAGATGAGGAAATAAGATGTGAATCTTTAATGGCCCATATTACAATGATACCAAAACCAGGAAAAGACAAGACGCTATGTTCCAGCTACAGGCCAATTGCATTATTAAATGCAGATACAAAGACATATGCAAAAATCCTTGCTATCCGATTAAAGAATCTAATGCCAGATTGGGTAGACCCAGATTAGACTGGGTTTATACCCGGAAGAGAGGGCAGAGATAATAGTTTAAAAACGATACTATTGCTGCGTAAGAATAAGAGTGGAAAAACCCAAGTCTTACTCCTGTCAATAGATGCTGAGAAAGCATTTGACAGTGTAGACTGGGGATTCATGATGGATACGCTCCACCATTTGGGATTGGGACCCAAAATTAGAAATTGGATACAAAATCTGTATAGCAGACCTATGGCAATGGTGAAGGTCAATGGTAGGACGTCACTGCCCTTCGAAATACACAATGGAAAAAGGCAGGGGTGCCCACTCTCGCCACTTCTATACGTACTAACGCTGGAGCCTTTCCTTGCGACTATGCAGAATAACCAGAGTATAGGAGGGACGAGTGTGGGTGAAGAGGAACACAAGGTAGCGGCATATGCCGACGATATTTTAATGTACATAACTAATCCAAGGGTGACCTTGCCAAATGTAATTAAGGAAATAAGAAAAAGTACGGAGAACTTTCAAATTTTTAAATAAATCCTATAAAAACAAAAATTTTAAACATAGGAGTGGGGAAAAAAGAAGAACTTGCATTGCAAAAATAATTTCCATTCACGTGGGTAAGAGGAGAGTTGGCCTATTTGGGAATTAAACTGACACCTACAGTGGAAGGCCTGTACCTGGCAAATTATATTCCTTTATTGAATGAGGTCAAAATAGAATTAAAGAAGAATACAACGAGATAGCTTTCATGGTTAGGATTAGGAAGGATACATTTCTTCAAGATAGCTATGCTCCCAAAAATTACATAAATTTCAGATGTTACCTATAGATATACTACAGAGCTTTTTTAAGACTATAAAAACAATGTTGATAAAATACATATGGCAAAACAAAAAGCCGAGATTGAAATATGCAATAATAACAAGGGAAAAAGAAAAAGGAGGTTTATCTGCACCAGACATAAATAGATATTACAAGGCTACGATTATTGCACGAATGGTGGAATGGGGAAATAAAGAAAAAGAGAAAAAATGGGTTTGGATTAAAAATATTTTAAGTAAAACCACACTTCACAAAAACACATGGATACCACGGAAACACAGAGCACTGGACTCAGACACGCACAAATGAATTAAAAATGTCTTTAAAATATGGGATTTAATTCATAGACAGAACAAATGGACCTACAATTCACCTCTAATTGCACTCACGGAAACAAAAAATTTTATCACTGAGAATGGGACTTGGTTCAGGAATAAAATGGGGACAGCACAAATAAAGGACATCACGGATCAGGGCAAGATAAAAACACTACAGGATTTAAAGGAAAAAAATGGGTGGGATATCAACGAATGGGAATATCTACAACTAAAACACCTGATAAACTCTATGCCTTCACCTATTAGAGATGAAAAGAAACTAACAGCACTAGAAACGTTATGCACCGTACAAACCCCACTAAGTCATGTGATATCAAGAGTATATCGAATTCTGACAGATCTAGAAGCACAGGGAAAATCTTATTTTATAGAGAAATGGGAAAAATAAATAAATATGAAATTGGACGAACAGCAAGTTAAAAGAATAATAGCAGATGTACATAATAATGCAACGGATATGAATACAATCGAAATGAACTATAAATGTATTTCAAGATGGCATAGGACACCTGAAATGATTCATAAATTTAGTAAAGACAAATCCCCATTGTGCTGGAGAGAATGTGGTCAGATCGGAACGACCACACATATATGGTGGGACTGTCCAAAGATAAAGGACTATTGGCAGGAAATCCAGGAATACATAACAGCAATAACTGGAGAAAAGGTACCGAATACTATACAGGTCTGTCTATTTCATGAATCAAAATATGCAAACAAAAACTATAGGAAAACACTAATTCCAACATTGATAAATGCAGCAAAAGGATTGATACCAAAAAACTTGTTAAGTACGAGAAAACCAGACATAAAAGAATGGTTTGAAACACTGGAAAATTACAACAAAATGGAATACCTATGTAGTTGCGATATGGGGCAACTTGATAGACATAATAGGAGCTGGGGGCAGTGGAAGGACTTTAAATCTTCGAAGAAATACCTGAAAAAAATGATAGAAGACAACAGAGAATGAAATAAGATGAAAAGGAGTGAACAAACCATTAGGGAGAGGGGGAGGGAGATAGGGAGGGGGGAGGGTAGGGTTTAAAAACAATATCAATTAATGGGTAAAAATATTTCGTTTTTTTTTTTTTTATAAAATAATAAAAGCAGTAAATTAAGCACTTCGCGCCCGGGCAATGCTGAAAAGACGTCTGCATTGCGGCGCCGAAGTGCTGACAGGACGTCCATGGACGTCCTCCTCTCCCCCCCCCCCCCCGCGCGCCCCCGCGAGTGCGCATCGGGGAAAATCTGTGTTGGCCGTGTCCCTTGGACACAGCCAATCACAGATCGTGCTGAATGGCCAATCACAGAGGCCATTCAGCACTCGATCTCACTGCCCAATGAGAGATGATCTCAAATGTAAACATATGAGATCATCTCTCATTGCCGGCTTTCTCTCCTCACACAGAGACAGCGTGTGAGGAGAGAGAGAGATCTGTGCTGCAGCTACAGTCAGTGAGTGATAAAACATACACACACAAGTTAACAACACTGCTCACAGTCCCTGCCAGTGCCATCTGCTGCCAGTGCCACCTGCCAGGGCCATCTGCCACCTGCCAGTGCCATCTGCCAGTGCCACCTGCCAGTGCCATCTGCCAGTGCCACCTGCCAGTGCCACCTGCCCGTGCCACCTGCCCGTGCCATCTGCTGCCAGTGCCACCTGCCAGTGCCATCTGCCACCAGTCCCATCTGCCACCAGTGCCACCAGTCAGTGCCATCTGTGCCACCTGCCAGTGCCACCTGCCAGTGCCATCTGTGCCACCTGCCAGTGCCATCTGTGCCACCTGCCAGTGCCATCTGCCAGTGCCATCTGCTGCCAGTGCCACCTGCCAGTGCCATCTGCCAGTGCCATCTGCTGCCAGTGCCACCTGCCAGTGCCATCTGCCACCGCCATCTGCCACCAGTGCCATCTGCCACCAGTCCCATCTGCCACCAGTGCCACCAGTCAGTGCCATCTGTGCCACCTGCCAGTGCCATCTGCCAGTGTCATCTGCTATCAGTGCCACCTCATCAAATGGCTAAAAGAGTATTCTCAGCCGAGGAGGCGTACGAAATTCTTGCGGCCGACGGGAGCAACGGGGAGCGCTCCGATTCGGATTCCTCCGCATATTCAGATGAGTCTGACGTGGACTACGAGCCTGTCATAAGCAGTGGATCAGTGACGGAGGAGGATACGGAGACGGCGGAGGAGGAGGAGGAGGAGGAAGAAGAAGAAGAGGAGGAGGGCCTGCCCGCCAGACGAAGGCGTTCTGCTGAGGAGGCAGTGCCATCCACCAGCACCGCAGTGCCATCCACCACCACCACTGCAGTGCCATCCACTAGCACCGCAGTACCTCGGGAAGCAAGGCCACGTACAGCTCAGCCCCAAAGGGTTAGGTCCCATGCCAGCCTTCCCTATTCCCTTCAGTACCCCTTGTGGCTTCCTCCTAATTCAGGAGAAGCCAACATTCCCCCTTTCACTGCCCAGCCAGGAGTCCAGGTGGATACAGAAAACTTTTCCTCAATAGATTTTTTTTAAGTTAATTTTTACTGACGACATGCTGGCAACAATTGTGGCCCAGTGCAACTTATATGCCCAGCAGTTTATAACCAGCAACCCAACGTCCTCTTATGCCCGTCCCTACGTGTGGAGAGCCCTTACAGTGGAGGAGTTTAGGATTTTTTTGGGCCTCACATTCTGCATAGGACTAAATGGAAAAAATCAATTACGTTCATATTGGTCATCCCGCCCCATATATCACATGCCCATCTTTTCCTCAGTAATGCCCAGGTCCAGATATCTAATGATTATGAGATTCCTACACTTCAATGATAATACCCAGTGCCCTCCCCGAAATGACCCAAATTTTGATAAACTTTATAAAATTCGGCCGCTACTAAATTATTTTTCTGAAACCTTCCCCCTTTTGTTTACCTCAGACCAACATATATGCATAGATGAGTCCCTTATCAAATTTTCTGGTAGGCTGGGCATAAAACAATTTATACCCAGCAAAAGGGCCCGCTATGGGGTGAAGCTGTATAAATTGTGCGACAGAGAAACTGGGTATGTGTATGGCTTCATCATATATGAAGGGAAGGACACCGAACTGAACCCCCCTAATTGCCCAATCTACATTGGAACCAGTGGGAAAGTAGTTTGGGAACTCATAAACCCACTCCTAGAGAAAGGATACCACTTGTATGTGGACAATTTTTATACAAGTTTGCCCCTGTTCCGAAACTTGCACAGAATGAAGACTCCAGCATGTGGCACCGTACGGACGAACCGGAAGGGCTTTCCTCAAAGCCTGGTCACCAAAAAATTGAAAAGAGGGGAGACGGCGAGTTTGCGTAATGAGGAGATTTTGGCTGTGAAGTGGAGGGACAGAAGGGACGTGTACTTGCTTTCTTCCATCCACAACAATGAATTTGTTGAAGTCACCAGGAGGAATGGCCGGATCCAAAAAGTTCATGGGGGGTGTCGACTTCAACGACCAGATGCTCGAACCCTACCTTTCCACAAGAAGATCATACCAGTGGTATAAGAAAGTTTCAATTTATTTGTTCAATTTGGCCATGTACAACTCCTATGTCATCTATCGGAAATCCACTATAAGACCCAAATCCTTCCTTTTCTTCCAGGAGGAAATCACCACTGCCCTTTTATACACAAACAGTCCACCAGTAAACATTAGATCCGATGTCGTTAGCCGACTCTCCGAGCGCCACTTCCCAGATAAAATCCCTCCCAGACCAACAGGCCAAAAACGCCAGAAAAAATGCCGGGTGTGCTCCAAAAGAGGAGAGAGAAGAGACACCATTTATCATTGTGCCCAATGTCCTTCAGAACCAGGCCTCTGCATAGGCAACTGCTTCCGCCATTACCATACCAAAATAAATTATTAGTTCACTTCATGCCATTTATGTTCACACCCCTTATGCCTCTGCTTTCTCTGTAACTGACCCTGGACTTTTATTTGACCACGCTTCTGCCTAACGATTCTGTTTATACCTCTGCCTGATCTGGAACTGACCCTGGACTGTTATTTGACCACGCTTCTGCCTAACGATTCTGTTTATACCTCTGCCTGATCTGGAACTGACCCTGGACTGTTATTTGACCACGCTTCTGCCTAACGATTCTGTACATACCTCTGCCTGATCTGGAACTGACCCTGGACTGTTTGACCATGCTTTTTGCCTGCCTCTTGGACTGATCTTGTACCCTGCCAGTGGACTAGTGGGATTCATAACACAGGGGTCTCACATATGTGAGGGGCTCCAGAATTGTTTTTCTGGATGAAGAAAACAATTGTTTTTGTTTTTCTCATTCCCAGATTAGGGTCTGGAGACTCGGAGGCTTCAAAGAGATTTGGGTGGGAGAAGCCTCTACCCCTGTCCCCATTCAGTCCTGAACGAGGCCC
Source organism: Rana muscosa (assembly GCA_029206835.1). Taxonomy (NCBI): domain Eukaryota; kingdom Metazoa; phylum Chordata; class Amphibia; order Anura; family Ranidae; genus Rana; species Rana muscosa. Next base: position 854,344,436 of record CM055121.1, on the reverse strand, counting down.
TACTTCTGCCAACTGCCTGTAGGACCTATGCCATCATGCCTCTGCCTGTCGGATGAACTGACCACACCGCTTTTGCTGACCAAGTCCCTGCCTGCTGCCTGGACCAGTGCTATCCTCCTGTGGAAAACTGCGCTACTAAAACCACAGGTAATCTTTTGTTTACCATTTGCTCAGCATAATGTATTTTGGGGTGTAATTCTTGGTATGTGCATGCTATGTGTCCCTAGAACACCTGATGGTGTACCTTGCATGTTGGGCCTCTGTATGTGGCCAGGTTGTATAAAAGTCTCACACATTTGGTATCGCCATACTCAGGAGGAGTAGCAGAATGTATTTTGGGGTGTCATTTTTGCTATGTACATGCTATGTGTTGGCAATATCTTATAAATGGACAACTTTGCGTAAAAAAATTGCGTTTTCAGTTTTTTCCCGCATTTTCCCAAAACTTCAGGAAAAAAATGAACCATTCAAAAGACTCATTATGCCTCATAGATTATACGTTGGGGTGTTAGATTTCCAAAATGGGGTCACTTTGTGGGCGTTTCCATTGTCACGGTGCTCCAGGGCCTTCAAAAGTGTAATAGGTGGTTGAGAAATGAGATGTGTAATTTATGCTCCTAGAATGCCTGAAGGTGCCATTTCAATATTGGGCCTCTGTATGTGGGCAGGCTGTATAAAAGTCTCACACATTTGGTATCGCCATACTCAGGAGGAGTAGCAGAATGTATTTTGAGGTGTCATTTTTTCTATGTACATGCTATGTGTTGGCAATATCTTATAAATGGACAACTTTGCGTAAAAAAATTGCGTTTTCATTTTTTTCCCGCATTTTCCAAAAACTTCAGGAAAAAAATAAACCATTCAAAAGACTCATTATGCCTCCTAGATTATACCTTGGGGTGTTAGCTTTCCAAAATGGTGTCACTTTGTGGGCGTTTCCAATGTCCTGGTGCTCCAGGGCCTTCAAAAGTGTAATAGGTGGTTGAGAAATGAGATGTGTAATTTATGCTCCTAGAATGCCTGAAGGTGCCATTTCAATATTGGGCCTCTGTATGTGTGCAGGCTGTATAAAAGTCTCACACATTTGGTATCTCCATACTCAGGAGGAGTAGCAGAATGTATTTTGGGGCGTCATTTGTGGTATACACATGCCATGTGAGAGAAATAACCTATTACAATGACAATTTTGTGGAAAAAATAAAAAAATTAAAATAAATCTTCATTTTGCAAAGAATTGTGGGAAAAAATTACAACATCAAAAACCTCACGATGCATCTTACTAAATACCTTGGAATGTCTAATTTAAAAAAAGGGGTAATTTGGGGGGTATTTGTGCTTTGCTGGCTTGTTCGGGTCGTAAGAAATGAGATAGGCCACCAGTACATTAGGTGTGATCAATTGTTTATGATCCGCACCACAGCTTGTAGACTCTATAACTTTCACAAAGACCAAATAATATCCACTAATTTGGGTTATTTTTACCAAAGATATGTAGCAGTATAAATTGTGGCCAAATTTTATAAAGAAAAATTAATAATTTGCAAAATTTTATCACATAAACTAAAAAAAAGCGGGTTTTTTTCAAAATTTTCCGTATTTTTTCATTTATAGCGCAAAAAATAAAAAACCCAGAGGTGATCAAATACCACCAAAAGAAAGCTCTATTTGTATGAAAAAAAGGACAAAAAAATTATTTGGGTACAGTATTACATGACTGAGTAATTGTCATTCAAAGTGTGAGAGCACTGAAAGCTGAAAATTGGTCCGGGCACGAAGGGGATTTAGTGCCCAGTTGTCAAGTGGTTAATAAGCAAACTAAACCGGTACTCGGAAAACCACAAATGATGCGAAACTGAAGCAGAGACGACATTAATGAATAAAATCATGAGCAAGTCTCTTGTTATGGTTGAGTCTTAAATGGTTCAAAAAAATAAAAATAAAAAGGTATATATAAAAACGAAAATGAAGCCAAGAAGTCAAGAGGAAACCCATAAGAAAGGATCATATGGTGTACCATAGAGGATGGTAATCAGACCAGACTCACTTATAGACAGGGGGATGGTATGGAATCCAACCTACATACAGAGGGAAATGGAAAGAGCTTAATAAATAAACCCGGGGGTTTATATAAATAAAGCGAAAGTAACCAAGTATTCAGGAATATATATATATATATATATATATATATATATATATATATAGCGGATCTACCTTGAATCAGCTGAGTAGTTGATTTAGTTTAAAAAATCAAAATCCACAACTTCAAAGATAGGGAGCGACCGATGTTCAAAAAACACCCCATACAGACTGTCGTAACCTACAAAGAGTCAATAGCTGGTCAAAATTCAGATATACAGCCTTCAGTGATCCCCACACAAATGAATAAGTATATTACCTGGAGCAGCAATTTCAATATGATCCTTCCCCTCTCACACGGTGGCCTTACTCTGAAAAACCTCCACCAGTGTCTATTTATACCCACCCTCCCCCTTCCCATTGGATGCCTGGCTTTGGTGCCAAAGCATAGGGGAGGAGCTGACGCTTCAGTTGAGTCTGAGCAGGAACCTGGTCGCACCGGAAGTGACATCGATTGCGTCAGATGGAAACCGGAAGTGACGCTGGTGCATATGAACGGCGCACCGTAAGTGACGCGGAGGCATCCATTCTATGCAAACCGAGGACGCAGTCAGCAAACAAAAGCGGAAATGGTATTGAAGGTACATGGAATTGACCCTCACCATTTTAGAAACAAATAACAGATTGATGATATCTACCAGGCCAGATTATTAAAATATTCCAAATCCAAAAGGGGAAAAGGATTACCCGATAGGAAATAAAGAAGACCGGAACATGCCCCAGACAAATGGCACCACCCGGTGGTGTCAAATAATATGACAACACTCGGAATGAATGCCCTGGGCGCCTGTATGGTCACCTGACCCTTAAAGGGGTTCCTCAATTGGTAAATACGCTCAAAAATTAGCAATGTTGAAAAACTAGGATATAAACAAAAACCAATAAGAATAAATAAATGGGTATAAGGGTAATATGATATTTTATCAATATAAAACGTACAAAAAATTCCCTGCATTCGAACATAATGAACCCCAGCCAAATAAGGGTTACAAATCAATGTATACACAAACATAGTGTGAGGGGGTTAGCTCGGCAGCGGGTGTGTGTGACCTTGAGATGGGCTCCCCACACAAAAACAGGCCCAGCAAACGGAGGTTGTGGTTTTCAAAATCAAAAAGGTGCGGTTTATTTTCTATTTACAGTGACAAAACACAGCAAAGCAAAAGAAACATAAACAAAATAAATCCTGGTCAACTTGACCTCTGACTAAACATACAGGTTTCCTAACTAACAACTGGGATCAGCCTAGTGCTGTCCTAGTCCCTAAGTCCCTGGTTTTAAATGTCCAAGCAAATAGCCACACAGGCTTTGTCTCACCGCACAGGGGTTCACTCTCCCTAGACAATCCACACAGGTCTGGGTCCAGGCATGAGCTAACATCTAATGAAGCTGGGAGTTCTTATAGAGGCCTAAATGAGCTGACAAGCTTCAGCTGGTCTCATCAACTCCCTGTCTGCACGACGCCCCACACTCTCCCTAGAGGTATGAGTCATCCATGAGCCCACTAGCCTCAGCTGGGCTTATACAACTCTCCACCTAGTTGTATAAGTCGGCGTAAAGCCTGAATCTGGGCGAAATATATCTACCCCCCTGGATGCAACCAGGTGACTTTACCTTCCTGCTGTCACATACCCCCCCCTCTTGTTTTAACCTCGGGGTTGGAACACCAGCAATCAGGCATTCATGTACTCGAGACAAAGCATCCACATTCCCCATTTGAACGCCAGGGCGATGCTTTACTGTGAAGTTGAATTCCTGGAGGGCCAGGAACCACCTATTCACTCTTCTATTTGTTTCCTTGTTTTGAGCCATCCACTTTAACGGAGCGTGATCCGTAACCATGTCAAAGTGCCTACCTAGCAGGTAGTACCGAAGGGAATCTAGAGCCCACTTCACCGCTAAACACTCCTTTTCAACGGTGGCGTAATTTACCTCATGGGACTTCAACTTCCTGCTGAGGTAAATGACTGGGTGCTCTTCCCCGTTCCAGACCTGGGACAATACTGCTCCTAACCCCACATCTGACGCATCACTTTGTACGACAAAGTCTTTAGAGAAGTCGGGTGAGTACAACACTGGCTGGCTACATAAGGCTTGTTTCAAGAATTGGAATGCTGCCTCAGCCTCGGGGGTCCATTTAATCATGACCGACCCTTTCCCCTTCGTCAGGTTGGTTAGGGGCACAGCCTTAGAAGCAAAGTGGGGAATGAATCGCCGATAATACCCAGCGATTCCCAGAAAGGCTCGTACCTGCTTCTTGCTGTTGGGACGTGGCCAACTCTGGATGGCCTCGACTTTGTTGAGTTGGGGTTTTATTACTCCCCTCCCAATGGTGTACCCAAGATATTTGGCCTCCTCCTGCCCAATGGTACACTTCTTGGGGTTAGCCGTAAACCCCGCTTCCCGAACAGAGTCCAGGACTGCTTGCACTTTTGGCAGATGTGAGGCCCAATCTGTGCTATGGACAATTACGTCATCCAGGTAAGCCGCAGCATACTTCCGATGGGGCCTCAGCATCTGGTCCATTTTCCGCTGGAATGTGGCCGGCGCATTCTGTAACCCGAACGGCATTCTTTTATATTGGAACGCCCCGTCTGGGGTTACAAATGTGGTTTTCTCTTTGGCCGACTTGGCCAGGGGGATTTGCCAATACCCTTTTGTGAGGTCAAGAGTCGTCATGTATCGGGCTGTTCCCAGCCGGTCGATCAACTCATCTATACGTGGCATGGGGTAGGTGTCAAATTTTGTAACTTTGTTCAACTGACGAAAATCGTTACAAAATCGCCAGCTCCCATCCGGTTTAGGCACCAACACAATGGGACTAGACCAATCACTTTGGGACTCCTCTATCACCCCTAAGTTCAGCATTTTCTGTACTTCCTCCCGTATTGCCTCCCGTCGGGCCTCTGGGATCCGATAGGGTTTTAACTTCACCCTTTCACCGGGCGGGGTAATGATGTCATGCTCTACCCCAGATGTTTGTCCCGGCAGCTCAGAGAATACCTCCTTGTTGCGAAGCACAAACTCCTTAACCTCCTGTTGTTGGGGTTGTGACAAGGTGGCTGCTATTCCAACCTCAGGAATCACGCAACCAGTTTGAGCTGGTGACCAAGTGTCTGTGACTAGGGACTCTCTATCCCTCCAGGCTTTCAACAGATTAACGTGATAGATCTGTTCGGGCTTTCGCCTTCCTGGTTGTCTGACCTTGTAATTCACTTCGCTCACTTTTTCCATTATCTCGTAGGGGCCTTGCCATTTGGCAAGGAATTTACTTTCAACCGTAGGGACAAGTACCAGTATCCTATCCCCCGGGGAAAAGGTACGGGTCTTGGCTCCACGGTTGTACACTCTCTGCTGTGCTAACTGCGCTTGGGCCAAATGTTCCTTCACGGTGGGCATTACCTGTGCAATTCGGTCTTGCATCAGGGCGACATGCTCAATCACACTCCTGTGGGGAGAACTCTCACTTTCCCAAGTTTCCTTGGCAATATCCAACAGCCCTCTTGGGTGTCTCCCATACAGTAACTCAAAGGGGGAGAATCCCGTAGAGGATTGGGGCACCTCCCTAATAGCAAACATCAGATAAGGAAGTAGACAGTCCCAATCCTTTCCATCTCTATCCACCACTTTCTTCAACATTTGTTTTAGGGTTTTGTTGAATCTTTCAACCAGCCCATCGGTTTGGGGGTGATACACAGATGTACGTAATTGCGTCACTTTGAACAATTTACACAGCTCCTTCATAACCCGGGACATAAAGGGTGTACCTTGGTCCGTAAGCAGTTCTTTACAAATACCCACCCGGCTAAACACAAGAGATAGCTCTTTGGCTATGGTTTTGGCCGAGGTATTTCGGAGAGGGATCGCTTCTGGATAACGGGTGGCATAGTCCATTATAACTAATATGTACTGGTGCCCCCTAGCGGACTTGATTATAGGACCTACCAAATCCATGGCGATCCTCTCAAACGGGACCTCAATGATGGGTAGAGGGACCAGCGGGCTACGGAAATGTGGCATCGGGGCCGACCTCTGACACACAGGGCAGGAGGAACAATAATTTTCTATGTCCTTCATCACCCCCGGCCAATAGAATCTCTGTAATACCCTCTCTCGGGTTTTCTCTGTCCCCAGATGACCTCCAAGAATGTGCCCATGGGCCAACTCCAACACCAACTTCCTGTAAGGTTTGGGCACCACAAGCTGCTCAACGGTTTCTTCTGCCCTTTTTGCCACCCAATACAGTAGGTCCTTCTCTACGCTGAAGTATGGGTAAGTGCAGGTATTATCTGGGTTCACTAACTCGCCATCTATTTTCACTACGTTTTCCCGTGCCTTTATTAGGGCGGGGTCTTTCAACTGTTCTGTGGCAAAGTTTTCCCTGTGAACCTCAAGATCAGAAAACTCCACAGACGGTAGGTTTTCGTCTGAGGAGGTGGGCTCCTCTCCAGTTTCTTGAGTCTCCCCTGCCAATACTGATAAGGGAAATTCCGGAGAGTCCTCACCACTCTCAGGGGAGTTCTGGCTATCACATTCCTGGTACATAGGGGCACCAGTGGGGGGCTCAGGATCATCCCACAGTTCCCAGAACTTCGGAAAATCCCTTCCCACAATGGCGTCATGCGGTAACTGAGATACTAAGCCCACTGGATGAGAGAGGGTACCTTTGGGGGTCTCGAAACACACTGTAGTCACTGGATACTCTCGGGTGTCCCCATGCACACAAATAACAGCTACCTTGCTATTCCCAGAGACCTCTGTTTTAACTAACTCAGCCTTTATCAGGGTCACAAGGCTACCTGAATCCAGCAATACCACAACATTTCTACCATTAACACACATTTTTCATAAATGTTTCTCAGTTCCTCGAATGGCAGTGCATGCGACTGTCGCACACAGCGACTGACGTCTGCCCATCAGAAAGTCACACTGCATGGGTTCCTCCACAACCGGGCAATTGGCTGCAATATGTCCCGCTTGCCGGCAGCGGTAGCAAACGATCCTTCTTGCGGCCTCTTGAGCCGCTGATTTCCCAGGCTGTTCTCGCCAAACTTGGGGTAGAGCTCCCACCCTCTCACTCTCTCCACCCTCACCCCTTGGAATCCTCTTATCCGCCCCTGGGGATGGTCTGGTCTTAGGGTGGAAAGTCCGAGTGTCTCTGGAAGAGGCCGTCAGGTTCTCTGTAGCCAAGTATTTCTCCACACGATCCACAAGACCATCGGCCGTCTCTGGGTCTCCATGGCTTACCCACTTTTGGATGGCGGTAGGAAGAGCTCTCAAAAACCGATCCATTACAACACGTTCCACAATCTTTGGTGCGGACAAAGTCTCTGGCTGTAGCCACTTTCTGCTCAGGTGAATGAGATCATACATTTGAGACCTGGGGGGTTTTCCAAGCTGGAAAGTCCAGTTATGCACACGCTGAGCCCGGACAGCCTGGGTGACACCCAGCCTTGCCAATATTTCAGCTTTTAGCATCACATAGTCTTTTGCTTGGTTAGGCTCTAGGTCATAGTAAGCTTTCTGCGATTCACCAGTTAACAGAGGAGCCACCAGTCCAGCCCACTGCTCCTCAGGCCACTTTTCTCTTTCAGCGGTCCTTTCAAATGTGGTCAAAAATACCTCTGGATCATCCTCTCCAGTCATTTTTGTCAATAAACGACTCACCCCAAAGGACGCGGTATTAGTGGGACGGCTTTCCTCACTGGTCTGCGGACGTTGCTGCATTACTGCTTCCATCTGTTGTTGTAGTCTCTGCTCTTGCTTCTGCAACAGGTCTATGAAGCGGGCCTCAGATTGCTGCTGGGCTTGTTGCTGAGCCTCCAGACTCTGTTGCAAAGTTGCGTTTGTCTGCTGCTGGGCTGCAAGGCTCTGTTGATGAGCTTGCTGCTGGGCTGCGAAGTTCTGTTGTTGAGCTGCAAGGCTCTGTTGATGAGCTGCAAGGCTCTTTTGCAAACCTGCATTTGTCTGCTGTTGATTGGCATTTGCTAGAGCCAGCTGCTTCAGTATCTCCTCCATGCTGGCTTAAAAAAAAACTGCCACTGGTTCTCCACCAACTGTGAGGGGGTTAGCTCGGCAGCGGGTGTGTGTGACCTCGAGATGGGCTCCCCACACAAAAACAGGCCCAGCAAACGGAGGTTGTGGTTTTCAAAATCAAAAAGGTGCGGTTTATTTTCTATTTACAGTGACAAAACACAGCAAAGCAAAAGAAACATAAACAAAATAAATCCTGGTCAACTTGACCTCTGACCAAACATACAGGTTTCCTAACTAACAACTGGGATCAGCCTAGTGCTGTCCTAGTCCCTAAGTCCCTGGTTTTAAATGTCCAAGCAAATAGCCACACAGGCTTTGTCTCACCGCACAGGGGTTCACTCTCCCTAGACAATCCACACAGGTCTGGGTCCAGGCATGAGCTAACATCTAATGAAGCTGGGAGTTCTTATAGAGGCCTAAATGAGCTGACAAGCTTCAGCTGGTCTCATCAACTCCCTGTCTGCACGACGCCCCACACTCTCCCTAGAGGTATGAGTCATCCATGAGCCCACTAGCCTCAGCTGGGCTTATACAACTCTCCACCTAGTTGTATAAGTCGGCGTAAAGCCTGAATCTGGGCGAAATATATCTACCCCCCTGGATGCAACCAGGTGACTTTACCTTCCTGCTGTCACAATAGCTAGAAGCTAGAAAGTAAACAAGACCAACAGTAGAATGGTCAGAGGCTAAGCATCTGTATATATGGCCAATAAGATCCTTTACAGAAACGGTTTGAAACTGATGGATTCATTTAACCCTGGATAAGATGTAGCTGCCAGGGAATGAATCCATCTCGTTTCTTTTTGCAAAAGACTCTTATCTACATCCCCCCTCTCTCAATAATGGGTAAATATTCCAATACAAAGAATTTAATCTTCGATAGATCAAAAGAGTGGTATAAGCCACTATGTCAGCTTATGGGGGTTTCAATTTTTTTCTTTTGAATAAGGGAAACACGATCCCTTGTTCTGTGATAGAATGGCCTCTTTCTTTTACCTACATAAAAGGCTTTACAGTCGCACTTCATGAGGTATACAACCCCAATAGATTGACAGTTTATGAAAAACTTTGGTTTGTAAACATTCCCATTGGGGAGAATTAATTCTGTGGAATTTGGCACAAATCTGCAAAAATCACATCTACCACGGGGTTCAACCTCTACAAACTGGGCCACCAGATTTGGGCATAAGATGACTGTGAACTAGTTGGTCTTTTAGGGACCTAGACTTTCTATAGGTAATCTGAGGAAAGGGCTGAACATATTTGGAAATGACCTCGTCAGTGGATAACAGGGGTCAATATTTTTGAATGATTTGACGAACTTTCCTGTGTTCACCAGAGTATCTAGTTATTAAACCTACCTGCTGGGCTAGTTTAACAGTTTTATTTGAATGAATTAGGTCAGCTCTGTTTCTTTTCTTGGCCCTGTGATAGGCCTTTTTTTAGAACAGAGCGGCTATAGCCTCTGTCCAGAAAGCGAGTCTGTAATGCCTGGGCCTCAAATTCAAAATCCTGGTCACGACTACAGTTTCTCCTTATTCTCAAACACTGACTGTATGGTATGCTCTGTACCAAAGACTTGGGGTGAGGGCTGGCGGCATGTAATATAGTATTGCCCGCTGATGCTTTTCTGAATAAGGAGGAACCGATCGTGCCATCAGGATTCAAATATACAGAGATATCCAAGAAATTGATAACCTGTTGGTCACAGGTCATGGTGAACTTTAAATTGTAACAGTTCTCCAATTTGACTAGGAAATAAGAAAGTTTTTTGTACATTTAATGTTGCTAAAATATCATATTAACCTAATACCCATTCATTTATTCTTATTGGTTTTTGTTTATATCCTAGTTTTTCAACATTGCTAATTTTTGAGTATAGTTACCAATTGAGGAACCCCTTTAAGGGTCAGGTGACCATACGGACGCCCAGGGCGTTCATTCCGAGTGTTGTCATATTATTTGACACCACCGGGTGGCGCCATTTGTCTGGGGCATGTTCTGGTCTTCTTTCTTTCCTATCAGGTAATCCTTTTCCCCTTTGTGGATTTGGAAATTTTTAATCATCTGGCCTGGTAGATACTATCAATCTGTATTATTTGGTTCTAAAATGGTGAGGGTCAATTCCATGTACCTTCAATACCATTTCCGCTTTTGTTTGCTGACTGCGTCCTCAGTTTGCATAGAATGGGCGCCTCCGTGTCACTTCCTGTGCGCCGTTCATATGCACCAGCGTCAATTCCGGTTTCCATCTGACGCGATCAATGTCACTTCCGGTGCGACCAGGTTCCTGCTCAGACTGAACTGAAATGTCCGCTCCTCCCCTATGCTTTGGCGCCAAAGCCAGGCATCCAATGGGAAGGGGGAGCGTGGGTATAAATAGACACTGGTGGAGGTTTTTCAGTGTAAGGCCACCGTGTGAGAGGGGAAGGATCATATTGATTTCATTTGTGTGGGGATCACTGAAGGCTGTATATCTGAATTTTGACCAGCTATTGACTCTTTGTAGGTTACGAGAGTCTGTATGGGGTGTTTTTTGAACATTGGTCGCTCCCTATCTTTGAAGTTGTGGATGTTGATCTTTTTCAACTAAATCAACTACTCAGCTGATTCAAGGTAGATCCACCATATATACAGTATATATATATATATATATATATATATATATATATATCCACTTGTCCACCGCCCACTGTCAATTGACGGCGGGCGGAGGATACTCTCGTTCTGGGAGGACGTCATATGAAGTCCTCCCTTTAAAACGAGCTAGAAGGCGCGCGCTCGCCGCCAGCGGCGCGCGCGCGCCCGCCGCGTTCACAAGGCCCCGGTGCGCGTGCCCGGCGGCCGCGATTGCCGCCGGGCACCCGCGATTGCCCGGGAAACGAGCAGGAAAGTGGGTCTCTGTGTGTAAACACAGAGATCCACGTCCTGTGAGGGAGAGGAGGCTGATGGTGTGCCCCTTGTACATAGGGACAACCATCAGTCACCTCCCCAGTCAGTCCCCTCCCCCCACAGTAAGAACACATTGAGGGAACATATTTAACCCCTTCCCGCCCCCTAGTGGTTAACCCCTTCCCTGCCAATCACATTTATACAGTAATCAATGCATTTTTATAGCAGGGATCGCTGTATAAACGTGAATGGTCCCAAAAATGTGTCAAAAGTGTCCGATGTGTCCGCCGCAATATCGCAGTCACAATAAAAAATCGCAGATCGCCGCCATTACTAACAAAAAAATAAAAAAATTAAAATGCTATAAATCTCTCCCCTATTTTGTACACGCTATAACTTTTGCGCAAACCAATCAATATGCGCTTATTGCGATTTTTTTTTTTTTACCAAAAATATGTAGAAGAATACGTATCGGCCTAAACTGAGGAAAATTTTATTTTTAAAAAAAAATGGGTATTTATTACAGCAAAAAGTAAAAAATAGTGTTTTTTTTCCAAACTGGACGCTCTTCTTTTGTTTATAGCGCAAAAAATAAAAACCGCAGAGGTGATCAAATACCACCAAAAGAAAGCTCTATTTGTGGGAAAAAAAGGACACAAATTTTGTTTGGGAGCCACGTCGCACGACCGCGCAATTGTCATTCAAAGTGTGACAGCGCTGAAAGCTGAAAAATGGCTTGGGCAGGAAGGGGGTTTTCGTGCACAGTAGGGAGCAGAGGCGTTGCTAGGGGGGTGCGGGGGGTGCGGTCCGCCCCCGGGTGACACCCGCTAGAGGGGTGACACCCTCCCTTTTTTTTTTTTTTTTTTTTACAGCTGACCCATTCATTGATCAATTTCACCCCGCTGGGCTGGAAGCCGGGAACAACACCTCCAGCGCCGCGGCCGCGCCTGGTGTGTGTCCTCCGGCTCCTTATTCTTCCTATTCCTAAATTCCAATCCTCCTCCCTACCCTACAGAGCCAGCGAGCGACTCAGCCTGTCACATCATCACACTGCACTGTGATGATGTGACGACACGTCACTGCAGCACACACACAACTTTCTCCGCCCGGGCGGCGCGGCTGCTGTGTGTGACGGTCGCTGCCCACAGTGCCCAGCCCTCCTCCTCTCCACTCTCCAGGAGTACACTAAGACTTTTTCTGTTTGAAGAGCGCAGTCACCTAGTGGAACATGCAATTAAGCAGGCACATTTAAAATCTAAAGAATATGGAATTGCCGTAGAGAGAAGAGCCAGGTTTAAGAAGAGGATGGCAGGGGAACAGGCACGTGATGCTGGAGGCATAAGTCTACAAGACGAGAACAAGAGGGCAATGCTTGAGTGCATTGATCGCTTCCATTCTGAACTCCAGATCAGATTAAGAGCCATCATGGAAGTTGCAGCCAAGTTTGAGGCTGTTCAAGCAAAGAGTCTCATATATGAAACTGAAGAAACATTAAAGGTGTCCATTCCAAAACTGACCACTTTTTATGACGAAATATCTGAGAGTGAGCTGTTAATGGAAATACCCAGACTGAGGAGACATCTCAAAGCAGCCAAGATCAACCTAGAAGAAGTCAAAGATTGGTCGGCTTTACAAGTTTTGACCTTCATAGCAGAATGGGACTTCATTGAATCTCTTCCAACCCTTTCACTATGTCTAAAAATATTTCTGACAATCTGTGTGTCTGTGGCTTCATGTGAGAGGAGCTTTTCAAAGTTGAAGCTGATAAAAAACTATTTGCGTTCAACGATGGGACAGGCAAGGCTTTCTGATCTTGCAATATTATCAGTTGAAAGTGAACTAGCGAAATGTATTGATTTTGATGATGTTGTTCACAATTTTGCAGCTGTCAAGGCTAGAAAAGCAAAGTTTTGATTTAGATGTTAACTAAATGCTTTCATATTTGTTCCTGTTTTTGTGTTATTTATTTATTAATTCAGTAAAGTTTAAAGTTAAAATAAATACAGTTCTTTAACAGTTTAAGCTTTGATTTCTATTATTTTCATATGATTTTGTTATTCAAATTTGCTAGTTGATTGATAGTTATTAACGGCACTACTGTTGCCAATATATGCAGTGTTATTAGGGTGAAAAAAATTATTGGGGGGGGGGTGACACCATGTTATACCGCACCAGGTGACACCAACCCTAGTGACGCCACTGGTAGGGAGGTGGATATATTCCCGAATACTTGGTTACTTTTGCTTTATTTATATAAACCCCGCTTCAGGTTTATTTATTAAGCTCTTTCCATTTCCCTCTGTATGTAGGTTGGATCCCTTACCATCCCCCAGTCTATAAGTATGTCTGGTTTTATTACCACCCTCTATGGTACACCATATGATCCTTTCTTCTGGGTTTCCTCCTGACCTCTCGGCTTCATTTTCGTTTTTATATATACCTTTTCAACCAGTCCATCTTCATACAGGTAAATGTTTGCTTTCTCCATGTATTGGTCCTTGTGACCCCAGCCACATTTGGGATTTGATACATGTACTGTGTATAACTTCCTGGTTTGTGTATCTTTTGTACAATTATTGTAAATATATCTATTGTTTATTTATTTTTCTTTTTTCAGTAGACAGTGCCTGACAAATGTAAATCTCCTGAGGAAGCTACTATACAGTGGTGAAAGATGTTGAGAATTTTGTCTTTATGTTTGACTGTATGCAAGGCACACTTGTCTTTGTACTCCTCACCTGGTTCCCACCACACATGCTTGACACCATCTGAATCAAATAAGTTTATCTTGGTCTCATCAGACCACAGGACATGGTTCCAGTAATCCGTGTCCTTAGTCTGCTTGTCTTTAGCAAACTGTTTGCAGGCTTTCTTGTGCATCATCTTTAGAAGAGGCTTCCTTCTGGGATGACCGCCATGCAGACCAATTTGATGCAGTGTGCAGCGTTTGGTCTGAGCACTGACAGGCTGACCCCCCCCCCATCCCTTCAACCTTTGCAGCAATGCTGGCAGCACTCATACATCTATTTCCCAAAGACAACCTCTGGATATGACGCTGAGCACGTGCACTCAACTTCTTTGGTCGACCATGACGAGGCCTGTTCTGAGTGGAACCTGTCCTGTTAAACAGCTGTATGGTCTTGGCTACCGTGCTGCAGCTCAGTTTCAGGGTCTTGGCAATCTTCTTATAGCCTAGGCCACCTTTACGTAAAGCAACAATTCTTTTTTTTAGATCCTCAGAGAATTCTTTGCCATGAGGTGCCATGTTAAACTTCCAGTGACCAGTATGAGAGAGTGAGAGCTATAATAACAAATTTAACACACCTGCTCCCCATTCAAATCTGAGACCTCGTAACACTAACAAGTCACATGACAACAGGTAGGGAAATTGGCTAAATGGGCCCAATTTGGACATTTTCACTTAGGGGTGTACTCACTTTGTTTCCAGCGGTTTAGACATTAATGGCTGTGTGTTGAGGTATTTTGAGAGGACAGCAAATTTACACTGTTATGCAAGCTGTACACTCAGTACTTTACATTGTAGCAAAGTGTCATTTCTTCAGTGTTGTCACATGAAAAGGTATAATAAAATAATTATGTAGCACCCTGGTGTTTAGGTGGGGTTGTTAATAATTTTAGTTTAACGGGTATTAATCATTCTGGCTGATTGTTAGAAGATCCACTGATTCCTCTCTAACTCTGGATTGCTGTATCTTTTCTCTTCTGCCACTAAGTGGCACTTGCTGGTGGCATTAGATTGAGATTTAATTGGCACGGGTTTCTTTGGTCCCTTGGCCTGCTGGGAGAGCCTATTTATTTGGTTGGAGTCAGGTGATCGGGGGCTCTGTGCCACCTGGACGGCTGTCTGGGTGGACATGTGTTATGCTGCCTGAGGCCTATCCAGGAGCAAGAGAAGCAACGTAGGGTTGGGACTACAGGATTGGAGTCCAATCGAATTGTGAAGGTTCAGCCGGACGGGGAACCAGTTGTGGTTGGAGGTAGAGGGGAAGCTGTCCACACTTAGGGATCATCCACCTTGTTACCGGAGACTACAGTGAGTAAGCTGGAGCCAGTACCCGAGCAGTCTTCTCACCAGCCAGGAACGGAGAAGAAGGGGGAAAGCTTCAGCAGGTGCCAAGCCAGGGCCCAACAGGACAGCAGGGGTGATGCTTGAAGAGCATTGAGTACCAACAGGGCCGGTTGAAGGAATTTGGGGGCCCCAAGCAGAATGGAAAACAAAATGTTATAGTTGAGAAGCGGGACATGGACACCAAGTTGTTGAGCGGGGGGGTTCTACCGCGGGACATTGATATGCAGTTCGCGGGAGGGGGACCCGATCGCACAATATTACAGTATCATTACAGTGGATATGCGGGGGAGGACGTCTTACCTCCTCCTCACGTGCTGCCTCCTCGAGTCCTCTGGCTCCTCTTTCTGCTGTGCTGCCCTCTGCTGCTGGGGCCCCAGGACAGTTGCTTGGTTTGCCTGTCCTGTTCCGAACGGCCCTGAGTACCAAACTAGGGACCCAGCAGGATAGTGAGGGTGACACTTGAGAAGTATACAGCATGCTAGCTGCTGGAAGAGCTCAGGAGATTCAGTGGTGATTGGATCTGGAGGTCTAGTGAGAGACTGGGAGCTCAGTGAGTAAAAATCCACAATGAGAGACTGTACAATGTTGCCAATAGTTAAGTACAACTACCGTTAGTGACTGTTACAAGATTAGCAGGAGACAGCGGTCCTACCTATACTAAGGTGACCAGATTTTTAAAATGAAATCCGGGGACATATTTTTTTTTTTCACTAGTAATGGCGGCAATCAGCAACTCTCTGCCCGTCGCCGTCGCAGCCGGCCTCACAGCCTGTCAAGTCGGGCCCCGTCTACTACTGGGTGGGGAGCGGAGGAAGATCACTCTGCCAGGGAAGGCAAGAAGATAAACAGGCAGGCGGCTGGCCGGGACTTGAGCCAAGGCAGAAGAACATGCGAGCGGAAATGAATGGGCATGCACCTGAAACTGAAGAAATATTCCCTCCGCTCCAACCAGCACATGATTATCAGAAAGGAGCACAGATAATGGGAAAAATAGACCCTCCTAAGCTAGTAGGAGCAGCAGAGCGAGGGGTGTGTAATTCAGATTTTTTTTAATTTATTCTGCACTGACTGTCTTTTAAATTGCCCCAGCCCCTGTTCAAATCCAATCCGGGGACAAAACTGGGGACAGACTTGGTCCGGGGACAGTGTCCTCAATCTGGGGACTGTCCCTGGAAAACAGGGATGTCTGGTCACCCTAACCTGTGTAGCGGGTGGTTACATTTAGGGGGAAGCATCTGAGTGGTAACCAGGCTCAGATGCACTAATTGTCAGGTCTCATGGACCATTTCTATCCCTGGGAGATAGTACTGGTGTGTAAGTTCACTGGGGCCTATGGGTGGCGCTGTTGCCGTGGGCCCGGGTTGAACTGCAGTATGAGGTTGTGTCCTTTTTGTCCCCTCTCGGCAGCGGTACGGCGGGGCGGGGAACCTGCTGTGCCTGTCGGGAGAGGACATAAAAGGGGGCGGCCATCTTCCAGAGGGGTCGTCGGTTCCGCACTCAGGCACCTTAAGCCTGGGTGCGTGTGTGTCTCCTCCGGGTGCCCTAGGCCCGGAGGCCTGGTCGGGTGGTCTCTGGGTGCCCAAGGCCCAGAGACGGAGCTGCTGTTCCATCTCAGTCTGGGGTGAGGTATTTTGAGAGGGGCCCAGTACCTTCGACTGGGTCCCACAAGGGATCGAGGGCTCCTAGGGTGCCCCCTGGAGTGGGTGCCCAAATCTAGGACAAGGAGGCCAGGGAGGTGACCCTTCCCGAAGACCCAGTACAGTATCGCTGGTGACGGTGGGGCCTCTGGTAACTTTCCGGGTGGATGTCCTTTCCCTGACAGGGGTCATTACTTCTAGAAGGTAATTTATCGTGAATCAGGTCGTGGCAGAGACCCAACAACTGGGCCTGTGGCAGAGGCCCTATTCACCTGGTCTGTGGCAGAGACCCCTTCATGGTCAGTGCAGCGACCGCGCGGCAAGCCTGTTCGTGCTATTCAGAACAGGAGAAACCCAAATTTTAGTTTGTGCCTGGACTTCCTCCCACCTTATCTGACCTGTATTTGTCTCAACCCGTCTGCTCTTATAGAGACTGTGCAAGAAGGAATACATAAGTGTTGGACCTTTCAGTTGGTGTGGACAGTTGCTTACTGGGGAGAATTAAAGACTTGTTTCTGACTACTGCAGAAACGAGGTCAGCACTGGAGGCTTTTGACACCAGTCGCAAGCAGGCCCGAGAAACTAACACCGCTCGGCCTCCCTATTCAGGAGGGTGCGGGCTTGTGGTGCGGTGTGCCTCATTCTTTTCCTGCGGAGGAGCCAAGCAGAAGAAAAGCAGGTAAAGTCTGGGATTGGTGCGCTACACGTTGGGGCTCGTCCGGGATGTGTTTGCGGGCATGGAGTGAAAATTCCCCCCAGAAGCTGAACTTTTATTCCCCAGTGAAGTTCCGTGGAGGTTGGCCATGTTTGGAACTGTGCCACGAGGAGACACTGACTGCGTAGTTCGTGGGCGTGTCTATTCAGAAAAGCCTGCGAGCAATGTAGGAGATGGGAGGAGTCTGACCATGTATGGAGGTACACGTGGGGATTTTGGCGCGAAAAGGTCAGTGCGCGATGGAGCAGCAGATGGTCAACATGTCGTCTCATGCATCATGGGTTCCAGCTTCTACAACCGTGAAAATGACTTAATTCGCTGCTTTGATTACGGATACAGGGATTCGGCTCAAGCCCCGAGGAAGATTTGCCCTCTAAGTGTGCAAGGACGTGGAGGCCCTCGGTGTGATTTGTCCCGGCTGCTCAGGACTGGTGGTTCATCTGAAGCCATTCGGGCGATGCGAAAGCTGTAAGGAGTTTCTGTTCGAGGTGGAGCAACCTACAGAGAGGCCTCGGGCCTTCCACCTCAATTGCCTTATGGGCGCCACCACTCTGGAAGGAGGAATCGAAGCTTGTACAGCCACCCCTGCGCGCATTGACGAGACTTCGGAGGAAGTCACAGAGGAGCTCGTTGTAGCGAGTGAGAAACCGGAGGATGCTGCCTCGGCAACGACAGAGTCTTTTCTCCCACCGCCCAAGAGGAAGATGGGTCTTGTGAAGGCTTCCCATGGCTGTGGTGGAGCAACGCCCCAGCGCTTACCCGGAACGGATGTCTCTGAAGGGAAAAGTCCCGGACGTCCGAGTCCTTCTCCAAGCCGAGGTAAGCCACGGGGAGAGACTTTGTTACAGACCCCTAGCCCTGGGGATTCACATGCTAGTGAGCTGGCCAGAGGGGGTGAATCGTCCTTCACCAGGAATTACTTCCCTGCGGAGGAGTACGATACCTCTGACCTAGAGTCCGTCTCAGATGCGGGTGATGATGCCGCGATTGACGAACTGTTTCAGAGAAAGGGATGGGATAAGATGCCACTGTCCTGACTAGGCCTAGGAACCCGCCCATGTCTACTGGGGAAACTACACCCCGGGTGATGGTCACTGAGCCTGAGGAGGGATCTGTCCCCTTGCCTGCCCTTCCACAATCGGGAGCACCTGCTTCCCCCACTACCGCTACTGCTAGACCGGTGTCGCTGCGAACCCCTGCAACTGGCCCAGAGGCAGTTAAAGTGCCTCAACACCCGGATGCTGTTGTTTTGCTTGGCGCAGGAGACCGTGCCACTATGCCACCGTTGTCCCGCTTACAGAGACTCTTTAACCAAAAGGTTGCCGGTGAATATGGGTGGGAGTACCCGTATCTACCCAAAGAACTTTTGTTCGAGGTTGAGGCCTGTAGAGATCGATGGTACTCGGAGTTTGTGTGGACACACATTAAGGTACCCTAGGCCAGAAGGTACTTTTCGTTTTCGACTGCCGCGACTTTGCGGTTCAAAGATTGCAAAGCTGCCTGGATGTTAGGTCGGCACATTCATGCGGACAAAGTGCTTATCTGCAGAAAGGATAAGGACGATGTGGAGTATCACATAGATACCTTCGATAGACATTGGAAGCCGTTGGTATTGCCCGATCCACACTACTATTTGTGAGAGACCAGACTCTTGTGTTTGCGCTTGACTTGTTTTTTTCTCTTCAGGAACTTTGCCCATGTTAAAGGGTATTCTACTCTTTGGAGGAGTGGGAATTGTTGCTGTTGTTGTTCTCCCTTCTCTTCCCACCACAAAGATAACCAGGACTTTAGGGTTGTAGTTAGTTGAGGGCCACAGTTCACAGAGAAGAGAATTTCCTTGTCATCAACAGGTGTTCTGACCGCGGCACTACCACTAGTTGGCGGTGTTGCGCAACGGTTACATTGAAAAGCCTTACATTGCACTTACTGTTAGAGTGAGCAGGTTTTTCTCTAGGGAAGAACCTGTTCATTCTAAATTACATATTGTTGGATTATGTGGTTTTTCTTTCTTCCTCTGCAGGTGAACGACAAGCAAGACTGCTGAGTATGGGGTGGGTCTTAGCGAGTTCTGCGGGAGGAAATTGTAAATTTTACTGTGAAATTTGAGTGATCTTAAAATGTTTTATATACATGTGCACCCCCTTTCCCATGTTAGGTTCCGGCACAAATGAACTAAATTTTAAATTGTCAATTTTTTTTTGTTTGTCTCTGGATCTGGCTTATGTTGACTCTGGTTGAGGAGGCATAAATTGGTTTCAGACACTGGGGACCAGTGTTCACAAGTGAGGGGGATGTGTAGCGGGTGGTTACATTTAGGGGGAAGCATCTGAGTGGTAACCAGGCTCAGATGCACTAATTGGCAGGTCTCATGGACCATTTCTATCCCTGGGAGATAGTACTGGTGTGTAATTTCACTGGGGCCTATGGGTGGCGCTGTTGCCGTGGGCCCAGGTTGAACTGCAGTACGAGGTTGTGTCCTTTTTGTCCCCTCTCGGCAGCGGTATGGCGGGGCAGGGAACCTGCTGTGCCTGTCGGGAGAGGATATAAAAGCGGGCGGCCATCTTCCAGAGGGGTCGTCAGTTCCGCGCTCAGGCACCTTAAGCCTGGGTGCGTGTGTGTCGCCTCTGGGTGCCCTAGGCCCGGAGGCCTGGTCGGGTGGTCTCTGGGTGCCCAAGGCCCAGAGACGGAGCTGCTGTTCCATCTCATACACCTTCAGTCTGGGGTGAGGTACTTTGAGAGAGGTCCGGGGCCCAGTACCTTCGAGTGGGTCCCACAAGGGATGGAGGGCTCCTAGGGTGCCCCCTGGAGTGGGTGCCCAAATCTAGGACGAGGACGCCAGGGAGGTGACTCTTCCCGAAGACCCAGTACAGTATCGCTGGTGACGGTGGGGCCTCTGGTAACTCTCCGGATGGATGTCCTTTCCCTGACAGGGGTCATTACTTCTAGAAAATAATTCATTGTGAATCAGGTCGGTGGCAGAGACCCAACAACCGGGCCTGTGGCAGAGGCCCTATTCACCTGGTCTGTGGCAGAGACCCCTTCATGGTCGGTGGCAGCGATCGTGCGCCAAGCCTGTTCGTGCTATTCAGAACAGGAGAAACCCAAATTTTTATTTGTGCCTGGACCTCCTCCAACCTTATCTGACCTGTGTTTGTCTCAACCCTTCTGCTCTTAAAGAGACTGTTTATTGTGCAAGAAGGAATAAATAAGTGTTGGACCTTTCAGTTGGTGTGGACAGTTGCTTACTGGGGAGAATTAAAGACTTGTTTCTGACTACTGCAGAAACAAGGTCAGCACTGGAGGCTTTTGACACCAGTCGCAAGCAGGCCCGAGAAACTAACACCGCTCGGCCTCCCTATTCAGGAGGGTGCGGGCTTGTGGTGCGGTGTGCCTCATTCTTTTCCTGCGGAGGAGCCAAGCAGAAGAAAAGCAGGTAAAGTCTGGGGTTGGTGCGCTTCACGTATACAGAAGTGGTGTCCGGCTGTCTACCTATAGAAGTCTAGGAGTCTGCCAATTATCAATGCATCTACTTAAGGGTGGCCTGACCCTAACCCTCTCTCCAGGGCTGGACTGGGACAAAAATTTGGCCCTGGACTTCATCCAGACCGGCCCACTTTAATTCAATAAAATGCTGCCCCCCACCCCCCAAAAAATCACGCCCACCAAAAGGCCCCTACATCCATTATTGTATATCATGAGAGGGTGAGCAAGAGGGGAATGAGAGAGAGAGAGAGGGAGGGTTGAGGGAAAGGGGGTGAGAGGGGGTGGGTGAGAGAGGGGGGTGAGTGTAAGACAGAGGGAGTGAGTGTAAAAGAGAGGGGGTGAGTGTAGGACCCCTTTCACACTGAGGCATTTTTCAGGCGCTTTTGGGCTAAAAATAGCGCCTGTAAAGCACCTTAAAAAAGCCTCCGCTGCAGTCCCAGTGTGAAAGTCCGAGTGCTTTCACACTGGGGCGCTGCCAGGGCGTTAAAAAAAGTCCTCCAAGCAGCATCTTTGGGGCGGTGGCTGAGCGGTGTACACACCGCTCCTGCCCATTGAAATGAATTGCCACCGCTGCTGAAGCGCCTGCAAAGCACTTTGGCAGCAGCGATACACGGGCGCATTTAACCTTTAATTTGGCTGCTAGCCGGGGTTAAAAGCACCTGCTAGAAGCCGAATAGCGCAGCTAAAACGACAGTAAAGTGTTGCTAAAACTAGCAGCGTTTTACCGTCAATGCCCGCCCCAGTGTGAAAGCAGCCTAAGAGTCAGGGAGTGAATGAGACAGAGGAAAGGGCAGAGAGACAGAGGGGGGAGCTGAGAGATAGAGGAGGAGAGCTGAGAGATAGAGGAGGAGAGCTGAGAGATAGAGGAGGAGAGCTGAAAGATAGAGGAGGAGATGAGAGATAGAGGAGGAGAGCTGAGAGATAGAGGAGGAGAGCTGAGAGATAGAGGGGGAGCTGAGAGATAGAGGAGGAGAGCTGAGAGACAGAGGAGGGAGCTGAGAGACAGAGGAGGGGTCTGAGAGACAGAGGAGGGGTCTGAGAGACAGAGGAGGGGTCTGAGAGACAGAGGGGTGAGCTAAGAGACAATGGGAGGGAGCTAAGAGACAATGGGAGGGAGCTGAGAGACAGAGGGGGAGCTGAGAGACAGAGGGGGGAGCTGAGAGACAGAGCGGAAGAGCTGAGAGCTGAGAGACAGAGGAGGGGGCTGAGAGACAGAGGAGGGGTCTGAGAGACAGAGGAGGGGTCTGAGAGACAGAGGAGGGGTCTGAGAGACAGAGGGGGAGCTGAGAGACAGAGGGGGGAGCTGAGAGACAGAGGGGGAGCTGAGAGACAGAGGGAGCTGAGAGACAGGGGGAGCTGAGAGACAGGGGGAGCTGAGAGACAGAGGGGAGAGCTGAGAGACAGAGGAGGGGGCTGAGACACAGAGGAGGGGGCTGAGAGACAGAGGAGGGGGCTGAGAGACAGAGGAGGGGGCTGAGAGACAGAGGAGGGGGCTGAGAGACAGAGGAGGGGTCTTAGAGACAGAGGAGGGGTCTGAGAGACAGAGGGGGGAGCTGATAGATAGGGGGCTGAGAGACAGGGGGAGCTGAGAGACAGAGGAGGGAGCTGAGAGACAGAGGGGGGAGCTGAGAGATAGAGGAGGGGGCTGAGAGACAGTGGAGGGGGCTGAGAGACAGTGGAGTGGTTTGAGAGACAGTGGAGTGGTTTGAGAGACAGTGGAGTGGTTTGAGAGACAGAGGAGGGGTCTGAGAGACAGGGGGCTGAGAGACAGAGGGGGAGCTGAGAGACAGAGTAGGAGAGCTGAGAGACAGAGGAGGAGAGCTGAGAGACAGAGGAAGGGTCTGAGAGACAGAGGAAGGGTCTGAGAGACAGAGGAGGGGTCTGGGAGGGGTCTGAGAGACAGAGGAGGGGTCTGAGAGACAGAGGGGGGGTCTGAGAGACAGAGGGGGGTCTAAGAGACAGAGGGAGAGCTGAGAGACAGAGGGGGAGCTAAGAGAAAGAGGGGGAGCTGAGAGACAGAGGGGGGGCTGAGAGACAGAGGGGGTGCTGAGAGACAGAGGGGGGGGCTGAGAGACAGGGGGAGCTGAGAGACAGAGGGGGTGGAGCCGAGAGACAGAGGGGGGGAGCTGAGAGACAGAGTGGGGGCTGAGAGACAGGGGAAGCTGAGAGACAGAGGGGGGAGCTGAGAGACAGAGGGGGGAGCTGAGAGACAGAGGGGGCTGAGAGACAGAGGGGGGAGCTGAGAGACAGAGGAGGAGAGCTGAGAGACAGAGGAGGGATCTGAGAGACAGAGGAGGGATCTGAGAGACAGAGGAGGGGTCTGAGAGACAGAGGAGGGGTCTGAGAGACAGAGGGGGGTCTGAGAGACAGAGGGGGGTCTGAGAGATAGAGGGGAGCTGAGAGACAGAGGGGAGCTGAGAGACATGGGAACTGAGAGACAGAGGGGGGGTCTGAGAGACAGAGGGGGGTCTAAGAGACAGAGGGGGGTCTAAGAGACAGAGGGGGAGCTGAGAGACAGAGGAGGAGAGCTGAGAGACAGAGGAGGAGAGCTGAGAGACAGAGGAGGAGAGCTGAGAGACAGAGGAGGGATCTGAGAGACAGAGGGGGGGTCTGAGAGACAGAGGGGGGTCTGAGAGATAGAGGGGAGCTGAGAGACAGAGGGGGGACTGAGAGACACGGGAACTGAGAGACAGAGGGGGGGACTGAGAGACAGAGGGTGTCTGAGAGACAGAGGGGGTCTAAGAGACGGGGGTCTGAGAGACAGAGGGGGGAGCTGAGAGACAGAGGAAGAGCTGAGAGACAGAGGGGGGCTGAGAGAGGGGGGCTGAGAGACAGAGGGAGGGAGCTGAGAGACAGAGGGGGAGAGCTGAGAGATAGAGGAGGGGGCTGAGAGACAGTGGGGGTCTGAGTGACAGAGGAGGGGTCTGAGAGACAGAGAAGGGGTCTGAGAGGCAGAAGGGGAGCTGAGAGACAGAGGGGGAGCTGAAAGACAGAGGGGGAGCTGAGAGATAGAGGAGGAGAGCTGAGAGACAGAGGAGCGGTCTGAGAGACAGAAGAGGGGTCTGAGAGACAGAAGAGGGGTCTGAGAGACAGAAGGGGGGTCTGAGAGACAGAGGGGGGGTCTGAGAGACAGAGGGGGGTCTGAGAGACAGAAGGGGGTCTGAGAGACAGAAGGGGGGTCTGAGAGACAGAGGGGGGTCTGAGAGATAGTGGGGGGTCTGAGAGACAGAGGAAGGGGCTGAAAGAGGGAGGACTGAGAGACAGAGGGGGGGACTGAGAGACAGAGGGGGGACTGAGAGACAGAGGGGGCAGAGAGACAGAGGGGAGAGCTGAGACAGACCACATAGCACTGTCCCTTTCTGCAGTCCCTCCTCTGCTCACCTCCCCGCTGTCTCAGTGTTCTGGCATGTTTGTGTAGGATGCCAGGTACCTGATGGCCAGCAGGAGTCTATGCCATCCAGGTATGTCCTTCTCTATATTACTGCAAGAGGCTAGGAGTTCCCCTTTGCTGCTTGTTTTGACTGATGATTATTTGTCATTTGCCGGTCTGTGATCAGTACACTTATTTTCACAGAATGTGGATCCTGCATCTCTATCCTTTGTATGGGAATATATGCAGTGGCGTCACTAGGGTTGGTGTCACCTGGTGCGGTATAACATGGTGTCACCCCCCCCCCCCAATAATTTTTTTCACCCTAATAACACTGCATATATTGGCAACAGTAGTGCCGTTAATAACTATCAATCAACTAGCAAATTTGAATAACAAAATCATATGAAAATAATAGAAATCAAAGCTTAAACTGTTAAAGAACTGTATTTATTTTAACTTTAAACTTTACTGAATTAATAAATAAATAACACAAAAACAGGAACAAATATGAAAGCATTTAGTTAACATCTAAATCAAAACTTTGCTTTTCTAGCCTTGACAGCTGCAAAATTGTGAACAACATCATCAAAATCAATACATTTCGCTAGTTCACTTTTAACTGATAATATTGCAAGATCAGAAAGCCTTGCCTGTCCCATCGTTGAACGCAAATAGTTTTTTATCAGCTTCAACTTTGAAAAGCTCCTCTCACATGAAGCCACAGACACACAGATTGTCAGAAATATTTTTAGACATAGTGAAAGGGTTGGAAGAGATTCAATGAAGTCCCATTCTGCTATGAAGGTCAAAACTTGTAAAGCCGACCAATCTTTGACTTCTTCTAGGTTGATCTTGGCTGCTTTGAGATGTCTCCTCAGTCTGGGTATTTCCATTAACAGCTCACTCTCAGATATTTCGTCATAAAAAGTGGTCAGTTTTGGAATGGACACCTTTAATGTTTCTTCAGTTTCATATATGAGACTCTTTGCTTGAACAGCCTCAAACTTGGCTGCAACTTCCATGATGGCTCTTAATCTGATCTGGAGTTCAGAATGGAAGCGATCAATGCACTCAAGCATTGCCCTCTTGTTCTCGTCTTGTAGACTTATGCCTCCAGCATCACGTGCCTGTTCCCCTGCCATCCTCTTCTTAAACCTGGCTCTTCTCTCTACGGCAATTCCATATTCTTTAGATTTTAAATGTGCCTGCTTAATTGCATGTTCCACTAGGTGACTGCGCTCTTCAAACAGAAAAAGTCTTAGTGTACTCCTGGAGAGTGGAGAGGAGGAGGGCTGGGCACTGTGGGCAGCGACCGTCACACACAGCAGCCGCGCCGCCCGGGCGGAGAAAGTTGTGTGTGTGCTGCAGTGACGTGTCGTCACATCATCACAGTGCAGTGTGATGATGTGACAGGCTGAGTCGCTCGCTGGCTCTGTAGGGTAGGGAGGAGGATTGGAATTTAGGAATAGGAAGAATAAGGAGCCGGAGGACACACACCAGGCGCGGCCGCGGCGCTGGAGGTGTTGTTCCAGGCTTCCAGCCCAGCGGGGTGAAATTGATCAATGAATGGGTCAGCTGTAAAAAAAAAAAAAAAAAAAATTAAAAAAAAAAAAAAAAAAATTAAAAAAAAAAAAAAAAAAAAAAAAAGGGAGGGTGTCACCCCTCTAGCGGGTGTCACCCGGGGGCGGACCGCACCCCCCGCACCCCCCTAGCAACGCCTCTGAATATATGCAGCGCTGGATGAAATATCCAATCCTCCCCTAATTCAAGCACCTCTGTGCCCTCAAAGGTATATGCTCCTTTATGTCCTTTCAATAGGTTAGGAGATCCCTTGTGCTGCACACTTTGGTTTATGACTATGTGTGTGCTTATGGGTGTGTGACCAGCATACTTATCTTCACAGACTGGGGATCCTGTAGCTATCTGCACTGCATGGGGAAACATGCGGCGCTGGATGAAATTGCCAATCTTCCCCATTGAAGTACTTCTCCGCCCACCTACCATCACTTGTAATTCAGCGTGCAATTCTTCAAGGTAGGCCGATAAGTTATACAGTAGGCTCTGATGTTGTCATGATTTTTTGCTCTGCATGACAGACAACCTAGCCTTTGTGGCTAGCACATGCCTGTTTGTTATTTTCTCATGACACCTTGTTACTCTATTTTCACAGATTGCAGATTTATTGTTTTTGCACTGTGCTGTAATAAGAGGCAATCTTGGACAAGGAAACCTCTTGAGGAATTTTTGGTCCTACTGTACAGACCTTGCGGTACAGTAGCGGTACAGTAGCAACCAATTTTTCCTTGTATTTTTGATAGACATTATGGATTCTATTTGCATATGACCATGGGTATACTGCTGACATTGTAGTGTTTCCGACCATGAAACCAATGTGCCAACAATACAATTTAATCCATAGGATCCTGGCTGCTGGCTCCTTTGTCCTTCAGCCGCTGACGCTTTTGGGATTTGTTGGGGGGTGTGGATGTCCGTCACACTCTGGTGCTTTCTTGCGCTGGAGACACCTCCTTGCTGCTGCCGCGTGAGTCCCCCTGCCTGCCCTTCTTGAATTTGCTCTGTTAGGTATGTTTTCCTATGTTTCACTATGTCTCTAGGCCGAACCACTGTTTCTAAGAGTAAATATGTAAATATATGTGTTATGTTTAAATCCTGTTTTTTGCATTATATAGTGTGATTCCGTCCAGTACAACAGCCCCTGATGAAGGGATATGTATTGTCCTGAAACGCGTCGGGCTTCAACCGGACTTCTACTGGAATTACCTTGCACTAACTATTATGGTTTTAACGTTGTATAAATTATTTTTGTTATTTCATATAATAAATATTTTGTAAAAATGTCCTATATTGTTGCCCGTAAAGTCCCATTTCTTGGGGGGTTCCTTCCTTTGACTTAACTCCAGGGATGTTGGCAACCACTTTGATCCTTATTGATGTTCACACCTTATTTGATGGCCAGCAGCGGCAGCGCCGAGTCTCCCTCTTGATCCTGGGGGTGCTCTCGCTGCTCTGCTCCTTACAGTGGCGCATGTTCTCTTCCTCCGGGCTCCCAGTCAGCCTGCCCTCCGGCCCAGGCCGCATGGTTCCTGGAGCAGAGAGGAGGTGGAGGAATCAAGGTTCTGGGAGCGCCTCGGAATTTTACATCCAACTGCCCTCCTCGCTGGCCACCTTCCCAGAATCCCCGCCGCTGTTTGCTGCCACGCCCCCGCTGCCGCCGAACTGCATAAAAAAAACGGGCCACAAAATTATTATTTTTTTGTGGGCCGCTGTTTGCTGCCATGCTCCCGCTGCCGCCGAACTGCATAAAAAAACGGCCCACAAAAAATAAATAAAAAATTCCCGGTAGTCCCTATGGCCAGTCCATCCCTGCCTCTCTCCCACAGTTCTGTTAAGAGACAATAAATCTCTTTTGCATTTTAAAAAGTGTCTGGCGCCCATCACTCCATCTTGCATCACACCCACCATGCCTTGTATCCCACTCTACAAAGACAGATGTCAGCTGTCCCTGACTCTGGAGGTCACCATTAGGCCTTTGGAGGTCCAGGACTAGGGATGAGCTTCGTGTTCGAGTCGAACATACGTTCGACTCGAACATCGGCTGTTCGATCGTTCGACGAAGATCGAACGATTTGGGCCGTTCGCGCCAAATTCGAGTGACGCGAACGGCCCACAATGCACTACGCCATCGCAGTGTCATCCAGGCGCTGTGATTGGCCAAGCATGCACTGTGACCCCGCATGCTTGGCCAATCACAGCGCCGGCAGCGAGGAGAGCAATGATTGGCCACAGGCAGGATGCCTGTGGCCAATTATTGCTGAGGGTGTTTAGTACACGCCCCACACTATAAAAGGCCGCCAGCACGGCGGCCTAGTGTAGTGTGTTCCGGAGCAGGGATAGAGCAGCATAGGCAGGGACAGTGACTTTTATTTCTTTCTTGCTTAACCTGGATTCCTTTAGTTTAGGGAAAGAGAAGGATAGGTAGGGAGAGTGTCAGTGTGTTTTGTGCTTGTGCTATAGTGTGCTTAAAAAAAACATTTTTTCTAGGGACAGAAAACTGTAGGTAGGGAGAGTGTCAGTTTCTTTCACTGTGCAAGTCCTTGTTTCTAGGGACCTGGAAGGACAGTGAGTGAATTCTCCTTGTGCTATATTGTGCTTAAAAAAAAAATTTTTCTAGGGACAGAAAACTGTAGGTAGGGAGAGTGTCAGTTTCTTTCACTGTGCAAGTCCTTGTTTCCAGGGACCTGGAAGGACAGTGAGTGAATTCTCCTTGTGCTATATTGTGCTTAAAAAAAACATTTTTTCTAGGGACAGAAAACTGTAGGTAGGGAGAGTGTCAGTTTCTTTCACTGTGCAAGTCCTTGTTTCTAGGAACCTGGAAGGACAGTGAGTGAATTCTCCTTGTGCTATATTGTGCTTAAAAAAAACATTTTTTCTAGGGACAGAAAACTGTAGGTAGGGAGAGTGTCAGTTTCTTTCACTGTGCAAGTCCTTGTTTCCAGGGACCTGGAAGGACAGTGAGTGAATTCTCCTTGTGCTATATTGTGCTTAAAAAAAACATTTTTTCTAGGGACAGAAAACTGTAGGTAGGGAGAGTGTCAGTTTCTTTCACTGTGCAAGTCCTTGTTTCTAGGGACCTGGAAGGACAGTGAGTGAATTCTCCTTGTGCTATATTGTGCTTAAAAAAAACATTTTTTCTAGGGACAGAAAACTGTAGGTAGGGAGAGTGTCAGTTTCTTTCACTGTGCAAGTCCTTGTTTCCAGGGACCTGGAAGGACAGTGAGTGAATTCTCCT
The DNA here is from genome assembly GCA_029206835.1 of Rana muscosa. Classification (NCBI taxonomy): domain Eukaryota; kingdom Metazoa; phylum Chordata; class Amphibia; order Anura; family Ranidae; genus Rana; species Rana muscosa. Next base: position 854,315,264 of record CM055121.1, on the reverse strand, counting down.
TGTGCTATATTGTGCTTAAAAAAAACATTTTTTCTAGGGACAGAAAACTGTAGGTAGGGAGAGTGTCAGTTTCTTTCACTGTGCAAGTCCTTGTTTGTAGGGACCTGGAAGGACAGTGAGTGAATTCTCCTTGTGCTATATTGTGCTTAAAAAAAACATTTTTTCTAGGGACAGAAAACTGTAGGTAGGGAGAGTGTCAGTTTCTTTCACTGTGCAAGTCCTTGTTTCCAGGGACCTGGAAGGACAGTGAGTGAATTCTCCTTGTGCTATATTGTGCTTAAAAAAAACATTTTTTCTAGGGACAGAAAACTGTAGGTAGGGAGAGTGTCAGTTTCTTTCACTGTGCAAGTCCTTGTTTCTAAGGACCTGGAAGGACAGTGAGTGAATTCTCCTTGTGCTATATTGTGCTTAAAAAAAACATTTTTTCTAGGGACAGAAAACTGTAGGTAGGGAGAGTGTCAGTTTCTTTCACTGTGCAAGTCCTTGTTTCCAGGGACCTGGAAGGACAGTGAGTGAATTCTCCTTGTGCTATAGTGTGCTTAAAAAAAACATTTTTTCTAGGGACAGAAAACTGTAGGTAGGGAGAGTGTCAGTTTCTTTCACTGTGCAAGTCCTTGTTTCTAGGGACCTGGAAGGACAGTGAGTGAATTCTCCTTGTGCTATATTGTGCTTAAAAAAAACATTTTTTCTAGGGACAGAAAACTGTAGGTAGGGAGAGTGTCAGTTTCTTTCACTGTGCAAGTCCTTGTTTCCAGGGACCTGGAAGGACAGTGAGTGAATTCTCCTTGTGCTATAGTGTGCTTAAAAAAAACATTTTTTCTAGGGACAGAAAACTGTAGGTAGGGAGAGTGTCAGTTTCTTTCACTGTGCAAGTCCTTGTTTCTAGGGACCTGGAAGGACAGTGAGTGAATTCTCCTTGTGCTATATTGTGCTTAAAAAAAAACATTTTTTCTAGGGACAGAAAACTGTAGGTAGGGAGAGTGTCAGTTTCTTTCACTGTGCAAGTCCTTGTTTCCAGGGACCTGGAAGGACAGTGAGTGAATTCTCCTTGTGCTATATTGTGCTTAAAAAAAACATTTTTTCTAGGGACAGAAAACTGTAGGTAGGGAGAGTGTCAGTTTCTTTCACTGTGCAAGTCCTTGTTTCTAGGGACCTGGAAGGACAGTGAGTGAATTCTCCTTGTGCTATATTGTGCTTAAAAAAAAACATTTTTTCTAGGGACAGAAAACTGTAGGTAGGGAGAGTGTCAGTTTCTTTCACTGTGCAAGTCCTTGTTTCCAGGGACCTGGAAGGACAGTGAGTGAATTCTCCTTGTGCTATATTGTGCTTAAAAAAAACATTTTTTCTAGGGACAGAAAACTGTAGGTAGGGAGAGTGTCAGTTTCTTTCACTGTGCAAGTCCTTGTTTCTAGGGACCTGGAAGGACAGTGAGTGAATTCTCCTTGTGCTATATTGTGCTTAAAAAAAACATTTTTTCTAGGGACAGAAAACTGTAGGTAGGGAGAGTGTCAGTTTCTTTCACTGTGCAAGTCCTTGTTTCCAGGGACCTGGAAGGACAGTGAGTGAATTCTCCTTGTGCTATAGTGTGCTTAAAAAAAACATTTTTTCTAGGGACAGAAAACTGTAGGTAGGGAGAGTGTCAGTTTCTTTCACTGTGCAAGTCCTTGTTTCTAGGGACCTGGAAGGACAGTGAGTGAATTCTCCTTGTGCTATATTGTGCTTAAAAAAAACATTTTTTCTAGGGACAGAAAACTGTAGGTAGGGAGAGTGTCAGTTTCTTTCACTGTGCAAGTCCTTGTTTCCAGGGACCTGGAAGGACAGTGAGTGAATTCTCCTTGTGCTATAGTGTGCTTAAAAAAAACATTTTTTCTAGGGACAGAAAACTGTAGGTAGGGAGAGTGTCAGTTTCTTTCACTGTGCAAGTCCTTGTTTCTAGGGACCTGGAAGGACAGTGAGTGAATTCTCCTTGTGCTATATTGTGCTTAAAAAAAACATTTTTTCTAGGGACAGAAAACTGTAGGTAGGGAGAGTGTCAGTTTCTTTCACTGTGCAAGTCCTTGTTTCCAGGGACCTGGAAGGACAGTGAGTGAATTCTCCTTGTGCTATAGTGTGCTTAAAAAAAACATTTTTTCTAGGGACAGAAAACTGTAGGTAGGGAGAGTGTCAGTTTCTTTCACTGTGCAAGTCCTTGTTTCTAGGGACCTGGAAGGACAGTGAGTGAATTCTCCTTGTGCTATATTGTGCTTAAAAAAAACATTTTTTCTAGGGACAGAAAACTGTAGGTAGGGAGAGTGTCAGTTTCTTTCACTGTGCAAGTCCTTGTTTCCAGGGACCTGGAAGGACAGTGAGTGAATTCTCCTTGTGCTATATTGTGCTTAAAAAAAACATTTTTTCTAGGGACAGAAAACTGTAGGTAGGGAGAGTGTCAGTTTCTTTCACTGTGCAAGTCCTTGTTTCTAGGGACCTGGAAGGACAGTGAGTGAATTCTCCTTGTGCTATATTGTGCTTAAAAAAAACATTTTTTCTAGGGACAGAAAACTGTAGGTAGGGAGAGTGTCAGTTTCTTTCACTGTGCAAGTCCTTGTTTCTAGGGACCTGGAAGGACAGTGAGTGAATTCTCCTTGTGCTATATTGTGCTTAAAAAAAACATTTTTTCTAGGGACAGAAAACTGTAGGTAGGGAGAGTGTCAGTTTCTTTCACTGTGCAAGTCCTTGTTTCCAGGGACCTGGAAGGACAGTGAGTGAATTCTCCTTGTGCTATAGTGTGCTTAAAAAAAACATTTTTTCTAGGGACAGAAAACTGTAGGTAGGGAGAGTGTCAGTTTCTTTCACTGTGCAAGTCCTTGTTTCTAGGGACCTGGAAGGACAGTGAGTGAATTCTCCTTGTGCTATATTGTGCTTAAAAAAAACATTTTTTCTAGGGACAGAAAACTGTAGGTAGGGAGAGTGTCAGTTTCTTTCACTGTGCAAGTCCTTGTTTCCAGGGACCTGGAAGGACAGTGAGTGAATTCTCCTTGTGCTATAGTGTGCTTAAAAAAAACATTTTTTCTAGGGACAGAAAACTGTAGGTAGTGTGACAGCAGGAAGGTAAAGTCACCTGGTTGCATCCAGGGGGGTAGATATATTTCGCCCAGATTCAGGCTTTACGCCGACTTATACAACTAGGTGGAGAGTTGTATAAGGCTAGTGGGCTCATGGATGACTCATACCTCTAGGGAGAGTGTGGGGCGTCGTACAGACAGGGAGTTGATGAGGCCAGCTGAAGCTTGTCAGCTCATTTAGGCCTCTATAAGAACTCCCAGCTTCATTAGATGTTAGCTCATGCCTGGAACCAGACCTGTGTGGACTGTCTAGGGAGAGTGAACCCCTGTGCGGTGAGGCAAAGCCTGTGTGGCTATTTGTTTGGACTTTTACTAAACCAGGGACTTAGGGACTAGGACAGCACTAGGCTGATCCCAGTTGTTAGTTAGGAAACCTGTATGTTTAGTCAGAGGTCAACTTGACCAGGATTTATTTTGGTTATGTTTCTTTTGCTTTGCTGTGTTTTGTCACTGTAAATAGAAAATAAACCGCACCTTTTTTTGATTTTGAAAACCACAACCTCCGTTTGCTGGGCCTGTTTTGTGTGGGGAGCCCATCCCGGGGGTCACACACACCCGCTGCCGAGCTAACCCCCTCACAGTTGGTGGAGAATGCGGGCAGTTTTTTTTAAGCCAGCATGGAGGAGATACTGAAGCAGCTGGCTCTAGCAAATGCCAATCAACAGCAGACAAATGCAGGTTTGCAAAGGAGCCTTGCAGCCCAGCAGCAGAAAAACGCAACTTTGCAACAGAGTCTGGAGGCTCAGCAACGAGCCCAGCAGCAATCTGAGGCCCGCTTCATAGACCTGTTGCAGAAGCAAGAGCAGAGACTACAACAACAGATGGAAGCAGTAATGCAGCAACGTCCGCAGACCAGTGAGGAAAGCCGTCCCACTAATACCGCGTCCTTTGGGGTGAGTCGTTTATTGACAAAAATGACTGGAGAGGATGATCCAGAGGTATTTTTGACCACATTTGAAAGGACCGCTGAAAGAGAAAAGTGGCCTGAGGAGCAGTGGGCTGGACTGGTGGCTCCTCTGTTAACTGGTGAATCGCAGAAAGCTTACTATGACCTAGAGCCTAACCAAGCAAAAGACTATGTGATGCTAAAAGCTGAAATATTGGCAAGGCTGGGTGTCACCCAGGCTGTCCGGGCTCAGCGTGTGCATAACTGGACTTTCCAGCTTGGAAAACCCCCCAGGTCTCAAATGTATGATCTCATTCACCTGAGCAGAAAGTGGCTACAGCCAGAGACTTTGTCCGCACCAAAGATTGTGGAACGTGTTGTAATGGATCGGTTTTTGAGAGCTCTTCCTACTGCCATCCAAAAGTGGGTAAGCCATGGAGACCCAGAGACGGCCGATGGTCTTGTGGATCGTGTGGAGAAATACTTGGCTACAGAGAACCTGACGGCCTCTTCCAGAGACACTCGGACTTTCCACCCTAAGACCAGACCATCCCCAGGGGCGGATAAGAGGATTCCAAGGGGTGAGGGTGGAGAGAGTGAGAGGGTGGGAGCTCTACCCCAAGTTTGGCGAGAACAGCCTGGGAAATCAGCGGCTCAAGAGGCGGCAAGAAGGATCGTTTGCTACCGCTGCCGGCAAGCGGGACATATTGCAGCCAATTGCCCGTTTGTGGAGGAACCCATGCAGTGTGACTTTCTGACGGGCAGACGTCAGTCGCTGTGTGCGACAGTCGCATGCAATGCCATTCGAGGAACTGAGAAACATTTATGCAAAATGTGTGTTAATGGTAGAAATGTTGTGGTATTGCTGGATTCAGGTAGCCTTGTGACCCTGATAAAGGCTGAGTTAGTTAAAACAGAGGTCTCTGGGAATAGCAAGGTAGCTGTTATTTGTGTGCATGGGGACACCCGAGAGTATCCAGTGACTACAGTGTGTTTCGAGACCCCCAAAGGTACCCTCTCTCATCCAGTGGGCTTAGTATCTCAGTTACCGAATGACGCCATTGTGGGAAGGGATTTTCCGAAGTTCTGGGAACTGTGGGATGATCCTGAGCCCCTCACTGGTGCCCCTATGTACCAGGAATGTGATAGCCAGAACTCCCCTGAGAGTGGTGAGGACTCTCCGGAATTTCCCTTATCAGTATTGGCAGGGGAGACTCAAGAAACTGGAGAGGAGCCCACCTCCTCAGACGAAAACCTACCGTCTGTGGAGTTTTCTGATCTTGAGGTTCACAGGGAAAACTTTGCCACAGAACAGTTGAAAGACCCCGCCCTAATAAAGGCACGGGAAAACGTAGTGAAAATAGATGGCGAGTTAGTGAACCCAGATAATACCTGCACTTACCCATACTTCAGCGTAGAGAAGGACCTACTGTATCGGGTGGCAAAAAGGGCAGAAGAAACCGTTGAGCAGCTTGTGGTGCCCAAACCTTACAGGAAGTTGGTGTTGGAGTTGGCCCATGGGCACATTCTTGGAGGTCATCTGGGGACAGAGAAAACCCGAGAGAGGGTATTACAGAGATTCTATTGGCCGGGGGTGATGAAGGACGTAGAAAATTATTGTTCCTCCTGCCCTGTGTGTCAGAGGTTGGCCCCGATGCCACATTTCCGTAGCCCGCTGGTCCCTCTACCCATCATTGAGGTCCCGTTTGAGAGGATCGCCATGGATTTGGTAGGTCCTATAATCAAGTCCGCTAGGGGGCACCAGTACATATTAGTTATAATGGACTATGCCACCCGTTATCCAGAAGCGATCCCTCTCCGAAATACCTCGGCCAAAACCATAGCCAAAGAGCTATCTCTTGTTTTTAGCCGGGTGGGTATTTGTAAAGAACTGCTTACGGACCAAGGTACACCCTTTATGTCCCGGGTTATGAAAGAGCTGTGTAAATTGTTCAAAGTGACGCAATTGCGTACGTCTGTGTATCACCCCCAAACCGATGGGCTGGTTGAAAGATTCAACAAAACCCTAAAACAAATGTTGAAGAAAGTGGTGGATAGAGATGGAAAGGATTGGGACTGTTTACTTCCTTATTTGATGTTTGCTATTAGGGAGGTGCCCCAATCCTCTACGGGATTCTCCCCCTTTGAGTTACTGTATGGGAGACACCCAAGAGGGCTGTTGGATATTGCCAAGGAAACTTGGGAAAGTGAGAGTTCTCCCCACAGGAGTGTGATTGAGCATGTCGCCCTGATGCAAGATCGAATTGCACAGGTAATGCCCATCGTGAAGGAACATTTGGCCCAAGCGCAGTTGGCACAGCAGAGAGTGTACAACCGTGGAGCCAAGACCCGTACCTTTTCCCCGGGGGATAGGATATTGGTACTTGTCCCTACGGTTGAAAGTAAATTCCTTGCCAAATGGCAAGGCCCCTACGAGATAATGGAAAAAGTGAGCGAAGTGAATTACAAGGTCAGACAACCAGGAAGGCGAAAGCCCGAACAGATCTATCACGTTAATCTGTTGAAAGCCTGGAGGGATAGAGAGTCCCTAGTCGCAGACACTTGGTCACCAGCTCAAACTGGTTGCGTGATTCCTGAGGTTGGAATAGCAGCCACCTTGTCACAACCCCAACAACAGGAGGTTAAGGAGTTTGTGCTTCGCAACAAGGAGGTATTCTCTGAGCTGCCGGGACAAACATCTGGGGTAGAGCATGACATCATTACCCCGCCCGGTGAAAGGGTGAAGTTAAAACCCTATCGGATCCCAGAGGCTCGACGGGAGGCAATACGGGAGGAAGTACAGAAAATGCTGAACTTAGGGGTGATAGAGGAGTCCCAAAGTGATTGGTCTAGTCCCATCGTGTTGGTGCCTAAACCGGATGGGAGCTGGCGATTTTGTAACGATTTTCGTCAGTTGAACAAAGTTACAAAATTTGACACCTACCCCATGCCACGTATAGATGAGTTGATCGACCGGCTGGGAACAGCCCGATACATGACGACTCTTGACCTCACAAAAGGGTATTGGCAAATCCCCCTGGCCAAGTCGGCCAAAGAGAAAACCGCATTTGTAACCCCAGACGGGGCGTTCCAATATAAAAGAATGCCGTTCGGGTTACAGAATGCGCCGGCCACATTCCAGCGGAAAATGGACCAGATGCTGAGGCCCCATCGGAAGTATGCTGCGGCTTACCTGGATGACGTAATTGTCCATAGCACAGATTGGGCCTCACATCTGCCAAAAGTGCAAGCAGTCCTGGACTCTGTTCGGGAAGCGGGGTTTACGGCTAACCCCAAGAAGTGTACCATTGGGCAGGAGGAGGCCAAATATCTTGGGTACACCATTGGGAGGGGAGTAATAAAACCCCAACTCAACAAAGTCGAGGCCATCCAGAGTTGGCCACGTCCCAACAGCAAGAAGCAGGTACGAGCCTTTCTGGGAATCGCTGGGTATTATCGGCGATTCATTCCCCACTTTGCTTCTAAGGCTGTGCCCCTAACCAACCTGACGAAGGGGAAAGGGTCGGTCATGATTAAATGGACCCCCGAGGCTGAGGCAGCATTCCAATTCTTGAAACAAGCCTTATGTAGCCAGCCAGTGTTGTACTCACCCGACTTCTCTAAAGACTTTGTCGTACAAAGTGATGCGTCAGATGTGGGGTTAGGAGCAGTATTGTCCCAGGTCTGGAACGGGGAAGAGCACCCAGTCATTTACCTCAGCAGGAAGTTGAAGTCCCATGAGGTAAATTACGCCACCGTTGAAAAGGAGTGTTTAGCGGTGAAGTGGGCTCTAGATTCCCTTCGGTACTACCTGCTAGGTAGGCACTTTGACATGGTTACGGATCACGCTCCGTTAAAGTGGATGGCTCAAAACAAGGAAACAAATAGAAGAGTGAATAGGTGGTTCCTGGCCCTCCAGGAATTCAACTTCACAGTAAAGCATCGCCCTGGCGTTCAAATGGGGAATGTGGATGCTTTGTCTCGAGTACATGAATGCCTGATTGCTGGTGTTCCAACCCCGAGGTTAAAACAAGAGGGGGGGGTATGTGACAGCAGGAAGGTAAAGTCACCTGGTTGCATCCAGGGGGGTAGATATATTTCGCCCAGATTCAGGCTTTACGCCGACTTATACAACTAGGTGGAGAGTTGTATAAGGCTAGTGGGCTCATGGATGACTCATACCTCTAGGGAGAGTGTGGGGCGTCGTACAGACAGGGAGTTGATGAGGCCAGCTGAAGCTTGTCATCTCATTTAGGCCTCTATAAGAACTCCCAGCTTCATTAGATGTTAGCTCATGCCTGGAACCAGACCTGTGTGGACTGTCTAGGGAGAGTGAACCCCTGTGCGGTGAGGCAAAGCCTGTGTGGCTATTTGTTTGGACTTTTACTAAACCAGGGACTTAGGGACTAGGACAGCACTAGGCTGATCCCAGTTGTTAGTTAGGAAACCTGTATGTTTAGTCAGAGGTCAACTTGACCAGGATTTATTTTGGTTATGTTTCTTTTGCTTTGCTGTGTTTTGTCACTGTAAATAGAAAATAAACCGCACCTTTTTTTGATTTTGAAAACCACAACCTCCGTTTGCTGGGCCTGTTTTGTGTGGGGAGCCCATCCCGGGGGTCACACACACCCGCTGCCGAGCTAACCCCCTCACAGTAGGGAGAGTGTCAGTTTCTTTCACTGTGCAAGTCCTTGTTTCTAGGGACCTGGAAGGACAGTGAGTGAATTCTCCTTGTGCTATATTGTGCTTAAAAAAAACATTTTTTCTAGGGACAGAAAACTGTAGGTAGGGAGAGTGTCAGTTTCTTTCACTGTGCAAGTCCTTGTTTCCAGGGACCTGGAAGGACAGTGAGTGAATTCTCCTTGTGCTATATTGTGCTTAAAAAAAAACATTTTTTCTAGGGACAGAAAACTGTAGGTAGGGAGAGTGTCAGTTTCTTTCACTGTGCAAGTCCTTGTTTCTAGGGACCTGGAAGGACAGTGAGTGAATTCTCCTTGTGCTATATTGTGCTTAAAAAAAACATTTTTTCTAGGGACAGAAAACTGTAGGTAGGGAGAGTGTCAGTTTCTTTCACTGTGCAAGTCCTTGTTTCCAGGGACCTGGAAGGACAGTGAGTGAATTCTCCTTGTGCTATATTGTGCTTAAAAAAAACATTTTTTCTAGGGACAGAAAACTGTAGGTAGGGAGAGTGTCAGTTTATTTCACTGTGCAAGTCCTTGTTTCTAGGGACCTGGAAGGACAGTGAGTGAATTCTCCTTGTGCTATATTGTGCTTAAAAAAAACATTTTTTCTAGGGACAGAAAACTGTAGGTAGGGAGAGTGTCAGTTTCTTTCACTGTGCAAGTCCTTGTTTCAAGGGACAGAGAAGGACACCTGAAGGTAGCCCTTATTGCTTTTTTCCCATCTCCCTGCAGGCCATCTATTAGAATGTCTGGAAGGCAAACAAGGAGAGGCAGACAGTCAGGAGGCAATAAAAGAGGGCAAGCAGGCTCTGTGTCTGGGGGCAACAGTGCTGGTCGTGGACGCGGTTGTCAGGGTCACCTGTGGCCAGGTGACAGATGCACACCGTAGGGGGACAGGAGTGCACCGCGAGGTAGTGAACCCTATGGCTGGCTTCTGTGGATAGGAAACTGGGTGGTTGTGGAAAGCGGGACCAGAGGAGCACAACCGGGATCCCAACGGAAGCGAGAGCCAAGATTCCCCAGGGCGCGGAGTCTAAGACCCAGCTGGTCTTCTCCAGGGCCTCTAGTGGTGAGGATGTTACGCTGCAGGCTGGGACCAGGTCGCGGCCCCTGGAGTTTCCTAGCTCACGCCCCGTAGGATAAGGGGAAGCAGCAGCACACGATAGAGAGAACCGAATAACAAGCCGAAGGTCAGGGGCCACAAGCAGACAAGGATAACGAAGAACGAGCCGAAGGTCAAGGGTCACGAGCAGACAGGGATGGTCGGGGACAAGCCAATAACGTAACAGAGAGACAGACGTAGCACACGGCAGGCAGGAACCCAAACACACAATGCCTAACAAACACGTTGATCAGCAAAGCAGGCTTGCAGTGCACAGGTTAATATAGTGTTCAGTGATAGGGCCTGGGGTGGAGTCAGGCTGGGAGGAGATTATAAAGGAAGCCAGGTGAAGGAGGTCTGGTCTCTAGATGAACACATGAGGAGGAAGGTAAGATGGCAGACAGACATTAATGCATATCCATGACAGTACCCTCCCTCTTACGAGGCCTCCCCCTTCCCCGCCTGGGCCCAGGTTTAGAGGGAAACTTCAGATGAAACTCCTTTAACAGACGAGGTGCAAAGACCTCAGATGCAGTGATCCAAGACCTCTCCTCAGGACCAAACCCTTTCCAATGAACGAGGTACTGAAGAACGCCTTTACAGAGTCGGGAGTCCAGAATTTGACTGATCTCGTACTCCTGATTATCCTCCGAGACAGGCGCCACGGTAGGAAGAGGACGAGAGAATTTATTGAGGACTAAAGGCTTTAGAAGAGCAACATGAAAGGAGTTAGTGATTTTAAGGCTCTTAGGAATCTGGAGTTTGAAACAAACCGGATTCAGTTTAGCAGTTACCGTGTATGGACCGATGAATCGTGGAGCAAACTTCAGAGAAGGAACTCGGAGCTTGATGTTCCTGGTAGAGAGCCAGACTTTGTCCCCTGGCTGAAGAGAAGGCGGTTTACGCCTGCGGCGGTCGGCAAAGCCTTTGAATTTTTCAGCAGCTGCCCGGAGGGAATCATGAACGTGACCCCAAACGGAATTGAGAGACTCCTGAACCGAAGCCAAAGCTGGAATGTCTGGAGAACAGATCATAGGAAGAGGAAGTTGAGGGTGTTTTCCATAAACTGTGAAAAAGGGTGTCTTCTGCGAACTGGTATTCACATGATTGTTATGGGAGAATTCTGCCCACGGGAGTAGAGAGGACCAATCGTCATGGTGAGAAGACACAAAGGTGCGAAGAAAGACCTCTAACTCCTGATTAACCCTCTCAGTCTGTCCATTGGATTGGGGATGGTAAGAAGAAGAAAAATCCAAGACAATATTGAGGGATTTGCAAAAGGCTCTCCAAAAACGAGACGTGAATTGGACTCCCCTGTCGGAAACAATATGAGAAGGGACCCCATGTAGGCGGAGAATTTCTCGAATGAAAATGGGAACCAAGGCAGGGGCAGAAGGAAGACCAGGAAGAGGAACAAAATGAGCCATCTTGGAGAATCGATCGATTACCACCCAAATGACTGTATTATTCTCAGACAGTGGGAGATCGGTGATAAAATCCATGGCAATATGGGCCCAGGGTTCCTTAGGAATAGGCAAGGGCATGAGGAGACCAGCAGGAGCTTGTGTGGAGGATTTGGACTGAGCACAGACATGACAAGCTTTAACGTAGTCTTTGACGTCTGAGCGGAGATTAGGCCACCAGTAGTGACGACTGATGAGTAGGAAGGATCGGAGGAATCCAGAATGCCCTGCCACCTTGGAATCATGTCCCCAACGAAGGATCTTAGCTCTTAGCTCAGTGGGGACAAAGGTCTTACCAGGCGGAATTTTAGACTTCAGGGTGGTAGAGTGGGCAACAATGCATGAGGTGGGAATGATCGGCTCAGGTTCAGGGGCGGACTCCTCGTCCAAAGTGTCAAATGACCTAGAGAGCGCATCAGCCCGACCATTGCAGGAACCAGGTTTGTAGGTAATCGTGAAATTAAAACGGGCAAAGAAGAGACTCCACCTGGCCTGTCTAGGATTCAGACGTTTAGCATTCTGTAGATACTGTAAATTCTTGTGATCGGTAAAGATCGTTATGGAGTGAGGGGAACCCTCCAAGAGATGACGCCACTCCTCTAACGCCAATTTAATTGCGAGAAGTTCCCGATCACCGATGGCATAATTCCTCTCTGCCTGAGAAAATTTTTTGGAGAAGAACGCACATGGTTGGCGTCTCTTCTCAAAGATTTGAAGAAGCACAGCTCCCACCCCCATTGAGGAAGCGTCCACTTCAATAAAAAATGCATTCCCAGGATTTGGTCTCCTCAAGAGGGGGCCAGAAACAAAGGCCTGTTTCAGGTTGTGAAATGCAGAGACAGCTTCGGGAGGCCAGTCTCTGGCATTCACACCCTTCTTGGTCAAAGCGATAATAGGCGCGGCAATGGAAGAGTAATTCCTTATGAACTGCCTATAATAATTAGTGAAGCCAAGAAAGCGCTGTGTGGCCTTGAGGCTAGCAGGAAGAGGCCAGTTGGTGATAGCCAAGACCTTCCCAGGGTCCATACGAAGCCCCGAACATGAGACAAAGCACCCCAAAAACAGGACCTCAGAACATTCAAAGGAACATTTCTCCAGCTTGGCATAGAGATTGTTCTCTCTAAGACGTTGAAGTACAGTGCGGACATGGTTTCTGTGGACGAGCAGATTTTCAGAAAAGATCAGAATGTCATCCAGATAGATGACAACAAACTGGTACAGCAGATCTCTGAAGATTTCATTGACAAAGTTTTGAAACACGGCTGGAGCATTACACAGACCAAAAGGCATCACCAGATATTCGTAATGCCCGTCTCTAGTGTTAAATGCAGTCTTCCATTCGTCACCCTCCCGTATTCGAATGAGATTGTACGCGCCTCTGAGATCCAACTTGGTGAAAATGGAGGCACCCTTCAACCTATCGAATAGCTCAGATATTAAGGGTAAGGGGTATCGATTTTTAATAGTAACCGCATTTAAACCCCGATAATCGATGCAGGGTCTTAAGGTACCATCCTTTTTGGCAACAAAAAAGAACCCTGCCCCTGCAGGCGATGAGGATTTCCGGATGAACCCTCTCTCCAGATTCTCTGCTACATACTCCGACATGGCCTGGGTCTCTGGGATGGACAGAGGGTAGGTACGACCCCTGGGTAGAGTTGCTCCGGGGACAAGATCAATAGCACAGTCAAAAGACCTGTGGGGAGGAAGCACCTCAGCTGATTTTTTACAGAACACATCCCGGTAATCGCTGTATGCGGCGGGAAGATCAGAAGAAACAGAAGTGGCAGCAACCGGAAGACTCTCCTTGGGGGTCACCTTGAGAAGACACGACGAGAAACATGAGGAACCCCAGGCCAGGATCTGCCCAGAGACCCAGTCCACATGTGGAGAGTGGAGCTGTAGCCAAGGGAGGCCCAATACAACTGGGGTAGAGGCCTTGGGTAGAATAAGAAAGGATATCCACTCCTGGTGGAGAATCCCTACCGACATCCTAATGGGTAGCGTCTGGAAGCGAATAGGGCCCCCTGGGAGAACAGTGCCATCAATTGCCGAGACTACCAATGGGGTAGTGAGAGGTGAAAGGGTAAGCTTCATAGAAGAAGCAGTTCTCCAATCCATGAAATTGCCGGCAGCCCCGGAATCCAGGTATGCAAGGGTTGACTGAGGAGAAGTGCCTACATGAAGGGACACCGGCAAGAGCAGGCGAGAAGGTGATGTTTCTGGGTCCAATACTCCACCTTCCAAATGTATTAGACCCGAGCGTTTCCCGGACGGAGCGAGCAGGAGTCACGAAAATGACCCTTGCCCCCACAATAGAGGCACAAGCCCAGAGTTCTGCGCCTAGCACGTTCTTCGGGGGTTAGTCTGGTCCGGCCCAGCTGCATAGGTTCTTCAGCAGGTAGAGGATGCTCCACGGAATGAAGGGAGGGGAGCTCAGACTGGCTAGGACCCAGAGAGTGCTGGCGTCTTTTTTCTAAGGACCTCTCTTGAAAACGAATGTCGATCTGGTTGCATAATGAAATTACATCGTCCAGACCGACGGGAATGGCTCTTCCCGCTAATTCGTCTTTCACTCGGTCAGAGAGGCCATGTAAAAAGGTAGCGACCAGGGCCTCATTATTCCAGCTCAATTCAGCTGTGTGGATACGGAACTGAAGAGCATATTGCCCCACTGAACTAGATTCTTGGCGAAGACGTAAGACAGCACTAGCCGCTGAAGAAGCCCGAGCCGGCTCTTCGAAGATATTACGAAAGAGCTTCAAGAATTCGGACAGACTGGAAACCACCGGATCGTTCCTCTCCCACAGGGGGGCAGCCCAGGCCAAAGCTTCACCGGAGAGGAGGGAAATGATATAGGCTACCTTAGCCCGGTCAGATAGGAAGCTTTGAGGCTGAAGCTCAAAATGAATAGTGCATTGGCTGAGAAACCCCCTGCAGGCCTTGGAGTCCCCAGAGAAACGGAACGGAGCTGGCAATCTTAGTGAGTGTGAGGCTGCGACTGGTGCGATAGGTACAGCCGCTGGTTGTACTTGGGGTTGCGGATTCGGGGTTCCCAAGGAGACCTGAAACTGCTCGAATCGAGAAGCCAGATCCTGGAGGAATCGCATCACCTGGGTCTGATTTGATTCCTGGGTCTCAAGTCTGCGAACTATGCCCTGCAATGGATCATCCGCGGGAAGCGGGATGTCAGCCGGGTTCATGGCTGATCAAACTGTCAGGGTCACCTGTGGCCAGGTGACAGATGCACACCGTAGGGGGACAGGAGTGCACCGCGAGGTAGTGAACCCTATGGCTGGCTTCTGTGGATAGGAAACTGGGTGGTTGTGGAAAGCGGGACCAGAGGAGCACAACCGGGATCCCAACGGAAGCGAGAGCCAAGATTCCCCAGGGCGCGGAGTCTAAGACCCAGCTGGTCTTCTCCAGGGCCTCTAGTGGTGAGGATGTTACGCTGCAGGCTGGGACCAGGTCGCGGCCCCTGGAGTTTCCTAGCTCACGCCCCGTAGGATAAGGGGAAGCAGCAGCACACGATAGAGAGAACCGAATAACAAGCCGAAGGTCAGGGGCCACAAGCAGACAAGGATAACGAAGAACGAGCCGAAGGTCAAGGGTCACGAGCAGACAGGGATGGTCGGGGACAAGCCAATAACGTAACAGAGAGACAGACGTAGCACACGGCAGGCAGGAACCCAAACACACAATGCCTAACAAACACGTTGATCAGCAAAGCAGGCTTGCAGTGCACAGGTTAATATAGTGTTCAGTGATAGGGCCTGGGGTGGAGTCAGGCTGGGAGGAGATTATAAAGGAAGCCAGGTGAAGGAGGTCTGGTCTCTAGATGAACACATGAGGAGGAAGGTAAGATGGCAGACAGACATTAATGCATATCCATGACAGCGGTGCATTGTCATCAGCACATGGCCATGGGACACGCTTGTCCTTCTTTTCGGCAGCTGGACATGTTGAGCTACATCATGCCGAAGACTTGGTAGAGTGGATGACCAAGCCCTCCTCCTCCTCCTCATCCTCTCTCACCCAGGCTCAGGGTACTGGCAAAGCAGCTGCCAAAGCGTCCTCTTCCCTGGTATCAATGTCAGACTCATCATCAGTCACTCCTTCCCTAGACCCACCATGTCCTCCTCCTGAGGAGTCCCCCGAACTGTTTGAGCACAGTGTTGGGTACATGCTCCAGGAGGATGCCCAGCGTTTCGAAGGGTCTGATGATGAAACCCAGCTACAGGAAGGCAGTAGGGTGAGAGCAGACAGAGGGGATGCTCAAGAAGGACACCAATCTGGCAGTCATGTTCCAGCAGCTGCAGCATACTGCCAGATTGGCTCCAGTGATGAGGAGGGAGGGGATGATGAGGTCACTGACTCCACGTGGGTGCCTAATAGGAGAGAGGAGGAGGAGGATGAGGAGGAGGCACATCTCCAACGAGACAGGATGCCCTTTGGTGGCCAGCGTAAGGGCAGTACACCGACGGAATCACACCGCAGAGCTCCGCCTGTGCAGGGCGCTGCCTCTGCCCGTCATTCAAAAAGTTCCTTGGTGTGGGCCTTTTTTGAGGCTAGTGCATCAGATCGCACAGCTGCTGTTTGCAACATATGTCTCAAGCGTATATCGCGTGGCCAAAACATCAGCCGCTTGGGTACCACATGCCTGACCAGACATATGTTGACCTGCCATGCAGCTCGTTGGCAAGCCTACCTCAAAGACCCACACCAAAGAACAAAGCGGACCTCTCCTTGCACCGCATCAGCTGGGATCTCCAACCCCACTATAACTTCAGTCCTCTCAGAAACATGCACTGAGAGGAATGAAGGTGTAGAATTAGGTGTGTCACAGCCAAGTACTTGCGGCCACTCTGCTAGCAGTACACCGACGTCCGATTCTAGCAGGCAAATTTCCCTGCCCCAGCTGCTGGACCGTCGAAAGAAGTTCACTCCCAGCCATCCACATGCCCAGCGGTTGAATGCTAGCTTGGCTAAATTGCTAGCGCTTCAACTGCTGCCTTTTCAGTTGGTAGACTCGGCCCCCTTCCGTGAGTTTGTGCAATGTGCGGTTCCTCAGTGGCAGGTTCCCAAACGCCACTTTTTCTCACGGAAGGCTATTCCGGCTCTCTACCGGCATGTGGAAGGCAATGTCTTGGCCTCGCTG
This sequence comes from Rana muscosa, assembly GCA_029206835.1. NCBI lineage: Eukaryota > Metazoa > Chordata > Amphibia > Anura > Ranidae > Rana > Rana muscosa. Next base: position 854,298,872 of record CM055121.1, on the reverse strand, counting down.
GACAGGGCGGTCAGCGGTAAGGTGCATATTACCGCTGACTCATGGTCCAGCAGGCATGGACAGGGACGTTACCTTTCTTTCACGGCCCATTGGGTCACTCTTTTGGCAGCTGGGAAGGATGCAGGACAAGGTGCAGTAGTGTTGGAGGTTGTCCCACCGCCACGCCTCCAAAATGCTACTACTGGTTGTGACACACCTCTCTCCTCCACCCCCTCCTCTTCTTCTTCCTCCATGGCCTCTTCCTGTGGTTTGTCCTATGAACCAGCGGTGCTCCGTAGCCGTTCACGGGGCTACGCAAGTACGCAGGCAAAAACATGCCATGCCGTGCTTGCGCTGGTGTGTTTGGGGGACAGAAGCCACACTGGGGCAGAGGTCCTGTCTGCTCTGCAGGGCCAGGCCGAGAGGTGGTTGAGGCCACGCCAGCTTAAGCCAGGAATGGTGGTTTGCGACAATGGCACCAACCTCCTCTCCGCCCTCCGACAGGGACAACTGACCCATGTGCCCTGTGTGGCTCACGTCCTTAACCTGGTGGTGCAGCGGTTCTTGGGCAGGTACCCGGGCTTACAGGATGTCCTGAGGCAGGCCAGGAAAGTCTGTGTGCATTTCCGCAGATCTTATAATGCCAGTGCTCGCCTGGCTGAGCTGCAAAAGGAGTTGAACCTGCCCAAGAACCGCCTTATATGTGACATGCCCACCAGGTGGAACTCAACGTTGGCCATGCTGCAGCGGCTGCACACGCAGCAGAGGGCCATCAATGAGTACCTGTGCGACTACGGCACCAGGACAGGGTCAGGGGAGCTTGGTTTTTTTCTCCACGCCAGTGGGGCATGATCAGGGATGCATGCACTGTCCTGGCACCATTTGAGGAGGCCACGAGGATGGTGAGCAGTGACAGTGCATGCATCAGTGACACTGTACCTCTTGTCCACCTGTTGGAGCACACGCTGCGTGGAATAATGGACAGGGCACTTGAGGCAGAACAGAGGCAGGAAGAGGAAGACTTCCTTGCCTCTCAAGGCCCCCTTTACCCAGACAGTGTTCCTTCTGTCCCACCCATCGCACAGGAAGAGGAAGAGGAGGAGGAGGAGGATTGTGTCAGCATGGAGGTGGAGGCTGGCACTCAGCATCATCAGCAGCAGTCTTTTAGGGATGATTTACAGTCCCAAGAAACCAGTGGACTTGTACGTGGCTGGGAGGAGGTGACTGCGGATCATGTCGTCCTTAGTGACCCAGAGGACTCCGGAGCGAATGCCTCAGCAAACCTACGCTGCATGGCCTCCCTGATCCTGCAAAGTCTGCGGAAGGATCCTCGTATTCTTCGGATCAAGGAGAGGGACCATTACTGGCTGGCCACTCTCCTTGATCCACGGTACAAGGGTAAGGTTGCGGACCTTATGTTACCGTCGCAGAGGGAGCAGAGGATGAGACAACTCCGGGAGGCCTTGCAGAAAGGTCTGTGCAACGCGTTCCCAGAGACTGGGAGGTTACAAACTCCTGGTCCAGGACAACGAGTTGCTGAGGCTTCGGCCAGTCAAAGAAGGAGCGGTGGGGAAGGTGGCCGTCTGACCGATGCGTTCAGACAATTCTTTAGTCCGCAGCCCCAAAGTATGATTGGTTCCAGCAACCATCGCCAGCGTCTGATAAACATGGTGCAGGAATATCTAGGGGCAAGGTCAGACTTGGACACCTTCCCCACCGAAAATCCTCTGGCTTACTGGGTTTTGAGGATGGATCACTGGCCAGAGCTTGCACAGTATGCAATTGAGCTACTGGCCTGTCCTGCATCCAGCGTTCTTTCGGAACGCACATTCAGTGCTGCTGGAGGATTTGTCACGGATCACAGGGTGCGCCTGTCCACTGACTCGGTTGATCGACTGACTTTCATCAAGATGAACCAGTCTTGGATCACCACCAGCTACCACACACCTGATGCTGATATAACAGACTAATTGATTTTAACATGTCACGTCCCTTCAAGACTGATGCTGATGCTGAGTGCCTGTGCTGTTATGTTGACTGGCTATCCTCCTCCTCCGAGTCCTCAATGATACGATTGATGATGATAGCTTGGAAGATCATTTTTGTTTATGGGTGCCGCCACCAGTGGCTAAGGCCCAATTTTTCAGCCCCTGTTTTACAGGGGCGTGTACTTACAATTTTTTTAGCAATAATTTGCCATAGGGCTCATTGCTGTGCTCCAAGTACAGTATCTGTGAGGGGTTGTAGTGTTGTGCCACCAGTGCCTAAGGCCCAATTTTTCAGCCCCTGTTCAACAGGGGCATGCAATTACAATTCTTGATGTAATAATTCACAGCAGGGCCCATTCCTGCACCCACCAAGAGTAAGTCTGAGGGCTTACAGTGTTGTGGCAACGCCACCACCACCACCACCACGAAAGGCCCAATTTTTCAGCCCCTGTTCAAAAGGGGCATGTAATTACAATTCTTGATCTAATAATTCACAGCAGGGCCCATTCCTGCACCCACCAAGAGTAACTCTGAGGGCTTACAGTGTTGTGGCAACACCACCACCACCACCACCACCATGAAAAGCCCAATTTTTCAGCCCCTGTTCAACAGGGGCATGCAATTACAATTCTTGATCTAATAATTCACAGCAGGGCCCATTGCTGCACCCACCAAGAGTAACTGTCAGGGCTTACAGTGTTGTGGCACCAGCACCACCATCAAAGCCCCAATTTTTACTACCACTGTTCAACAATTATATGTAATTAAAATTCCTGATATAATAGTTGACAGCAGGGCGTTCCAGCACCAACCAAGAGTAACTGTGAGTGCTTACAGTGTTGTGCCAACACCAACAACTAAGGGGCCTATTTCTGCAGAGTATATACGGCAGGTCCCTACTTTCAAACATCCAACTTACAAACGACTCCTACTTGCAAACGAAAGAAGACAACAGGAAGTGAGAGGAAATCTACCCCTAGGAAGGAAAATTCTCTCCTGTAAGAATAAATATGGGAGAAAGGTGTCTCCTCTGTACTGATGCTTTATCAGCAATCCTTGTTTCAAGAAAAACACCACATTTCAAAAACAGTTGTCATTGGGACGGAAAGTGAAGTGAAATGTTCTGAACAGGGGCACAGACAGCAAAACAAATGTTACAGGGGTGATAACCCTTACCTATGTTTCCCAAAAAGTTTAAAAATAGATTTTTGGGCTGGAGCTACACTTCAACAATGTACCTGTTCAAAATTACAAACACATTCTACATAAGAACAAACCTACAGTCCCTGTCTTGTATGCACCGCCTGTATACGGCTGTTCAGAGTATATAGGGCCTTTTTTATTTTATGTGCGGGGTTCCCCTTAATATCCATACAAGACCCAAAGGGGCTGTTAATGGGCTGGGGTAGGGGGGGGGGGGGGTCATGGGGTAGCTATGCCATTTTTCTTAAAGATTTTCATCCATATTACCGGGACCAGACATTACATTAAAGCCGCAAGAAGTTTTAAATGGCTTTTTTTTCCTTTAGAAGTGTCATTTTGTTCAGGGACAGTTCTAAACACGGGAAACACGTGGCACTTCACAGGCATACTTTAGACACCCCCCAGGTACGATATTTAAAGGAATATTTGACTTTTTTTTTCACTTTATGCATCATTAAAATGACTGCTCCCGAAAAACGACCGTTTTTAAAACTTTTTTTTGCATTGATACATGTCCCCTGGTGCAGAACCCGGGTTCCCAAACCCTTTTTAGGACAATAACATGCATAATAGTTGTTATAATTAGCACTTTAGAATTCGAACGTTCGCATCCATTGTATTTAATAGGGTTCTAATGTTCGTACGAACTTTCGGTCCGTTCGCGGGTTCTGGTGCGAACCGAACCCGGGGGTGTTCGGCTCATCACTATCCAGGACCTTGCTACATTTACATAAATGTGAGGGGTGTACTCACTTTTGTGAGATACTGTACATGAACTCAGATTAAAGAATAATAATAGTACAGTGCAACAAAGCAAGCACAAAATTCAATGTGTCCATAAATCATGCTTTTTTACAAAAATCCTATGTATAATGTGCAATAATAGTGGGATCCTCTTCCTAACTATCGCCCAGATGGGTTCATATCCAATAAAAATGCCCACTCATCTCCTTGTGTGACCTCACTGTTAGCAATGTGTTTATTCACAATAAATGACTCTCATCCCTCAATCTAACAGTGAGGCCACACAAGGAGGTGAGGGGCCATTTTTATTGGATATGAACATACAACACTACCTGCCTGGAGTGTGTATAATTACAAGTCCCATGTTCTCCCTGTGTCTGTGTGGGTTTCCTCCAGGTACTCCGCTTTCCTCCTACACTCCAAAGACATGCTGATAGGTTAATTGGAACCTGTCTAAATTGGCCCTAGTATGTGTATGTATGAATGTGAGTTAGGGACCTTAGATTGTAAGCTCCTTGAGGGCAGGGACTGATGTGAATGTACAATATATATGTGTAGCGGGGTCCCCTTTAAGACTCCCGGGACTACCTTGCCCAGAATCCCTTTCGGCATGTTTCCACGCCAGAGACTCATGGGAGGGGTTATAAAAGGAGGAGGCGAGGCTGGGCTCGGCCTCTTTGGGACACAAGACTTCAGTGACTGATCCTCCTGTGCGGATGTGCCGGAGTGCAAGGCCTGAAGCCTGAGGCCTTGCGCAGCGCCAAAGAGCCTTCCACCCCACTGCGAGCCTGGGTGGCATCTGACTTTGCTTATCTACAGCCTTGGTTGGATCGGGGACCCGATCGCTGGAGACACTGTGTGTGAGGACACAGTCGGTGGAAGTTCCCGGACTGGGATCGCGTCCGGAGGGGTGAGCGAGCGTATGCTCAGACCATATACTGTTTGTTGCTGATGTGCCTATAGACTGCCGTGGCCCACAAGTTTATATCTGATACTCTCACTGGAGATCCATATCAGAGCTGAACTCAGAGGTTCTTCAGTAAAGTGTTATTCTATTACGATCTTCCCACTGGATTACAAATGTTATTCTGTTATGTGCACCACCTTTAAGACTTGCCTGTGAAGAAACCATCATCCCCTATAGACTGAGTTTTAGATATCTGAGCCAGGCCTGGCCAGCTAGTTAGTTCATTTAGTTGCTGCGCCACAGGGCGCCTAGTTAACGGTCGCCCACGCGGCGCACCTTTACTATTCCATTAGTGTATAAGTATGTTTATTGCTGCAGGGCTCTGCAACCTATTTTATGTGAACTGTTACCACTGTTAACCTTTTTACCACAAATCTAAAGTAAATTAGATACCCCTTTCATTATTGCCTTGGTGTCTGAGTTTTATCATATAGTATAAGAATTATATTGCTGCCATAACTAACTGTGCCAGTAGGGGGTTGAGTAAATTGCCGGGGGTTGGCGGAGCTGTCTTCAGGGCCCAAACTAAATCTGCGGCCCTCTTAGTTGAAGGTATCGCTACACGTGGGGGTTCTCGTCCGGGATCCTGATACAGCAATTAAACGCCAGAGGTGCCGGCATGGACCCGCAAGCAATAGAAGAGTGGTGCAAAACCTCTAGGGCAGAGCCGAACAACTCGATAGTCATCAGTCTCCCAGGGGAGGAATGGAAGACTGACATGGTAGAGGAGTTAATGAAGTTAGCGTCCCCAGATCACACACCATTGGTGATAGATATAAAATCAGACCCAGACACTTCATATCAGTATGCACTGGTGGAATACGGGGACGGGATACCAGAGGCTTGCAAGTACAAGTGTGTAAAGACGCCAGACAATAGAACCTATAGGTTGGCGCCCGCAGTAACTATAAAGAAGGAACCATCACAGATGGGATCACCGCAGGCTGCGGCCCGTACCTCACCAGAAAGAGGAGGTGGGGTGACACCCCCGGTAGCACCCGCACCTGCCACTGCTATATCACCAGAATTGATAAAGGCAATAGGGGATCTACTAATCAAATGTCAGAAGACAAACACGGTGCATGTAGAGACTAGCTACCGGAGACTGAAAACATTCTCAGGGAAGCTCCCTGTCCCTGCAGGGGAAGAAGATTTTGATACCTGGGTGGAGCAGGCATTACAAGCAGTAGAGGTATGGGAGGTGCCTGAAGCGCAGAAGAGGCAACGAGTGATAGAGAGCCTCAAAGGCGCAGCAGCAGAAGCAGTGAAAAGCTTTCGGTTTGGGAATGCAGATTGCACGGCTCAAGACTGTCTAGCCATGCTACAGGAAGAGTTTGGTCAATTGGAAAAGGTGACAGAGATGGTCTACCAATTTGAACACACTTTCCAACAGCCAAGGGAGAAACTTTCAGAGTATGTTAGGAGACTGAACAGGTTGCTGTGCAAGATTGTGTTGAAGAAGGGAATGAAGCCCCAAGATACAGATGCAGCGAGAATGAAGCAAGTCTTAATGGGAGCGTTACGTTCGGATCCAGTCTGGCTGCACCTGAAAACCTCGGGAGGAGGAACGTTACTGACTTATGCTGACTTGATAAAAATCATCAGAGATGAGGAGGCGCTACAACAGAACCAGCAAATGATTAAGACAAATGTTGTCCCTGCACAGGTGCTAGTCAATCCAGTGATGACCCCTGAAAGAGACTCAGAGGTAGACACTCTAAAATCTCAAATGTCCAAGGTGTTAGAGATGTTGACCTCTCTGATGGCAAAAGACCCAGAGGGTCCCAGGAGAGAAGTACCAAGGAAGGAATTATTCCCAATTGCCTCAGCACCCGCATCTTTACAAGAATGGGGAGATATAGTCTGCTTTAACTGTGGAGGAATTGGCCATATTGCAGCTACATGTTCCAGTCCCAAGAAGAAGAAAACGGACAACCGCAAGCTGGCGGGAAACTTCAGAGGGCCCCGGTGAAGGAGTCAACCGGGTGCCCATCACCTTCAGTGAGCTCCAAGCTGAATGCGAAGCAGAAGAAAAGAGGAGATAAAACACCTCAGAGGAAACACAAAATTCCTCAACAGGGATACACTCCAGAGAAAGGGGGCAAGACCCCTCAGAAGAGGCACAGCACTCCCCAGAGGGGGTGCACACCTAAGAAAAACAATAGTATCCCTCAGCGGGTCCGTACACCCATTGAAAGGAGGGAAATCAATGCATACCAGGCTCAAGAAAGATTAAAGTCCAAAGGGAATTGGACGAGAGAGAGTCCGAAAGGAAAGGGCCAGAAGAAGGCGACCCCTGCCAGGCCATATCCGGAGAAGCTGGTAGGCCCATCTCCTATAGTGCCCATTCAAGTGGAGGGAGTCTACACCAGAGCAATCTTGGATACTGGGGCACAAGTGACCCTATTATACCGGGATTTCTACGATAAACACTTGAGTCATCTGCCCATCCAGAAGATAGAGGAACTGGAAATATGTGGGATTGGAACCCAGAGTTTCCCCTACGATGGCTATCTGCCAGTCAAAATGACTTTTGACCCATCCATGGCTGGGAAGGCCGAAGTGTTTGACACCCTGGCAGTTGTGTGGCCCCGACCGCCAGGAGCCAACAAGAGTTCCCTTATAATAGGGACAAACACAGACCTGGTCCGAAGACTCTTGACCCCTCTAGTGGAAGAGAAGGGGCAAGCGGCCACCAAGATCCACCCCATGCTGAAGACGGCCTACCAACTGCTGGTCCTAGAGCAGAAGACCCCTGGAGAGGGGATAGGGAAGGTGTGGAGACTTGGAAGAGAGGGGGTAGTGTTGCAGCCCGGTGAAGTAACCTGTCTCAGAGCCACTGTGAAGCTTACTTGGGAGCAGCCTGGACCCTTTGTCATATTGGAGTCCGACTCAAGGGAAGAGTCCCCCGGTCTGGAAGTGATACCAGAAGTGATTCCACTGAAGGCCCTGAAGAAGGCCTATTGTAGAGTTCCGGTGAGTGTTAGGAACACTACAGATGGCCCCATGGAAATCCCAGCCAGGATGCTGCTGGGCCAGGTGAGCCCTGCTGCCCCTGTTACCCTGTCAGAAGTCCAGGGGACGGGTGAAGGAGGAGATGCTTGGGAGAAGCTGTCCATGGAAAACCCGAATCTGCCCAGGGCTTGGAAAGAGAGAGCCAAGGCCCAGTTGACCAGATGGGAGAAGATCTTCTCCAACGATGAGTTCGATGTGGGGTGTGCAAGGAGTGCCACCCATCGGATCCGCCTCCAAGAAGATAAGCCCTTCAGAGAGAGGGTCAGGCGGGTCCCACTAGCAGATCTGGAGGATCTAAGGGAACAACTTGCAGAACTCAAGAGGACTGGTGTGATCCGGGAGTCTAGAAGCCCCTATGCCTCCCCGATAGTGGTGGTCCGGAAGAAGAATGGGTTATTGAGGCTCTGTATAGACTACAGGACTCTCAACAGGAGAACCATACCCGACCAGTACACCACTCCGAGGATAGAGGACGCTTTACAGAGTTTGTCTGGAGCCAAGTGGTTCAGCGTTATGGATCTCAAGAGTGGATACTATCAGATCCCTATGCATCCAGAAGACAAGGAGAAGACAGCCTTCATAACCCCAGTGGGGTTCTTTGAGTTCGATTGAATGCCTCAGGGACTGTCTGGAGCTCCTGCTACCTTCCAACGTCTCATGGAGAAGACTGTAGGAGACATGAACCTTATTGAAGTCCTTGTATACCTGGACGATGTCATTGTCTTTGGAAGAACCCTAGAGGAACACGAGGAGAGGCTGGAAAAAGTCTTGAGGAGACTCAGTGAGGAGGGACTCAAGCTTTCGCCTGAGAAGTGTCGGTTCTACCAGTCTTCTGTGAACTATCTGGGGCACATAGTGTCTGAAGAAGGGGTGGCCACAGACCCTGAGAAATTGGAGGCAGTTACCTCCTGGCCAAGACCCACCACAGTAACAGAGCTCAGATCCTTCTTAGGGTTCTGCTCCTATTACAGGAGGTTTGTGGAAGGATTCGCCCGAATTGCTAGACCATTGAATGAACTGCTCAAGACTGAGGATGAAGAGGACGACTCAGGGCCCAGGAAGCCGGGAGAGTCAGCCAGAGATCAGTGGAACCAGAAGTGTGAAGAGGCCTTCCAGGCGTTGAAGAAGAGCCTAACCACTGCTCCAGTCTTGGCCTACGCAGACCCAATCAAACCCTATGAACTACACGTAGATGCTAGTCATGACGGTCTGGGAGGAGTACTTTATCAAGAACACGAAGGGCAACTACGGCCTGTTGCCTACGTGAGCAGGAGCCTGACCCCCTCTGAGAAAAACTACCCCACTCACAAGCTGGAGTTCCTGGCCCTTAAGTGGGCGGTAGTAGACAAGCTCAAAAACTACCTGTATGGGGCGGAGTTCACTGTGAAGACCGACAACAACCCCCTGACCTACCTATTCACTACAGCAAAGCTGGATGCCACTGGACACAGGTGGCTGGCCGCATTGTCTGGATTAAATTTCAGCCTAAGGTACAGGCCAGGGATTGGGAATCGAGATGCAGACGCTCTGTCCAGAAGATCTCATGGTCCCACCCATGACATGGAAGACTGGACTCAAGTGGCACCAGACGGGGTGCGGGCCCTTTGTCAGGGGGCTGAATTGCAAGCCAGAGGGGGCTCAAGGGCGGAAGAGATAGGAGTTACCATGGTAGGAGTCCCCAAACAATACTGTGGAGTAACTCAACTGGAGGACGACCATCTGCCAAAGCTGTCCAAGAAGGAGCTAAGATGTGACCAATTAGAAGACCCCATGGGGAAATTAGTTCTGGAGTTCTGGAAGCCCTGGAGAATCAGGATCCAAACAGACTTCTGAGTCACTCCTCAAAGGAAGCTCGCCTGTTGAGGAAAGAGTGGGACAGGTTACAGGTGCATCAGGGAGTGGTCTACCGAAGGGGCCTCTCTGATGACCTGGAAGATAAATGGCAATTGTTTCTTCCGGGAAAACACAGAGAGACTGTTCTGATTGCCCTACATGACAATCATGGCCACTTAGGGGCGGAAAGGACCTTTCAACTTGTCAGAAGTCGGTTCTATTGGCCCTGCATGAGGGCAGAAGTGGAAGAGTACTGCCATTCGTGTGCACGCTGCATCCAGAGGAAGACTTTACCCCATGAAGCTGCCCCAATGGGCCATCTACAAAGTCAAGGCCCAATGGATCTGGTATGCATTGATTTCCTCTGCCTCGAACCCGATCTGAGTGGACTAGGAAATGTTCTGGTGATAACCGATCATTTCACCCGGTATGCCCAAGCTTTCCCAACCAAAGACCAGAAGGCTTGCACAGTAGCCAAGGTACTTATGGAGAAGTATTTTGTCCATTATGGGCTGCCCCAGCGACTTCATTCAGATCAAGGAAGGGACTTTGAGAGTCGACTGATCCGGAAACTCCTGGATTCGTTAGGAATCAAGAAAACTCGAACCACACCTTACCACCCACAGGGAGATGCTCAGCCGGAGAGGTTTAACCGAACCCTGCTCAACATGTTGGGGACTCTGGAAAGTGAGAAGAAACAACATTGGAGCAAACACATAGCAGCTATAGTACACGCTTACAACTGCACCACCAGTGATGCTACAGGCTACTCCCCATGTCGACTCATGTTTGGGAGAGAAGCGAAGTTGCCTGTGGACCTGGCCTTTGGCACTTCTTTAGACCATTCCTCAGCCACATCCCACAAAGGATATGTGGACAGGCTCAGACACAGCCTGAAAGTAGCTTATGAACAAGCTCAAGCGGCCTCAGATCAAAGGGGAGCCCGAAACAAAAGAAACTTCGACTTGAAGGTCCGGGTACAAGACCTGCAGCCCGGGGACCGAGTACTGCTACGCAATCTGGGGGTTCCTGGAAAACACAAACTTGCAGACAGATGGAGATCTGAACCCTATGTTATCTGTAGGAAGCTGCCGGGCCTACCTGTTTACAAGTTGAAGCCAGAAGGAAAGGTAGGCCCACTGAAGACGTGGCATCGAAACCACCTGCTCCCACTTGCTGAAGCGGTCAGGATACCTCCAGTGAGGGACTCCCCTGAACCAGTCTCTATTTTGGATACCCCCAGGCCAAACACTCGGTCCCAGACCTCTCGGACTGAAGATACAGAAGCTTCTGAACTCAGTGGAGATGAAGAGAGAGAGCTTGACTGGCTCTGGCCTTCCCCAACTCAAGGAACTTCTGCTATAGATCTTCCAACTACTGAAGACACTATAGATGGACAACTGAATGCAGAAGCCGCTGAATTCATCCCATCTAGTCCTTCATCGGATTACTGGGAAGATGCCTGTGATGTTTACCCTGAACAGGACCCTAGAGACTCTATGTATCCCTCGGCTCCTGAAGCAGATGTTACAGAGCCTGCCGTGTTGCCTGAGCCTGTTACAGAAGAAGAGCCTGTGGCGCCAGAGCCAGAAACCCCAAGGGAACAAATGGCTCGCAGAGTCATAAGGCCTCCCAGAAAGTTGACCTACCCACAATTGGGGAAAAGCTCAGAAGATTCTGTGGTCACTGCTAGGAGGAGTGTAGAGAATCCGGACCCCTCCACTGTACATTTGGTAGAGGGCAACCCCAACTCACTCTCTGGCACAGTTAGGCAGGCCACTCAGGATAGTGTGACCTGTGGGCAAGGGAATCTAACCCCTCGGTTTTGGTGGGAATTCCCTATGCCAACCTCTTATGCAATGTTGTCTGGGGTTGTACGCAGTGTATGCTAAAGTTTTCTTTGGGGACCAAAGAATTTAAGTGGGGGGAGTGTGTAGCGGGGTCCCCTTTAAGACTCCCGGGACTAGCTTGCCCAGAATCCCTTTCGGCATGTTTCCACCCCAGAGACTCATGGGAGGGGTTATAAAAGGAGGAGGCGAGGCTGGGCTCGGCCTCTTTGGGACACGAGACTTCAGTGACTAATCCTCCTGTGCAGATGTGCCGGAGTGCAAGTCCTGAAGCCTGAGGCCTTGCGCAGCACCAAAGAGCCTTCCACCCCACTGCGAGCCTGGGTGGCATCTGACTTCGCTTATCTACAGCCTTGGTTGGATCGGGACCCGATCGCTGGAGACACTGTGCGTGAGGACACAGTCGGTGGAAGTTCCCGGACTGGGATCGCGTCCGGAGGGGTGAGCGAGCGTATGCTCAGACGATATACTGTTTGTTGCTGATGTGCCTATAGACTGCCGTGGCCCACAAGTTTTTATCTGATACTCTCACTGGAGATCCATATCAGAGCTGAACTCAGAGGTTCTTCAGTAAAGTGTTATTCTATTACGATCTTCCCACTGGATTACAAATGTTATTCTGTTATGTGCACCACCTTTAAAGACTTGCCGGCAAAGAAACCATCATCCCCTATAGACTGAGTTTTAGATATCTGAGCCAGGCCTGGCCAGCTAGTTAGTTCATTTAGTTGCTGCGCCACAGGGCGCCTAGTTAACGGTCGCCCACGCGGCGCACCTTTACTATTCCATTAGTGTATAAGTATGTTTATTGCTGCAGGGCTCTGCAACCTATTTTATGTGAATTGTTACCACTGTTAACCTTTTTACCACAAATCTAAAGTAAATTAGATACCCCTTTCATTATTGCCTTGGTGTCTGAGTTTTATCATATAGTATAAGAATTATATTGCTGCCATAACTAACTGTGCCAGTAGGGGGTCGAGTAAATTGCCGGGGGTTGGCGGAGCTGTCTTCAGGGCCCAAACTAAATCTGCGGCCCTCTTAGTTGAAGGTATCGCTACATATGTAAAGCTCTGCGCAAATTGACAGCGCTATACAAGTACCTGAAATAAATAAATAAATATCTGGGCGATTGTTAGAAGAGGATTCCACCATTATTGCATATTATACATAGTATTATGGACACTTATTGAATTTTGTGTTTGGTTTGTTGCGCTGCACAATTATTAGTCTGTAATCTGAGTCCTTGTTATTCAGTGTGTTTAGGACTACAAGTCCCAGCATTGTTATTCAGTGTGTGTAGGACTACAAGTCCCAGCATTGTTATTCAGTGTGTGTAGGACTACAAGTCCCAGCATTGTTATTCAGTGTGTGTAGGACTACAAGTCCCAGCATTGTTATTCAGTGTGTTTAGGACTACAAGTCCCAGCATTGTTATTTAGTGTGTGTAGGACTATTCCCAGCATTGTTATTCAGTGTGTGTAGGACTACAATTCCCAGCATTGTTATTCAGTGTGTGTAGAACTACAAGTCCCAGCATTGTTATTCAGTGTGTTTAGGACTACAATTCCCAGCATTGTTATTCAGTGTGTGTAGGACTACAATTCCCAGTATTGTTGTTCAGTGTGTGTAGGACTACAATTCCCAGTATTGTTGTTCAGTGTGTGTAGGACTACAATTCCCAGTATTGTTATTCAGTGTGTGTAGGACTACAATTCCCAGTATTGTTGTTCAGTGTGTGTAGGACTACAAGTCCCAGAATTTTTATTCAGTGTGTTTAGGACTACACATCCCAGCATTGTTATTCAGTGTGTTTAGGACTACAAGTCCCAGCATTGTTATTCAGTGTGTGTAGGACTACAATTCCCAGCATTGTTGTTCAGTGTGTGTAGGACTACAAGTCCCAGAATTTTTATTCAGTGTGTTTAGGACTACAAGTCCCAGCATTGTTGTTCAGTGTGTTTAGGACTACAAGTCCCAGCATTGTTGTTCAGTGTGTTTAGGACTACAAGTTCCAGCATTGTTGTTCAGTGTGTTTAGGACTACAAGTTCCAGCATTGTTATTCAGTGTGTGTAGGACTACAAGTCCCAGCATTGTTATTCAGTGTGTGTAGGACTACAAGTCCCAGCATTGTTATTCAGTGTGTGTAGGACTACAAGTCCCAGCATTGTTATTCAGTGTGTGTAGGACTACAAGTCCCAGCATTGTTATTCAGTATGTGTAGGACTACAAGTTCCAGCTCTGTTATTCATTGTCCCAGCTGTTGGGCTGCTTTCACACTGAGGTGCTTTACAGGTGTTATAGCGCCTGCATAGCGCCAGTAAAGAGCCTCTCCTGTGACTCTAATGTGAAAGCCCAAGTGCTTTCACACTGGAGCGGTGCGCTGGCAGGACGGTAAAAAAAAGTCCTGCAAGCAGCATCTTTTCAGCACTGTAGGAGCGCTGTATACACCACTCCTAAAGCACCCCTGCCCATTGAAATCAATGGGCAGCGCTGCCGAACCGGGCAATTTTTAACCCTTTTTCAGCCGCTAGCGGGGGTTAAAATCGCCCCTCTAGCAGCCGTAAAGCACTGCTGACGCCTTGGTGTGAAAGTAGCCTTATGCCTCGTACACACGACCGGTTTTCCCAGCAGGAAAAAAAACGACGCTTTTCCCGACGGGATTCCTTGCAAGCCTGCCTTGCATACACACGGTCACACAAAAGACCGCTGACCTTTTGACTGCCAAGAATGCCGTGACGTCAAAGACTACGACGAGCCGACAAAATTACGTTCTATGCTTCCGTGCATGCGTCTAATTGTTTACGAGCATGCATGTTCTTTTTCCCCTCGGGAAAGCATACAGACGACGGTTTTCTCGGCAGGATTTTTTCCTGGCAAGTTCTCTTTTTTTTCCCCCGCAGTTTTCCTGTTGGGAAAACTGCGATGGAGCATACACATGGCCGTTTTTCCTGACCAAAAGCTGTCATGGCAGTTTTCTCTACGGGAAAACCGGTCGTGTGTACGAGGCATCAGTGTGTGTAGGACTACAAGTCCCAGCTTTGTTATTCAGTGTGTGTAGGACTACAAGTCCCAGAATTTTTATTCAGTGTGTTTAGGACTACAAGTCCCAGCTGTTAGTGTGTGTAGGACTACAAGTCCCAGCTTTGTTATTCAGTGTGTGTAGGACTACAAGTCCCAGAATTTTTATTCAGTGTGTTTAGGACTACAAGTCCCAGCTTTGTTATTCAGTGTGTGTAGGACTACAAGTCCCAGCTTTGTTATTCAGTGTGTGTGTAGGACTACAAGTCCCAGCATTGTTATTCAGTGTGTGTAGGACTACAAGTCCCAGAATTTTTATTCAGTGTGTTTAGGACTACAAGTCCCAGCTTTGTTATTCAGTGTGTGTAGGACTACAAGTCCCAGCTGTTAGTGTGTGTAGGACTACAAGTCCCAGCTTTGTTATTCAGTGTGTGTAGGACTACAAGTCCCAGCTTTGTTATTCAGTGTGTGTAGGACTACAAGTCCCAGAATTTTTATTCAGTGTGTTTAGGACTACAAGTCCCAGCATTGTTATTCAGTGTGTTTAGGACTACAAGTCCCAGCTGTTAGTGTGTGTAGGACTACAAGTCCCAGCTTTGTTATTCAGTGTGTGTAGGACTACAAGTCCCAGAATTTTTATTCAGTGTGTTTAGGACTACAAGTCCCAGCTTTGTTATTCAGTGTGTGTAGGACTACAAGTCCCAGCTTTGTTATTCAGTGTGTGTGTAGGACTACAAGTCCCAGCATTGTTATTCAGTGTGTGTAGGACTACAAGTCCCAGAATTTTTATTCAGTGTGTTTAGGACTACAAGTCCCAGCTTTGTTATTCAGTGTGTGTAGGACTACAAGTCCCAGCTGTTAGTGTGTGTAGGACTACAAGTCCCAGCTTTGTTATTCAGTGTGTGTAGGACTACAAGTCCCAGAATTTTTATTCAGTGTGTTTAGGACTACAAGTCCCAGCATTGTTATTCAGTGTGTTTAGGACTACAAGTCCTAGCTGTTAGTGTGTGTAGGACTACAAGTCCCAGCTTTGTTATTCAGTGTGTGTGTAGGACTACAAGTCCCAGCATTGTTATTCAGTGTGTGTAGGACTACAAGTCCCAGAATTTTTATTCAGTGTGTTTAGGACTACAAGTCCCAGCTTTGTTATTCAGTGTGTGTAGGACTACAAGTCCCAGCATTGTTATTCAGTGTGTGTAGGACTACAAGTCCCAGAATTTTTATTCAGTGTGTTTAGGACTACAAGTCCCAGCATTGTTATTCAGTGTGTTTAGGACTACAAGTCCCAGCATTGTTATTCAGTGTGTTTAGGACTACAAGTCCCAGCATTGTTATTCAGTGTGTTTAGGACTACAAGTCCCAGCATTGTTATTCAGTGTGTGTAGGACTACAAGTCCCAGAATTTTTATTCAGTGTGTTTAGGACTACAAGTCCCAGCATTGTTATTCAGTGTGTTTAGGACTACAAGTCCCAGCATTGTTATTCAGTGTGTGTAGAACTACAAGTCCCAGCTTTGTTATTCAGTGTGTATAGGACTACAAGTCCCAGCTTTGTTATTCAGTGTGTGTAGGACTACAAGTCCCAGAATTTTTATTCAGTGTGTTTAGGACTACAAGTCCCAGCATTGTTATTCAGTGTGTTTAGGACTACAAGTCCTAGCTGTTAGTGTGTGTAGGACTACAAGTCCCAGCTTTGTTATTCAGTGTGTGTGTAGGACTACAAGTCCCAGCATTGTTATTCAGTGTGTGTAGGACTACAAGTCCCAGAATTTTTATTCAGTGTGTTTAGGACTACAAGTCCCAGCTTTGTTATTCAGTGTGTGTAGGACTACAAGTCCCAGCATTGTTATTCAGTGTGTGTAGGACTACAAGTCCCAGAATTTTTATTCAGTGTGTTTAGGACTACAAGTCCCAGCATTGTTATTCAGTGTGTTTAGGACTACAAGTCCCAGCATTGTTATTCAGTGTGTTTAGGACTACAAGTCCCAGCATTGTTATTCAGTGTGTTTAGGACTACAAGTCCCAGCATTGTTATTCAGTGTGTGTAGGACTACAAGTCCCAGAATTTTTATTCAGTGTGTTTAGGACTACAAGTCCCAGCATTGTTATTCAGTGTGTTTAGGACTACAAGTCCCAGCATTGTTATTCAGTGTGTGTAGAACTACAAGTCCCAGCTTTGTTATTCAGTGTGTATAGGACTACAAGTCCCAGCTTTGTTATTCAGTGTGTGTAGGACTACAAGTCCCAGAATTTTTATTCAGTGTGTTTAGGACTACAAGTCCCAGCATTGTTATTCAGTGTGTTTAGGACTACAAGTCCTAGCTGTTAGTGTGTGTAGGACTACAAGTCCCAGCTTTGTTATTCAGTGTGTGTGTAGGACTACAAGTCCCAGCATTGTTATTCAGTGTGTGTAGGACTACAAGTCCCAGAATTTTTATTCAGTGTGTTTAGGACTACAAGTCCCAGCTTTGTTATTCAGTGTGTGTAGGACTACAAGTCCCAGCATTGTTATTCAGTGTGTGTAGGACTACAAGTCCCAGAATTTTTATTCAGTGTGTTTAGGACTACAAGTCCCAGCATTGTTATTCAGTGTGTTTAGGACTACAAGTCCCAGCATTGTTATTCAGTGTGTTTAGGACTACAAGTCCCAGCATTGTTATTCAGTGTGTTTAGGACTACAAGTCCCAGCATTGTTATTCAGTGTGTGTAGGACTACAAGTCCCAGAATTTTTATTCAGTGTGTTTAGGACTACAAGTCCCAGCATTGTTATTCAGTGTGTTTAGGACTACAAGTCCCAGCATTGTTATTCAGTGTGTGTAGAACTACAAGTCCCAGCTTTGTTATTCAGTGTGTATAGGACTACAAGTCCCAGCTTTGTTATTCAGTGTGTGTAGGACTACAAGTCCCAGAATTTTTATTCAGTGTGTTTAGGACTACAAGTCCCAGCATTGTTATTCAGTGTGTTTAGGACTACAAGTCCTAGCTGTTAGTGTGTGTAGGACTACAAGTCCCAGCTTTGTTATTCAGTGTGTGTGTAGGACTACAAGTCCCAGCATTGTTATTCAGTGTGTGTAGGACTACAAGTCCCAGAATTTTTATTCAGTGTGTTTAGGACTACAAGTCCCAGCTTTGTTATTCAGTGTGTGTAGGACTACAAGTCCCAGCATTGTTATTCAGTGTGTGTAGGACTACAAGTCCCAGAATTTTTATTCAGTGTGTTTAGGACTACAAGTCCCAGCATTGTTATTCAGTGTGTTTAGGACTACAAGTCCCAGCATTGTTATTCAGTGTGTTTAGGACTACAAGTCCCAGCATTGTTATTCAGTGTGTTTAGGACTACAAGTCCCAGCATTGTTATTCAGTGTGTGTAGGACTACAAGTCCCAGAATTTTTATTCAGTGTGTTTAGGACTACAAGTCCCAGCATTGTTATTCAGTGTGTTTAGGACTACAAGTCCCAGCATTGTTATTCAGTGTGTGTAGAACTACAAGTCCCAGCTTTGTTATTCAGTGTGTATAGGACTACAAGTCCCAGCTTTGTTATTCAGTGTGTGTAGGACTACAAGTCCCAGAATTTTTATTCAGTGTGTTTAGGACTACAAGTCCCAGCATTGTTATTCAGTGTGTTTAGGACTACAAGTCCTAGCTGTTAGTGTGTGTAGGACTACAAGTCCCAGCTTTGTTATTCAGTGTGTGTGTAGGACTACAAGTCCCAGCATTGTTATTCAGTGTGTGTAGGACTACAAGTCCCAGAATTTTTATTCAGTGTGTTTAGGACTACAAGTCCCAGCTTTGTTATTCAGTGTGTGTAGGACTACAAGTCCCAGCATTGTTATTCAGTGTGTGTAGGACTACAAGTCCCAGAATTTTTATTCAGTGTGTTTAGGACTACAAGTCCCAGCATTGTTATTCAGTGTGTTTAGGACTACAAGTCCCAGCATTGTTATTCAGTGTGTTTAGGACTACAAGTCCCAGCATTGTTATTCAGTGTGTTTAGGACTACAAGTCCCAGCATTGTTATTCAGTGTGTGTAGGACTACAAGTCCCAGAATTTTTATTCAGTGTGTTTAGGACTACAAGTCCCAGCATTGTTATTCAGTGTGTTTAGGACTACAAGTCCCAGCATTGTTATTCAGTGTGTGTAGAACTACAAGTCCCAGCTTTGTTATTCAGTGTGTATAGGACTACAAGTCCCAGCTTTGTTATTCAGTGTGTGTGTGTGTAGAAAACAAAAGGAAAAGGGAGGGGATCAGTCTGTTTAGGACAGACAAAAAGCGGTTACTATAGGCAACAGATTGTAGATCCAGAGACGGAAATGATTTTAGAATTAATCATTTATTCCTATTATCATTTAAAAAATATGTAAAAGGAAAACATATGAAAGTGCAGTATTATTATCAAAAAGTGAATGGTCATACAGTACATAAGTTAATTGGAAACATCCCCCCCCCCCCCTCTCCCTTGATAATTACCAAAACATATTTAACACAGGTCGTTACTAGCATTGACCTCTTCCATATATGTACCTGGTGCGATATGACGGTGTGACTATGTGTTCCTCTCCCTGATTTCCTCCCATGTAAAATACATAAAAAATGCATATAGCCTCTCCTGCCAATATGCCCAGCGACTCCCAGCAAACAAAAAATGAGAACGTCTATGCCGCCAGACTGAACAGATGGAAAGGATGTTCCATTACAAAAGATTCCATCTATGATGGATTCAATTGGCCCTGTCATGCGTGCGCCAATGAAGATTAACTCCAAATATGTGAATGGCCTATAGGAACCGGGGGGAAAAAAATCCAGACAGGACTTAACTAAGGGTTGTTTTTTACATAACCCAACCCCCTAATGATGCGCGTCACCGGTCTCAGTGAAACATAAACATGGGTCCCGTCCAGTGACGCCATACGTCCAGACGAAGCTACGCCACAGAGCACGGCGAAACGCGTTGACGTCATATCCCACACAGTCACGTGACATTGTTTTGAAAGGAGTGGGTGGATCGACATGGCTCGGAGAACGTAAGCCCTAGCCAGCATTTACGATAGCGGCTACGACCTCGGCAACTGACATCAGGCACTACTAAAGCAGCCATATTGGATCCTTTTTAATACCGGTGCAGGTAGCGCCCGGGGGACCCGGACCTTATTCCGATACCCGCTCGGGTCGACGGCCAACACAACGAATAGGTATGGCCAAAACAACATCTTCAAATCAGCCGCCAAATATCAGGTAACTTGGGACCCACTTAAAATAAGAACTGGCCAAACCCAGTTCCAACACAAAGGCGCCCAATGGTAATGTACTTTGATTCATAGGTTGAAGTTGAGCTACAGACAATGATAAGAGACTAATTTCACACTGTCGATATGTGTATACCAGAGCTATGTTGTTATAATGTCACAGAAATCTGTATTACAACCATATTGATGAACTTTCTTTGACAGCAACTTCTGGAGGACATTTATCTATTATCATTGTGCCAATACAATAGCCCCTCTATGAGCATCAATTAACCTCTTCAACCTTCAGGGAACTTTTCCACCAGTGGACTCCCACCATGTACCTAATGCCAATATTGCATTTAGGTCATCTACTTTGATTTGTACCAGTCCCAATACATCCCCCCAGCGCTATTACCCCCCTCCCCCGGTTTCCCTCTCCCACTCCATCAGGTTCAGCCTTATATTAAATGTTAAACCCATTCGACCCTAATAAACAAATCCACTTATTAGTAGGTGGCCCAGATTACCCTATATTCCCTGGTGGACGGTAATCAATATACAAAATAATATTACTCTTTTTCTGGGTTACATACTCATATAAGACCGAACCATACGTCCGGACTAGTGTGTTGTTACATGTTTAGTTATTTGTTAGTCCTGTCTGTCCATCAGATGTTTCCAATTAACTTATGTACTGTATGACCATTCACTTTTTGATAATAATACTGCACTTTCATATGTTTTCCTTTTACATATTTTTAAAATGATAATAGGAATAAATGATTAATTCTAAAATCATTTCCGTCTCTGGATCTACAATCTGTTGCCTATAGTAACCGCTTTTTGTCTGTCCTAAACAGACTGATCCCCTCCCTTTTCCTTTTGTATGCTTATATGGTTACAGCAACTATACCTCATTAGGTAAACGATCCTTAGTGGGTGACACTTCTTTTCACCCACTTATTAGCGAAACTTGCGCAATTCCCCCTCCCCAAACCCCAATGTGTGTGTGTGTAGGACTACAAGTCCCAGCTTTGTTGTTCAGTGTGTGTAGGACTACAAGTCCCAGCATTGTTATTCAGTGTGTGTAGGACTACAAGTCCCAGCTTTGTTATTCAGTGTGTGTAGGACTACAAGTGCCAGCTGTTACTCAGTGTGTATAGGACTACAAGTGCCAGCTGTTACTCAGTGTGTGTAGGACTACAAGTGCCAGCTGTTACTCAGTGTGTGTAGGACTACAAGTGCCAGCTGTTACTCAGTGTGTATAGGACTACAAGTGCCAGCTGTTACTCAGTGTGTGTAGGACTACAAGTGCCAGCTGTTACTCAGTGTGTATAGGACTACAAGTCCCAGCTGTTACTCAGTGTGTATAGGACTACAAGTGCCAGCTGTTACTCAGTGTGTATAGGACTACAAGTCCCAGCTGTTACTCAGTGTGTATAGGACTACAAGTGCCAGCTGTTACTCAGTGTGTGTAGGACTACAAGTCCCAGCTGTTACTCAGTGTGTATAGGACTACAAGTCCCAGCTGTTACTCAGTGTGTGTAGGACTACAAGTCCCAGCTCTGTTATACATAGTGTAAAGAAGCAGGTCTAGTCTGAAAGGGGAAGTGTGGTGCAGGGTGCCCATACTGTAATGAGTGCGCTCCTCCCCCTGTGGTGACTGTGGTAAGGGATGAGGGGGAGGATCTTCCTGGATCTGTGAGTCAGGCGTGTCAGGAGCCCATCCTATAGAGAGAACGTTTCCTTGTACTGGAAGCATTTCCGTTCGGTTCTATGAGGTGATCGTTCGTCGCACATTCTCTGTGAACAGTTATGGCAACGGTCATTGTTCTCCAGCTCTCATGGGTTCTCCTTCTGCTGTGTGTCACCAATGGAAGGCCCAGTCCGGCCAGTGAAGCCGAGGAAGGTAGGTAGTGTCCCTGTGCTGCCTGCACTCCATGTTGTTGTGTTCAGTGTGTGGTGGGAGGGGTGTGCAGGACTTACAGACATAGTGTGCATTATAGTGTACATATACTCAGACATAGTGTACATAGGGGAATACACAGACATAGTGTACATATGGGAATACACAGACACAGTGTACATTATAGTGTATGTAGCGGCCCTTTACTTTTTAGGGGTGTTATGTGCCTAAATTTAGGGGTTGGTCTAAGCTGGTAGCCAGGCTCGGATCACTTTGATTGCTAGGTATTTGCTTCTGCCTATGTGATGCTGCCTGGTATATGGTTCCCTGTGGCCTGTAGGTGGCGCTGCCATATCAGGTCAGGGTTGAGCCAGGGGGGGCATTGCTGCGCCTTAGGGTGTCCTCTCTCAGCAGTGGTACAGTGGGCGTGGTCGGCCTGTTGTGCATGCCGGGAGAGGGTACATAAGGGGCAGACGCCATATTATTGGGGGTTGAGGAGTTGGAGTCGAGAGTGGAGAAGCCTGAGGGGTGTGCCCCTCGGGGGGGAGCGAGGACTGGCCGAGAAGTCTCGGGCACCTTTGGCCCGAGGCTGCAATGTTCCAGGTAGGCCCAGTACCTTTTTAACTGGGTCTACAATTCGCCCATTGGAGTCCCAGGGTGCCCAGGTGAGGGTACCCGCTCTGACTGAGAGGAAGCCAGGGGAGGATCGGTCCCACTGAGGAGAGGAGTAATAGAAGATTGCTGTCTCGGGAGAGGCCTGGTGACCTGTCAGAGGGAAGGATTCTTTATTCAGGAAAGCTAACCTGTAGAGTGCACATTGGCATTATACTGTTCTTAAAGTCTACAGAGCTTAGAGGATCTCCTGCACCCGTCCCTGGAGGGGATAGCTCCAAGCTCCACACCGGCGGCTAGGACTGTGAGAGAGAACTATCCGGGTGAGCTAAACCCACTCGGGATCAAATGGCGACAAAGTTACTGGTTGTGCCTGGATCTAATCCCTCACACTATTCATTCTTTCATCTATCTGTCTCTGTCTACTACGCAGCAAAATAGAAAATAAACTCTTTGTTGGAATTAAAGTGTTTCTGGACATTGGCTTCTTTGGGGGAAGAAATAAAGACTTGACCCCATAATCTGGGGAAGAGAACCAGTGGAAGACGGTAATTCGTTGCAGGACCCAAAATTTGTGAACACCGCTTAACCTCTTCACACAGGAGGGTACGGGCATATAGCACGGTGTGCCTTGACTCGCAAGTGAGCCAGGCGAGAAAAAGGTCTGTGTGCTACATGTACATAGGGGAATACACAGACATGGTGTACATTATAGTGTACATATACACAGACATAGTGATCGAACACCGCAGATCACTCAGCTTTCAGAGCTCCATTAACAGAGAGCTGCAGACTATCAGTCACAGCTCTCTGCTCTTCTCCCTCCTCGCTGATTGGAGCGCTGGGCTGTGGAGGGGTGGGGAGCGGTCATCTCAGGCTCTCAGCGGCTCGCTGGATGGGGTGTCAGTCCAGGCACCTATCAGATCCAGACTCCGTGGTCGGGATGACGCGGTGCCTGGACTTAAATCCGTGAACGGGTCACAGGAGTGCAAAACTAATTGCACTCCTGTGATCCATATTAGAAGCCCAGCCAAATGAGCTTTGGCTGGACTTCTCTTTTAAGTCCTCATGCACACTTGTTTCTTGTAAACGCTGTTTATCAGTCTAGGTGAGTTTAGCAGAGTTTGGAGTTTGCATGTTTATTTATTTCATTGGTCAGAATTTTTATTTATTCTGCCCATTGAAATAAATAAATGTGCCTAAAGTTTAGGCACATGTATGAGCGTTTATGTGCGTTTAACAGCATTCAGCGTTTTTTTGTGGTCAGAATTCCTGCTCCTGAAGGCGATTTTAGGGAGTTCAGAAAACAGCCTTTAAACTCCCCTGCTACTAAACTACTAAAAACCTTCATGTGTATATGGACACATCGGATAACATAGACGGAAATTTAAGGACAGGAAAAAACAAAAAACACCCAAACTTCCAAAAAACTTGAGTTTAACAGCAGCAGTGTGCATATTTCATTAAGATGTATAAAAGGGCTTAGCAACGTGCAGCATGTCTTTTTACTCACAGCCAAAAACGCAATTTCAATAGGCTGTAACTGACTGCGCACTAAAATGTATTATTTATTAAAGATATTAAAATAGCACTGACAATTTATACTTTACATCAGGGGTCTCCAAACTCTGTACGCAAAAGGCCAGTTTAATGTCCTTCAGACTTTAGGGGGTACGGACAGTGTCCAGCAGGAGTGGAAATTTTTCTAGCATCAGTGGGTGTAAACATTGTCACATTTGGTATTAGGGGGAGGAATAGTGCCCCATTGTTGGTATCATTGGGAGGAATTGTGCCCTATTCTTGGTGTCAATAGGAGAAATGGTACCTCATTGCTGATGTCAGTTGGGTGAATAGTGTCTTGTATCAGTGGGAACAATTGTGTCCCAAGGGCGGAATAAAGGCAAGTAAAGGGCACATCCAGCTCCCTTGCTGCAGTTTGGGGACCACTGCTTTACATCTTGTACAT
The DNA here is from genome assembly GCA_029206835.1 of Rana muscosa. Lineage (NCBI taxonomy): Eukaryota > Metazoa > Chordata > Amphibia > Anura > Ranidae > Rana > Rana muscosa. The sequence continues at coordinate 854,274,561 of CM055121.1, read as the reverse complement.
TCACATCAGTCCACCACTTTATAATTTTCGGCTGCTTTGAGGTGTGATGTTGCAGGAATTGGGGCTGATCTGAGGTCTAAAGGTTCAAGAATTGGGGCTGATCTGTGGCCTGAAGGTGCAGGGCAGGGATTGCGCCTTCAGATGCAAGGCTTCAGAGGGCCCCTTCAGACCTCGGATCGGCCCCAATTCCTGCCCCTTCAGACCTCGGATCGGCCCCAATTCCTGCCCCTTCAGACCTCGGATCGGCCCCAATTCCTGCCCCTTCAGACCTCGGCTGAACTTCTCTTTTAGCCTAGGTTCACACTGTAGCGATGTGGGAACCAGCGCGATTACAGTGCCGGTGCCCGCATCTCTCCCGCAGGCAGTTCACACTACCCTCTGTGAACCGCTGCAGGTGTCAATACAATGTTAATGACACCCCCAGATCAGTTCACAGATCGCAGTGCAAACTGTGAACTTGCACAGGAATCGGATCGCATGGGTGAGAACACCCATGCAACATGATACCAGTGCGGAGAAAAAAAGTCCCTGCGCTATTTTCCTGCGAATCCAATGCAAGTTCAGCCATACAACTTATGGCTAAACTTGCATTGCACAGACATCGCATGCGATCGGCACCACAGTGCGGGTGCGAATCACATGCGATGTCTGTGTTCGCACAAGTGTGAACCCAGGCTCAGGATTTGAAAAAAACAAACATGTATTCTCACCTAGCTGGATGCAGCATTGATCATGCTGACTCTAATGAGGACTGAGCGATCAAACACTGCTGATTGCTCAGTACTTCCCCTCCACTCTGAGCAGAGCCGGGATTGTCAGGGGCTCTCTGTTCTCCTCTCCAGCATTCACTGGAGTGCTGGGCTGTGAAGGGGGAGGGAGGGGCTGGTTCAGGCTCTGTGGATTGGCCAGGCTTCTAGGCAGATACTGACCATATGGTTGGGATCTTTTCCGATCCTGCATCGGCTATGTGACGTCAGCCAACAGTGGGCTTTAGGCTGGGTTCACACTGGTATGATTACAGCAGCAGTAAAAGGAATTTATCTCACACTGGGATTGTTTTGATTGGTCAAAGGACAAGTCAGACTATAACAAAGTTGGATCAAAGTAGTATCCTGTTCATTCAAGTCCGATGGATGTAGGACTGATGTCACAGAGGAAAGTAGGATGAAAGTCGTATGGCTGTCGTGTAGTATCAGTGTGAACCCAGCCTTAGGCTGGGTTCACACTTGTACGACACGACAGTCATACAACTTTCAGGCTGGGCTCACACTAGTGCGACACGACAGCCGTCCTACTTTGGATCCGACTTTGCCCCGCGACATGAAGCAGACATATGTCCGACTTTCAATGAACGGGGATCCGACTTGGATCCCCGCCAATACCAGGCACTGTGTTTGGTATGAATCTAGAGGGGGAACTCCAGGCCAAATTTTAAATAAAAAAAAAACGGCATGGGTTCCCCCTCCAGGAGCATACCAGGCCCTTGGGTCTGGTCTGGATTTGAAGGGGAACCCCTATGCCGGAAAAAAGGCATGGGGGTCCCCCCAAAATCCAAACCAGACCCTTATCCGAGCCTCAGGGGAAGGGGGGGGGGCGAGAGAGCGGCCCCCCTCCCTCCTGCACCGTACCAGGCCGCATGCCCTCAACATGGGGGGTTTGGTGCTCTTGGGCAGGGGGGCAACCTGCGCCCCCACCCCAAAGCACCCTGCCTCCATGTTGATGAGGACAGGGCCTCTTCCCGACAACCCTGGCCGTTGGTTGTCGGGGTCTTCGGGCGGGGGGCTTATCGGAATCCAGGAGCCCCCTTTAATAAGGGGGCCCCCAGATCCCGGCCCCCCACCCTATGTGAATGAGTATGGGGTACATCGTACCCCTACCCATTCACCTGGTGGAAAAAAAATGTCAATAAAAAACACACACAGCTTTTTAAAGTAATTTATTGCACAGCTCCGGGGGTCTCCGGTGTCGTCTCCGCGCTCTCCGGTTCTTTCTTCCGCCGGGCCTCCGCTATCTTCTTCCAGCTCTTTTGCTAGCGGAGAGGCCCGGTCTTCCCGTCGTCTCGTCCGGCTCTCTGTTGTCCTTCTGCCGGCCCCTCCACTATCTTCTTCCAGCTCTTTTGCTAGTGGAAGGGCCGGTCTTCCCGTCGCCGTCTTCTTCTCTCTTCTCCTCCTCGATGTTGACTCGTCGCTTCCTCCCGCTGTAATACTGGCTGTTCGCTCCGCTCCGAATTAATATAGGCTTCTCATGACGTCACAGTCACATGCTCCCATGACGTCACAGTCACATGCTCCGGGGCCACCCGGAGCATGTGACTGTGACGTCATGAGAAGCCTATATTAATTCGGAGCTGAGCGAACAGCCAGTATTGCAGCGGGAGGAAGCGACGAGTCAACATCGAGGAGGAGAAGAAGACGACGGCGACGGGAAGACCGGCCCCTCCACTAGCAAAAGAGCTGGAAGAAGATAGGGGAGGGGCTGGCAGAAGGACAACGGAGAGCCGGACGAGACGACGGGAAGACCGGGCCTCTCTGATAGCAAAAGAGCTGGAAGAAGATAGCGGAGGCCCGGCGGAAGAAAGAACCGGAGAGCGAGAGAAGAACCAGAGAGCGCGGGAGAAGACCGGGCCCCGCTAGCAAAAGAGCTGGAAGAAGATAGCGGAGGCCCGGCAGAAGAGAGAACCGGAGAGCGCGGAGATGACACCGGAGACCCCCGGAGCTGTGCAATCAATTACTTTAAAAAGCTGTGTGTGTTTTTTATTGACATTTTTTTTCCACCAGGTGAATGGGTAGGGGTACGATGTACCCCATACTCATTCACATAGGGTGGGGGGCCGGAATCTGGGTGCCCCCTTATCGGAGTCTGGGAGCCCCCTTTAATAAGCCCCCCGCCTGCAGACCCCACCAACCAACGGCCAGGGTTTTCGGGAAGAGGTCCTGTCCTCATCAACATGGGGACAGGGTGCTTTGGGGTGGGGGGGCCTGCAGGTCGCCCCCCTGCCCCAGAGCACCAAACCCCCCATGTTGAGGGCATGCGGCCTGGTACGGTTCAGGAGGGAGGGGGGGCCGCTCTCTCTTCCCCTGCGGCCTGCCAGGTTGCGTGCTCGGATAAGAGTCTGGTTTGGAATTTGGGGGGACCCCCACGCCGTTTTTTCGGCGTAGGGGTTCCCCTTCAAATCCAGACCATACCCAAGGGCCTGGTATGCTCCTGGAGGGGGAACCCATGCCGGTTTTTTATTTAAAATTTGGCCTGGAGTTCCCCCTCAAGAGCAGCACAGCACAAGTTGCATGCCAAAGTCGGATCATGCAAGACTGCGGTCCGACTTTGATCCGACTTCAATGATGGTCAATGGGCTGAAGTCGGATCAAAGTCGGACCAAAGTAGTACAGGGAGCATTTTTAAAGTCGGACCGACATGTGTCTTACCAGTTAAGACGGCTCCTATAGGGAAACATTGATTTTCACACGTCATGCGACATGAGCTCCCAATGTTGGAGCGTTTGTCGCCCCAGTGTGAACCCGGCCTCATCCTACTTTGCTCTGCGACATCAGTCCTACATTGGTCCGACATCCATCCGACTTTCATGAACAGGATACTACTTTGATCCGACTTTGTGCAAGTCTGACTTGTCCTTTGACCAATCAAAACAATCCCAGGGTGAGATAAATTCCTTTTACTGCTGCTGTAATCACCATGTTGGATGTCAAAAGTCGGATGGTTAGGACAAGGATCCTACTTTGATCCGACTTCAATGATATTCAATGGGCTGAAGTAGGATCAAAGTCGGACCAAAGTAGTGCAGGGAGCATTTTCAAAGTCGGACCGACTTGTGTCGGACCAGTTAAGACGGCTCTCATAGGGAAACATGAGCTCCCAATGTCGGAGCGTTTGTTGTACCAGTGTGAACCCAGCCTTAGCCCGTAGAACGAGCTGCACTCCTGTGATCCATAGAAATATGAGCAAAATAACTTTGGCCATACTTCTCCTTTTAAGGGCCGGTTCACACTGGTGCGATGTCAGAAATCGGATGTGATTTGCACCGCACTGCAGTGAAAATCACATGCGATCTCTGTGCGAAGTGATTTCAGCCATAAAGATTGTATGGCTGAATTTTCATCAGACTCGCACAGGAACCTTTTTTTTTTTTTTTTTTTTTTGTCCGCAGCAGAATCGGACCCATGCAATCGGATTCCTGTCCGAGTTTGCAGATCGCACTGCGATGTGCAAACTGATTTGGGGGTGTCATTAACTTTTAACTGACTCTCCCAGCAGTTCGCATAGGGCAGTGTGAACTGCCGCCGGCAAACATGCGATGCGGGAACCCGCAGTGGATTCGCTGGGTTCCCGCATCGCAGCAGTGTGAACCGGCCCTTAAGAGGAAGAGCTTACACGCACACATCCCCCAACTGTTGCATATCCATTCTTAAACAAAAAACTTTTCTTATGCCCGGTACACACGATCAGAAAATCGTACGAAAAATACAGATTTCGGAGCGATCGTACGATAATCTGATGGTTAGTACAGAGCTTTCGAGAGCCGATCAGGACAGTTCATCCGATATTATTTGATCGGACATGCACAAAATTTTTATTCGTACAATGCCAGATCGTATGTTTTTTGTTTAATCAGTATAGCTGTCGTTCGAAAATGAAATACAAACGTATTACAACACATGACATCACATACGCAAATTTTCGTGACTTTAGCAAACTCATCAGATTCGATCTGAGATTAGCATGCCAAAAAATGGATGATCATCTCATTGTGTGTACCGGGCATTAGGCATGATACCTTTTGCTTTACAATCTCCACTGGTTTTAGTAAATTCTTATTGGACCAATGCTTATATATATATATATATATATATATATATATATATATATATATATATATATATTATACACACAGTATCTCACAAAAGTGAGTACACCCCTTACATTTTTGTAAATATTTTATTATATCTTTTCATGTGACAACACTGAAGAAATTACACTTTGCTACAATGTAAAGTAGTGAGTGTACAGCTTGTATAACAGTGTAAACTTCCATTGACCAGTATGCGAGAGCGATAACACCAAAATGTAACACACCTGCTCCCCATTCACCCCAGAGAACTTAGGGGTGTACTCACATTTGTTGTCAGAGGTTTAGACATTAATGACTGTGTGTTGAGTTATTTTGAGGGGACAGCAAATTTACACTGTAATACAAGCTGTACTCTCACTACTTTACATTGTAGCAAAGTGTAATTTCTTATATATAATCTCTCTATTTGTGAAAGCCGATACCACAATGCCAAGCAGTAAGTGTTGTTGAGTGCATTAATCCCATCCATCCAGGAAACTCTCATGTTTATTTTCAGTTTTGCTGCACACAAGTTAGAAATTGTCCCTGGTTTGATAGATGTTTGTTTGCAGTGACTGTACGGGAAATTTTGGTAGTTTTATTATACTACCTGGAACAGTTGTGTAACCTTCTGTTGCCAGTTCAAACAAAATGACCAACTCTTGAAGCCCATCCCCTTGACCTGCTTATATTGTCCTTCCCCCATGGGGTCTGAACATTGAATCATAGTAGGTGGTCCCATGTTCCCCCATATCTCAAAACTTGTATTCATGTTTTGCACACTGCCCGCCACTCTAAATTTTTATAGGTGTGAGGGAATCATGTGATCACCTTCCCTTACTCCCAGAATTCAGAGATCAGGTCATATTGGCCAATTTCCAGGCCTAAATACTTGTCAAATGGGAAAAGGGAGAAAGTCATTACCCTGTGTTAAATCTGACACAGAGGGGTTGATATACTATATGCAGATAGGCTGTTTACTTTGCAAGGGAATTTCCTTATTCACTAAGCCCTGGGGAAAATTCCCTTGCAAAGTGAAACTTCACATGTCTTTAGTTATTCAACCTGAGAGCCTATACAAGGACTCAGGGCTCTGACAAATAAATGGAATAACAAAGGAGCATAGGAAAAGGTAAGTATTAGTAGGGGTGGCTGATCAAGAGAACCTGTCACTCTGCTCAAGATGAGCAAAGTGCAAATGATTCTCTTAAAAGCAGAAAGAAACCACTGAAAAAAAAAAACAACAACCTGCAAGGCAATAATATTGTGCTAGTATGCATCGCATGTAATGCTCATCTTAGAACGAGGCTCCTGCAGCTCGCCTGGTCACCGCTGAGGTGTTTGTAGGTAGTGGTTAGCAAATCTCCCCCTGTGAGTAAATCTTGATTTTATCTTGTTTTATTTTTCTTCTTCTAACCCAGCAATTATGAGAAAGCAATACAATGGTGGTAGTGGTTTTCCATGGTAACCAGTTACAACCTAGCTGTTTATCAATGAAGACGGGAGAACTGGGTGGATAGAGAAACATTTGATAAGCCACATTTGGATTAACTCCTTACTGGCAACTTTGGTTCAAATCTCAGCCAGGTCATTATCTGCCTGTTCTCCTTAGGTGTGGGTGGGTTTCTTCTGGGTACTGTGGTTTCCTCCCATATGCCAAAGACTTGCTGGTTGGTTAATTGGCCCTAGTATGTGTATGTATGCATGTGAGGTATGGATGTTGGAATGTAAGCTCCTTGAGGGCAGGGACTGATGTGAACATACAGTATGCATAGCACTGCATAAATTGTTGGTGCTTTATAAATTCCTGTAGTAAATACTGTAAATGGGTGGCGTAATATAGTATTGCAATAGACTTTTTTCTCAGTTGCATCAATCTGTTCAAAGTGAGGCTAACACTTTAACCACATTAGTCTAACACTTCCTTTGAAGCATTATCGTTCTGTATTAATGAATGACAATGTTGTACTATACAGATAGAAATTACAACATCTTTAACCACTTAAGCCCCGGACCATTTCGGGCCATTAGGACCAAGCCTGTTTTTGGGATTCGGCACTGCGCTGCTTTAACTGTAAATTGTGCGGACATGCAATGTTGTACCCAAATGAAATTTGCGTCCTTTTCTTCCCACAAATAGAGCTTTCTTTTAATGGTATTTGATTGCCTCTGCGATTTTTATTTTTTGCGATATAAACAGAAAAAGACCGAAAATTTTGAAAAAAAATGATATTTTCTACGTTTTGTTATAAGAAAAATCGAATAAACTCAATTTTAGTCATACATTTAGGCCAAAATGTATTCAGACACAAAATGTCAATAAGCGTATATTTATTGGTTTGCGCAAAAGTTATAGCGTTTACAAACTAGGGTACATTTTCTGAAATTTACACAGCTTTAAATTTATGACTGCCTATCTCATTTCTTGAGGTGCTAAAATGGCAGGGCAGTACAAAACCCCCCCAAATGACCCCATTTTGGAAAGTAGACACCCCAAGCTATTTGCTGAGAGGCATGTTGAGCCCATTGAATATTTTTTTTTTTTGTCCCAAATGATTGAATAATGACAAAAAGAAAAAAAAACAAAATGTACAAAAAGTTGTCACTAAATGATATATTGCTCACACATGCCATGGTTATATGTGGAATTGCACCCCAAAATACATTCTGCTGCTTTTCCTGAGTACGGGGATACCACATGTGTGGGACTTTTTGGGAGCCTAGCCGCGTACAGGGCCCCAAAAACCAAGCACCGCCTTCAGGATTTCTAAGGGCGTAAATTTTTGATTTCACTCCTCACTACCTATCACAGTTTTGAAGGCCATAAAATGCCAAAATAGCACAAAACCCCCCAAATTACCCCATTTTGGAAAGTAGACACCCCAAGCTATTTGCTGAGAGGCATGTTGAGTCCATGGAATATTTTATATTTTGCCACAGGTTGCGGGAATATGACAAACTGTTTTTTTTTTTGCACAAAGTTGTCACTAAATGATATATTGCTCACACATGCCATGGGCATATGTGAAATTACACCCCAAAATACATTCTGCTGCTTCTCCTGAGTACGGGGATACCACATGTGTGGGACTTTTTGGGAGCCTAGCCGCGTACGGGACCCCAAAAACCAAGCACCGCCTTCAAGGTTTCTAAGGGCATACATTTTTGATTTCACTCCTCACTACCTATCACAGTTTTGAAGGCCATAAAATGTCAAAATAGCCCAAAACCCCCACAAATGACCCCATTTTGGAAAGTAGACACCCCAAGCTATTTGCTGAGAGGCATGGTGAGTATTTTACAGCTCCCATTTGTTTTTGAAAATTAAGAAAGACATTTTTTTTTCTTTTTTTTTTTTTTTCTTTTTTTACATTTTCAAAACTTTGTGACAAAAAGCGAGATCTGCAAAATACTCAACATACCTCTCAGCAAATAGCTTGGGGTGTCTACTTTCCAAAATGGGGTCATTTGGGGGGGTTTTGTGCCATCTGGGCATTCCATGGCCTCCGAAACTGTGATAGGCAGTGAGGAGTGAAATCAAAAATTTACACCCATAGAAATCCTGAAGGCGGTGCTTGGTTTTTGGGGTCCCGTACGCGACTAGGCTCCCAAAAAGTCCCACACATGTGGTATCCCCGTACTCAGGAGAAGCAACAGAATGTATTTTGGGGTGTAATTCCACATATGCCCATGGCATGTTTGAGCAATATATAATTTAGTGACAACTTTTTGTAAATTTTTTTTTATTTTTTTGGTCATTATTCAATCACTTGGGACAAAAAAAAAAAATATTCAATGGGCTCAACATGCCTCTCAGCAAATAGCTTGAGGTGTCTACTTTACAAAATGGGGTCATTTGGGGGGTTTTTGAACTGTCCTGGCATTTTATGCACAACATTAGGAAGCTTATGTCACACATCATCCACTCTTCTAACCACTTGAAGACAAAGCCCTTTCTGACACTTTTTGTTTACATGAATGAAATTTTTTTTTTGCAAGAAAATTATGTTGAACCCCCAAACATTATATATTTTTTTAAAGCAAAGGCCCTACAGATTAAAATAGTGGGTGTTGCATTTTTTTTTTCCACACAGTATTTGCGCAGCGATTTTTCAAACGCATTTTTTGGGGGAAAAACACACTTTTTTTATTTTTAATGCACTAAAAAACACTATATTGCCCAAATGTTTGATGAAATAAAAAAGATGATCATAGGCCGAGTACATGGATACCAAACACGACATGCTTTAAAATTGCGCACAAACGCGCAGCGGCGACAAAACTACATTCATTTTTAAAAGCATTTAAAAGCCTTTACAGGTTACCACGTTAGATTTACAGAGGAGGTCTACTGCTAAAATGACTGCCCTCGATCTGACCTTCGCGGTGATACCTCACATGCATGATGCAATTGCTGTTTACATATGACGCTAGACCGACGCTTGCGTTCGCCTTTGCGCAATAGCAGGGGGGGACAGCGGTGCTTTTTTTTTTTTTATTTTTATTTTTTTATTATTTATTTGGCTTTTTTATTTTATTTTTAAACTGTGCCTTCCATATTTTATTTTTTTACCATTTTTATCGTTATCTCAGGGAATGTAAATATCCCCTATGATAGCAATAGGTAGTGACAGGTACTCTTTTTTTGAAAAAAATTGGGGGGTTAGACCCTAGATCTTTCCTCTGCCCTCAAAGCATCTGACCACACCAAGATCGGTGTGATAAAATGCTTTCCCAATTTCCCAATGGCGCTTTTTATATCCGGGGGGGGGGGGGACATTCCCTCCCACTGCTTGTAAAAGCAGCCTAGAGGCTAATTATCTGCTAGAATTGCTTTTACATGAAAGCCGGCTGCTGGCTGAAAAGAATGATACCAAGATGATACCTAAACCCGCAGGCATCATTCTGGTATAAACATTCAAAGTCCAGCAACATACCAGTACGTTGCTGGTCCTTGTTGGACATGTATTGTAATCTTTTTTTTCATACAGCCTATTGGCTGAACGAAAAAAAGAGATTGATTGGTGGGTATGCCCACCATTAGAATACCTCCCTTCATCCACCCACTTCTAATGATGGGCATATATGCCGAAGCATGGGGGCATCCTCCCGCAAAAAAGTTATGCCGCGTACACACGGTCAAGCCTTCGTCGGAATTTCGACCGTATGTACGCGGCATAAAAGGTTATGCCGCGTACACACGGTCGGACTTTTCCACGGATAAGCCTCCGTTGGAATTTCGACCGTATATACGCGGCATTAGGAGCAAAATCGCTCCTCCGCCCCTGCTGCCCCCATGCTTCGGCATATATGCTCTTTTTTTTTAACTGTGGTGGTGAAATCACCTCCTACAGCATTGGAGTCACGGCTTTATGTATCGTGGGAGCAAACGCTGTTGCTGTCAAGATAAATAGATCCGTGCTGCAACTGAATGGCGTACCTGCTAAGCAAATGGTGGTTAACATTAAAACAAAGTAACATTACAGTACAACAGTAAGACCTTACCATGCCATACCTGCAAAGCAAATACCAAAACAAAACCTAGTAAAAAATAAAAAAATGTTTTAACGCAACCTGTGCCTAAAATATATATATGCCGAAGCATGGGGGCATCCTCCCGCAAAAAAGTTATGCCGCGTACACACGGTCGGAATTTCGACCGTATGTACGCGGCATTAGGAGCAAAATCGCTCCTCCGCCCCTGCTGCCCCCATGCTTCGGCATATATGCTCTTTTTTTTAACTGTGGTGGTGAAATCACCTCCTACAGCACTGGAGTCACGGCTTTATGTATCGTGGGAGCAAACGCTGTTGCTGTCAAGATAAATAATTCCGCGCTGCAGTTGAATGGCGCACCTGAAAACAAAAAATTACATACCTGAAAAGCAAGCATGATAAAACATTGCAGAATAGAATACAGTAAAAAAGAGCAGAACAATAGAGAGAAAATAGAGAGAGAGAGAGAACAATAAAACGACAACTATTTTTGGTTTTTTTATTTTATATTTTTTTTGTGTTTTGTTTTTTACGTTTTTTTTTTTTCTTTTTTACACTTTTTTTTGTAACTTTACAACTGTAATGGTTCGGGTCTCTCAAAATGTAATGGCATCTTGGGAGACCCTGTGTAAGTGTGTCCTAGTCTGTGAAATGCTGTACCCTACGCTAAAACTTCACTTTTGAGTGGTAGCGTTCAAAACATTCACCTTGGCAAAGACCAGGCTTGTCAGGACAGCGTGGACAAATACTACGGGTGTCACGCCTAAATCCGCGCTTGCTACAGACACGACATCTTTTTTGGGGGTGGCTTTGGGTAGGGGTACTCGGGAGGACATACGAATAATGCCTCTCATGCAGCCGGCTTACTGCATTTGGTTGGGGATGGTGAGGTGCAGAACCGCCTGGATACAGGAGTTCTGTGACTATCTCATTCTGGAATTTTAGAAGAGATAACGTCCCGCCTATAGCTCTGTATAGCACATGAGCGTTCAGCAAAGCCAATTGGAATAATGATAGAGACACTTTTTTGTACCAGCGTCTCGCCTTACGGTCAATTAGATACGGCGCCATCAACTGGTCGTTGAGGTCCACCCCTCCCATATTTTGGTTATATTCGTGGACACAGAGGGGTTTCTCCACAACACCAGTCGCCGTAGGAATTTGGACTGTCGTGTCTGCATGAAGGGAGGTAAGAAGGAAAACATTCTTATTGTCCCTCCACTTCATAGCGAGCAAGTTATTACACTTCAAGCAGGCTCTCTCCCCCAGCCTAAGACGGGCATCTACAAGCCGCTGGGGAAAGCCCCGGCGATTAGGTCGCACGGTGCCACATGCTCCAATCTTATGATCAAACAAGTGACTAAACAGTGGCACGCTCGTGTAATAATTGTCCACATACAAGTGGTACCCCTTTCCGAATAAGGGTGACACCAAGTTCCACACTATCTTGCCAGCGCTCCCTATGTAATCCGGGCAGTTGACCGACTCAATCTGACTGTCTTTTCCCTCATAAACCGTAAAGTTCACTACATAGCCTGTTGCCCTGTCACAGAACTTGTAGAGCTTGACCCCGTATCTGGCACGCTTGCTGGGAAGGTACTGCTTGAAAGACAAGCGGCCAGAAAATTTAATCAGGGACTCATCAACGCAGACAACTTGATCGGGAGTAAACAAGGCTGCAAAACGTTCGTTGAAGTGGTTTGAGGGGCCGAATTTTATAGAGCCGGTCGTATTCAGGGTCCCCACGTGGACGACAAAGTTCATTGTCGTTGAAGTGCATGAACCGCAAAATCTGCTCGTATCGTGCCCTGGACATGGAGGCAGAGAACACGGGCATGTGGTCAATTGGGTGCGTGGACCAATAAGCACGCAATGACGGAAATTTATGTGTGCCCATGTTGAGGGAAAGGCCCAGAAAGGTCTTAAATTCGGAAACCGTAATTGGTTTCCAATTTCTGGCAATTTTAGGCAACTGGGGGTTAGCGGCGATAAATTGACCAGCATATAAATTACTCTGGTCCACAATAGATCTATAGAGATCTTCCGTGAAAAACAGCGAATAAAAATCGATTGGCATAAAATCAGCTGTTTCCACCTGAATACCGGGTTGGGCAGTGAATGGGGGAAGTACGGGTTCTGCAGAAGTGGTGGGGACCCAATCAGGATAGGCGAATTCTGCAGGAAGGGCAGTATGGGCACGACGGGCCTGCCTTTGTCTTCTTGGTGGCAGCGGGACACTACTTGTGCTTGCCACCTCGCCAGCTTGAACTGCACTTATGGGACTCGCCACGTCACCAAGTGTTACTGCAGTGCTGGATGTACGTCCAGGCTGTACTAGGCCGCTGGTGCTTGCCAGTTCACCAGAAGGAATAGCGGCGCTAGTACTACTCTGCTCCATGATACGAGAGACCTGCGGTTCTTGCTCCTCAACAACCTCAGAAGATCGGGATCGGGTACGCCTGACCTTAGCAGGGACCTCAACTTCGTCGTCAGAGCTATCTGACGTGGGGCCGCTGACGTCACTGTCTTCTACGGGAAGATATTCTGAGCCTGAATCTGACAGATACGTGACCTCCTCTTCACTATCTGTCATGCTCAGAATCTCGTAGGCCTCTTTACTAGTGTACCTTCGACTTGCCATTTTGGGCTCTAAATTTAGGGGTACACTAGTAAGATTCACAGGAAAAAAAGCACCTGACTGTCGTCAGCAAATATATCAAACGCTACAAAAAAACTGTTAGCGATCGCAGGGATCAGGCCTGTCTCTGCGAACGCTGCAGTTATGTGTGTTGTGTTTGGTAAGTGACAGTGATCGATCGATACTGCACTTGGGTGGGCTGGGCTGGGCTGGGCGGAGGGGCTAAACGCAGGTACTAGCAGGTATCTGGGCTGATCCCGCTAACACTGCGTTTTTGGGAACCCTAAACCGCTGGGGATGCTAGTATAGATCTGATCAGATACTATACCACTAAGGGGGGTGTATGCTTTGCGCGTGGGTGTTAGCGTTACTGGCACTAACCTAACACTGCCTGGGGCGACGCAGACCCTCTCTGGCGCTAAAACCTAATTGATCTCACCCGCCGGGCGATCAGGGGGGTTAAACCTTTATTGGGTTATATACGGCGGGTGCCCTGATGCTATAAAAAGCAAACTAATCAACCAGCGTCACCCGTAACCTTTATATGGTGATCACTGGTGAAAGGGTTAACTAGGGGCAATCAGGGGGTTAAAACCTTTATTAGGTTAAATATGGGGGTACCTGACACCAATAAAAACCTGCGGCGAACCTAAAAAAAAAATAACTGCCTATCTAAAACACCAGCGACACGAATACAGCGATCGGAAAAACAATCGCTTAGTGACGCTGAAGTTAGGGGGTGAAAGGGTTACCTGGGGGGTGATCAAGGGGTTAAACCTTTATTAGGGGGGGTTAGGGGGCTACCCTGGACCTAAAGGGGCCTAATCCTAACTGCCTTGCAACTTTTTACAATCACAGATGACACTAAATGCAGTGATCAGTAAAATAAATGATCACTGCAATCAGTGACACTGTGATTGGGGGCTTTGGGGTGACCTGGGGGGTGATCTGGGGGTGACTGGGGGGTGATTTGTGTGCCTATGTGTACCTACGTGTCAGTGGACTGTTGGAGCACTAACCTCTGTCTTCACTCCTCGGCGCCGGGAACGAAAAGACCGCGGCGAGGGAGATGACATCACTTCCTCCAGCCTGTGTTTACATCACATGGCGGAGGAAGCAATTTCATTGGCCGGGAGCGATCGCGAGGGGGGGGGCGGAATCGAGCGGCCGCCCCCTCATGCCTGATCGCTCCCGAACACTTAACGGCCGCTCACTGCAGTGAAGGGGGGTCCGGATGGACCCCCCAACTGCACAAAGGCGATCACGTAGATCTACGTGATTCTGCCTGTCCGTGCCATTCTGCCGACGTAAATCGGCGGTGGGCGGTCGTTAAGTGGTTAAAGACTCCTGAAACTACGAATAGCAATAGTGTCTGAGAAAACGAATCTTGGTGGGAGATTTCTTGACTTGCTCTTTTCCTAAATTTAAATGGAAGAGTTTTTTACTTTACTGCTACAATTCCCAGAATCCAACCCTGCAGACTTGACATAGTTTTTCCTTTAAAGTATATGTCAACCTTCACCTTGTAAAACAACAACACTCAGTTTAAAATAGAAATGCAGGGCCAAAATTGTGTGTATATCTATAAAAACATTATAAATATTTTTTTAAGCGATCACATAACCTCTCTTTTAAGCTGCAGGGAGGTGTGTCAGCACAAGTCTTGCTCATTGGAGGGCAGGCAGGATGTGCTCTTGGCACAGGCAGAAAACTGACCACGCTGAAATGGATGTGCTTCTATGTCTAGTGTGTTCAGTTTGAAACACACAGAGGGACTGGCAGGATCACCAGGTATTTCACACAACTTGGTGACAGAGTTTCTAGCATTTCTCAACTCTGAGCACCATTACTTCTGTTGTTGCTAAAGTTTCCTTTTACTTTTTGTCTGAAAAGCAGCAAAAGCTGACAGGGATTTCAATCCTTTACAACTATACCAAAAACTTTTTATTTTTTTTGGGCTATAGATACATTTGAAAGAAAACCTTTTATGGAGCTTATGCACACCTACTAAAGCCCCATTGCGGGTAAAAACCAGTGTGGTCTCATGTAAACAAGCCGATACTGACTTGTGAAAGCATCAGATCAAACCAATCTCAATTTGATCTGATGCTTTGGAGGTCAGAGGAGAGATATGAGGTCTCAGACACCAGATCTCTTCATAAAGAGGATCTGTCACGGCCCATGCTATCACAAGGTATGTTTTTAATCAAGTTGAAAAATTAGACAAAATAAATAAAATAAAAAATATTTTATAAGCGCTCCATTCCCGCCCGCATATGTAAACGGCGATCGCACCACACATGTGAGGTGTCAGTGCAAGAGCAATAATTCTAGTGCCTGACCTGTGTATCTCTAAACTGGTAACCTGTAAAGGCTTTAAAAGTATCGCCTATGGAGATTTTTAGGTATGTAGTTTGGCGCCGTTGCACGAGCGTACACAATTATAAAGCATGACGTGTTTAGTATCTAATTATTTGGTGTAACAACATCGTTTATATTTTACCAAAAACTTGTGTATTAAATTGCAATTTTGTGCATTAAATACTTGCCCTCTGGAAGATTTACGAACCCCCCCCCTTCACGACCAGACCATTTTTTGCTATACGGCACTGCATTACTTTAACCGGCAATTGCGTGGACAAAATTTTGTGTCAGGTGTATTGACTAAGCCGTAAGGGCTGTCAGTGGGCAATATGGAGTCAGAAGCTGGCGTTCCTTCCCCACACATTCCAGAGGCAGCAACCGGTGCCCCTGCACCTGCGGTTCCCATGGACGCTTTGTCGGCAGTCCTGGAGTTTTTTGTTGCCAGGATGGAAGCGGCGTGCGAGCGTAAGGAGGGTACTCAGCGCCCCCTCCCACCGCCATCGCCTGAGGAATGTTCTGACTCAGACTCTGGCCTGGCTGCGGCACAGGACCCCGGATCTGGGGCATCAGAAGAGGCGGACCAGGACCTTCCCTGTGAGGAGGAACCCTCGTTCGGGTCAGCGCAAGACAGGGCACTTGTAAGTGCACTTATCAATGCTGTGAGGGACACTCTCTCAAGCTGGAAGATACAGCTGGGACTTCCACTGCAGGGTCTGTCCCTTTTTGGGTTGCACAAACCGACCCGCTCTGTTAAGGTTTTTTCCTTATGTTGATTTCTTTGACAAGTTCATAGATAAGGAATGGGAACGGCCGCAGAGGTCCTTTTGCGGTCCCTCAGCGCATGGTGGTCCGTTACCCATTTGAGGAGAGCCTTTTGAAAAAAAAATGGACTTCTCCGTTAGTTGATCCCCCCGGTCTCTCGGTTAAATAAAGTAACCACTATCCCGGTAGAGGGGACCCCTGCCTTTAAGGACCCTACTGATAGGAGATCCGAAGCGATGAGCCGCTCCATGTTCACCGTGCTGGGGTCAGCATTGCGGCCTAAATTGGCTGCTACCCTGGTGTCCCAGACACTCACTGTGTGGGCAAAAACATTGCACCAGACTGTGGAGGAGCATTAGCTCCCTCCAGAATGCGTGTCACTGGCCGAACAGTTGGTACAGCGACTTGTGTACGTCTGTGATGCAACCCTGGATGCAGCCCCTTTGATCTCCAGGGCCTCCGCATCTGCGGTGGTATTGCGCTGCCTAATATGGCTGAAATGCTGGTCCGCTGACCAAGCTTCTATAAAAACTGAGATTTGCCTTTCAAAGGTGGGAGGCTTTTTGGTACCTCACTGGACGACATCATTAAGGATGTCACTGGAGGTAAGAGCACACTTCTCACTCAGTCCACTAAAGGGAAGGAGCCGCGCCGTAAGCCGGGGCCCTCCTTTCCCACACAGAAGCTGTATTTTCGTCAGTCAGGACCTGCTGGCAGACCCTCCCAAGCGGACAAAGGTCCAGCTGGGGGACAGAAGCGTCCCCGGGTGCGCAAGCCAAACAAGCCTGCTACCGCATGAAGTGTTGCCCTCGCCCGACTCCAGGGTGGGGGGACGGCTTCGCGGGTTTGCAGCTTGGTGGACCTCCCTGCTCTCCGACCAGTGGGTCGGCGAGGTGGTCACCTCGGGGTATAAGATAGCGTTCCTTTCTTGTCCACCAGACAGATTTTTTTTCCCTCAAATCTACCTCTTCATTCGGCTCATCGGGCTGCCCTCCAGGGGGCAGTGCAAGACTTGTTGAGGTGTGGGGTGATAATACCTGTACCACCACAGGACAGGTTTCAGGGTTTCTACTCAAATCTGTTTGTGGTCCCAAAGAAGGACGGAGTCTGTTCAATCTTGGACCTCAAGGCCCTCATTGCTTTTGTAAAGATTCAAAAGTTCCGGATGGAATCGATTCGTTCGGTGGTAGCTGCGCTCCATCCGGGGGACTTCCTGGCGTCCTTGGATATCAAGGACGCATACTTGCATGTCCCCATCTGCGTCAGGCATCAGAGGTTCCTGTGCTTTGCGATCGGCAAAGACCACTATCAATTTGTGGCTCTTCCCTTTGGCCTAGCATCAGCTCCAAGAGTTTTCACCAAGGTGCTCGCCCTGATTCTAGCTTTGCTGAGACAGTGCGGCATTGCTATCGTAGGCTACTTGGACGACCTTCTTCTGAGAGCTGCTTCAAGCTCAGAATTAAAGGAGAACGTGTCTATAGCCAGTCAGACCCTCCGGGAGTTTGGTTGGATACTGAACCTCCAGAAGTCGGTGTTGTTATTACCGACCCAGCGCCTAGAGTACCTGGGGTTGATACTGGACTCCTTGGAGGCCAGAGTCTTTCTTTCCTTGGAGAAGTTGCTGACACTCCAGCCTGCTGTGAGGTTGTTGACATCTCGCAAGTGGTCGTCTCTCCGTTTTTTTTGCATGCAAGTTCTGGGCCTCACGGTAGCCTCTTTCGAAGCAGTACCATATGCCCAATTCCACACTCGGGTCTTGCAGAAGGAGATTCTCTCCAAATGGAACAAATCGCCATTGTCTGTGGATCGTCAGATTCAGATAAGTCACCTTGTCAGGTCCTCTCTGAGATGGTGGCTGAGATCCCCGGCTCTTTGGTCCGGGAAGTCGCTCCTCCCCTTTCATTGGACTGTGATCACGACAGATGCCAGCCTGACTGGTAGGGGGGGAGTCTGGGGGGTTCAGGCGGCCCAGGCCTGCTGGACTCTGACTGAATCCCAACTGACGATCAATGTTCTGGAACTCTGGGCGATCAGGCTGTGCCTTTCCAAGTGGTCTTAGAGACTAAGAGGGCGTCCAGTCAGGATCCAGTCAGACAACGGCACGGCTTTGGCATACGTCAACCATCAAGGAGGAACAAGAAGCTCGGCTGCAGCGTTGGAGGTCGCTCACATCCTACGGTGGGCGGAAAGGAGCGTGCCAGCCCTATCAGCAGTTTACATTCCGGGCGTGGAAAACTGGCAGGTGGACTGAGTCGCCAGATGCTGGACCACGGGGAATGGTTGTTACATCCAGAGATTTTTCAACTCCTTTGCCAGAGATGGGGCACGCCAGACGTGAATCTCCTGGCCTCTCGACTCAATCGCAAAGTGTCGAGGTTCGTGGTGAGATCCAGAGATCCCTGGGTGGACGCGTCAGATGCGTTAGTGGCCCCGTGGGGTCAGTATTGGCTAATTTATGCCTTTCCCCCACTGAAGTTGCTTCCTCGTCTACTCCGCAGAGTAGAGACCGAGGGCATTCTGGTGATTCTAATTGGCCCAGGCGTCCCTGGTACGCCGACCTCGTGCGGCTGGTGGCGGATGTACACTGGCGACTGCCACTGCGGGAGGACCTTCTCTCGCAAGGTCCCATTCTTCATCCTGCTTTACAGTCGTGGCTTTAACGGCATGGCTATTGAAAGCCAGGTACTAAGGGACCGAGGCCTGTCGGATTCGGTCATTTCAATTATGTTGAGGGCACGGAAATCTTCTTCTAGGAAGGTCTACCATCGCACGTGGAGAGCCTACATCTCTATGTGTGAGGAGATGGAATGGCGTCCACGGGCTTATTCGATTTCCAGGATCCTGCTGTTTTACAGCGCGGAGTAGATCAGAAACTTGCCTTAAGCACCATTAAGGGGCAGATTTCAGCCTTAGCTGTTTTCGTTCAGCGACCCCTTGCGGCTCATTCTCTGGTAAGTACCTTTTGTGCAAGGGGTCCGACATGTGGCTCCTCCGGTGCGACCACCACTACCTCCGTGGGATTTTAATCTGGTGCTCTCAGTGTTTCAGAAACCTCCTTTTGAGAACATCAGGGAAACTCCTCTTTTGACGCTCTCTCAGAATGTGGCCTTCCTGGTAGCCATCACATCTGTCAGGATGGTCTCTGAATTGGTGGCCTTGTCTTGCAAGTCCCCATATTTGGTCCTCCATAAGGACAAAGCGGTGCTACGCCCGCAGCCTTCCTTCCTTCCGAAGGTGGTTTCGGCCTTTCACCTGAATGAGGACTTTGTACTTCCATCCTTGTGTCCTCGGCCATCGCATTCCAAGGAGGTTGCGCTACATTCTTTACACTTGGTACGTGCCCTGCGGGTGTACCTATCTGCTACGGCTCCGTTCCGGAGGTCTGACTCACTGTTTGTGTCAGTGTCTGGTCCGCAGAAGGGCCTGGCGGCTTTGTCGGCCACCATTTCTCGTGGATCAGGCAGACCGTCATCCAGGCCTATGCCCTTAAGGGGCGGGCGCCTCCCTTTCCTGTCACGGCGCATTCGACCAGGGCTATCGGTGCCTCTTGGGCTTTCCGACATCAAGCGTCTGTCTCGCAAGTGTGTAAGGCGGCGACCTGGTCGTCCGTTCACATTTTATCAAAATTTTACAAGGTTGATGTGAGTGAAAAAGCAGGTGGCTGTTTGAGGTTGCATCTCCTCCTCCGCTTGTTTGGGGGTGAAATTGTTTTTTGATTGCTGTGCCCACCCCTTGTTTTTTTTTACGCTGCTTTGGGACGTCCCAATGGTCAAGAATTAAGGAGCTGTGTCCGTCCATGGACGAAAAGAGAAAATAGGATTTTCCATGAACGGACACAGCTCCCACCCCTCCTTTTAAGTTTGTACTGCTTTTTTACGAACTGAGCTGCTGACTGCAGGGTTATGTCCGGAGGGACCGCCCCCTGGGCAGGGCTGTTCAACTCTGTTTAAAGTAACATGTATTTAAATATCTAACATGTTCTGCCTAGTCCTCTCCTATAGAACAGGAACATAACCCAATGGTCAAGAGTACAAAAAATCCTATTTTTCCCACAACATGAAACTTTTTTCTGGTGGTATTTGATCACCTCCTGGGTTTTTTTATTTTTTTTGTGCTATAAACAAAAAAGTCCGACAATTTTTTAAAAAAAAAACTATACTTTTTTACTTTCTGCTATAAAACATATCAAATAAAAAAAAAGTTTTTAAAATCAAATTTCTTCATAAATTTAGGTCAAAATGTATTCTGCTACATGTAGAGGTCGACCGATATGGGTTTTTCTCTGGCCGATGCCGATATTTAGAAATCGGGGCGACCGATGGCCGATATATGATGCAGATTTTTGCGGCCGATATTTTAGGCAGTTGGCACTGACAGGTGGCACTGGATGGCACTAATTGGCAATGGCAGATGGCACTGATTGGCACTGGATGTCACTAATTGGCACTGGCAGGTGGCAGTGGTTGGCACTGGCAGGTGGCACTGACAGATGGCACTGGTTGACTTCGGCAGGTGGCACTGGATGGCAATGGCAGGTTTCACAGCCGATAGTGTAACTGTGAAACTGAATGCTCTCTGCAGCGCCGTGGTGTGTGAAACGAGAGAGAGAGAGAGAGAGAGAGAGAGAGAGAGAGAGAGAGAGAGAGAGAGAGAGAGAGAGAGAGAGAGAGAGAGAGAGAGAGAGAGAGAGAGAGAGAGAGAGAGAGAGAGAGAGAGAGAGAGAGAGAGAGAGAGAGAGAGAGAGAGAGAGAGAGAGAGAGAGAGAGAGAGAGAGAGAGAGAGAGAGAGAGAGAGAGAGAGAGAGAGAGAGAGAGAGATTCAGCGGGACCCGGGGTGGGCAGGACCCAGCAGCTATCCAGCCAAAGATTGGGCTGTTTAAAAAAGGGGTGGGGCCACATACACGTAGCGGCCCACCCAGATCCCATTGGCAGGTGTTGGATAGCTGGGTCCCTCCCACCTCCGACATCCAGCCTCAATTTTGACATCCCCCTCCCCCTCTCTCCATACAGTTTCACACACCGCGACACTGCTCTGCCCACAGTGTGGAGGAGGATTCTCCACACTCTGCTGGCAGAGGTGCGGTCAGTGTTATATCGGCCTAATTTGGATAATAATCGGCCGATGACGATTTTCTCCAAAATGGCCAAATATCGGCCGATATATCGGTCGACCTCTAGCTACATGGCTTTGGTAAAAGTCCCAATAAGAGTATATTAATTGGTTTGTGCAAAAGTTATAGCATCTACTAGAGCTGCACGATTAATCGTTAAGAAATGAAATCGCAATCTTTTTCCCTTCCCGATCTTCAAAACAGCATGTCACGATCTTTCTAACAAGTGCAGAGAGTTCTCACAGCTGGAAAAACAAAATCCAGGCAGCCTGTAAGGCCTCATGCACACAGGGCATCATAAAAACGAGCTCCAAAGCTGTTTCTTGACGCCAGGAAAAAGCGGCGTCAAAAAACGCGTCTCAAGCCGCGTTTTGTATTGGCGTCATAGCGCGTTTGAGCGCGTCAGCACTAAACAGCGTTTTTTAACTAAACACAATTTCTCTTATCGTCCATGGACTGACACAGCTCCTAATACTGAAACATGTGGGTATATGTCCCTGCTCGCAGGAGAAGATCTAGGCAGAATGTTAGATGTTAGAAACATACCGTACATTCTAGAAAAAAACAGAGCTGAACAGCCCCGCCCAGGTGGGAGGTCCCTCCAGACATAACCCTCCTACCTACAGCTAGCAGCCTGTTTTTTCTGCCTAGCAGAAGGAGAAGACGTTGCTCTCTCAGGAGCCAGTCTCCTGGAAGATTTTATTTTTATTCCTTTGGGAATTTTATTATTTTATTTTTGAGACCTTCAATCAACTGTCGGCTGGGCAACAGGT
Source organism: Rana muscosa (assembly GCA_029206835.1). Lineage (NCBI taxonomy): Eukaryota > Metazoa > Chordata > Amphibia > Anura > Ranidae > Rana > Rana muscosa. The sequence continues at coordinate 854,252,576 of CM055121.1, read as the reverse complement.
TGGGTACACTGGTATCCTCGTAGTCTTCCCTGTCCGACCATCGAGCGCGCTGATCCTAGCCTTGTGTGCGTGAGACTCAGTTCACGACATGCCCCATGACTCCAGGGGTGGCCGGATGGCTTTTATGCTCCCGCGGTCCTCACAAGATTGAACAGTACCTGCTGTATCTTTCACGGTGGACCGGGCCGACAGCTACTCAGTACTACTCCTGTGATAGGTCTGTCTGAAACAAGCCAGTGGGTCCCTATGGGACAGGCAAGTAGTCTCTCCTGCTTCAGGTGAGTACATGCTGGCTGTGTTTCTCTGTCTGGGGGGTTTCTCCCTGTCTCCCCCCGGTTATGCTGCTTTCTGCACCCTGTACTGGCGCTGTGCTGTGTGGGGGTACTTGGGGGTCACTCTGGCCTGGCGGGGGGCGCTCATGTCTGTGTGCTGGGGCTGTGAGGTGTGTGTGTTTGGAGAAGCCACTAGCTGGCATGGCTATTACAGTTTAAGCTGCGCTCGGAACAGGACATTCCTTGTGAGGGACACTCTCAAGCTGGATGCTGTGGCTGAAGTACGGACACTTTCTCCTTTTGGTTCTTTTCAAGCTTTTCTTTTACACAGCTTCCTCACTGTTTCCTCACACGCTGTGTCAAGAGCAGCATGGATGATACAGCGGTACACAGTGCCCCCCCTGGTCGGTGCATCATGGTGGGGGGGGGGGGCACTTTATTTCTATAGTCCCTGTGAGCCTTCTGTGTGATGTCTCTGAGGCAACAACAGGGTCTCTGCACCTGTGGTTTCCCGCCATTTCCTGGGGAACGCTCTGAGCTCTGACAGGACCACGGTGTCAGAGGTTACCTTTCACCTGCATGCTGCTTCGGCAGCACATTTAAGCAGGATGGAATGATAACAGAGAAGATTATGCGCCTTGGCGCCATAATTAAAACTTATCTTATAACTCTACACTGGATACATTCACAGTGTATGTATGTGTTATTGATCTCTGTGTCTGCGTGGGTTTCCTCCCACGTTCCAATGCTGTCTTCAGTGCCATACACGATATAAACATACACAATATGTTTATACACGACTCTAAATATATTCACAGTATATGTATGTATTATACTCTCTGGGTCGGCGTGGGTGTCCTCCGGGTGCTCCGGTGTCCTCTTACACTCTCACGGTATGTGCGCTTCGGCTCTCTGCACAGTATAAAATATGTTCAATATGTTTATTGCACATGCTATAAAAACTTACAGTATGTGTATGCTGTCTGCGTGGGTTTCCTCCGGGTACTCGGGTTTCCTCCCACGCTCCAAGGGTAATGCACAGCATAACCATGTGCAATATGTTTATTCACATGCTATCATTCCTACACGGTATCTGTGTGCTATCTGTGTGGGTTTCTTCCGGGTGTTCCAGTTTCCTCCCTCACTCTGATGGTATGGGCGCCTTTGGCTCTCTGCGCAGTTTAAACTTGTTCCATATGTTTATCACGCATACTATAATACCTACGCGTTATGTGTATGCAGTCTGAGACTTGTGCGATTTAATTATCCACATGCTAACATACCTACACGGTATGTGTGTGCAGTCTGCGTGGGTTTCCTCCGGTTTGCGCCCACGCTACATGACATGCGCCCCTTCGGTGCCATACACAGTATAAACATACACATTATGTTCATACACAACACTAAATACATTCACAGTAGATGTATGTATTGTATTCTCTGGGTCTGCGTGGGGTTCCTCCGGGTACTCCGGTTTCCTCCCACGTGCCAACGGTGTGCGCGTCTTCGGCGCTATGCACACATAGACATGTTCAAAATGTTTATCACACATACTATAGTACCTACACGGTATGCGTATGTGGTCTGCGTGGGTTTCATCCGGCTGCTCCGTTTTTTCCCCCGCGCTCCAATGGTGTGCGCATTTTCAGCGCTATGCACAGCATAAACATGTGCAATTTGTTTATTCGCATGCTAACATGCCTACACTATTGTGTACGCAGTCTGCGTGGCTGGTTTCCGCCTACGCCCCAATGATGTGCACGCCTTCGTCGCTGGCACAGTATAAACGTGTTTAATATGTTTATCCACACATACTAAACTACATACGCCGTATGTGGTTGTACTATGCTCTTTGTGGCTGAGGGGGTTTCCTCCCACGCTCTAATTGCACGTTTTGACGCAATACACAGTATAAACTATGTGTTTTGTACAATCAGCACTTGTCAATGGAGCAGAAGCGCTGGCTTGGACTGTGTTCACCATGCTGAGGTTAGCGTTACGCCCGGTAGTGGCTGCGTCTCTGGCGTTCCTGAAGCTCAATGACAGAGCAAAAGCCTCTGCTTCATCTATCAGTCGACCAGCAGGTGCACTGCAACTGCTTTAGTCTCTGTGTCCGGGGTGGGTCTGCACCACCTGTAGAGGATGAGTTACTGGTCCACTGACCGAGTTTCTAGGGAAGCGCTGTCAGGTTGCCTTTCTTGGCCAACAATTGAGGCACCCCATAAGCTGGGGCCTCCCTTCTCCGATACATTGCGGGGTCTCCTTGGGTTTATCATACCCATCCCGCTGCAGGACGGTCCTGTCGGCCGTGTGCATTCCAGGGGAAGGGTCCTTATATCCGGAGGTGTTTTCACCTCCTTTACCGGAGGTGGGGCACCAGATGTGGACCGGAGGGATCACATGGCGAACCCCCTGCACAAAGGTGCTAATCAAGGAATGGCCCGCTAGCGGTCGTTGAAAAAGACAGCCCGGGCCGAAATCTGACCCTCGATGGTACGCAAGGCCAGCTTTTGGGTCACACCACGCTGTAAGAACAGCAAAATCTTGGGAACGGAATTCGTCCGTGGACGCCATCAAGCTCCTCGCACATAGCAATGTAAGCCTTCCAGGTACGGTGATAGATCTTTCTGGAGGAAGATTTCCATGCCCACAACATAGATGAGATGACCGAATCCGAGAGACCTCTGTCCCTCAGCACCTGGCTTTAACAGCCGAGCCAAAGCCAAGGACTGTAAAGCAGGATGAAGTATGGGACCATGAGACAGAAGGTCCACCCAAATAGGCAGTCACCAAGGAACGTCTTCGACTACCCGAACTAGATCGGCGTACCAATGTCGCCGTCCCGGAGCAATGAGGATCACCGGAATGGCCTCCACCACGAAGCAGGCGAGGCAAACCAAATTCAGATCCCAAGGAGGGGGAGAAGCCTCCTCCACCTCCTTGGGATCTGAATTTGGTACTCTCGGTTCTCCAAGAACATCCCTTTTAAAAATATCATGGAGATTCCTCTCTTGACCTTGTCCTAGAAGGTGGCTTTCTTAGTAGCCATTACTTCTGTTCGACGGGTGTCTGAATTGGCGGCCTTGTCCCGCAAGTCGCCTTACTTGGTCCTTCAGAAGGATAAGGCGGTGTTGCGCCCACGACCGTCTTTCCTTTCAAAGGTGGTCTCGGCCTTTCACCTTAATGAGGACATTGTTCTTCCGTCCTTGTGTCCTCACCCATCGCATCTCTGAGAGTTTGCGCTTCATATGTTGGATGTGTTACGAGCCTTATGGGTGTACCTGTCTGCTACTGTTTCCATTCGGAAGTCTGACTCACTGTTTGTGTCTGTCTCTGGTCCAAAACAGGGCCAAGCGGTGTCGTCTGCCACCTTCTCTAGGTGGATCAGACAGACCGTTATACAGGCCTATGCCCTTAAGGGGCGGGCGCCTCCCTTTCTGGTTACGGCGCATTCCACCAAAGCAATTGGTGCTTCCTGGGCTTTCCGACATCAAGCGTCGGTTGCACATATGTGCAAGGCGGTGACCTGGACGTCCGTTCATACCTTTTCTAAGTTCTATAAGGTTGATGTGGCTGCATCTTTGGATGCTTCCTTCGGCCGCAAGGGTTGCAGGCCGCTGTTTAAAGTTGCAACTCCTCCGTTGAGGAGTTCTGCTTCTTTGGAGTGGAGTTTGGGTTTTCCTTTACTACTGCTCCCACCCTTTTCTGATACTGCTTTGGGACATCCCACGTGTTTCAGTATTAGAGCTGTGTCAGTCCATGGACGATAAGAGAAAATAGGATTTTTATACTCACCGTAAAATCCTTTTCTCTGACGTCCATGGACTGACACAGCACCCACCCTTCTTTAAGGTTTGTACTGCTTTGTTACAAACTGAGGCTGCTAGCTGCAGGTAGGAGGGTTATGTCTGGAGGGACCGCCCCCCCCCCCCCCCCCGGGCAGGGCTGTTCAGCTCTGTTTTTTTCTAGAATGTATGTTTCTAACATTCTGCCTAGATCTTCTCCTGCGAGCAGGGACATATACCCACGTGTGTCAGTCAGAGAAAAGGATTTTACGGTGAGTAGAAAAATCCTATTTTTTTTTACATTGATTCACTCCCATATTACCCAGAATTCCATAAAATATGTAAAATATCACATAACTATGCCATTTTGTGAGGAGAAACTGAGGAGAGAGCATTTTACAGAGCTTTGGGAGATTGTTTTGAGGAAAATGGATCCTTTGATTCAAAAAATTGATGAGGCAATACTGCTGATTGTTCTGCGTAGGATGCTGCGAAGGAGACAGATGGAGGAGGAGAGAAGCAGCAGTCGGCGTAGATTCTGGATACATCCAATTGTATCCCAGCGTCCTACGTTGGGGTACTTTCAGAGCATGTACTTCCATCTTCGCATGCATCCTGAAAAATTCTATAACTTCACCAGAATGTCAGTGCCTGTCTTCGATGACCTGCTGGAGAGGCTCAGGCCAAGGCTGCAAAGGATGGACACCATGATGAGAAGCAGTGTGTCACCAGAGGAACGACTGCTTGTGACACTCCGGTAAGTGATATTTGTTTTGAAGAGGGGTTAGTGCCTGTTCACACATATGTAATGTCACACATTGCATGACCATGCATGCAATTTGTACCGCACTGCTATGCAAATCACATGCGATGTCTGTTCATTGCGATTTCATCCAAACCGATTGTATGGCTTATGTCGCATTGCATGTGTACAAAATGTATTGTATTGTTTTGACACTCCCAATTTTGTTCTTTTAGGTTACTTGCTACAGGACTGAGTTTCATGTCCTTGCACCACCACTTCCTTCTTGGTGTCTCGACGGTTGGCAAGATAGTCAGAGAAAGCTGTGTGGCAGTATGGGAGGAACTGAATCAGGTTGTAATGCTGGAGCCAACAGATGACCTCTGGGAAGCAGTGGTGGATGAGTTTTGGGAAAAAACTCAGTTTCCCAATTGTCTGGGCACCCTGGATGGCAAACACATCAGGGTGAAGAAGCCTCCGCACTCTGGTTCTTCATATTACAACTATAAAAAAATACTTCTCCGTGGTCCTCCTGGCATTGGCTGATGCGAAGCTGCGGTTCATAGTAGTTGATGTTGGAGCATACAGCAGCCAGAGTGATGCCCGTATATTTCGTGAGTCGGCCTTCGGACGTCGGCTATATGAAGGAAGGCTCAACATTCCAGAAAGCAGGCCTCTACCTTGTACCGAGGAACCAAGCTTGCCATTGGTCATGGTAGCAGACGAGGCCTTTGGACTGGCTGAAAATATGAGGCCATACAGTGGCTATTGTCAAAGAATTTTCAATTATTGTCTCAGCCGTGCACGCCGCATTGTTGAATGTGCTTTCGGAGTCTACTCACCTGTATGCAGCTTGATGTGGAGAATGCCATTAAGGTGGTCCTGGCATGCTGTGTTCTCCACAACAAGGAGAGGAGCACCGTTGAACATGAACCCAAAACCCAAATCAACGAGTACAATTTTCCGACTTGCGGTCAACGGCATGGGTGATGGCCATTCGTAATCAGTTTGCCGATTTCTTCTTATCACCTGATGGAGAAGTTTTGTGGCAAAATTATTTATGTTTAAAAAAAACGTTGTACGTATCTGAGATCTGCCTTCTTTAATTTTTATTGTAAATTTGAAATAAAGCATTTTAAAATTTGGCAATTCTTTTCATGTCTCCCATTCCTATAGTTCAGCTGTGCCTCATACCTTGTTGGGCTGCACATACGCTTGGCCCAGGCAGAGTCATTTTATTCTGCTTGAGGAAAGCATATGATACCCATATGCTAACATACTGCTGAAGTGCACCATAACCCAAAAAAAATAAAATACAAATTAACGTTTTAAATTAACAATGATTTATTAAATTAACAAAGCTTTATTGGAGTACCAAAAAAATATTTAGCTCAACTTTTATAACTGCTGTTATTGAGCAGATTGGTCAGCAGGGCTCGGATGAGGTGATTGGGGACAGGGGAAAGTGGATTCGGGGTGGGAATGGGTAGGTTGGGGCAGGTGCTCGTTCCCAACATCCTGAGGATAGTAGGGTCCTTGGAAAGTAGGGGGTGTGGGAACATTTGCAGAACGTTGAATGTCCTGGAGGAGGGGGAGGAGGAAATTCTGTGGAGAAATGTGGGGGGTAATAGGAAGGGTAGGAATGGCTTGGTGGTGGCGGCTGCCGTCTAGGGGGCTGATATGATGGGGGTGGTAGCATTGCTGCAGTCCTGGGGGACATTGTGAGATCCTGAAAAGCACTGTATGGATCGCTAGGTGGTGGCCCACCACTTAATTTTGCGTTACGGTATTGCACAGCAATACCGTACATTCGATCAATACAGTGATACAGTGCTTCTCCTCGGGTCCAGAAATGTCCTCCAAGATGTGGTACATGTTTCGCAGGAATGAGGCGCGTGGATTCAAAGGATCCAAGAATGGGTCCACGCTACGCCTCTCCTGCCGCACTTCCTGCAGCAAGGCTACCATCCTGTCCTCATTTTCAGCGGTGAATATGCCACCCCTCTGGCGCTGATTGCGGCCTCTACCACGTGCACTGCCATTGCCACGGCCACGAACCTCGCCTGGTTGTTCGGGTTCCTGGTGGAGGTAGCTGGAAGCTGTAACCTGGCTCCTAGATTCCTGTGAACAAAAATGAACATGTTCAGATTGGTACATAGACTGACAGACAGAGACATAATGGACGGATAATTACCTTATACTGGGGATAGACTTTGGAGACTAGATAGGTTAGGTGATAGAACCTCTGTATCTGTGTCACTGCCAGTTTCGGCACATGCAGCATCTGGAGCATCCACCTCCTCCTCCACGATACACTCCCTGCTGTCTGTAATGTTGGATGTTGTACTACAGAGAATAAACCGGTTAAGATTCTTTTTAAGATTCGATTTTTGAATGTTTGGTAGATTAGAGCAATGCACAAAAGGGTATATATGACATAAAAAAAAAAGTACTCTCTTGCGTTCTCTATCATGGATCGGCGCAGGAAAGCAAGATGGTGATAAAACAAATGCTGTTTTTTGGCCGGAGCTGGTGCTCCACTCCGCTGAGACTTTTCAAGTTCGGCCAAATCTCTCCTGACGGTGGAAATCGCATAGGGATTTCCACCGACAATGCAATGTTTTGCCTACAGAAAATTGAAAAAAGGATTAATATGCTTTCTAAAAACACTACATAGCAAACATATCTTGAAATAAAAATAAAATAAATTACATCTGTACTTTTTGGCTGAATTGCTCAGCTGGGATCAGTCTGGTGTGAGCGCCATTGCAATTTCATTCCATATCTTTGTTTTACGCAGGCGGTCGTCATGTAATGGATGCGCTAAATCCCAAAGTTCGGGATTGGCTTCAATGGCTGAAATCAGCTCGACCTGAGGAACATCAGCAGACATGCTTCTTCTCTTCTTCCACTCTTCTCAGGAGCAAAGGTCTCTTGGGTAATGTGGGCATGTATTTCCTGTTTTCCATGTGATTACAGTCACCAATCAAATTTTTTCTGTATTTCCTAGTTTTCAGGTCATTAGAGTGACCAATCACATTTAAAAAAAAAAAAAAAAAAACGCTAGACGCGCGTTAGGCGTGTTTAGTAGCGTCAGCCATTTTTGCAGCTTGACGCTGGAGCTCCAGAACGCACTGGTCCTGGATTTTTTTTGGAGCTGTAAAACGCCTATGCCACTTGGAGCTCCTAAAAGCTCTATGTGTGCATGAGACAATAGAATAACATGGATGGGCGTTTTGCAGCTGCAAAAAAAAACGTCTGACGCTGCTAACAGCAGCTGCAAACACACCCTGTGTGCATGGGGCCTTATTACAACACGCAAAAAAGTAGAAACAAAGTATCTCTTCGTTCTTTTATCAAAGTAAAGAACTCTGGCGTGTAAATTAAGGAAGTTTAACCAAAGACCAAACCTTTTCTGACATTTGTTGCTTACAAGTAAAAATCATTATTTTCTGCTAGAAAATTACTTGGAACACCCAAACAAGATCTATTTTTTTTAAGCAGAGACCCTAGAGAATAACATGGTGGTTGTTGCAATATTTTATGTTACACCGTATTTGCGCAGCGGTTTTTCAAACGCATTTTTATTTATTTTTTTAAATACACTTTAATGAATTTTTAAAAAAACTAAACAGTAAAGTTAGCCCAATATTTTTTTATTTTTATTTTTTTGTATAATGTGAAAATGTGAAAGAAGATGTTACACCCCGAGAATCGTGATATTTATTCTAAGCTAAAAAAATCATGATTCTCATTTTAGCCAGAATCGTGCAGCTCCTACATCTACAAACTGTGAGATATGTATTGGAATTTATGTATATTTTTTTTTTTTTTTTTTTTTTAATACTAGTATGGTGGCGCCGATCAGCGACTTATAGTGGGACTGCGATATTGCGGTGGACAATCGGACACGAACTGACACTTTGTGGGAACGGGTGACACTAATACAGTAATCAGTGCTAAAGATATGCACTGTCACTGTACTAATGACATGAGAATGGGTTAAACATCTAGGGCGGTCAAATGGATAAATGTGTGCCTAACCAGTGTTTTCGTGTTTACTATGTGCTGTTTTTACTAAGGGATGTGGTAGCGCTTATTCCCTGCTTTGCAGGGAAACCTAATGCACCACATCCCTGCTGACAGAATGGAGCTCTGCCTTGCTTACCTAGGCTGTTTTGTGTCTCTCCTCGCCGATCAGTGGGTGCAGGTAGACATCTGTTGGCCGGCACACGCTGATCGGCTTGTGCTGTGTCTAAGCACAGCTGCCGCACCAGTGGTGTGTGCCCCCTACCTGGAAGTGCCGGATCACATACTAGGTACTGAGCCGGTGCAGGAGAGCCAGTCAGCCATCGTACTCCTACATGAGTCGGTCAGCAAGCTGTTAAAATGAAAGTGTATTTTTCTTTCCCAAAAAGATTGCGTTTGGAAAACAGCTGCACAAATATCGTGTGACTTAAATATATGCAACGCGCACCATTTTGTTCTTTAGAGTCTCTGCTTAAAAAATATATATAATGTTTAGGGGTTCTAAGGGCTAACTTTTACTTGTAGGAATGGAATGTCAGAATTAGCCTGGACTATAAGTGGTTAAAAGTAGATAGTGCTACATTTGTTTTAGGTTGGAGATAAGCGAGAGGAGGGGGGTAAATTTTACTTGAGGTTTAGGTCTGCTTTTAAGAGGACCTGTGGCTAGGCCAGTGTTTCTCAACTCCAGTCCTCAAGGCACCCAAACATGTCATATTTTCAGGATTTCCCTCAGATAAAACGGCTGTGGTAATTACTAAGGCAGTGAAACTGATCAAATCACCTGTGCAAAATAATGGAAATCCTGAAAACATGACCTGTTGGGGCGCCTTGAGGACTGGAGTTGAGAAACACTGGGCTAGGCTATGGACAATCAAGTACTTGCATAATAATAGGAAGCAATAAATAAGCTTAACCGCTTGCCGACCAGCGCACGACGATATACGTCGGCACAATGGCACGGCTGCGCAAATGGGGCGTACAGGTGCATCCCCTTTAAATCGCGATCGTGTCACGGAGCTGCAGAACAGGGAGATGACTATGTAAACAAGGCATTTCCCTGTTCTGCCTAGTGACATGACAGGGATCTACTGCTCCCTGTCATCGGGAGCAGTGATCTCTATCATGTCAGTGGTAGCCCATCCCATCCCCCCACAGTTAGAATCACTCCCTTGGACACACTTAACCCCTTCCCTGCCAGTGTCATTTACACAGTAATCAGTGCATTTTTATAGCACTGCTCGCTGTAAAAATTACAACGGTCCCAAAATAGTGTCAAAAGTGTCCGATGTGTCTGCCATAATGTCGCAGTCACGATAAAAATTGCAGATCGCCGCCATTACTAATAAAAAAAATGAATTAAAAAAATGCTATAAATCTATCCCCTATTTCAGGGATATGCAATTAGCGGACCTCCAGCTGTTGCTAAACTACAAGTCCCATGAGGCATAGCGAGACTCTGACAGCAGCAAGCATGACACCCAGAGGCAGAGGCATGATGGGACTTGTAGTTTTGCAACAGCTGGAGGTCCGCTAATTGCATATCCATGCCCTATTTTATAAGCGCTATAACTTTTGCGCAAACCAATCAATATACGCTTATTGCGATTTAGTTTTTTTTTTTATTTACCAAAAATATGTAGAAGAATACGTATAGGCCTAAACTGAGGGGGGAAAAAAAAATTTTATACATTTTTTGGGGAGATTTAGTATAGCAAAAAGTTACAAATATTGCTGCCTTTTTTTTTTTTTTTTTTCCAAAATTGACGCTCTAATTTTGTTTATAGCGCAAAAAAGAAAAACCGCAGAGGAGATCAAATACCAAAGGAAAGCTCAATCTGTGGGAAAAAAAGGACGCCAATTTTGTTTGGGTGCAACGTCGCATGACCGCGCAATTGTCAGTTAAAGCGACGCAGTGCCGTATTGCAAAAAGTGCTCTCGTCAGGAAGGGGGTAAATTCTTCTGGGGCTGAAGTGGTTAAGCACAAGCCCACGCTGCCTTAGAGAATTCAAACTGCACGGAACCCCCCTGAAGTCTATAGGGGGTGATAGTGGGAGCAATCTTGTTTTTCAATCCAGGGCATTATGAAGAGAATGACCAAGATATTGTTATATCGAAAAGGCATGGAAAGCTGGACACGTGTACCAATGGCAAAAAAAACATACAATGGTGGGAGGACCTTTTTTATGCACCTTTTGAGGGTGACATGGAAGGTAAATCCTCAAACTGCAAGCTTGTGACATGTTTCTAAATGTGATACGTGGTATTCAAAAAAGGGTACCAAAAGCTATGTAGCCGTCACTGCAAATCCTGGTATTGTAGCACAGTATCTTTCCATACGCAGAATTGTTAGTGCTCCCAAACAGCTTCAACACCCACTGACAATATGGTTGCCATAGATGAGCCGACCCTGTTTTACTGAGGAGTGTGGATTATCAATTCCATCAGATTAACTGCTTGCCGACTGTATAACTTGCATATAAGGCGGCTCTGCTGCACAGGATCACATACCTAGTACTTGATCCTGCACTCCTGGGTCTGAGGCGCACATGCCCGCTGCCGGTGACCCGCTCCCATTTTGATTATAAACAGGGGGAGCTGATCTGCGGGTACCGTGGTCTCTATGTCCGCCGGCACCCGCTGATCATTAGGCAGAGAGCCAGAATGGCAATCTACTTGTTTAAACAAGGCAGATCGCCGTTCTGGCAGTAGGGAAGGCATTGATCCTGTGTCCTGCAAAGCAGGAACATGGATCAATGCCTTCCCATAGAAAAAGCACCTCCCCCACAATACACAAGAACTGGTTAGGCACACAGCTAACCCCTGCAGATTGCCCCTGATGTTAACCCCTTCCCAGCCAGTGTCATTAGTACAGTGACAGAGCGTCAAAAGTGTCAGTGTCCGATTTGTCCGCCGCAAGATCGCAGTCCCATAGTTTGTAGATGCTATAACTTTTGCGCAAACCAATCAAAATACGCTTATTGAGATTTTAAAAAATAAATAAATATTGGATATGTTTTATAGCAGAAAGTAAATGTTGTTTTTGTTTTTTTATAAAATTGTCGGTCTTTTTATGTTTTATAGCGCAAAAATTTAAAAACGCAGAGGTAATCAAATATCACCAAAGGAAAGCTCTATTTGTTTGAAAAAAAATTACATCAATTTTATTTGGGTACAGCGTCGTATGAATGTGAAATTGTCAGTTAAAGTAACGCAGTGCCGTATCGCAAAAAATGGCCTGATCGTGAAGGGGGGTACATTTTACAGAGGTCAAGTGGTAAGGGCAAGGGTAAAAGGCTAAGCAGTGCATTATGGGTTGTTTGTTGCCTCAAAAAAGTTTAAAGTGGTTGTAAACCCACTTTGGAAAAAAAACAAAAACTAACACCTGCAAGACAAAGGCATAATGAGCTAGTATGCATGGCATACTAGCTCATTATGTAATACTCACCTGGGATCGAAGCTCCCTCTGTGGTGCCCGACACAGCACTGGCCGATGACATGTCGTCCCGGAGTTATTTCCGGGTATCGCGACTCTGGCGCTGTGATTGGCCAGAGCCGCGATGACGTCACTCCCGTGCATGTGTGCGGGACCTGCCGGTAATGACACAGTCACTGAAAGCAACGGCACGTGCGTGCCATTGCTTCAGTGCGCATGTGCTGATTACATCGGCACATGCAAATACAGGGGATATCTCCCTAAACCGTTCAGGGAGATATCCTGATTAGCTACAGGTAAGGCTTATAGGCTTACCTGTAGCATAAAGTGTGTTGTAAGGGTTTACAACCACTTTATAACAGCTCTTCATGCTGTGCAGGACACTTCCCCTGCGTGAATGAACCTTTAAGTCCCCATTCACACCTGAGCGTAGCGTTTTTAGGCAGAAAGTCGGGCGATTTTACCAAATTTTTTGCCGCAGTTTTGTACAGGTCAGGTTTTGGAGTAGAGATGTGAATTATCTCCATAGAGAATTGATTTTTTCCCCTCCAGCGTTTTGTAGTTTCAGAGCCCATTCACACAGGGGCAACTTTGAATCCGACTTCAAGTTGCCCCTAGTCGCCTCAAGTCGCGCTGCATGAGAAAATCAATGTAAGTGAATGGAGCCGTCTTAATGCACACTACTGCAGTCGCTCCGACTTCAAAAAAGGTGCCTGTACTACTTCAATCCGACTGCTAGGCAACTTGTACCCATTGATTTCAATGGAAGTCGCCTCAGAAGTCGGATCACTGTCTTAACAGAAGCAACTTTCCAGGAAGAGAACATACACTTCTCAGGCAAACCCCTCCCTCCCACAGAGCTGATTCTTGATTGATTGGCCACTGGAAAGCCTCCTGTCCTGGAGGCGACTTGAGTCGTGTTGTAAGTTGCCCCAAGTCGCGCTGAGATTCAAACTCAAGTCGTGTCCAAGTTGCCTCCCAAAGTCGCGCTGGAAGTCGTGTTGCCCCTGTGTGAATGGGGTCTTGGGCTTCAAGCTACAAAACGCTCAGGTGTGAATGGGGCCTAAGCCTTGACACATCACAATTTTTACAACCTTTTTTAATCTAGAACAAAAATATTTTCAGTTCACATTTTCAATATTTCTTATTCATGTTTTGTTGCAGAAATATTTTAGTTATGTGAAAAACTTTTTACTGCTTACTTCCTCTTTTGGTTTTTACACTGTTTCTTGGAACTGTGTCAGCATACATTTTATTACTAGATTTAAATATTCACATACTTACCCATGGGACTAAATGTTTAAGGCCGGGTTCACACCTATGCAAATTGGATGTGGCTTACACCGCATCCAATTCGCATAACATTTTAAAATCTATACGTTTTAATGCATCAGGTTCACATATGTGCGTTGCATCCGCACTCCGTATCGTCTGAAAAAACGTGTGCGTTTTCTAGGCATTGCGGTGCGAATTGTCTGCACATTATCTTCTATGGGAACGCGTCTGATTAGCAGATGCGTTCCGTTCTGAACACATTCTCTCCCTGCTCTCTACACCTCCCCCCCTCTCCCAGGTCAGCTGATCCTCAGCTACAACGGAGAGGAACTTCTGAACAGCTGTTTCTTCTCTTCGCAGAGAAAACAGAGCTGGAATTCGCACCACACCGCACATGTGTGAATCCAGCCTCAAAGCTAAAAAATACTGAGATCTTTCTATTTATGCTGTGATAGAATCACCCGGGACAGAGGCTTTTGGAGGGGACTGAATGCTAGCCGCTTGCTACTATGGGCCCTGGGATTTGAGGGAGCTACAAGCATTTAGGAAGATGTTCTGTTATGTAATGCAAAGGACATTATTAGAAAGGCCATGATAGTCTGCCAGCAAGCCACCTGTCTGGGGCCCCCTGCCACAATGTGTTTATTGAAAGTCCGAAGGTTTTATGTGTTTATACTTATAATAATGTGTATTGCACTGGGTGAAGCTCCGTGACCGCAAGTCTGACCTGTAGTGAGATCCTGATTAACCACTTTGTATCCGGGCCATTGTAGTTTGACGGCCACAAGGTGGCTCTACAATGCCGGGAGGTCGTCTATTGACGGCCTCGGGCCGGGTGCCGCTGGGGGAGTGCGCGCACCCGCCGCGTCACTCTGGTGCCGATGCGCGTGCCTGGCGGCCGCGATGTCCGCCGGGCACCCGCGATCGGCAGTTACAGAGCCAGGACCGTGGATCTGTGTGATGCCACCCGGTGACCCCGCCCCCGTATGACGTCACAGTCCCGGGGAATGATGGGACTGTGACGTCATACGGGGGGGGGTCACCAGGTGGCATCACCCGGTGACCACGCCCCATGCCTATATAAGTCGTTGCGCACCGCACACACGGCATTACAGCGGGAGGCAGCGTTGTGTCAACATCGAAGAAGAGGGAAGAAGACTACGGAGAAGACCGGGCCGCCGCTAGCAAAAGAGCTAGAAGAAGATAGCAGAGGCGCTCGACAGAAGGAAGAAGGCACCAGAGAGCGGAAGAAGAACCAGAGAGCGCGGAGACGACACTGGAGAGCAGAAGAAGAGACCCCCGAAGTCGGAAGAAGACCCCCGGAGCTGCTTAATAAATTACTTTAAAAACCTGTGTAGTGTGTTTTTTTTTTTTTTTTTTATTGACATTTTTTTTCCACCAGGTGAATGGGTAGGGGTAAGATGTACCCCATACTCATCCACATAGGGTGGGGGGCCGGGATCTGGGGGCCCCCTTATTAAAGGGGGCTCCCGGATTCCGATAAGCCCCCCCGCCTGCAGACCCCGACAACCAACGGCCAGGGTTGTCGGGTAGAGGCCCTTGTCCATATCAACATGGGGGGGGAAAGGTGCTTTGGGGTGGGGGGGCCGCAGGGCGCCCCCCTGCCCCAAAGCACCCACCCCCCCATGTTGAGGGCATGCGGCCTGGTACGGTTCAGGAGGGGGGGGGCGCTCGCTCATCCCCACCCCCTTTCCTAACCGGCCGGGCTGCGTGCTCGGATAAGGGTATGGATTTTGGGGGGACCCCCCATGCCATTTTTTTCGGCGTAGGGGTTCCGCTTAAAATCCATACCAGACCTAAGGGCCTGGTATGCTCCTGAAGGGGAACCCATGCCGGTTTTTATTTAAAATTTGGCGCGGAGTTCCCCCCTCATAACAGCGGCTTCCCTCCCCTTTCCTCTCCCAGGTCAGCAAATCTGCAGCTAGAACGCAGACGAACTGCTGAACCACTGATTGATATCTTTCCAAAGACTCCGGAGGTCAAAAATGCAACGCACAAGTGTGAATCCAGCCTTACAATTAATTTACAACTATGGAATTATATCATGTTAACCTTCTGGGGTTTTTCAACAATGTATAAGGCAATATGTGTTAATATTTTTGTTAATTTAATTTGTTAATTGATTATCTTAACTTGTCCATTTCATTCACCCCCTTCCAGGAGTCTGTCGCCACCTGGGTCTGTGCTCTGTCCATGGCCACGCTGCCAGCTGTGGGGCGCCCTGGGTCCACCCATGGCAGGGATTGCTTGGTGTTTTTTGGCTTGCCTCACGGCAGGCAGGGGGGGGGGTTCTCAGTTTTTTTCCCCTTATGCTCCACAGTGACCACCTCCTTTTTTGGCCACTAGGGGGAGCTCCTAACCTGCCGGCGGCGTCCCGTGATCCTCCCGGATGTTGACTGCGGTGCGTCGCATGCGCGCACAGGACACGGTGATGTCACGTCACTCTTGACGGCGGAAGTGACGGCGGTGGTGCCAACTCAATCTGGGGTTGATTCTGGATTCCTCAGAGGCAGGAGTATTCCTCCCTGTGGAAATATTGCAGACCCTGCGGGCTGCAGCGCGGTAGCTGACATCCAAGAGTTGGTCGTCACTCCATTTTTACACGAGTTTTTGGGCCTCAGGGTAGCCTCCTTCGAGGCGGTCCCATATGCTCAAGATCACACTCGAGTGTTACAGAAAGAGGTTCTGTCCAGATGGAACAGATGCCCATCATCTCTGGATCATCTAAATCCGGGTAAGCCACCTAGTCAGGAGATGCCTGGTAGGGTGGCTGACATCACCGGCTCTGCTGGCCGGGAAGTCACTCCTTCCTGTTCATTGGATAGTGATCACGACGGACGCCAGCCTTACAGGTTGGGGGGGGGGTCGAGTGTTCAGACACCGCAAGGTTGCTGGACCCCGGAGGAATCCCGCCTGCCGATCAAGGTCCTGGAACTCCGGACGATCAGGTGGTGCCTCTTCATATGGTCTCAGAGGCTGCAAGGGCGTCCAGTGAGGATCCAGTTAGGCAACGCCACAGTAGTGGCAGATGTCAAACATCAAGGAGGAACAAGAAGCTCAGCTGCAGCATCGGAGGTCACGCGCAGCCTGAGGTGGACAGAAAGGAGCGTACCGGCACTGTCGGCCGTGTACATTCCAGATGTAGAGAACTGGCAGGCGGACTACCTGAGTCACCAAATGCTGGACCAGGGAGAATGGTCCTTACACGCTGATGGGTTCCAGCTCCTCTGGCAAAGAAGGGGCACGCCACGCATAGATCTTTTGGCGTCCCGCCTCAATCGGAAGGCATTGAGGTTTGTGGCCCGGTCAAAGGACCATTGGGCAGACACAACGGATGTGTGGGTAGCAGCATGGGGTCAGTATCGGCTAATCTATGCCTTCCATCCCAGAACGGGAGAACGGAGGCAGAGGGAATTTCAAGGATTCTGATAGCTCTAGGTTGTCCTCAGAGTCCTTGGTACGCCGATCTAGTAGATCTGGCACCTACCACTACGGAAGGACCTGCTATCGCAGGGTCCCATACTCCATCCTGCTTTACAGTCACTGGCTTTAATGGCATGGCTATTGAGAACCAGGTACTGAGAGACCGGGCCTGTCAGATTCAGTAATCTCTACTATGAGAAGTGCTCGGAAGCCATCCTCTAGGAAGGTTTATCATCACACTTGGAAGGCCTACATTTCCATGTGTGAGGAAATGAAGTGGCATCCACATACTTATTTGGTTTCCAGAATCCTGCTGTTCTTACAGCGTGGGGAGGACCAAAGGCTTGCCTTAAGTACTATTAAGGGGCAGATATCTGCCCTGGCTGTCTTTTTCAGCGACCCCTGGCGGCTCACTCTCTCGTGAGTACATTTGTGCAGGGGTTTCGACATGTCTCCTCCGGTCCGTCCCCCGCTGCCTCCGTGGGACTTGAACCTGGTCCTCTCGGTGCTTCAGAAGTCACCGTTTGAGAATATTAGGGATATTCCCTAAATGACACTTTCTCAGAAAGTGGTCTTTTTGGTGGCTGTTACGTCAGTTAGACGAGTTTCTGAGCTGGCAGCCTTGTCATGCAAGGCTCCCAATCTGATCTTCCACAAGGATAAGGTGGTGCTGCGGCCGCAGCCTTCCTTTCTTCCAAAAGTCGTTTTGGCTTTTCATCTCAACTAAGACATTGTACTTCCATCCTTGTGTCCTAATCTGTCGAATCCTAAGGAGTCGGCGTTGCATTCCTTGGACGTACCTATCTGCTACTTCCCGATTCCGGAAGTCAGACTCACTGTTTGTTTCGGTGGCTGGTCCCAAGAAGGGCCAAGCAGTCTCGTCGGCCACCATTTCTAGGGGAATCCGACAGTAATCCAGGCTTATGCCTTAAGGGGTCAAGCGCCCCCCTTTCCTGTCATGGCGCATTCGACCAGGGCAATAGGTGCCTCTTGGGCTTTCCGACATCAAGCGGCTGTTTCCCAATTATGTAAAGCGGCGACTTGGACGTCCGCTCACACTTTCACAAAATTCTACAAAGTTGATGTAGGTACATCTTCGGATGCCTCTTTCGGCCGCAAGGTTTTGCAGGCGGCTGTTTAGAGTTGCAAATCCCCCATTGGAGGAGTGCTGTTTTGTGTTTGGGGTGAAGTTTACTTTTATCCTGTTATTACCACTCGTCTTATTTTACACTGCTTTTGGGACATCCCACTATGTCAATATGAAGCTGTGTCGGTCCATGAACGAAAGAGTAAATAGGATTTTTTACTCACCGTAAAATCCTTTTCTCTGAGTTCATGGACCGACACAGCACCCACCCCTCCTTTTTAAGTTTGTACTGCTTTTTGACGAACTGCGACATGCAGAGAGAGGGGATATACCCAGAGGGTCCGCCCCTTGGGCGGTACTGTAGAAGGTGTGATGCAACACTTTTTTTTACAAGTTTTTTTTTCTGCGTAGTCACTCCTAAATAACGGATAATACCCACTATGTCAATAGGAAGCTGTGTCGGTCCATGAACTCAGAGAAAAGGATTTTACGGTGAGGTAAAAAATCCAATTTTTTTTCACACCAGTTTATTCCCACATTCTTTTTCATTTTCATATCTACACAGTTGATCATACACCTTGGTCCCTTCATGACACATTTTTTCTTATTTATTTTCTTTCTTTTTAAGCTACACACATATATTTTTCACACACTCATAGCTTCCCACACAATTAATATAAATCCTCACCTACACTGTTTCCACACTGCCCTTCCCTACTTTTAGGTCATTCATCCACCTTTCACTTTACCTCTTCATTTTACTCCTCTCCACTATATCTCTTCTCACTCAACCTTTGCCCCGACTTACCTGCAAACCATCTTTTCAATACCATTCAGGTTGCAACCTTTTTAATATCGGTACATTTCTATCTAGGGTCGCTCGTTTTCCTGCTTGGCGATGCGTCTCCATTCCATCCGGCCCGGCTCCCCTCCTTCCCGCCCTGCCTCTTGCCTGCCCCCACTCCCTATCTTTTCAGTGTGGGGTCACTGGCTGCGACCTCTTGCAGGCCTGGGGGTGGTCCACTCACTCCACAGCCTGGTCCATGTTTCCATCTGACCCCCCCTTTCCTGCGTGTCCCTTGGGGGCGCCCGCTCTTGGCGGCTGGGTCCATGGCTGACCACCGGTCGCGGCTCTCGACATTCATCTTGGTAATTTGTATTTGGATTAATGTCACTAATAATGACTGTATATACTATAGAACTATATACGTATGCTTTTTTGTTGTTTGTTTTTTAACAAGTTTCATTTATGTGTACATATCTCTTTATAGAATTTATGCCCGCAAACTTTTTCACCCTGAAGAAGACCTACACCACCACAAGGGTTGAAACACGTCAGCGTCTTGCGCATAAGTTAATTATTACATTGTTGTATGAATTTATATTGGCTGTACCAATGTATACATGTTTTTAATCTATACCTTGGAGCCTATGTCCTGACTCCCATTAGATGGTTTTCCTATTATGTACGTTTTTTTTTTCCTCAAATAAATTACATTATATAAAAAGTTTTTTAAATTTTCCCTTGAATTCTTCTCTACCATTTGCTGCAACTCAAAGCCCCTAGGGGTACTTTTTCCTTTTTCATGACACTGACCTTTTTCCTCTTCCAGCTTCTGCTGGCATTGGTCTTTAGGCTGCTAGTAAGGTCCCAGGTGAAATGCACTTGGTATCACTGCCCGGGACAAGAGTTGGTGCTACAGAGGAAGCATCGGCTTATGCGGCTCCTGCTACCTCAACACCTGCCTGTTTCCTCAGCTGCCGGCACTGGCTCCCTGTACTCTGATGCTCTGGGATGGCAGGTTAGCAACCTGTTAATTGAGATCTGGGCTTGCCTAACCATCATCCCAGAGCATGGGCATGCGCTTCCTTGGTTTGAGGCCATGGGTTGAGCACTCATATATGCAGGAAACCAGGGCGATATTTGTTAAAGTTGTGCTCCTGCTTGTCACTTCACAAGGAAGGACACGTGTAGGCAGTTGGTGTCTGATAGGGTAGACTGTGCCAGTACAAGACAATTCAAATAGGGTGGTTTCTCTTTATGTATTGAATTTATCAATGTCAAACAGAGATGGGTGTGGCCAAAGATGCTACCTTGCCATAGGTTCCATTCTGCCCTAATTTGCTGATGGGTAACAGCAGTGAAATATGGTTGCTCCACTCTTGGGCCTCATGCACACGATATGAAAATCAGAAGGGAAAATTCGTAAGGCGAGCTGTCTGCGTATTTTATGATCGTTACTACGGTGCTTTCGACAGCCGATTTGACTTTTTCGTCAGACAAAAGCTGGATGTGCAGGCTATACAATTTTTGTCGGATGTGAATCAATGTCTGATTTTCGGATGGTCGGTACAGAAATTGTCACACAAAAGTTGAAAGGACAAGAAAGTACACAAAAGTTGAAAGCGCATGCTCGGAATCAAGGAACGACCAGGAAGAGTTTGGCCTTGTAAACTAGCGTTCGTAATCTAGAATTAACATTCGTAACGTGGCAATTGATGAAATGTCAATGCAGCGCTCATTCTCATCTTCTTTAATGGGATAATAGTGAAGCTGCTTTGTTGCTGATACTGATGTAGTTATGCCAAACATATTTTAAAAGGCATTTGTTTTGTACGATCTGAAAATTGCGAATCAACGCTCACCAAACTTCTACTAACATGAAACTAGCAGAAGGGACCCAAAGGGTGACGCTTGAGAAATTAACTTCCTCTTTATACACTCAGTACGTCACAACGTTTGTGTTTGTCAAACAACAATTTGCGGATAGTTAGTATGCTAGACAAAATCCTGCACACGCGCTTTTGACAAAAATCAGACGCTCGGTCGTACAACAATTGAACTGTGTGTACGAGGTCTAAAGCTAGGTATTGCGAGCTGAACGGGAAAAAAAAAAAAAAACTAGCAGATTTAGATGGAGGAATCCTCTCAGCCAGGACATTGTACAGTATTCTCACAGCGGCTTATGCTGATGTCAAAACACTGCATCCTCTGATCAACAAAAGCTTTCCAGCTCCATTCGATAGCAGTCGTTCTAATGACGGAATTCTGTTGAACAGGGTGGGTCACACACCAATCAAAATTCATCTGATCCCTGCTAAAATGGCAAAATGTAATCCATCTATACCCATCTGTGCAGCCTTGCTTGATGAGATATGTGCTATCGTCACAGCATAAGCTATTTACCATATTAAATTGTTTTTTTGCCATACGCAAACAACGTCCACTCTGTACCATAGTACAGTACCATGGTACTTTTGATACAGTCTTCCTGTCTCTCCCCATGTTCCAAAGCTTTGCTGAAAACATTGTTTACACTTTAGGCTGCTTTCCCACGAACACGTTCTTGGCGAGGTAAAAATGCAGCAAAAACACATTGGCATGAAAGCAGCCTAAAACGCAATCCTTTTAAATCCTATGGGACTCTGCACACCACTGCGCTGCAGGTGCTGTACATTTTAAAAGGTCCTGCATGCTGAATCTTTGATGCGGTTTTCAAAAGTGCACAAAGAATGCAACATTTTTTGGTGTGTGTGTTTTTTGTCACAAGTCCATGTTTCACGGTTGCAGGGCACACAGAAAACACACTGTAAACTCATCAAAAATGCGGAAAAATAAAAATTCGTTTTTTCCACAGAGCAGTATGAAAGCAGCCAAAGTATTATAATACACTTCCAGAACCACATAAATAATGGCGCATTAAAGCTTACACACAGACATTACTAATAAGAATTTGTTGTGTTCTTTTTTTTTTTTTTTTCCCTCTCTACAGTTCCAGAACCTTTCAACTTGACGGTTAATTCATATAATTTCAACACAACTTTGCACTGGGACTACAATAGAATAGAAATTAAGCCTTATTTTTATGTGGAAATATTCGAACCCATGTAAGTATTGTTAATTATCCATGATATAATTGTGTTTTTACTGCGGAATAAAGATGTCCAAAGACCTTAGGAGACCTATTATAATTTTTTTATTGGTGAAATTATGTTAATCAACAGGCATCACTGGCTGACCAACTTTGGGTTCAAAAAGCCAATGAGTTGGCATGATTGGATTTTTTCCAGTTGATTGCAACTGTTCAGTAGTTATCTTTCCTGGGAACAATGCTGGTGAATGTGCCATTCTGTGCTGGCCATGTCTAAGGCCGGCCATATATGGAGCAAATTTTTTTCCTATAACCAATTTTTGCTTGATTCCCCCATCAACTCAGATAGTGTTAATGTGGGAATCCCTCCTGCCGAGCCATTGCCTGCTCCCAGCGTGGGGCGGGGGCAGCCGTCCCCGCCGGGAGAAGACAGTGATTATTGCTATGCAGCTATAGCAGGTAAGACCCGGCAGGTTGTTGTACCCAAGTTGATCGATCAACTTTGTACATTCAGCCTGCCCATTCACGGTTCGAAACTCGGCCGGTTCAGCAGGAACCAGCCGAGATTCGAACCATGTATGACCTGCTTAAAGGTCTAGGTCCTTGGCCATGTGATGGCTACTAAAAGGCAAAAGTATATGTAAACAGTAAACTTCTGTTTTTTGCTCCCTTTATTGTCCATAGTGGCAAATGCATTTGTCTCTATTGCCATCCACCCAGACCTTTATGATATTTTAACCACTTAAGGTCTGTCCTATAGCAGTTTTATTGCTACTGAACGGCACCTCTGCGCCGGTTCACGTGTGTGTGTGTGTGTATATATACGTGATCCAACTCTCCCTGTAGGAGGCACGTGCCACCGCCGGCTCGCTTCCGCTGTGATTACACACAGCGGAAGCCGATTGGCGGATGCACGGTGCCCAATGTCCTCCAGCATCCACCGATCGTTAGGCAGAGAGACAGAGCAGCTAACTGCCTTGTTTACATGTTGCCTTTGTTCTGACAGAAGGGGAGGGACATAATTTGTGTCCTTGCAAAACAGGGAATAAATTCCATCTCTTCCCCCTAGTAAAAGCACTTAACACAGTATAGTAAAATACAGGCTAGGCATACTTAACTTTTTGATCGCCCTTATGTTAAATACCTTCCCAGCCAGTGTCATTAGTACAGTGATAGTGCATGTTTTTTAGCACGGGTCACTGTGTTAGTGTCACTGGTCCTCAAAAAGTGTCAGTTTCAGAATATTGCAGTCCCGCTATAAGTCGCTGATGGCCGCCATTACTAGTTAAAAAAATAAAAATATCCCAGTTTGTAGATGCTATAATCTACGTTTATTGGATTTTTTATTTATTTTTTGCCAAAAACATGTATCAGAATACATATTGGCCTAAATTTATGAAGAAATTTGATTTATTTTTATATTCTATTGGATATATACTGTGAAAAAAGCATTTAGCACCAAATACTAGCATAAATCTAAATATAAATGTGAATAGTAATAAATTACAATATCTCCACAGCTGCTGTGACACTCTCGGTGAATCACCACACCTAATATAGACTATAATAATTGTTAAATAGTGCAGCGCTATGAAATAAACCCTAAAATATACATACAAATATAAAGTGTACAATGCTTATGATTGTCTCACACTCTAGTCAGTCCTTGTGTGACCGCTCAAAAATTATTGAAGAATTAATAAAATAATAATAAGTGAAAAAACAACTCCTGTATTTTCTTAAAATTTTTTCTCATAAAATGTGTTGTAAACAGAAACACCGCTGTGCAGAACCTCTCTCTCTCGAGTATAATGCTATGTGCACACCATCACCGGCCAAAATGCCCGCTCACCTCAAGGATGAGTTAAAAACTCATAGAAAAGATCTTGCATTCAAATCCTCCTCATTAAATTTATTTTTCTTGGCTTATTGGAGGTAAGAATCTTATACTCCTTAGACTGCCCGTTCACGCTGGTGGCTTCACTACAGCTGATTCCAGGAAACTCTCACTAAAGTTCAGCTCCTCTTTAATCAGTGTGGTTTTGTAACATGGAGCAACAAACACAACTACCATAGTGTCTCTCTGTTGCTACATTTATTAAACCACCCCCAAAGAGTTACACTAATGCCGCGTACACACGATCATTATTCACGGCGGTTAAAAAACCGCCGTGAATAATGACATTAAAAACGAGGTAACGGCTTGTTCCCCACACGCGGTCGTTTTTCACGTCATTTTTTTCTCTTGTCGAGAAAAACTACCGTCTGTGGGCTCCGCGGCAGTGTTTCCCTATGGGAGAACTGCCGCGAAAAAAATGGCGGCAAAAACGACGAGAAAAATTAGAACATGTTCTAATTTTTCTCGTCGTTTTTAATGCCGTTTTTCTCGTCGAGAAAAACGACAAAATGCCCACAGACGTTGGTTTTTCTCGTCAAATGGAAAAAATGTAGTTTTTCTCGACGAGAAAAACAGTCGTGTGTACACGGCATTACAAAGTAAAAACATCAGATAAGCATATAAAACATTGGCTTGTTCAGCGCAGGTCTCACCCACGGTGACAAATGTGTTCTCACAGACTCGGATTTGTTTAAATACACGCCGTGTATTTAAACAAATTTATTTTGTCTGCCTTGGTGACACACTCTCCTACTCAGCTAATTTGAGTTCCTGGGGACACAGGAAGGGGGAGTGTCCCTTGAGCCCGTAGATGGTCGCGGCGACGCCTGGAAGGTTATATTAAGACTCGTACTAATCGGCCTCACCCATCTACTGAGGAAGCCCAATGAAAGGGTGAATCGCGAATAGAGGGGAGAAGCCACGTCTGTGAGAACACATTTGTCACCGTGGGTGAGACCTGCGGTGAACAAGTCAATGTTCTATATGCTTATCTGATGTTTTTACTTTGTAAGTGTAAAGTGTTTTCATCAGACCAACCGATCGTGTATGGTACCCATCGGTCTTTTTTCCATCGGTTTTAAAAAATAGAACTTGTTTTAAAATTTTCCGATGGATCAAAAACCGATGGTAATTTCCGATCGTCTATGGGCAAGTCCATCGGTTAAAAAACCCACGCATGCTCAGACTTAATTAGAAGACGGGAGCGCTCGTTCTGGTAAAACTAGCGTTCCTAATGGAGAGAGCACATTCATCATTCTGCAAGTTATTGCTTCGTTTAATGCAGCGCATGTTTTTTTTGCTTTAGAACGGTGTTTAAAATGTCATTTTTGCTGCAGATCTTTATCACAAGTTCTGACAAATTTATGTTTTTCTTCTTTCTTGTGATCTTAGGAATAATTAGTTTAATTCTTTAAAGGCCGACCTCACAAATTACACCAAACTTTTTTTTTTTTTTTTGGTATTTAAATTTGTTGTGCATTTTTTGGTGTGTCAATTTCTCACAACAACATTTTTTATTTTATCGTTTCCTCATGGAGGTTGGTGTCCCTTGTTAATTACACATTGTATTTATGAAATGTTATTGCTACTCCAAAAAAAAAACGCATCAGGCATGTATGTTGGCTGAAATCAAATTTCCATTTATTTAGGAAAAAAAGCAAACAAAAAACGAAGGGCAACTATTCCGAAATTAGCAGAAAATATCAAGTCATTAGATCCCAAATGCAGACATGACTATGATGAATAATAAAATCAACAGCATGAAATCAGGAGCAGCAGCCAAAGACATACATCATCCCAAGCTGTGGTACTCCATCAACCTGCAACTTCTGGAAGAGCAGCTCGAGGCCAGAGAATCACCTCCTGCTCTTCCCTGCAGCGTTCTCTCCACAGCCCCGTCCACGCACCCTTGCAGGCTGAGCCACTGTGGGTGATGAAGTGGCAGGAGAAGGAGGAGAGGGATTGGCCTGATGTGACAGATGGGTGGCCTCAGTCAGCTGCCCCCTCGCCCCCATGTGTACGGCCGTGTAGATAAGGTGCTCACAGAGGGCCGTTGTCCCGCCTCCATTTGGAGCAACTTATCTGCCAGGTAACTACTGAAAGCCTCCGTAGGGTTGAGGGGGGCCCTCATGATGGCAGCAGCCTCACGAATCATCTTTAGTGACTCCTCCTCCACTTGTGTCATCCGCCGATGTTTTGGCGGTCTGACGTGGAGAGGAGCCACTTGGGAGACGGTGCTGCCACTAGGCCTGGGGACCTGCTGAGTCCCACTTGGCCCTGCCTCCTCCTGCCTGCCACACTCCTGAGCCTCTTCCTCCTGGCTTGCCTCATCCTGTTTATAAAAAATAAATAAAAATTGTATTATTTGGGGAATCTATCACACACAATTTGGATATCATGACTGGTGCATATTTTTTTTGGGGGGAGGGGGTGTTATCATTTTGGGCTAATCCAACCATTTCATCACAATATTACTTAGTGGACAATAATTATGTGCTAAAATACTATACCTGGCTGAAGATGCGAAGATCTGGCTCTTCAAGTTGAGGAGGCTCCTCCTCCGCCTCTGCAGGGGTGGAGGGAAGGGTGGAAGGAACGCTGGAGGGAAGGGTGGAAGGAAGGGTTGAGGGAAGGCTGGAAATAGATTCCCTGGCCTTGATCTGGTCATCCAGAAATTGAAGATGTTTGTAGTACCACAGCTTGGGCTGTACTACATCGTCGGCTGCTGCTCCTGATCTCTTCGACTCGCGCACTTCCTTGTATTTTTTTTTATAGGAATTACGCAGGTTGTTGATTTTATTATTGATCATAGTGTAGTCTGCATCTGGGATCCATGGCTTCATATCCTCTGCTAATTTGCAAATAGTTGCCCGACATACATCACTCTTGTGGTACGCTGGGTGTTTCAGTTCCCACAGGTTGCGCTGTTCCTTATATTTGTCTATAAAAATCAGCATCACCTCCGGCTCACGTAGTTTATGCATCTTTTGTGATCAGCAAGTAAAAAAACAAGGAAAAAAAAAAAGACAGATCAGATTTGATTCTCCTCAACTTATCACAATATTGGCCTTTACAATCATGAACCATTATAGGCCACTGGAGGCCCGAGTTCCCTTCTTACCTTAGTTGAGTTCGTTTGTTCACTTCCGGTCGTCCTTACTCCGCGCATCCCTAATAACTTCTTTCCCCTTTTTATACCCTGCGCATGCGTGTAACTCCGCCCTCGTCGCCTGCCCATGACGGACTTTTTCTGCATTTTACCGCCCCTTAACGATTGGTGCACAGTGTGAGACGGCGACATGTCGCAGACACAGGTGGCTTCTTTAGTAGAAATTACCGACGAGGAAAGCCTGGAGGCGGAAACGTCCCGATCCAGTAAAAAAAGATACAAGGCGACTAATATGTCTTTTGCTGAGATGGCGGAGATGGTGGACATTCTGCGGAGGAAGGATTACGACGGCAAGCATGGCCCATACGACACCCCTAATCTCCGGAAGTCAAATTATGGACAAAGTGGCGAAGACTCTCTATAAAAAATATGGGGTCAGGAGATCCAAGGAACAACTCCGTAAAAGGTGGTCAGACCTAAAGCTGAGGGAGCCAGAGCAGTATAGGAAGCTTCTAAAAAGCATAGAAAAAAGTAAGTTTTTTTTTTTTTTTTTTTTTTTTTTTTTTTACTGTGTTCTATCACATTGTAATATGTATTCTTCCATGTTTTGCACCATGTGCTTGGCTTGACTGGTTTCACATTTTAAAATTTCAACTTTTATGTTAAGTTGAGAGTCCACTTATTTGGTAAATGTGTGGTAAAAAAAACTTGCTGCTCTTCCCCCAAACATGTTTGGCACATATCCACGTAAACTACATGTGGGCATGCCTCATTTTACTTAAACAATGTTTATCTACACATTGTTGGCTAGATGATGTGTTGTAAGTAAAACTAGAATGTGAATGAAAGGCTAAACTGTATTCTGGGTAAAGGAGATGACACTCCAGCAGTTGTGTACTCAGCTTTTTTTTCTGGATCAAGATACTATAGTCTGGGCCACATGACCAAATTTATAAACGGTGTCACACACAGGTGGTCCAGTGGATACCTTGGTGGTTATCCAAGTGTATTTGTGAGTGTCCTCAAAAATAACATGTTGCTTTGTAGAGTTCGCAAGATCTCATATGTTCATCTTGGAACTCAGGGCCAAATATCAATTGTACTCCACTTCAAAACAATGAATCCATTTTCAGGCCTAAAATCTCTGTGTGCTAAAGGATACATTATTTTTGACATTCCCATAGGGGAGAGGAGACTGGGAGGACACCATGCTCAGGAGACGAGGAACCAAACACCACAGAAACTCCCCGAAGATCACAAAGCAGACCAAGATCAGCATGTTCAGGAAGCGGAGGTGGAGGAAGCGGAGGTGGAGGAAGGTGAGGTGGAGCTTATCAGCACAACAGGTCAGTGTCTGTCACCACAACTTCAAGGTAAATACAGATGTAGGCCTGCATAGTTCAAATTTTTGTTTTTAGGGACTGAACGTGGGGGTGTGTCGGGAAGTCCAAATCCTCCATTCTCGAGTGCCAGCGCCAAAATAATCATTCAGGAAATCATGGAATACAGTAGCGAAATGGACATTATGAGAAAGAGAATGAATGTGATTGAGCAAAAATATAAAAACATTATAGATATTTTGGGGAGAATAGTGTGAACCCCCCCCCTGTTTTTGTGTTTTGTTATGCGTCACAAATTTGCAATGTGATTTCCACCAGCCCAAATGTGAAGATGCACACAGTGACTCAACATGTGCTATCTGCCGTCACAGGATATCTATGTCCCTGTTTTGGGGGTGCAACCTCTTCCTCCCTATTCAAGTAGGTGAGAGGAAGGGTTTTCACCCCCAAAGCACATCCATTGATCCCCCATGATGGCAGATAGTCTATGTTTACCTTAGCCATGGGATCATGTTGAAGATACCCATTTGAGCCCCAAAAAGAAAGTGTGGTTCTTCACATTTGGGATAGATCAGGGGTGACATTACCCCATCTCATGTTTTGTCTTTTTCACTGTTATTTTTTTACTTTTTCCCCCCAAAAATTGGGGATTTTGACCCATGCAGGTCTCTGCAAAAAAAGCCGGCCAAAAAAAAAAAGGCTTAATATCGAAAACCACTAAAAAATGTGGTGCTAAAAATAAAAACATTCGGGAAGTCTAAAAAAGGTGTGGCTTGTTCTTTCTATGCTCAATAGCAGTTCTGAAGATGCAAAAACAAGGTTTTTATCTGTGAGAATTGAGGCTATTTACTAAGGACAAATACATTTGGCACTACTAGAACCTGGGAGACACATAAACCCAAAATACAAGAATGACAACACAAGTTTGTAGTAAATATAATTTTTATTTTATTTTAAAAATGGTATAAAAGGTCAGATGTGGTCTGGCATTGCGATGGCCCCCTACCCGTGAAGTACTCTACGTATTTCTGACGTACTTCACGGGCACTTTGGGGGGCCAAGCCAGTACGGGCATTGTTGAGGCCGGTCAGAATGGTCATTTCGGATGGACCGGCCTCAAGCCCAACTGATGACACATAGGTAGAAGAGAATTGTCTTAGAAAGTTGTGCAATATGCAGCAGCAGTACACAATGTTGTTCAGTTTATATTCCACCAAATGTATAGCTGTCTGAAACGGGCGAAACCGGCTGGCCATTATCCCGAAGGCATTCTCCACAACTCTCCGGGCTTTGGCCAGCCGGTAATTAAAAACCCTCCTCTCCGGGGTGAGGGTGCGTTGGGGAAACGGCCGCATGAGGTGTGGTCCAAGTCCAAAAGCTTCATCCGCGATGAAAACGAACGGTAGCCCTTCCACGTTCTCTGCATCTGGAGGCAGTGCAAGACCCCCAGCCTGCAGACGGTGAGCGAACTCCGTCTCGGCGAATACTCCGCCATCGGACATCCGGTCGTTCTTCCCCACGTCCACATACAGGAACTCGTACCGTGCCGACACCACCGCCATTAACACTATGCTATTAAAACCTTTATAGTTAAAATAGTATGACCCCGAACGGGGTGGCGGCACTATGTGGACGTGCTTCCCATCAATTGCCCCTCCGCAGTTGGAAGTCCCACCGCTGGGCAAATTGATCTGCCACAGTCAGCCATTCCTGTGGTGTGCTAGGGAACTGTGGAGTCAAACAAAAAGAAGACATTAGTACGGTTTATGTTTACAGTGCAAGCAGATTACACACAAAAACATTGTTGACCAACATCATTCTAACATTATTATTTAAGGGAGTATTTCCTACCAATAAACAAAGGCCCACTTAGCAGATGCCTCACCCCCGCTGAGTGGACATTCTAAAATAATCTAAGGGGGGGGGGGCTTGAGGTGATTGTGGGGGATCCAAATAAAGGCTCTACCACTCTGCTGAACTTGATTGAGAACTAAAACTATTTTTACATCTTTAGGGGGGGGAGGGAGGGTTGTCAAACTACGAGGGCACTGAACCCAAAAATTTTAAAAGGAAAATAGAAGGCTAGCTGGGTTTGGGCCCAGGAAAGCATGCTGGAGAGGTTAGTGAAGGGAAATGGGCATGTAAGGCCCAAAAAAGGCCTTTACAGGTAAAAACATGCATGGGGAAAATGGAGACATTACCAGGATATTACAAACAGGCAAATTTGGGTTAGGAGACTAAAAATTTAGAACATTATCAAACAATACAAACATATAATGTGATGTTAAAGGTGAAAAATTACCTTCATATAGTCCGTTTGCAGGACCTGAATAATGGCCGAACACGTTTCAGGGATAATGATCCCGAGAGCCTGGGGGGAGATGCCTGTTGAGAACTTGAGGTCCTGCAAGCTTCTCCCAGTCGCCAGGTATCTCAACGTGGCAATAAGCCTCTGCTCGGCAGTGATGGCCTGGCGCATCACAGTGTCCTGCCTCGTGATATAGGGGGACAGCAAATCTAACAGACAGTGAAAAACGGGGTCCGTCATCCTGAGATAATTCCTGAAATCATCAGGATTATTCTCATGGATTCCCCGCAGCAGAGGCATATGAGAGAATTGGTCCCGCTGGAGCAACCAATTCTTAGTCCATGAACTCCTCCTCACCCTGTTCACGGACTGAACTCGGGTTACAGTGTTAACTGCAACACCAAGTCCAAAGCCAGCACGAGCTCGAGAACGAGAACGCACTTCAAACATGGTTTTAAACCGGTCGGCTGGTCAGAACGAACTCAAACAGAACGCACCGTGGAACAGCAAGGCCTGAGAAGAACGACCTGAAAAACAGTAAACGAACGACCAAGAAGGCACTGCAAGGCAGTAACGACCTGACTGCACGCACTGAATAACAAATACGAACCCACAAGCACAAACTGAACACCAGGAAACGATCTGCAAAGCACGGAGACTGAAAAGCGCGAATCGGCTCTCACCAAACTTTTACCAACACGCGGTAACACGAAATCAGCAAAAGCAGCCCAAGGGGTGGTGCCATTAGATTTGTTAGGCCCTTTTTATAGCGTGTTGTACGTGCCGTCGTTTTCTTGCCCTCGGTTTTTTGACTGATAGTGTGTGGCCAAGACTGATGAAAAACAGTTTCATCGGATTTCCGATGGTCAAATCCATCGGACGAAAATCCATAGGTTATCCGATCGTGTGTACAGGGCTTTACTCTTTGGGGGTGGTTTAATAAATGTAGCAACAGAGAAACACTATGGTAGTTGTGTTTGTTGTTCCATGTTACAAAACCACACTGATTAAAGAGGAGCTGAACTTGAGTGAGAGTTCCCTGGAATCAGCTGTAGTGAAGCCACCAGCGTGAACAGGCAGTCTAAGGAGCATAAGATTCTTACCTCCAATAAGCCAAGAAAAAGAAAGTAATGAGGAGGATTTGAATGCAAGATCTTTTCTATGAGTTTTTAACTCATTCTTGAGGTGAGCGGGCATTTTGGCCGGTGATGGTGTGCACATAGCATTATACTCGAGAGAGAGAGGTTCTGCACAGCGGTGTTTCTGTTTACAACACATTTTATGAGAACATTTTTTAAGAAAAAACTGGAGTTGTTTTCTCTTACCATCCATGGACTGACACGGTGTCTCTTTACACTTTACATGTGGGTTATGTCCCTGCTTGCAGGAGAAGATCTAGGCAGAATGTGAAATGTTATACATACATTCTAAAAGCCAGAGCTGAACAGCCCCACCCTGGGGGCGGTCCCTCCGGACATAACCCTCCCACTACAGTCAGCAGACTTCAGTTTTTTTCTGCCTATTTTTATTCCTTTTCTGGAATTCTTTTTATTTTATTTTTGAGAATTTTCTATCAACTGTCGGCTGGGCAACAGGTTGGGTACAAGATATCCTCGTAGTCTTCCCTGTCCGACCATCGAGCGTGCTGATCCTCGCCTTGTGTGCGTGAGACTCAGTTCACGACATACCCCATGGCTCCAGGGGTGGCCGGGTTACTTTCTTGCTCCCACGGTCCTCTCAAGACTGAACAGTTCCTGACTGACTGTATCTTTCGCGGTGGACCGGGCCGACAGCTACTCAGTACTGCACTGTGATAGTCCTGTCAGAAACACACCAGTGGGTCCCTCAGGGGACGGGTAAGTAGTCTCTCCTGCCTGCAGGTGAGTACAAAAGGCTGTGTGTTTCTCTGTGGGGGATTTTCCCTGTCTCCTCCTGTATTTCATTGTCACTCTCTGTCACCATTGCTGGCGCTGTGCTGTGTGGGGTGCCTGGGGGTCACACTGTTCTTGGAGGGGCTAATGCTGGTCTGCAGATATGCTTGGGGCCTTTTTTTGTGTGTTTTGGGGCCCGAGTGGCGCTGTGTGTGTGCTGTTTTTTTCACTTTTGCTGAGTCATGGCGGCCATCTTGCCGTGGATCGCCTCAGTGAAGTGCGGCGGCCATTTTCTTGTAGCCCGAGCGCTCTTCAGCACTAGTTTTGGCCTCTAGCGCTGCTGTAACAGCGCGAATCTCCTCACAGCTCACCAGCGCTGACACGGCACGGTACAGACAGCGGAACTGAGCGGTCCCTGGTCCGGTTTGGTATGTCCCCTGGGCGCCCCCTCCTCAGTCAGCACAGCCTGTGGGTGGACTTTTTATCTGAGGAGTCTCAGAGGGGGGCAATATGGAGTCTCTGTCACCAGCTTCAACTAAATGTCAGTGGACAACAGGCAGTGCTTCAGCACCTGCGATCCCTAGGGACCAGTTGTGGGCAGTCCTGGAATCATTTCTGACCAGGATGGGAGCTGTGTGCAAGCGCAAGGGAGCAAAAAAGCGCCCTCTCCCCACTTTACTTCATGAGGGCAGTGCGCTGATTCAGATATGGGCCTAGCCGCTACCGCTCAGGACCCTAGTTCTGAATGTATGGATGGTTTTGAACAGGACATTCCTTATGAGGAAAACTCCAGTTCTGGGTCAGTAAATGACAGGGCGCTTGTTAGTGTACTCATGACTGCGGTGAGGGACACTCTCAAGCTAAAATGCTGCGGATGCAGAACCTCAGGCGGATACAGTCTCCTTTGGTTCTTTTAAGGCCAGGCCTTCTAAAGAGGTTTTTCCATATGTACTTTCTTTGACCAGCTCATTGATAAGGTCTGGGAAAAGCCGCAGAAGAATTTTTTTATGGTCCCGCGGCGTTTGTCTATCAGATACCCCTTGAAGATGCCCTACTTAATAAAGTGGGCTTCTCCCCCAGGGTCGACCCTCCAGTCGCCCGGTTGAACAAGGCCATCACTCTCCCGATGGAGGGGACTCCTGCATTTGAGGATCCCACTGACAGGAGGTCAGAAGTGGTGAGCAGAGCCATGTTTGCCTTGTTGGGATCCGCCCTACGGCCTGTGGTAGCGGCGACCCTTGTGTCTTAAACACTTACAGGTTGGGCAAAAATGTTGCACCTAGCTGTACAGGAGCATAATCTTCCTCCAGACACAGTTGCTTTGGCCCACCAACTGGTTCAGGGCCTGGTTTATGTGTGCGACGCCACGTTGGACGCGGCCCCTTTAATATCCAGGGCCTCTGTCTCGGCGGTGGTATTGCGTCGTCTTATCTGGTTGAAGTGCTGGTCTGCTGACCTAGCCTTAGGAAGCTCCTGATGGATCTACCATTTAAAGGTGGTAGACCTTTCGGTGCTGCTCTGGATGACATCGTCATGGATGTCATGGGAAGTAAAAGCACTCTTCTTCCTTAGACTAGCAAGGGTGAGGAGGCCCGCCGCAAACAGGGGCCTTCCTTTCCAGCAAAACAGGGTTTTTTCGTCAGTCAGAGTCCACGGGTAGGCCCTCTCAGACTGACGGCAGTGCGGCTGGTGGGCACAAGTGCCCCTGGGTGCGTAAGCCGAACAAGCGGCTCCCAAGCCCGCCTCCGCGTGAAGTCTTGCCTCCGCCCGACTCTGGGGTGGGGGGACGACTTCGCAGGTCACGAATCGGTGGTCCTCCCGAATCTCCGACTGGTGGGTGTGCGAGGTGGTCACCTCAGGATACAGGATAGTATTCCGATCCTGGCCCCCAGACAGATTCTTTCCCTCAAATCTTCCTCTCCTTCCTACCTGTCGGGCAGCCCTCTTGGGGGCTGTACAGGATTTGATCAGGTCCGGAGTGATTGTGCCGGTTCCGTCACAGGAGAGTTTTCAGGGATTCTACTCGAATCTGTTTGTCGTCCCAAAAATAGGACGTGGTTCGACCTATCCTGGACCTCAAGGCCCTGAATGCCTTCGAGAAGGTGCAGAAATTCCGCATGGAATCCATTCGCACGGTGATCGCTACACTCCACCAAAGGGATTTTCTTCTGGCGTCCTTGGACTTCAAGGACGCCTACTTGCATGTTCCGATCTGCGCAAGTCACCAGAAGTTTCTGCGCTTTGCGATCAGCGAAGTCCACTATCGATTGTGGCTCTTCCTTTCGGCCTAGCCTCGGCACCAAGGGTGTTTACCAAGGTGCTTGCTCCGGTTCTAGCCTTCTGTTACAGCGAGGTATTGCTGTCGTGGGCTATCTGGACGATCTTCTGCTAAGAGCAGAAAGTGGATCAGACTTAGAGGAAAGGTGACTATCGTCAATTAGACCCTCAGGGACTCGGGTGGTTCCTGAACATTCAGGAGTCAGTCCTGGTCCCGACTCAGTGTCTGGAGTATCTAGTTCTGATTCTGGACTCCTTGGAGGCAAAGGTATCCTACCTCTGGAGAAGTTGCTGACACTTCAGTCTGCGGTGCTGGTGCTGACATCCCAAAAATGGTTGTCAATCCGTTTTTTGCATAAGAGTCCCGAGACTCGTGGTGGCCTCCTTCGCAGCCGTTCCGTATGCCCAATCACACACCAGGGCATTGCAGAAGGAGATCTTGTCCACCTGGGACAAATCCCCGTTGTCCTTGGATCTTCAGATCCAGGTGATTCACCTGGTCAGGGCGCCCCTGACATGGTGGTTGGGATCCTCGGCTCTTCGGTCCGGAAAGTCGTTCCCCTCCCATCCAATGGACGGTACTCACGACGGACACCAGCCTGACGGGCTGGGGTGGAGTCTGGGGAGTCCTGTCGGCTCAGGCCTTGGACTCCGGACGAGCCCGTTTACCAATCACTGTTCTGGAAATACGGGCCATCGGACTGTGTCTCTCCTCAGGTCGGAGAGAGTACGGGGTCGCTCCATCAGGAGCCAGTCGGACACCGCCACGGCGGTGGCGTATGTAAACCATCAAGGGGGAACTCGGAGCTCAGCTGCGGCTTCCGAGGTAGTCCGTATCCTGAAGTGGGCCGAAAGAAACGTGCCGGCTCTGTAGGCCATTTTACATTCTGGGCATAGACAATGGGCAGGCGGACTATCTGAGTCGCGAATCGCCAGACACCGGACCAAGAAGAGTGGTCCTTGCATATTTCAACTCCTTTACCGACGGTGGGGCACGCCGGATGTGGACCTGATGGCCTCTCGACTCAATCGCAAGGGTCGAGGTTGTGGCCAGATCCAGGGATCCTTGGGCGATGCCTCGGATGCGTTGGTGGCCCCATAGGGTCCTTATCGCCTGATATAAACTCCGGCGATCCTAATTTTTCCGGATTGGCCTCAGCATCACTGGTACGCTGATCTGGTACGTCTCGTCGCGGACGTTCCCTGGCGGTTGCCGATGAGGGAGGACCTTCAGTCTCGAGGTCCTATGTTTCATCCGGCTTACAGTCTCTGGCTTTAACGGCAGGGCTGTTAAAAGCCAGGTGTTGAGGGACCGAGGTCTCTCGGACTCGGTCATTTTGACCATGTTAAGGACACGGAAGTCTTCCTCCAGGCAGATCTATCACCGTGCCTGGAAAGCTTATATCGCCATGTGCGAAGCGCTGGACTGGCATCCTCGGACGTATTCCGTCCTCAGAATCCTGCGTCCTCTGCAGTGTGGAGTGACCCAAAAGCTTGCTTTGAGGACCATCAAGGATCAGATTTCGGCCTTGGCCGTCTTCTTTCAGCGACCTCTAGCGGGTCATTTTCTTGGTTAGCACCTTGTGTTGGGGGTTCGCCATGTGCTCCTTCCTGTCAAGCCTCCTCTCCCACCGTGGGATCTGAATTTGGTGCTCTCGGTCCTCCAGGAACCTCCTTTTGGGAATATCCGTGATATTCCCCTCTTGTCTTGTCTCAGAAGGTGGCCTTTTTAGTGGCAATCACTTCTGTTTGACGAGTGTCTGAGTTGGCGGGTTTGTCCTGCAAGTCGCCATATTTAGTCATCCATAAGGATAAGGCGGTGTTGCATCCGCGACCTTCCTTTTTTGCCAAAGGTGGTGTCGACCTTTCACCTACATGAGGACATTGCCCTCCCGTCCTTGTGTCCTCACCCATCGCATCCCAGAGAGTTTGCGCTGCACATATTGGAGGTGGTACGAGCCTTACGGGTGTACCTGTCTGCTACTGCTTCTATTCGGAAGTCCGACTCACTGTTTGTGACTGTCTCTGGTCCATAACAGGGCCAAGCGGTTTCGTCTGCCATCATTTTTAGGGAAATCAGACAAACCGTCATTCAAGCCTATGCTCTCAAAGGGCGGGCGCCTCCCCTTTCCGGTTACTGCGCATTCCACCAGGGCAATTGGTGCTTCCTGGGTTTCCCGACATCAAGCGTCGGTTGCACAAGTGTGCAAGGCGGCGACCTGGTCGTCTGTTCATGCCTTTTAAGTTTTATAAGGTTAATGTGGCTGCATCTTCGGATGCTTCTTTCGGCCGCAGGGTGCTGCAGGCCGCTGTTTAAAGTTGCGACTCCTCCGTTGAGGAGCTCTGCCTTATTGGAGTGAAGTTTTGGTTTTTCCATTTATACTGCTCCCATCGCTCTTGACACTGCTTTGGGACATCCCACGTGTAAAGTGTAAAGAGACACCGTGTCAGTCCATGGATGGTAAGAGAAAATAGGATTTTTTGTACTCTCCGTAAAATCCTTTTCTCTGACATCCATGGACTGACACGGCACCCACCCTTCCTTTTAAGTTTGTACTGCTTTGTTACGAACTGAAGTCTGCTGACTGTAGTGGGAGGGTAATGTCCGGAGGGACCGCCCCCTGGGTGGGGCTGTTCAGCTCTGGCTTTTAGAATGTATGTATAACATTTCACATTCTGCCTAGGTCTTCTCCTGCAAGCAGGGACATAACCCACGTGTAAAGTGTAAAGAGACACCGTGTCAGTCCATGGATGTCAGAGAAAAGGATTTTACGGTGAGTACAAAAAATCCTATTTACTCTTTCGTCCATGGACCGACACAGCTTCTCTATTGACAAAGTGGGTATTATCCGTTAATTAGGAGTGACTAGGCAGAAAAACTTGTAAAAAGTGTTGCATCACACCTTCTACAGTACTGCCCAGGGGGCGGACCCTCTGGGTATATCACCTCAGTCTGCATCTTCGCAGATCAGTTTTTTTCTGTCTAGCAAGGAGTAGGACATGGCTCCCTTCTGGCCCATTGGTCCGGGGAAAAAAGATATATATATATATATATATATATATATATATATATATATATATATATATATATATATATATATATATATATTATTATTTTTTTTTTTTTTTGCTACATTTGTTGTTTCCTGTGATCTTCGATCAACTGGCGACTGGGTGACAGGCTGGATCCTCGATCCTTGTAGTCTTCCCAGTTTCGGCCATCGAGCGTGTGCCGACCCTAGCTACGCGCTGGGTTTTCCACGACATGCCCGTCGCTCCACGGGTGGCCGGTGAGCTTACGCTCCAGGGCCTGCATCGGACCGCTCAGCTTCGGCTGACCTTACGGCCGAGTCGCAGCAGCCTGTCCGGTGAGCGGCATGCTCCAGGGCATACATATGATCGTCCCTTCTGGGTCCAATCACAGCATGCCTGGCCAACAGTCACCTTCCGTGCGCGGACGATGATCTGTTTGGAATGTCTTCCAGCAGAATACATGCAGGATAGGTAAGTAAAACTCCCCTGCCTCGGCTGGGTGATTTAGCTGGACATTCCTGGAGAGATCAAGTAAGTGGTTGTGGCCCCTTTCTTCCCTCTCTGCCTGCCTTTCCCTCCTCCCTGGGCTTCTAGCTAAAGGTTGCTGGGTGCTAGGGGTCACCTAGGGGGTCCCACTGGAGCGGGGCTGGCTGTAACTAACATTTAAAAGAAATGTCATTTTTTCTTACCTGTGTTTGTGTCCTTCCTCCTCCATGCTGTCGGCGGCCATTTTGAGGTGGTCCATGCCAAGTTTGGCCTCTTGTGACTGCCCGGCGGCCATCTTCCTGTGGTTCGGCCACACCCACTGGCCCCTATCAGCTGATCGGCGGCCATGTTTGTCCACCCTGTATGCAGATATTGCCGTTCGGCGGCCATCTTTTTGTGGGCTATGGCTGCTTGACCTCCTATCTTCTGTCGGCGGCCATTTTCTTAGAGCCCACATTATCTTCCATACAGACGTTTTTGGCAACCATTTTGCGAGAGCCTCCGGCCTCTAGGGTGCATTACACTGGCGCGAAAATTCACACAGGGAGTGCTGATAAAAGAAGCAGACTGACACAGCAGCAGAGGGACAGCATCACAGGCGCAGCATAGCAGTACCTATCCAGGGTGGTAAGTCCTCTGGGTGACCCAGCCTCTCTGCAGCACAGGAGGGTGGCCTATTGATATCTTGCCTGGAGCCCTGTGGGTGTCAGCGTGTGGTCAGCATGGCATCTGAGCCAGATGTCTTCTCCCCTGAAACACCAGATTTAGCAGCTGGTGTCCCTGAGGTGTCTATGGACGCTATGTCGGCAATCCTAGAGGCGTTTGCTGCCAGGGTGGAAGCAGCACACGGGAATACAGGGGGGTAATAAACGCCCCCGTCCCCTGCAATCTTCTGGGGATATTTCTGATGCAGAACCAGGTCCAGCTACGGCTCATGGCCCAGATTCTGATGCATCAGACACTGCAGACCGTGACCGATCGGACAGTGAGGAGGACTCCAAGTCAAGGTCAGTACGCGAGACGGCTTTGGTATCTGACCTTATTACTGCAGTGCGGGATACGCTAAAGTTGGAAAAGACTGCAGAAGTAGCAGATACTCCAGTCCCCTTTGGGTTTCGTAAACCTGCCCGCACTGCTAAGGTGTTCCCTTGTGTGTCTTATTTTGACAAACTCTTATACAAGGAATGGGAGAACCTACTGAGGGTCTTTACAGCCCCAAAGAGGTTTGCAGTACGGTACCCCTTTGAGGAGAGTTTTCTGAAGATATGGACCTCTCCCCCTATAGTGGACCCTTCGGTGTCCAGACTTAATAGAGCCACCACTATTCCAGTAGAAGGGGCTCCTGTTTTCAAGGACCCTGTGGATTAGAGGGCTGAAGCACTCGCTCGCTACCTATACTCAGTGGTAGGCTCGGCAGTACGCCCGGCATTGGCGGGGGCCCTAGTGTCTCAGACACTTACTGAATGGGCAAAATTGCTACTCCAGGGGTTAAAGGAGCGAGATGCTCCTCCTAATGAGATAACTTTGGCCGACCAGTTGGTCCAGGGCCTTAAGTTTGTCTGTGAGTCAGACATGGATACTATTCCCCTGCTGTCAAGAGCTTCGGTTTATGCAGTAGCAATACGCCGCCTGATCTGGCTAAAGGGCTGGTCTGCGGACCAGACTTCCAAGAAAGCCCTGTTGGATCTGCCTTTTAAGGGCGACAGACTTTTTGGGGCTTCTCTGGATGACATCATCAAGGATGCCACAGGAGGTAAGAGCACTTTGCTTCCCCAAACTAGCAAGGATAAGGGACCACGCCAAGGGCCCTCCTTTACTGCACGTAAGCGTTTTTTTCGCCCCCTTAAGGCGACAGGGAAAAGACCCCAGGCCGATAAAGCGCCTGCCCAAGGACAGAAGCGTCCTTGGTCCCGCAGACCCAACAAGCCTGCGGACAAATCTGCGTCCACATGAAGGTCCGCCCCACCCAGCTCTCGGGTGGGGGGACGTCTTCGCAAATTCGCGACTCAGTGGACTGCTCTAGTCTCCGACAGGTGGGTTTGCGAAGTAATCTTCTCAGGCTACAAGATGGAATTTCTCTCTTGTCCACCAGACAGATTCATCACCTCCAATCTCCAGCTATTACCGACCCGTCGGGAGGCCCTGTATGGGGCGGTCCAGGGTCTACTGGAACGTGGAGTAGTTATTCCAGTTCCAGAACAGGAACGGGGTCAGGGTTTTTACTCAAATCTGTTCATTGTGCTGAAGAAGGAGGGGGTTCGTTCAATCTTGGATCTCAGAGCCCTCAATTGCTTTGTGAAGGTACAAAGATTTCGGATGGAGTCGGTTCGATCTGTAGTCAGGGCTCTCCATCCGGGGGACTTTCTGGCCTCCTTGGACATCAAGGACGCATACTTGCATGTCCCCATATACTCCAGACACCAGAGGTTTCTGCGATTTGCTATCGGGAAGAACCACTACCAGTTTGTGGCCCTCCCGTTTGGCCTTGCCTCAGCACCCAGGACGTTCACCAAGGTGCTTGCTCCGATTCTGGCACTTCTAAGACAGCGGGGTATCGCTATCACAGGTTACTTGGACGACCTTCTGCTGAAGGCCCCTTCAAGCTCAGAATTAGAGGTAAGCGTGTCCATTACCTGTCAGACTCTTCGAGACTGTGGTTGGATACTAAACACGCAAAAGTCAGTATTGGTGCCCACTCAACGCCTAGTGTACCTGGGGTTGATTCTGGATTCCTCAGAGGCAAAGGTATTCCTCCCTGTGGAGAAGTTGCAGACCCTCCGGGCTGCAGTACGGCAGCTGACTTCCAGGAATTGGTCGTCACTCCGTTTTTTGCATGCGAGTGTTGGGCCTCATGGTAGCCTCCTTCGAGGCGGTCCCATATGCTCAATACCACACTCGAGTGTTACAGAAGGAAGTTCTGTCCAGATGGAACAGATGCCCTTCATCTCTGGATTATCAAATCCGAGTGAGCCACCTAGTCAGGAGATCCCTGGTATGGTGGCTGACAGCACCGGCTTTAATGGCCGGGAAGTCATTTCTTCCGGTTTACTGGATAGTGATCACGACGGACGCCAGCCTTACAGGTTGGGGGGGAGTCTGGGATGTCCAGTCGGCGCAGGGTCGCTGGACCCCAGAGGAAGCCCTCCTGCCGATCAATGTCCTGGAGATCCGGGCGATCAAGCTGTGCCTCTTCAAATGGTCTCAGACTGCAAGGGCGTCCAGTCAGGATCCAGTCAGACAACGCCACAGCGGTGGCATATGTCAATCATCAAGGAGGAACAAGAAGCTCAGCTGCAGCATCGGAGATCGCTCGCATCCTGAAGTGGGCAGAGAGGAGCGTACCGGCACTGTCGGCCGTGTACATTCCGGGTGTGGAAAACTGGCAGGCGGACTACCTGAGCCGCCAGATGCTGGACCAGGGAGAATGGTCCTTACACCTGGAGGTGTTCCAACTCCTCTGCCAAAGATGGGGCACACCAGACGTAGATCTTCTGGCTTCCCGACTCAATTGGAAGGTATTGAGATTTGTGGCCCGGTCAAGAGACCCATGGGCAGACGCAACGGACGCGTTGGTAGCATCGTGGGGTCAGTATTGGCTAATCTATGCCTTCCCTCCCTTAAGGCTTCTTCCTCTTCTGCTCCGCAGAGTGGAGGCAGAGGGAATTCCAATGATCCTAATCGCTCCAGATTGGCCTCAGCGTCCTTGGTACGCCGATCTAGTACGTCTGGTAGCAGACGTCCCCTGGCGCCTACCACTACGGAAGGACCTGCTATCGCAAGGTCCCATATTCCATCCTGCTTTACAGTCATTGGCTTTAACGGCATGGCTGTTGAGAACTAGGTACTGAGAGACCGGGGCCTGTCAGACTCAGTAATCTCTTTCATGAGAAGTGCACGAAAACCGTCCTCTAGGAAGGTCTATCACCGCACTTGGAGGGCCTACATCTCCATGTGTGAGGAAATGAAATGGCATCCGCGTACCTATTTGGTTTCCAGAATCCTGCTGTTTTTACAGCATGGGGTGGACCAAAGGCTTGCCCTAAGTACGATTAAGGGACAGATATCTGCCCTGGCTGTCTTTTTTTTCAGCGACCCCTGGCGACTCACTCTCTCGTGAGTACATTTGTGCAGGGGGTCCGACATGTGGCCCCTCCGGTCCGTCCCCCGCTACCTCCGTGGGACTTGAACCTGGTCCTCTCGGTGCTTCAGAAGGCACCGTTTGAGAATATTAGAGATATTCTCCTGTTGACACTTTCTCAGAAGGTGGTCTTTTTGGTGGCTGTTACGTCAGTTAGACGAGTCTCTGAGCTGGCAGCCTTGTCCTGCAAGGCTCCCTATTTGATTTTCCACAAGGATAAGGTGGTGCTGCGGCCGCAGCCTTCCTTTCTTCCGAAAGTCGTTTCGGCTTTTCATCTCAACGAAGACATTGTACTTCCATCCTTGTGTCCTCAGCCGTAGAATCCTAAGGAGTCGGCGTTGCATTCCTTGGACGTTGTCCGAGCTTTGAGAGTATACCTATCTGCTACTTCCCTGTTCCGGAAGTCAGACTCACTGTTTGTTTCGGTGGCTGGTCCCAAGAAGGGCCAAGCAGTGTCATAGGCCACCATCTCTAGGTGGATCCGACAGATAGTAATCCAGGCTTACGCCTTAAAGGGTCAGGCGCCCCCCTTTCCTGTCACGGCGCATTCGACCAGGGCAATAGGTGCCTCTTGGGCTTTCCGACATCAAGCGTCTGTTTCCCAACTATGTAAAGCGGCGACTTGGTCATCCGCTCACACTTTCACAAAATTCTACAAGGTTGATGTAGGTGCATCTTCGGATGCCTCTTTTGGCCGCAAGGTTTTGCAAGCAGCTGTTTAGAATTGCAACTCCTCCGTTGGAGGAGTGCTGTTTTTGTGTTTTGGGGGTGAAGTTTGTTTTTATGCTGTTACCACCCCTCGTTTTTTTCTCTGACACTGCTTTGGGACGTCCCACTTTGTCAATAGAGAAGCTGTGTCGGTCCATGGACGAAAGAGTAAATAGGATTTTTTACTCACCGTAAAATCCTTTTCTCTGAGTCCATGGACCGACACAGCACCCACTCCTCCTTTTAAGTTTGTACTGCTTTTTGACTAACTGATCTGCGAAGATGCAGACTGAGGTGATATACCCAGAGGGTCCGCCCCCTGGGCGGTACTGTAGAAGGTGTGATGCAACACTTTTTTACAAGGTTTTTCTGCCTAGTCACTCCTAATTAACGGATAATACCCACTTTGTCAATAGAGAAGCTGTGTCGGTCCATGGACTCAGAGAAAAGGATTTTACGGTGAGTAAAAAATCCTTTTTTTTTTCACTTATTATTATTTTATTTATTCTTCAATAATTTTTGAGCGGTCACACAAGGACTGATTAGAGTGTGAGACAATCATATTGGATATGCTTTATAGCACAAAGTTAAAGTTGTTTTTTTTTTTTTTCTTTTCTAAATTGGCAGTCCTTCTTTTTTTTTTTTTTTTTTTTTTTTTAGCGCAATTGCGCAAAAAATAAAAAAAGGACATACATTTTGTTTGGGTATGCATGACCGTGCAATTGTCATGGCACTGCGCTATTTTAAATATCGCAAAAAATGGCCTGGTCATGGGAGGGGGTAAATCTTCCCGAGGTCAAGTGATATGGACTTGATGGTTTTTCCTTCTCTTTTAAATAACAGCTGATAGTAACTAAAAAAACAGTGACTTTTTGCTTTTACCTCTGTATGCTAGGCCTTCTTATTGTTAGTACTGTCTATAAGCAGGGAACTTTAGAAAATATGGATTCAGAAAGAAATGATATCTACTATTAAAAAAAATCACGTTGTGTTTTGTTTTATTTTGCACTTATTTTTCAGAAAAAATAATT
This sequence comes from Rana muscosa, assembly GCA_029206835.1. Lineage (NCBI taxonomy): Eukaryota > Metazoa > Chordata > Amphibia > Anura > Ranidae > Rana > Rana muscosa. Next base: position 854,208,439 of record CM055121.1, on the reverse strand, counting down.
GGAAAGGTATTGAGACTTGCCAGAATATTTCACATCGCTACTGTGACCTTACCTATGAGATAGATTCAGATCCTCTAGACTACCCAAAAGTTAGAGTTAAAGCCTTAGTTGGATCTAAAATAAGTAGCGCTGCAGCAGTGGAGTTCAGCGTAAGCATTGTAGGTAAGTGACTATTAAACCTTTAAAATGTGTTTTATACTCTTCTCATATTTTCATATTCCATTACTTCAGGTTTAAACTTGAATTTTGACAGCCTGCTCTTATCTAACCAAATCCCTACCTTTTAAAAATCACCCCCTTCTGCACACTGAGCCCCGCACATCTCTGAAATCCATGTGCGGGTCTATGCTCCGGAGCTAAGTGGGCGGAGTTTTGATGTCATTAGACTCCCTGCCCACCTCTACACTCCCCTTTTGGCCAGGCAGCGTCGCAAAGGAAGCAGAGCGCGCTCACGGCCCCCTGTGACTCCTGCGCATGTGCTACATAACACAGGCTGTAGTAATAGCTGTGAGATGCTAAGAGAGGGGAATAATGACGCTGGGAAAGTCTCTCTCATGCTAGTGCCTGAGATAAGGAAATTAGTTGTCACTCACAGCAAGGGGGAAGAAATGACTGTTATTCCTCTGTCTGTCCATTTTTATCTCACTGAAAGAAAAGAGGATTACTCAGAGCTGGTAAACTCTTCTTGGCAAGACTGGGCACACATGACATGAAATCCTATGCTGTATCCGGTACAAGCCTCAAATAAGTAATTTTTGGGGGTTTACATCCACTTTAAGATTGTATGATCAGTTCTACAGTGGGTGCAGAAAGTATTCAGACCCCCTTAAATTTTTCACTCTTTGTTATATTGCAGCCATTTGCTAAAATCATTTGTTATTTTTTTCCCTCATTAATGTACACATAGCACACCATATTGACAGAAAAACACAGAATTGTTGACATTTTTGCAGATTTATTAAAAAAGAAAAACTGAAATATCACAAAGGTCCTAAGTATTCAGACCCTTTGCTGTGACACTCATATATTTAACTCAGGTGCTGTCCATTTGTTCTGATCATCCTTGAGATGGTTCTACACCTTCATTTGAGTCCAGCTGTGTTTGATTTTACTGATTGGACTTGATTAGGAAAGCCACACACCTGTCTATATAAGACCTTACAGCTCACAGTGCATGTCAGTAAATGAGAATCATGAGGTCAAAGGAACCTGAAGAGCTCCGAGACAGAATTGTGGCAAGGCACAGATCTGGCCAAGGTTACAAAAAAATTCTGCTGCACTTAAGGTTCTTAAGAGCACAGTGGCCTCCATAATCCTTAAATGGAAGTCGTTTGGGACGACCAGAACCCTTCCTAGAGCTGGCCGTCTGGCCAAACTAAGCTATGGGGGGAGAAGAGCCTTGGTGAGAGAGGTAAAGAAGAACCCAAAGATCACTGTGACTGAGCTCCAGAGATGCAGTCGGGAGATGGGAGAAAGTTGTAGAAAGTCAACCATCACTGCAGGCCTCCACCAGTCGGGGCTTTATGGCAGAATGGCCCGACGGAAGCCTCTCCTCAGTGCAAGACACATGAAAGCCCGCATGGAGTTTGCTAAAAAACACCTGAAGGACTCCAAGATGGTGAGAAATAAGATTCTCTGGTCTGATGAGACCAAGATAGAACTTTTTGGCCTTAATTCTAAGCGGTATGTGTGGAGAAAACCAGGCATTTCTCATCACTTGTCCAATACAGTCCCAACAGTGAAGCATGGTGGTGGCAGCATCATGCTGTGGGGGTGTTTTTCAGCTGCAGGGACAGGACGACTGGTTGCAATTGAGGGAAAGATGAATGCGGCCAAGTACAGGGATATCCTGGACGAAAACCTTCTCCAGAGTGCTCAGGACCTCAGACTGGGCCGAAGGTTTACCTTCCAACAAAACAATGATCCTAAGCACACAGCTAAAATAACGAAGGAGTGGCTTCACAACAACTCCGTGACTGTTCTTGAATTGCCCAGCCAGAGCCCTGACTTAAACCCAATTGAGCATCTCTGGAGAGACCTAAAAATGGCCGTCCACCAATGTTTACCATCCAACCTGACAGAACTGGAGAGGATCTGCAAGGAGGAATGGCAGAGGATCCCCAAATCCAGGTGTGAAAAACTTGTTGCATCTTTCCCAAAAAGACTCATGGCTGTATTGGATCAAAATGGTGCTTCGACTAAATACTAAGCAAAGGGTCTGAATACTTAGGACCATGTGATATTTCAGTTTTTCTTTTTTAATAAATCTTCAAAAATGTCAACTTTTCTGTCAATATGGGGTGCTGTGTGTACATTAATGAGGAAAAAAAATAACTTAAATGATTTTAGCAAATGGCTGCAATATAACAAAGAGTGAAAAATTTAAGGGGGTCTGAATACTTTCCGTACCCACTGTATGTCTGTATTCTCTGTACACTTCAATATCTGGGATAACTAAGCTAAATATGTGAACCCTCGCCTTGTAAACCAACCCATTCAGATTAAAATAGACATGGAAGGCAAAACATTTGTGTATAGATTTAAAAAAACATTATAAACACCTTGATCGCATACCCTTCTAAACTCAGCTACATTAAGAGGTCAGAGAGCTAGGGAAGGAGAAACACTGATACCTGGAACTCCACAGTGTATGGCTGTGCGGGGGAGGGGAGTCAGCACAAGTCTGATCATTGGCGGAGAACAGGATAAGTTCTTAGCACAGCTAGAGAACTGCTGACCATGCTGTGCTTTCATGCTTAGTGTGGTGGGCTTTTAATAGGAAAGGAAGTAAAACAATGAGAACATGATCGTTCTTCATACAAGTACATGGTACAGCAGACACATATCAGCAATATAAAATGTTGGATTTAACCACTTCCGTAATTTGACGTAGAATACCGGGGTTATGGCAGCAGATATCGGCCATAACCACAGTATTTTCTTAAACGGTGGACTGTCCTCTTTCAGATAAAAGTGGTCTCCGCAGTGGATTTGCCGCGAGATCACTTTTATCGGGGGCCCCCTCGTCTTCGCCGCTCTCCGGAGCCGTTGTTAGCGGCGGAGCCGATCGCTTCCTCTCCCCTCAGTAGCCTGGAGCCGAGTGAGGGAAAGATGGCCCTCACTCGGCTCCATACCATTGGATGGCGGGCGGAAGCAACGTCAAAAGGACACTTCCACCCAATGGTTTAAAGGGGAAATTAAAAAAAAAGACTAATATTTTTTTATTGCATTTAAGTGTAAGGCCTCATGCCCACAGACGTTTTTACAGCCACTTTTATGAGCGTTCTTTTTGCAGCTTAAAAACGCCTCTTCATGTTAGCCTATGGCCTCATGCCCACCATGACGTTTTTGAGCTGTATATGGCATAGCCGATTTTAAGCTGCAAAAAAACCCCAGGACCAGTGCGTTCTGAAGCTCCAGCGTTAGAGCTGTAAAGTCGTCGGACGCCGGCAAAAGGTGTTAAACGCGATTTAACGAGGCCTAACGCTGTGTTAAGCCTCGTCCGGCGTTTCTTTCTCTATTCAAAATCAGTGGTTCCCTATGGGAGCCCATTGATTTGAATAGAGGTCGCACCAGAAGTCGGATCAAGATGATCCGGCTTGTGGGGCGGCGACTTGTGTGCTGAGAATCTTGACGGGGAACCCCGCGAAAATGTGAAAAAAAAAATTGTGTGAGCCCCCCCTCCCCCCAGGACGATACCAGACCGTTCAGTCTGGTATGGATCTTAAGGGGAACCCCCCACACCAAAAAAAATGGCGTGGGGGGGTTCCCCCAGGATCCATACCAGACCCTTATCCGAGCACGCAGCCCGGCCAGTCACGAAAGGGGGGGCGAGCGAGCGCCCCCTCCTAGACCATACCAAGCCACATGCCTTCAACATGGGGGGGGGGTTGGTGCTTTGGGGCACCTTGTCCCCATGTTGATGAGGACAAGGACCTCTTCCCGACAACCTTGGCCGTTGGTTGTCGGGGTCTGCGGGCGGGGGGGCTTATCGGAATCTGGGAGCCCCCTTTAATAAGGGGGCCACCAGATCCCGGCCCCCCACCCTATGTGAATGTGTATGGGGTGCATCGTACCCTTACCCATTCACCTGGGGGGGAAAAAAGTGTCAATAAAAAAAACACACTGGACAGGTTTTTAAAGTAATTTATGAGGCAGCTCCAGGGGTCTTCTTCCGACTTAGAGGGGTCTTCTTCCGACTTCTCCACTCTATCCGGCGTCTTCTCCCGGGCTCCTACGCTATCTTCTGCCAGCTCTTTTACTAGCGGTGGCCCGGTCTTCTCCGTCTTCTTTTTTTACGATGTTGACACGACGCTCTTTCCCGCTGTAATGCCGTGTGCGCAACGACTTATATAGGCATGGGGCGGAGTCACCGGGTGATGTCACCCGGTGACCCCGTCCCTTATGACTTCACAGTCCCATCATGCCCCGGAACTGTGACGTCATAAGGTGCGGGGTCACCGGGTGACATCACCTGGTGACTCCGCCTCATGCCTATAAGTCGTTGCGCACCGCAAGAGCGTTGTCAGCATCGGAAGAAGAGAAGAGGGAAGAAGACGACGGAGAAGACCGGGCCACCGCTAGTAAAAGAGCTGGCAGAAGATAGCGGAGGAGCCCGGGAGAAGAGCCGGAGAGCGCGAGAAAAGGCCGAAGAGACCCCCGAAGTTGGAAGAAAACCCCTGGAGCTACCTAATAAATTACTTTAAAAACCTGTCCAGTGTGTTTGTTTTTTTTTTTTTCTTTTTATTGACACTTTTTTCCCCCAGGTGAATAGGTAGGGGTACGATGCACCCCATACTCATTCACATAGGGTGGGGGGCTGGGATCTGATGGCCCCCTTATTAAAGTGGGCTCCCAGATTCCGATAAGCCGCCCCGCCCGCAGACCCCCGACAACCAACGTCCAGGGTTGTGGGGAAGAGGCCCTTGTCCTCATCAACATGGGGACAAGGTGCTTTGGGGTGGGGGGCGCAGTGCCCCCCTTGCCCCAAAGCACCAACTCCCCACGTTGAGGGCATGTGGCTTGGTATGGTCTAGGAGGGGGGGGGCGCTTGCCTGCCCCCCCTTTCCTGACCTGCCAGGCTGCGTGCTCGGATAAGGGTCTGGTATGGATCCTGGGGGAACCCCCACGCCATTTTTTTTTGGTGTGGGGGGTTCCCCTTAAGATCCATACCAGATCGAAGGGTCTGGCATTGTCCTGGGGGGGAACCTCACGCAAAATTTTTTTTACATTTTCTTTGGGTTCCCCTTCAAGATTCTCAGCACGCAAGTCGGATCATCTTGATCCGACTTCTGGTGCGACCTCTATTTAAATCAATGGGCTCCCATAGGGAACCATTGATTTTGAATAGAGAAAGAAAAACACAGCTGAAAGCTAGCACGGCGAAACGTGCATTGAATTCAATGTAAAAACGTGGAAGAAATCGCGTTAAAAACGCCGCTATTTTTTTCCTGGCGTCTGTACTAGCTTTACAGCCTGTTTTTTTAAAACGTCCGTGGGCATGTAGCCTTAATGTGAGATCTGATGTCTTTTTGACCCCCAGATCTCACATTTGAGAGGTCCTGCTTTTTTTTCTATTACAAGGGATGTTTACATTCCTTGTAATAGGAATTAAAGTGACCCAAAACATTTTTTCTCTTTCGTTCATTGACGGACACCGCTCCTTTAATCTTGACCTTAGGGTTATATTGCCACCTTCAGGAGAGGACTAGGCAGAACATGTAAAAATAGCAAAGCTGAACAGTACCGCCCAGGGGGCGGTCCTACTGGCTATAACCCCTCACACTGCTCAGTTTTTTTCTGCCTAGTGTACAAGGACCTGGCTCCCGGTGTGGACCATTTGGTCCTAAGGATTTTTTAATTTTTTCTATTTTTCTGATCCCGAGATTTACTATCAACAGCCGGGCTGGGTGACAGGCTGGATAATATAGATCCTGGTAGTCTCCCCAGCCCGGCCATCGAGCGTGAACAGACCTTAGCTACGTGCTGGGTCGGCCACGACATACCCCGTCTGCTCCCGTGAGCTATATGACCGGGCTACTGCTGTCCGAGTCACAGTGTGCCGTGGCCGACAGCCACCCCGTACCGCTCGGGTGATGGGTCTGTCTGTGTGGATTGCGCCCAGCAGTCCTCACAGGAGGGGTAAGTATGGCTCCACCTGTTTCGGCAGGTTGGAGCAGCTGGGCATTCCCCGGGAGGTCGACTAGGGGGTCTCTCTCTCTCTCCCTTCTCTCCCTGTCCTTTTTCCCTCCTCCCCATACGGGGTCGCTGTGTACCTGACAGGGGGTCCTCCGGGGGCTTTGTCCTGGCGGGGGGCTGCGCTGGGTGTTGGGGGTCCGCTCCTCCCTTCTCTGAATGATGGGACATAGTGGGGTGCTCTGGTGGGCACATTGTGATAGGCCACCGCGCGGAGGGTCAGTGTGGCTGCGCCATTTTTCTTCCCTGTAGTTTGTCAGGAGATTTGGTGGCCATTTTCCTGTGGTTTTAGTCAGGAAAGCTCAGCAACCATTTTCCTGTAGCCTTAGTCAGGAAGTCCGGCGGTCATCTTGCTGGAGCCCTCAGGCGGTTTTTCTTGCTGAGGCGGCCATTTTCTTGTAGCCCCAGCTCGTTTTTTGGCCTCTAGCGCTGGATATCCTTCTGGAACGGCGCGAATTACACAGAACACCATGTGAGGTTGAGCGGACAGCAGCAGCAGGACAGCGCAGTACCTGGGTCAGGGTGGTGAGTCCTGTGGGGGGCCCCTCCAGTCTGTGGCAGCTAGGAGGGTGGACTTTATGTACCTTGCCTTTGGTCCCTAACGGGTGTCAGGCGGGTGTGGGTCAGCATGGCGTCAGAAGCTGGCGCTTTTTCCCCAGACATCCCTGTGGTGGCAACCGGTTCCCCTGCACCTGCGGTGCCTATGGACGCTTTGCTGGCGGTCCTGGAGTCCTTTGTTGCCAGGGTGGAAGCGGTGTGCGGGCGCACCATCTTCTGGGGAAAGCTCTGATTCAGACTCAGGCTTTGCTGTGGCACACAGCACCTGTTCTGATGTGTCAGAGGATGCAGACCAGGACAATTCGGACAGTGAGGATGTCTCCGTGTCAGCGCAGGAAAAGGCGATTGTTGGAGCACTTGTCACCGCAGTGCGGGATACCCTAAAGCTGGAGGATACGGCGGGGGACATCTACTAAGGTGTCGGCCCCTTTTGGGTCCCACAAGCCGGCCCACACTGCTAGGGGTGTTTCCCTACTTAACTTATTTTTTTATAATTGTATTTTTTATTGATTTTTAAAAGGATAGATATCTCGCTATCTATCTATCTATCTATCTATCTATCTATATATATATAATCTATCTAATATTGTTACATAACGTACAAGATATCAGAAGAAAAAAAACAAAGAAATGGGAGGTAAAGACAAGCAATGTCCATAAGTACAGAGGTGCTCAGTACAGCATATCAAAGAATAGACAAAGTAAACAACTTGTAGGTAAACAATAAAAATTCAAAACCAGCGATGGGATTATAGTGTTAGTACAGTTCAAGATGTGGCAGCTGGTATAGGGGTCCCATATTCCGATCGATCCCAAGGCTCCCAAACTTTATCAAATTGGGGGATGATATCATGTACAGAGGCTGTCAAATATTCCATCCTCCAAATCTTGGCCACCAGATGGAGAAATCTGGACCACGGAGGAGGTGTCTTAGACAACCAGCACAATGAAATGAGCCGTTTGGCGGCCAGTAAAATATAGGAGATAAGCCAGTTAACTTTTTTGGTTACGCCTGGAAAAGGAAGGCCCAACAAATAATTTAAGGGATCGAGCGGAAGGGATACATCCACCACCTCCTGTATTAGTAGCCTCACATCATGCCTGAAGGGTTGGATCATAGAACATTGCCAAAAAACATGAAACAAGGAACCAGTGTCAGTCTCGCAACGCCAACAGCGCGGCGAGACTGAGGAATCATATCTATGAATTACATCAGGCATTTTATACCAAAACATGAGGATCTTAATGGACGTTTTCCTGTGGGTTACACATTTGGAGGACTTGAAAACAGAGGACCAAATCCTATCCCATACCTGAACCGTAATAGGTCTGCCTAGTAAATGGGACCACCTCCTCATATAGAGGTGCGTGGTCTCGGTAAGAGGGGTCGACTCATGGAGAATACGGTGAATGGAGGATATTAAGTGAAGTTGGTGAGGACCCTGTGCGCATAAATATTCAAAAGCGGTTGGTTTATCAAGAGTCAGGTTTGGAGACTTGGAATGGAAGAAATGCCTAACATGTAAATAGAAATAAAAAAGTTGGGGGGGTATATCAAATTTCTAACGTAGAGTATCAAAAGTATGTAATCTCCGCGTGATAGGATGGACCAAATTCCAGAGCTGAAAAAGAGGGGCAGGAAACCAAGGAAAAACCCTGCCCAGGGACATGCTATCTGGTATGGTTGGGTTAAATAGCACATTTTCAAGGGGGGAGCAAAGTGAAGCAAGATGAAAACCTTTGAGGCATTTACGCCAGATGGTTAAGGTGAAAGTCATTGGAGCGGTGCATTGTCGTTTGAAAATGGGATCCAGGGATGGGAGGGCTACCTAACTTATTTTGATAAGTTTATATACAAAGAATGGTAACGACCGCAGCGAGCCTTTTTGGTCCCAAGACGCATGGCAGTGCGTTACCCCTTTTGAGGAGAGTTTCCTGAAAAAATGGCCATCTCCCCCAATTGTGGACTCCCCGGTATCCAGGTTAAATAAGGTAACCACGATTCCGGTGGTGGGGACCCCTGCTTTTAAGGACCCTGCAGACAGGAGGGCCGAGGCGATGGCCCGGTTTATGTTCACGGTAGTGGGGTCAGCATTGCGGCCAGTGTTGGCCACGGCCCTGGTGTCACAGACACTTACCGAATGGGCAAAATTGTAAAGTTGGAAAAGCAACAGGCTTCCCCCGGTCTGCGTAGAACTGGCAGACCAGTTGGTGCAGGGCCTTAAGTATGATGCGGCCTTAGATACAGCTCCCTTGCTTTCCAGAGCCTCAGTATCTGCTGTGGTGCTACGTCGCTTGATTTGGCTAAAATGCTGTTCTGCGGACCAGACATGCAAGAAAGCTCTGGCGGATTTTCCCTTCCAGGGAGAGAGGCTATTTGGAGCCTCGGTGGATGACATTAAGAATGTTACTGGGGTAAGAGCACCCTGCTCTCACAATCCAAAAAAGGTAAGGAGCCACGCCGTAGGCCAGGGCCCTCCTTTTCCATTCTGAAGCATTTTTTTAGTCCGCCAGGGCCCGCAGGTAAGCGCTCCCAGGCCGACAAGGTGCCCGCTGAGGGACAGAAGCGTCCCTGGTTTCGCAAGCCAAACAAGCCTGCGAACAAATCTGTGACAGCATGAAGGTTTGCCCCCACCCTGGGGTTGCCTTCGAGAGTTTGCAGCTCGGTGGGACTCCCTACTTTCCGACCGGTGGGTCTGCAAAGTGGTTTCATCAGGGTACAAGATAGTTTATTTCTTGTCCACCAAACAGATTTTTTCCCTCAAACCTTCATCTTCTTCCGGCTCGACGGGACGCCCTGTTTGGGGCAGTGCAGGACCTGCTGATGCATGGGGTGATAGTACCTGTGCCGCCGCCGGAAAGGTTTCAGGGATTCTACTCCAATCTGTTTGTAGTCCCAAAGAAGGAAGGGATCCGTCCAATTCTGGGTCTCAAGGCCCTCAACACCTTTGTAAAAGTACAAAGGTTCAGGATGAAATCAGTTCGCTCTGTGGTCGCTGCACTCAATCCGGAGGATTTTCTGGCATCCTTGGACATCAAGGACGCATACTTGCATGTCCCCATATGCGTCAGGCATCAGAGGTTTCTGCGATTTGCAGTCGGGGACGATCACTACCAATTTGTAGCTCTCCCTTTTGGCCTGGCGTTGGCACCAAGGGTTTTCACCAAGGAGCTCGCCACGATTCTAGCCTTGCTGAGGCAACAAGGGATCGCAATCGTGGGCTACCTGGACGACCTCCTTCTGAGAGCAGCTTCCGCCTCAGAATTAGCGATTGCCAGTCAGACTCTTCGGGAGTTTGGTTGGGAACTGAATCTCCAGAAGTCAGTGTTGGTGCCGACTCAACGCCTGGAGTACCTGGGCTTGATTCTGGACTCCTCAGAGGCGAGAGTTTTTCAAACTTCAGACTCTTCAGGCTGCGGTGAAGCTTTTGGCGTCCCGCAGGTGGTCGTCGCTGCGCTTTTGCAAGCGAGTCCTGGGTCTCATGTTAGCCTCTTTTGAGGCGGTACTGTATTCTCAATTCCACACCCGAGTCTTGCAAAAGGAGATCCTGTCAAAATGGGACAAATCTGTTGTCTCTGGATTGTCAAATCCGGGTGAGCTGCCTAGTCAGGGAATCCCTGATCTGGTGGCAGAGGTCTCCGGCCCTTCAGGCCGGGAAGTTGTTCCTTCCTTTTCACTGGACGGTGATCACGACGGACGCCAGCCTGACAGGTTGGGGGGGGGGAGTTTGGGGTGTACAGTCGACACAGGGTCGTTGGACGCAGGAAGAATCCAACTTGCCGATCAATGTGTTGGAACTTCGGGCGATCAGGCGGTGCCTCTCCACATGGTCACAAAGGCTGCAGGGCCGCCCAGTCAGGATCAAGTCATGGCGTATGTCAACCATCAAGGAGGAACAAGGAGCTTGGCTGCAGCATTGGAGGTCGCTCACATCCTGAGGTGGGCAGAGCGGTGCGTGCCGGCTCTCTCGGCCGTGTACATTCCGGGCGTAGAAAACTGGCAAGCGGACTGCCTAAGTTGTCAAATGCTGGACCAAGGGGAATGGTCGCTACATCCGGATGTATTCATCTCCTTTGCCTGAGATGGGGCACACCAGATGTGGATCTCCTGGCTTCTCGACTCAATCGAAAAGTACTGAGGTTTGTGGCCAGGTCCAAGGATCCCTGGGCGGACGCGACAGATGCGTTGGTGGCTCCATGGGGGCTTTATCGGCTCATTTATGCCTTTCCCCCACTAAAACTTCTCCCCTCGTCTGCTTTGCAAAGTGGAGACCTAAGGAATTCCGGTGATTCTAATTGCCCCAGATTGGCCTCGGCTTCCCTGGTACGCCGACTTAGTATGACTGGTGGCGGATGTTCCTTGGCGGCTGCCGATGCGAGAGGACCTTCTCTCGCAAGGTCCTATACTTCATCCTGCTTTACAGTCGCTGGCTTTAACGGCATGGCTGTTGAGAGCCAGGTGCTAAGGGACCGAGGTCTGTCGGACTCGGTTATCTCTACTATGCTGAGTGTGCGAAAGTCATCCTCTCAGAAGATTTACCATCGTACATGGAAGGCCTACATCTCTATGTGTGAGGAGATGGGATGGCGTCTGCGTGCATATTCGGTTTCCAGGGTCCTGCTGTTTTTTTGCAGCGTGGAGTGGATCAAAAACTTGCCTTAAGCACCATTGAGGGACAGATATCAGCCTTGGCTGTTTTCTTTCAACGTCCTTTGGTGGCTCATTCACTGGTGAGTACGTTTGTACAGGGGGTTCGACATGTGGCCCCTCCGATTCGACCACCGCTGCCTCTGTGGGATTTAAATCTGGTGCTCTCGGTACTTCAGAAACCACCATTTGAAAACATTAGATTCCCCTGTTGACACTCTCAGAAAGTAGCTTTTCTGGTGGCTATTACCTCTGCCAGGAGGGTTTCTGAGTTGGCGGCCTTGTCTTGCGAGTCTCCCTACTTGATCCTCCTGCAGCCTTCTTCCTAAGGTTGTTTTGGCCTTTCATCTAAATGAGGACATTGTGCTTCCGTCCCTGTGTCCTCGGCCGTCGCATTCCAAAGAGGTTGCCTTGCATTCCTTGGACGTGGTCCGAGCTTTGCGGGTGTATCTGTCTGCTACGTCTCAGTTTCGGAGGTCAGACTCACTGTTTGTGTCGGTAGCTGGTCCAAAGAAGGGCCTGGTGGTCTCGTTGGCCACCATTTCTCGGTGGATCAGACAGATCGTGGTTCAGGCTTATGCCCTAAAAGGGCGGGCACCTCCCTTTTCTGTCATGGCGCATTCGACCAGGGCAATTGGTGCCTCCTGGGCTTTCCGACATCAGGCGTCAGTTTCCCAGGTGTGTAAGGCGGCAACCTGGTCATCCGTTCACACTTTCACTAAATTTTACAAGGTTGATGTGAGTGCATCTGCGGATGCTTCCTTCGGCCGCAAGGTTTTTCAGGCGGCTGTTTAAGGTTACAACTCCTCCGTTGAGGATCTCTGGTTGTTTTGGGTGGAGGTTGTTTGCTTGCTGTTCCCACCCCACGTTTTTTTTACACTGCTTGGGGATGTCCCTAAGGTCAGGATTAAAAGGAGCTGTGTCCATCAATGAACGAAAGAGAAAATAGGATTTTTGTACTCACCGTAAAATCCTTTTCTCTGAAGTTCATTGACGGACACAGCACCCACCCTTCCTATTTATGTTTGTACTGCTTTTTGACGAACTGAGCTGCTGGATGCAGTGTGAGGGGTTATAGCCAGTAGGACCGCCACCTGGGCGGTACTGTTCAACCTTGCTGTTTTTTTACATGTTCTGCCTAGTCCTCTCCTGAAGGTGGCTATATAACCCTAAGGTCAAGATTAAAGGAGCTGTGTCTGTCAATGAACTTCAGAGAAAAGGATTTTACAGTGAGTACAAAAATCCTATTTTTTTTTTTTTAAAAGGACAGTGTAAAAAGTAAAATAAATAAGAAAAAAATAAATAAAATTAAAGTGCCCTGTCCCACCGTGCTCACATATGTAAGTCGTGCCTGCATATGAAAACTGTTAAAACTACACATGTGAGAGATCGCCGCGATCAATAGAGCGTGAGCAATAATTCTAGCAAAAGACCTCCTCTGTAACTCAAAATTGGTAACCTGTAGAAATTTTTAAATGTCGCCTATGGAGATTTTTAAGGGTCAAAGTTTGTCGCCAATTTTGAAGCATAACATATTGGATATTGTGATATTGGGGTGTTTTAGCACAAGTGAATAGATGCATTTTTATGCAGTGAGTCCATATCAGACAGGCATTCTAGTTAAGGGCCTGGAAGCCCACGTTTATTTAAACAGAAAAACAAAAGCAAAATGTCCCTTCAGGATTCCTACGCAGGGGTTTAACTTCATTTCGCAGTCCAAAAATAAGAAAAACATACCAAGCCACCTGGCTTTCTTGTTGGCAGTTCCTCTGCTTGCTTTAGGTACTGATACCTTTTAAACCACCAGATCTTCCAGTCTCACAGTCTTGGATGCACACAGCATTGGGCTTCTTAAAACGCACACAGCTTGAAGTCCCTTCATGCACACAGCTTCTGGCTCCTTGGACGCACACAGCTTGAAGCCCTTCAACGCACACAGCGTTTATCCTCACACAGAGACACTCACTAGCAGCCACTGCAGTTAGCAAGCTGCTCACCTTCCTCCACCATCCTCCACTCTGCTCTCACCAACCCCTCATTATATTGGTTGTGCGCACCTGAACACACACCATGCTGGCTGTCCACAAGACCCGGACACAGGGTTAGAGATCCCATCCCACCCAAGACTCTGAAGGATCTCCAAGCCACAGAACCCCATGCAGAAATAGCAAAATCTGAGAAAACTGCCAGAGCAGTTTTCTCTGTTTTTAAATTTTACGCTCTGTAGCTCTGCACTCAGGCGATATGCAACCTCTGTGTCCACTTTAACCTCATTTTCATTGGGACAGAGCCTCGCTCTGCCACATACCACCCCCCCCCCCCCTCTTGTTTCGATCCGGAGGGAGGAACACCAGCACACGTCATCAGGGTTGGGACACCTCTGTGCCGGCTGTCAGCTGCGTAGGCCCAACCTTTTTTCCGGGTGCGTTTCCAGGTAAGTCCTTCCTTCACTGTCCATGGGATCCCACTCATTTTTATTCTACGCTTTCTCCCTCTTCTGGGGTTCCTGAGCTTATTTGCATTTCTCGGGGGAACTCTGCCTTCCCTAATACCCTCCCTTTCTTGATATAGGGGACCTGTTCCTAATACTTTGTCTGATGGGGAGCCACCTTTTCCCTCACCGATACCAGTTTTTCCCATCACAACAGTTTTTTTGGGTTTAACAACTTTTCTGAGGTTACCCACGGCAATTAAACCCTTGTTATCAGTACCAACCAGTGACATACCATAAATTCTGATGTTGCCACTTCCAATACCATCAGTGCTTCCCCCCACAGTGTCTCTGGGTACTTTAATTTGTACCTTTTGTGCGAATGACATGAAAAATCTCTGCTACTGCCATGTCTATTTCGGTCCCTTCTTTCACGTGAGGTCTAGTGTGTGAGGCAGTGTCCGTGCCCTCTGCTGACCACTGCTCAGCCACACTTTGGACCGCACCAGCAGAACTTTTCCTAGTCACCGCATTATGCGGAGAGACCTCTGATGTTTTCAAATGTTCTCCTGAGCGCCTTCCATCCAAACCGGTAACTGGAAGCACCCTCTCAGAGAACCTTGAGACCATTTGCCACACTGCTAATAAATATGGTACCACCCAGTTCCTCTCGTGATTAACATCAAGCTTGGCTTGTACTACTTGGCTCCACCTACTGGTACTATGCAGTACCACCTTGTCCGACCACGGTGGAGGCACCCAGGTGTACAGCAAATGTGTTTTTTGGACTTTTAAGAATTTTCAACAACACATTTGTCATCTTAATGCGATCCACATCAACATACAAGACCTTTCTAGGGACTTTTCCCTTATCAATGACGTGGAGGGGCTCATCCACTGAAGCTGGAAAGGTAAGGACATTTACAGTGACCTCCACCTCACTGGTGGTATCGGTCTTCACAGCCTGGTGCTCAACTGGAGCGTTGTCAGATGTGCGTCTCACATTTACCCTCTCTGTACCAGCATCAGCGAGCTGCTGCAGGTCATACGTCACATTGCCATTTTTGCACTCACTATTTTCCAGCGGTTGGGCTACATATAACCCAACTGCCATGCATGCGCCCTTAACCGGTCCTTCTGATTGGAGGGGGCCAATCTCTGCGGGGGCCAACACGCCCTTGGCCACTGGCCACCCTGCAATCCCTCCATTGGGCATAGCAGATGTCATGTCCACACCTGTATTATGTAACCTAGCCTTATCCAGCATGGCTAGCAATTGTTTGGCCCAGCTGTCCTA
The DNA here is from genome assembly GCA_029206835.1 of Rana muscosa. Classification (NCBI taxonomy): domain Eukaryota; kingdom Metazoa; phylum Chordata; class Amphibia; order Anura; family Ranidae; genus Rana; species Rana muscosa. Next base: position 854,193,310 of record CM055121.1, on the reverse strand, counting down.
GTCAGTGGTACTTCCCTGACAGGTATCCTCAAGCAGTGCATCACCTGTTCCAAGAGGCACCAAAGGAACCTGGGACTCATTACCTAATACTGTACATTTGTCATCTCTATACGCATCACATTGTACAAGCACAGTTTCACTTATGTCACATTGGGACGATGCTTTGTCACAGAACGCAGGGTGCAATACACTATTTTGACCAGATTGTTCTGGTGGCGCTACCATCACATCCAGCTTTACACTACCAGCTTTAACAGGGTGAATAACTTGTTCACCAATCTGGTCACATACCGGGCGGGTGGTCTGCACCCACACACTCTCATTGTGTGGTGCCATCCCTCCTTGTTCCCACAGAGTAGTGCCAGAGTGGTCCTGGATAACCTCCAGTTCCTACACAGGGAGATCCCTGGAGGTTTCCACAGACAACCCTGCAGCTCTGCCTCCAACCTTTTTAGTAAAACCAACATTATTTTCAAACATGACATTTCCAGAAATACATTTCTCAACCTTTAGAGGATCATCATGACACTTAGACATAGCTGTAGCTATTGTGGGTGGCCCTTTACCCACTTGAGCAGCTTCACAGCTGACCTGGGAAACCCTCTGCTCCAACACCGTGGGCTCCTGGGAGGTTTCCCTGGGCAACCCTGCAGCACCTGTCTCTGTCACTAGGGAACATGGTATATGGATTTCTTTGGTCACCCCTAGTACAGCTCTTCCAGCACTGTGCTGGATTCCACCAGGTACATACAGAGTCCTCATGTCCTTTTTAGTCTTTAGTCCTGCTGCCAGTTGGGCTTTACCCTGTGCCTCCCCCCTACTCTGGGTAGTATACTGTAGCAAGTCCACCTGTACTGCAGATCTCCCCGCTGAACACACTTCAATTTCATTGGGTTCTGACCCATAAACTGCAACAGTCTTACCAATTCCTGTAGCCGTTGTCATAGCCTTCATTTGAGCGTGTTGTCTCTCATCTGTGGAGTCTCCACAGGCTGACTCTTCCATGTGGTCATGGAGCAACACTGCATCCTTTCCAGACCCACCAACACCCCCTGCTTGTAACACAGGATCCCTGTTGCTAGGGGTAACAGCAGACCAGTACTCCAAAGATGGTTGGCTACACCTCATGGTGGTCACAGACTGTTGTGCCCTTCTTTCTGGGCTGACCACTTCACATAAGCGGCCATAATACACAGCTTTATATTCCTCATGCTCATTAGTACCCCCTGCAGGCCACACAGACTTCTTGCCACTGTTGCCAGGGGTGACAACTGATATGTTTTCAGAAAACGCAGGGCTGGTATACTGATGCACACTCATGCTCTCCTGAGCCATTGCTTGATTGGTGCTTTGTTGTCTCAGTATTCCCTCTCCCGTTGCTAATGGGTAATGACCTCCCTTTGCTGGAGCGTTGCTGGCAGCCCATGATGCGATTGAACTCTCCTATAAGAAGGATTTCCTCTTTAAACTGGCGGTAGTCATCCTGGTCCCCGTCCATCAAATGGTAAACTGACCGGTACTCTATCAGTAATAAGGTTTGCAGCAATTTTGGCCACCGGTCTCTAGGCCATTTCCTCCTTACAGCGACTTTTTAAATTTTTTCCAGGAAGTCTCCAACCTCCTCTGTAGGTAGCATGGGTTGTATGTAATCAGAGGCCAAGATCATAGCCCCTTGAACTGCATCCGACTCTTTAGTCTGGTTCCGCTTGAACCACTCATTCACGGTCTCATACACCACTGGCCCCTTTTGACTGGCCTTCCTAGGCGTAGACATCATCTCAGGCCACGCTGAGCTCACTTCCCCTTGAACTTGATTTAACATGAACTTCTTGTGTTTTGACTGCCTCATCCTTGCAGTCACATGCACAGCAGTTTGTTACACAGTTCACAGCAGTAAAAATAAAAAAATTCTCACAGGTGCACTACCTGCATGCAACAGTCCATCAAATAAACTTCTGCGCAATGCAGTTCGCCTGGCTGCCACACACAGCTAGCAGCAGTTCACCGCAGAGAGAAAAAAATGTTTTACTTTTCCTTTACAGGTACACCACCTGCAACACGCAATGCCTTTTGCCTGGCTGCACTTCCATAGACAGCCAACAGTTCCTGACCTGAACTCACTATGGAGCAAGGACCCGGATTCCACCGTCTTGTGCCCACTGAATCCACCACTGTGATATTGGGGTGTTTTAGCTCAAGTGGATAGATGCATTTTTATGCAGTGAGTCCATATCAGACAGGCATTCTAGTTGAGGGCCTGGTAGCCCACGTTTATTTAAACAGAAAAACAAAAGCAAAATGTCCCTTCAGGATTCCCACGCAGGGGTTTAACTTCATTTAGCAGTCCAAAAATAAGAAAAACATACCAAGCCACCTGGCTTTCTTGTTAGCAGTTCCTCTGCTTGCTTTAGGTACTGATACCTTTAAACCACCAGATCTTCCAGTCTCACAGTCTTGGATGCACACAGCTTTGGGCTTCTTAAACGCACACAGCTTCTGGCTCCTTGGACAGCTTGAAGCCCTTCAACGCACACAGCGTTTATCCTCACACAGAGACACTCACTAGCAGCCACTGCAGTTAGCAAGCTGCTCACCATCCTCCACTCTGCTCTCACCAACCCCTCATTATATTGGTTGTGTGTACCTGAGCACACACCATGCTGGCTGTCCACAAGACCCGGACACAGGGTTGGAAATCCCATCCCACCCAAGACTCTGAAGGATCTCCAAGCCACAGAACCCCATGCAGAAATAACAAAATCTGAGAAAACTGCCAGAGCAGTTTTCTCTGTTTTTAAATTTACGCTCTGTAGCTCTGCACTCAGGCGATATGCAGCCTCTGTGTCCACTTTAACCTCATTTTCATTGGGACAGAGCCTCGCTCTGCCACAATATGTTTACTCGGCGTAACATTATCTTTCACAATATAAAAAAAAATTGGGCTAACTTTACTGTCACCTTATTTTTTTTTTAAATTAAGACCGCTGCGCAAATACAGTGTGACATAACCACTTCAGCCCCGGAAGGTTTTACCCCCTTCCTGACCAGAGCACTTTTTACAATTTGGTACTGCGCTGCTTTTAACTGGTAATTGCGTGGTCATAGAATACTGTACTCAAACGAAAGTTGCATACTTTTTTCCCACAAATAGAGCTTTCTTTTGGTGGTATTTGATTACGGTTTTAATTTTTTGCTATATAAAAGAAAAAAGACCGAACTTTAAAAAAAAATAAAAAAAATCTACTTTTTTTGTTATAAAAAGATATACAATTACCATATTTATCGGCGTATAACACGCACCCTAACTTTAAGAGGGAAGTTTCAGGAAAATAACTTTCCACAGCCCCCTGCGTATAACACGCAGGCACAGTTTACCCTCTATTTTCAGGGTAAAAAAGTGAGTGTTATACGCCAATAAATACAGTAACTCAATTTTAGGCCAAAAAGCATTCAGATACATGTCTCGGGTGAAAAACAATTTAATAAGCGTATATTTATTGGTTTGCGCAAAAGTTATAGCGTCTACAAACTAGGGTACGTTTTCTGGAATTTATGCAGCTTTTAGTTTGTGACTGCCTATCTCATTTCTAAAATGGCAGGGCAGTACAAAACCCCCCAAATTACCTCATTTTGGAAACTAGACACCTCAAGGATTTTGCTGAGAGGCATGTTGAGCACATTGAATATTTCATTTTTTGTCACAAGTGATTAAAAAAATGACAAAAAATAAAATAATTTTTATTTTTTACACAAAGTTGTCACTGAAATTATATATTGCTCAAACATGCCATGGGCATGTGTGAAATTACACCCCAAAATACATTCTGCTGCTTCTCCTGAGGAGTTCGGGGATACCACATGTGAGACTTTTTGGGAGCCTAGTGGTGTACAGGACCCCGAAAACCAAGCACCGCCTTCGGGCTTAACAAGCACGTAATTTTTTATTTCACTCCTCCCTACCTATCACAGTTTCGGAGGCCATGAAATGCCCAGATAGCGCAAACCCCCCCCCCCCAAATGACCCAATTTTGGAAAGTAGACACCCCAAGCTATTTGCTGAGAGGCATGTTGAGTATTTTGCAGATCTCGCTTTTTGTCACAAAGTTTTGAAAAAAGAAAAATAAATTTTCCTTTTCAAAAACAAATGAGAGCTGCAAAATACTCACCATGCCTCTTAGCAAATACCTTGGGGTGTCTACTTTCCAAATTTGAGGGGGTGTTGTGCTATCTTGACATTCCAGGGCCTCCATAACTGTGATAGGTAGTGAGGAGTAAAATCACCATTTTACGCTCGTAGAAAGCCTGAAAGCAGTGCTTGGGTTTTTAGGGTCCTGTACGCAGCTAGGCTCCTAAAAAGTCCCACATGTGGTATGCCCATACTCAGGAGAAGCAGCAGAATGTATTTTGGGGTGTAATTTCACATCTACCCATGGCATGTTTGAGCAATATATCATTTAGTGACAAATTTGTGGAAAAAATAAATGATTGCCATTTACCCGAAACTTGTGGCAAAATATAAAATATTCCATGGACTCAACATGCCTATCAGCAAATCGCTTGGGGTGTCTACTTTCCAAAAAACGGTCATTTGGGGGGCTTGTGCCACACATCGAAAAAAGGTACATGGTTAGTGGCGCTCACTGAAATATAGCATGGGACACTAGGTCCAAAGAAGTCCTTTAAGCAGTTTGCTTTGTGGTGAGGTAACAGTCTTTTTGCACTCATGCCTTTTTGTTTTTTATCTCTTTGTGCCACACATCACCCACTGTTCTAAGACAAAGCCCTTTCTGACACTGACATTTTTTTTATTTCTTGCTATAAAATTACTTTGAACCCCCAAACATTATATATTTAAAGCAAATGCTCTACAGATTAAAATGGTGGGTGGTGCAATTTTTTTTTTTTAACATGGTATTTGCGCAGCGATTTTTTTTTTTTAAGCACAATTTGTTTGAAAAAAACAACACTTTTTTTTTTAATTTTAATGCACTAAAACACACTATATTGCCCAAATGTTTAGTAAAAATATAAAAGATAATCTTATGCCGAGTACATAGATACCAAACACGACATGCTTTAAAATTGCGCACAACCGTGCAGCGGCGACAAACTACATACATTTTTAAAAGCCTTTACAGGTTAACACTTTCAATTTACAGGGGAGGTCTACTGCTAAAATTACTGACCTCGATCTGACCTTCGCGGTGATACCTCACATGCACGGTGCAATTGCTGTTTACATATGACACAAGACCAACGCTTGCATTCGCCTTTGCACGCAAACACGGGGGGACAGGAGTGTTTTTTTTTTATTTATTATTATTTATTTTGCTTTTTTTATTTTATTTTTACACTGTTACTTTCTTCTCTTTTTTTTTTTTATTTATTTTTTTATCATTTTTATTGTTTTCACATTTTTCTGTAGCAATGTAAGTAAATTAAAACAAACAGATGGGTGATATGGCCCACTCTGGTTATGGCTCATTATAATAGTAAAATTAAATGGAAGGAAGGAGGGGAACCGGGGTGGTAGTGGCAGTATATTTAGGAGGGTATAAGTCCATGTAAGGTAACAATAAATGGATACTGTTCAAAGAAGGCTGCCAGTTCAAAAAAAGTTGAAGTTAAAAGAACTCTGCAATAGAAGAAAGGGAAAGAGAACAGCGCCCCCTAAGTGCAGTACTGACGTGTTTAATTTGCAACAAAGTAAATGATTACACTCACAGGATGGTAATGCAAGCAGGCAAAGTATGGATCCTCCGCTCCTGACTTCCGGGTGGGATGGGGTCCAGCGTCACTGTAGTGGACGGGTGTCCGCGGTGAAGTCTGTCCTCCGGGTACAAGGCTGGAGACGATGCGTCTCCAGCCTTGTACCCGGAGGGCAGACTTCACCGCGGACACCCGTCCACTACAGTGACGCTGGACCCCATCCCACCCGGAAGTCAGGAGCAGAGGATCCATACTTTGCCTGCTTGCATTACCATCCTAGTTCCTTCCATCCGGAAGCATCGTCTCCAGTCTTGTTCCCAGAGGACAGACTTCACCGCGGACACCCATCCACTACAGTGATGCTGGACCCCATCCCACCCGGAAGTCAGGAGCGGAGGATCCATACTTTGCCTGCTTGCATTACCATCCTGTGAGTGTAATCATTTACTTTGTTGCAAATTAAACACGTCAGTACTGCACTTAGGGGGCGCTGTTTTCTTTCCCTTTCATGTAAGTAATTTAAACCTTGAAAATTGATGTACACAATTCCTACAGGTGCCCTGATGCTTGGTGAGTACCTAAATATCCTCTGTCTGTATAAAAGCAGTGTTGGAACAAACTGAGGTACTACACCCTTGAGAAAAAGCCAACAATAAAGAGGCAGACAGAACATTATTAACAATAAAGCCGACCATACATGGATCAACATTTAGCCAGTTCAGCATAGACCGGACAAATTTAGATCCATGTATAGGCTAGCTGGTTGTCCATGTATAGGCTAGCTAGCTCGATGTACAACCCGCCTGTCAGGTATTTCCTGAAGATCAGTGCTGCTGGCTATAGCCAGTAACATTGATCATTGTATTCTGCTGCCGGGGAAGGCTTCCTGCCGGCAGAACACAATAGTTCTGTAGAAGTGATTCCCCCATCCACATCGAATGTATAAGTGGGAGAATCTGCATCTACATTTTTTTTTTTTTTTTTTTTTTTCCGACCTGCTTTTGGAGCAAAATAAAATGTATAATGTATGGCCTGCCTAAGAATGCAGGTCTTTCCTTGGTATTTGCATGGAAACTAATGGGGTTTATTTACTAAAACTGGAGAGTGGAAAATCTGGTGTAGCTGTGCATGGTAGCCAATCAGCTTCTAACTTCAGCAACTTGAGAGAAAAAAAAAGAAAAAACAGGAAGCAGATTGGGCTCTATACAGAGCAGCACTAGATTTTGCACTTTCCATTTTTAGTAAGTTAACCCCGATGTGTCAAAGTACAGTTTTCTATATGATAAAAATACTCCTAGAAACATGTAAAAGGTCTGGCAGACCAAAAACTAACAGAATCAAAAGACAGGTTTCTGAGAGTTGACAGCTTGCCTGATGGGCAAACTAAACCCTCCTATCATTTTCAGCCAGGGAAGCTGCCATCTTAGCCTCTGTTTGATTTTCGACTACCATGATGTTGCACATGTGATCAGTTATGACACAAGTCATTTGTTGGTTTCACAGTTTGGTTGAGTGAACAACCAATGTGACAGTTATATTCCTGGCACAAGGTGGGAATGTAACAGTTTTTTAAACTGTTAAATGGGTTTAGTTCCACTTTAACTGTGGTCCAACCTAGCAAGAGACACTTCAATTCGTGAAGAATAACTTCAAGCTGTCGGTTCAGCAAGTCAAGTGGCTGTAAGAAAGCCGTTGTTAAAATGGCATAGTAATAAAGAGTCCTGATGGGGCCAAGAACAAGCACCATTGGACTTCAGAAGACCTTATCAAACAAATTATCAAAATCTTAACCATTATCATGCAGGGTTTTTGTACAGGGTTACAGAGAAATGGGTGGCTCCTCTGTGTGTGACACCAGCTGTCAAATATTGAGGAGGCAGTGTCATGGTCTGTAGCTCTTTAGTTGGATCCAGAGTCACTGGTACTGCAAACCAAAAGACCTACTACAGCATTTTGCAGCATCATGCATTACCCTCTAGTCTAAGTATAATTGGTCAGGGATCCAACAGCAAGATAATTACCTAAAACGTACCACCCATATCAGACCCTTATGACTGGAAAGGTCGGCTAAAAATATACCCTAACTATGACACTTTGGTTAAAATCTGATTCAAGACACATACAGTGCCTTGAAAAAGTATTCATACCCCTTGAAATTTTCCACATTTTGTCATGTTACAACCAAAAACATAAATGTATTTTATTGGGATTTTATGTGAAAGACCAACACAAAGTGGCACATAATTGTGAAGTGGAAGGAAAATGATAAAAAAAAAACATATCTGAAAAGTGTGGTGCATTTGTATTCAGCCCCGTTTACGCTAAAATCTAGTGGAAGCAATTGCCTTCAGAAGTCTCCTAATTGGTAAATAGAGTCCACCTTTGTGTTTATTTAATCTCAGTATAAATACAGTTGTCTGTGAAGCCCTCAGAGGTTTGTTGGAGAACCTTCGTAAACAAATGGCATCATGAAGGCCAAGACAGGTCAGGGATAAAGTTGTGGAGAAGTTTAACCGCTTCAATACTGGGCACTTTTACCCCCTTCCTGCCCAGGCCAATTTTCAGCTTTCAGCGCTGTCTTACTTTGAATGACAATTGCAAAGTCCTGCAACGCTGTACCCAAATTAAATTTGTTCTCTTTTTTTTTTTTTTTTTTTTTTTTTTTACACAAATAGAGCTTTCTTTTGGTGGTATTTAATCAGCACTGGGTTCTTAATTTTTTGCAAAAATTTTTTAAGTAATTTTTCTCCTTCACTGATGTGGGCTGATGAGGCGGCACTGATATGCAGCACTTATGAGCAATGATAGGCGGCACTGATGAGCAGGCACTGAATCTCAACACTGACTTGCATCACTGATAGGCACTGTTGGGGCTGCACTGATAATCAGGGCACTGATGATCAGTGCCCTAATTATCTGTACAGGTCTCCCCTGTGAGGAAATGCCGCTGATTGTCTCTCCTCTCCTCACACTCTGTCAGTGTAAGGGGAGCCGATAACCGGCATATACTTTTTTACGTGTCATCAGCTGTGATTGGACACAGCTAATCACATTGGGTAAAGAGCCACGTCATCGGCTCTTTATGGAGATCAGGGTCGCGCCGTGTCCCAGTGACGCAGCGTGACCAATCACCGCCTTGTGTGACCCTGTGGGCACCGAAACGCGGTGAGACTGGGGTGGCGTCATATGACGTGGTCCCAGAATAACAGAGCACCCCTCGTCATTTGTCTATACGGTGGGCTGGAGGTAGTTACAGCAGGATTAGGTTATAAAAAAATACCCCATGCTTTGAACATCTCTCAGAGCACTGTTCAATTCATCATCCGGAAATGGAAAGCGTATCGCACAACTAAAAAAGGCCGGACAAGGAGTGCATTAATTAGAGAAGCAGCCAAGAGGCCCATAGTAACTCTGGAGGAGCTGCAAATGTCCACAGCTCAGGTGGGAGAATCTGTCCACAGGACAACTATTAGTCATGCACTCCACAAATCTGGCCTTTATGGAAGAGTGGCAAGAAGAAAGCCAAAAGAAATCCCATTTGCAGTTTGTGAGAAGCCATGTGGGGGACACAGCAAACATGTAGAAGGTGCTCTGGTCAGATGAGACCAAAATTTTACTTTTGAAACATTGTGGTGGCAGCATCATGTTGTGGAGATGCTTTTCTTCAGCAGGGACAGGGTAGCTGGTCAGAGTAGATGGGAAGATGGATGGAGCCAAATACAGGGCAATCTTAGAAGAAAACCTGTAGAGTCTGCAAGACTTGAGACTGGGGTGGAGGATCACCTAACAGCAGGACAACAACCCTAAACATACAGCCAGAGCTACAATAGTTTAGATCAAAGCATATGCATGTGTTGTTAGAATGGCCCATTTAAAGTTCAGACCTAAATCCAATTGCGAATCTGTGGCAAGACTTTCAAATTGCTATTCACAGATGCTTTCCCTCCAATGTGACAGAGCTTGAGCTATTTTGCAAAAAAGAATGGACAAAAATGGCACTTTCTAGATGTGCAAAGCTGGTAGAGACATCCCCAAAAAGACTTGCAGCTGTAATTGCAGCGAAAGGTGCTTCAAAGTATTGATTGGTAAAAAAAATCATTTTTAATTTTACTTCCACTTCACAATTATGTGCCACTTTATGTTGATCTATCACATAAAATCCCAATAAAATACATTTAGGTTTTTGGTTGTAACATGACAAAATGTGGAAAATTTCAAGGAGTATGAATGCTTTTTCAAGGCACTATAAGCCATCGTACATTTACAATATAGTATGCATCATCTAAGGTACATCAAGCATTCAAGATGATTTTGATGTTTATGTAGTGATGTGGTAATTACTCTGCCTGTTAATTTACCACGTGTATATACTGATCTTTGATTCTGTGATGCATTTTTCCAATTTTTAATTATAGAGAGATGGAGGAAAGTGACTGGGCCCTGGCGTTCCACCACTGTGGGGGGGGCCCCGAGACCCAGCATCTCCCCCTGTACCTCTGGCTGGCAGCTATACAGTGGAGGGGGGCGGGAGAGGGTGATCATAAGCTCTGTGATGTCCACGGGATGTCCCATTTATAATACCGGCTAGCAGTTCTCTTCCTGAGTGTATACAGTGGAGAGGGAAGGGCCTCTGACCTGGGCAGGTATCGGCAAGATTGTACAAGCAGAGCAACTCCCTTGTGCACTAAATCTGGTGCCTGTCCGGGTCAGAGGCCCCTCCCCACTGTATACACTGATACTCAGGAAGTGAACTGCTAGCCGGTATTCTGAATGGAACATCACAGAGCTTCCGATAGCCCCTTCCCATCCCCCTCCACTATATACACTGACACTCGGGAAGAGAACTGCTAGCCGGATGAGCATGTTGTGTGTCTTACTATAACAATGCCCACCTGTCACACTGCCCCCCCCCCCCCCTTACCGATCACACTGCCCCCCCACCTGTCACACTTCTCCCCACCTATCACACTGCCCCCCCCCACCTGTCACATTTCCCCCACCTGTCACACTGCTCCCCTCTTATCACACTGCCCCCACCTGCCACACAGCCCCTCTTTTATCACACTGCCTACGTCATACTGTCCCCCCGTCACACCCACCCCCACCTGTCACACTGCCCCCTTGTCACAATAACCCCCGGTCATACTGCCCCCTCCTGTAACACTGCCCCTCCATCATTCTACCCCCTTCTGTCATAATTATCCCTCTCCTGTCACACTACCCCCATCATACTGCCCCCTCCTTTCACAGTGCTCCCTCGTTATACTGCCCCCTCTAATCACACTGACACCCTCCTGTCATACTTCCCAGGTACCCTTCTCCTCACACTGCCCCCTCTTGTCACAATATCCCCCTGTCATACTGCCCCCTCCTGTCATACTGCCACTTCTTGTCACGCTGCCCCCCTCCGGTCACACTTCCCAGATACCCTTCTCCTGTCACACTACCCCATCACACTGCCCTCTCCTGTCACAATACCCCCCCCCCCCAATCATACTACGGTCAGGGGCCCTTCATGGTTTCTTGCATCGGGGTCCTGAAGGTTCTAGTGACTAGAGGTTACTTGTTCCTACTTTTAAATATATGGACTTTCAAATATAATACTGTGTGAATTTTTGTCTATTTTAGTTGACAGATTTTCTCTATTGAGACTACACTTTTTCTCACAGATAAAGTGAAGGCTCTGCTCCTTAATACCACAAAGGTGGAAACAAAGCATACCAAAAGGCTGCAGAGGGTGTAAAAATAGGGCTACCTGGGTTATTGCTGGCAGTGATGGATATTATCAAAGGTAGCCATGGTAACTTTAGTATAACTTTTTCAATCAGGTTAGGGTGAAAGTGATTGTAAACCCTTACTTTGTAAAATAACCCAGTCAGTTTAAAACAAAAATGAAAGGCAACACATTTGTGTATATACATTATAAATACCTTTTCCCCCCTTTTTATTAGAAGTGATCACTTCCCCTCTGTTCTCAGCTGCATAGAGAGTTGGGGAGGAGAAACGGCAATACACAAATCTTCCCAATGAAAGGCTGCGCAGTTGTGCGGAGGGATGTGTCAGGACAAGTCTAATCATTGGAGGAGAACACCCAGCACAGCTAGAGAACTGACCATGATGTGCTATCCTGCATAGTGTGGTCAGTTTTTAATAGGAAAGCAGAGGGACTGGCATGAACGCCAGATATTCACACAAAGGAAGCAATACAAAGAGAGCAGTATATTTTTATTCATACAAGTACATAGTACTTAGTACATAGTACAAGTACATAGGTCCATATCAGGAATATGAAATGTTGAGTTTACCTACACTAACATAGTTTCTTTTAGTGGTTAGGAACCCAATGTACTACATATGGTGTCTACTTTGAATAAGGTTATTATAATGTTGTCTTTTTAGGAATTATTGGTCCTCCAGAGTTAAAAGTACTCAAGAGAGAAGAGAAGATCGTTGAGATTGAGATTACTCACCCGAAAGTACCCTCTATTTATGAAATAGAACTTGAAAATCTTAATTACAAAGTATACTATGGAAATACTTCTAAGGTAGACCATCATTTTTTTATTTTGATGTGAGAATGCTGTTTGCAATAAGGATGGCTGCAACATTTAGACAATAGAATAATACAAAAATTACAATATTCATTGTAATAGTATAGTTTGAGGTTAGATTAGCGGTTAACACCAAATGCGCTTCTGGAAGAATGGTCAAACATTCCTATAGACACATTCCTAAACCTTGTGGACCAGAAGAGTTGAAGCTGTTATAGCTGCAAAGGGTGGGCCAACTCAATATTGAACCCTACGGACGAAGACTGGGATGCCATTAAAGTTCATGTCCATGTAAAGGCAGGTGTCCCAATACTTTTGGTAATATAGTGTATACAAAATGCTTTATTTCTGGGAATAGCTTGAACAATCCTATTCCTGATTTCAACTAGTTTTGTATTAAAAAAAGTAATAGCGGTAACTATGGTAGCTATATTTAGCTATGTCTCTAGATTGACCAAGATTGATTGAGGTTATGCAGGATTATATTTTATATACAGTATATCTGAGTAAATGAGAAAAAACATTGTATACTAGAAATGTTTTGTTTGAAAGTAGTTATTAAACTCATTAGCATTTTTTAGCTTAGTACATTGAGCGCAACAAAATAGACATTCCCCAGTAAACTATTTGTTAAAATTCTTATCCCACAGCACTTTCAATGCTGCTGGCTCTTGCTGTCTCAGTGCATCTTCCCAGAACCTTTGATCTTCACAAAAGTTAACAGTGAACTGTGCAGTTGAGTCAGTCTTCTAGCTTGGAGGGGGAAGGATAAGGAGACTGCCTTCCAAGGCTACGGGGCTGTGTGTTTCTATTGATGCACACAGCGTAAGGAGACATAGTTCTAACCCCTGCATGCAAAGGTTGCTCCATGGAATGCTAGACCTGGGGCAGAGGCCATGGCTCCAGCTTAAGCAGGAACATGGGCAAGGATCTAACAAGGACAAAGCTGCATACTCGGTAAGCTCTCCTCATAATGCATTTTTCTTTTCCTTTTTTGCAGTTGGTAACAGATTGTGACAGTTTAGCATGTAAAGTTACATTTTCTATTTCGGATCTGGAGACTTACTGTTTTTCTGCAGAAGGTTCATCAGCATTGTTTCTTAAGAAAATGGAGAGATCCAAGGAGATGTGTTTTTCTAAAGAAAAAGGTAAGTTATGTTTGTGTTTTACTGATGAGATCCCTTTGGTCATGTGATTTTTCTTTACTATAGCATTCTGCAATGTGTTAATAATTACCTTTTATTCACTCAGGGCCCATTCACACAGCTTGTGTTGCAGAAACGCCTGTTGCTGTGCTATTCCTTGTGAAAGTAAGCATGTGCCTTCTCTGGCTGATCTCAGTGAAAGCTGTTAATCACTGTAGTAGGCACTGCGGATCCCGTGCCCAGCTACTGCCGGCTGCTTAGTGAACACAGAAGGTCACTTGCTTGGCACAGGCACAATTCAGAGAACACTTTGCATTTTCTCAGTGAATGCCAAGTGTTCTCTAATAGGACATGGTGGAGGTTGTCACACCTCACCTCACCCAATATCAATGAACACTTTGCAATCTTTGAGAGAATGCAAAATGTTCTCTGAATGCTGCGCTGCACGACCGACCTCCTGTATTCCATAAAGCTGTCTATAGACGGATCAAATCTTGGCAGAATCAGCTGGGATTCTAACCATGTATGGGCGGGCTGATTTTACCCAAGTTGATCGATTTGGGTTATATTTTTTAAGCTATAGCAGCTGGCAATAATCACTATGTGTTCTCTGAGCTGGAACGGGAAGGATTGTTGATAGGGGAATCCAGCAATTTTCTTTCCTGCAACCCGTGATCATCTATGGTCAGCCTAAGCAGGACAGCTGCTCGGCACAACTCCCAGAATTTAGTGGTATTCACTGTAGTAGCGGTGCCTAATACAGGTATTTTCAGTTTCCATGAGGATCCCACAGGTATGGCACATACATAGTTACATTGGTTGAACCAGAATAACTATGCAAAATAGTCCATACCTAAACTTCAGCTTTAAGCTGCACAGGGGATTACATTAAACTCATATAGAAAGTTAACCACTTGCCGACCAGCTGCCGTACTTTTACTGTGGCAGGTCGGCTCTCCTGCGTGAACCGACATACCTGTACGTCAGTCCGTGCATGTGAGATTGCGGGCGCGTGGGTCCGGCGGACTCTATGTCCGCCGGCTGACCGCGATCGTTGTGAACAGAGGCAGAACGGGGATCTGTCTTTGTAAACAAGGCGGGTCCCCATTTTGACAGGGGGCATATCAGATCTACTGTTCCCAGTGATCGGGAACCGCAATCTCTGTCATGTCCCTGGCAGCCCACCCCCCCTACAGTTAGAACATGCTGAGGGAATACAGTTAACCCCTTAATCGCCCCCTAGTGTTAACCCCTTCCCTGCCAGTGATATTTATACATTGATCAGTGCATAGCAGAATACATATTGGCCTAAATTTATGAAGAAATCTGTTTTTTTTTGGGGGGGTTTTTTCTTGGATATATGTTATAGCAAAGTAGTATATCAAACATAAAAACAGTGGTATTCTGTATTAGTAATATACCAAAATAGCGCTAATGTTGGTAAGAAAAAGGTGGCCAACTCCACCTAAAAAATAAATAACAGTTTTTTGACAGATATTGCAGTGCAGAATGTCAAACGGTGTCAGGATTACCGAAGCCTCTGTGATTGAATGTGCACCAAGTTCCGCTTCCCATTTTCCTAGAAAAGGTGATACCATTGGCTCCGCCATTAGGCTGTACTCCGGCACACTAGCACCTTCGAGTTCCAGTCACTGGTTCCTGCACCCAAACACTTGTGTCCTTCCATCAACTTGCAGGCTCTGTCTTACCTCCTAGGGGTGTTCAAATGAAAATTGTGCAAGAAGTCACCCTTTTATCTCAGGCTCCTCATACAGGGAATGGTCTGGGTATCAACTTTTCAAATCTCACCCATAGACTCATGCAAAGTCATCACTTCTCATGCTTTTGGAGCCTCCACTGATGTGCCATCTCCCTGGCTATTGCTGAGTGCAGTTCTTATGGTTCTGACTTATCCCCCCCTGTTTCAAGGCTTGGTTTTATTCTTGCTCTGGTGAGTGTAAACCCCTAAGGGGGAGTGTGTTCTCACTGGGTGGACCTGGATTTTTCGGTCAAGGTGCATGCTGTCTTTATCCAAAATCATCTATGGACACTGTTTGACATTCTGCACTGCAATATCTGTCAAAAAACTGTTTATTTTTTAGGTGGAGTTGGCCACCCTTTTTCTTACCAACATTAGCGTTGTTTTGGTATATTACTAATACAGAATACCACTGTTTTTATGTTTGATATACTACTTTTCTACTATGTTATTATTTTAAACAACTGTTCCGTCAGTGTTTTCTCTGTTTAATGCTAGGGAAATCATTTGCTTGTCAGTATCTCTGATCTGTTTGATCCTTTGATATGATACCTACTGTTCTGATTAGCAAAGTTTTATAGTCTTTGGTGCTGAGTGGTGTATTGGAGGCCTATTTATACACCCTTGTTTTGATATATTATAGCAAAAAGTAAAAAATATTGTTTTGTTTTTTTTCAAAATTGTCGCTTTTTTTTTGTTTATATCGCAAAAAATAAAAACTGTAGAGGTCATCAAAAGAAAGCTCTATTTGTGAGAAAAAAAAGGACATTCATTTTGTTTGGGTACAACGTTGCATGACTACGCAATTGTTAAAGCGACGCAGTGCCGTATCGCAAAAAAAAATGCATGGGCATTAAGGGGGCAAATCCTTCCGTGGCTGAAGCGGTTTAAAGTGTTTATACTAGGTGTCTTGAAAAAAATATATTTTTATTTTTTTGTTTTTTATGAAACCGGATTATTTTTTAAAATGATTCAAATAACCCTTTCACTGTTGCCAATGTAAGAACTTAGTAATCAGAATATAAAGAAATTCAAAGCTGTTAGGAAATTGTTTAAATTTTTTCTTCTGGCTGCTGACATGCTAAGAAACATGACAACCCCCCATCCCCCCAGGCTTACCTTTCTTACTTACGCTTCATCATTGTGTTAGCACAGAGAGCACTGCAGGGTCAAAAACGGTTGACAATTGTGCCATACATATTAGTATCACCACGCACGCCAGTGTGAGAGTAATATTTCTAGGGCCAAAATTCCGTTTATTCTAAAATCATGACCTGTAAAGGATTTTAACCACTTCAGCCCCGAGCCTCGTTTTGAGATTTGTTGTTTACAAATTAAAATCATATTTTGTTGACAGTTGTAAACAATGGATGGCTTCCTTTCATGCCATCCATTGTATAGAGTTGTGTTGCTAGCTGTGATTGGTCTCAGTGAACACATGGTACAGACAGGTCAATCCCAACTGATCTGTACCATGTGATTAGCTTTGACCAATCACAGCTAATCACAACAAAAAACGCTGAATGAACTAGTTTCATTCAGTAAAAATGGTTGCTTTTATACCAATGAAATTCATTGGTATATGCAATCATAATGTGTAAAACAAAAAAATCCTGATCACTTATCCAGAGTAGTACAGTGTTGCTATGGTAACAATGTATTGCTCTGGTCACAGTGTGTTAGAAAAAAAAATTGTTAAAAAAATGTAATTAAAAAATTAAAACACTTTTTTTATTTTTATTTTTTTAACATACTGTCACCAGTCAGTGTCCCTGATCACTGCCACGCCAGTTATATGATAACATTGTACTGCACTGGTGACAGTATTTAAGAAAAGAAAAGTGAAAACATTTGTTTTTTTGTTTAATTTCTTCATTTTGCAAATAATTATGACAACAAACTGCAACTTTAAAAAACTCGCCATGCCTCTTACTAAATACTTTGGACTGTCTACTTTCCAAACAAGGGTCATTTGGGGGTATTGATGCGGTCCTGATATTTTTGGGCCTCATGAAATGAGATGGGGTGTCAGTACATCAGGATTGATCAATTTTTAGATATACAATCATGGGCAAAAATTTTGCAACCCCTGCATTTCATACATAATGCACCACTTTGCCCAGAAATTGTTGCAGTTACAAATGTTTAGGCATTCTCATGTTTATTTCTTTTGCTTGTATTGGTATGACATAAAAAAGTGGAGAAACATATGCCAAATCTGACACATTTCATGCAAATCTCCAATAATGGACTGGACAAAAATATTAGCACCCTCAATTTAATATTTGGTAGCACACCCCTTTGAAAAAAATAACTGAAAACAGTTGCTTCCTATAACCATCAATGAGTTTCTTATACCTCCCTACTGGAATTTTGGACCACTCTTCTTTCGCCAACTGTTCCAGGTCTCTCAGATTGGAAGGATTCCTTTTCCCGAATGCTGTTTTGAGAGCTCCCCACAGTAGCTCTATGGGATTTAGGTCTGGACTCATTGCTGGCCAGTTCAGTACTCTCAAGCGTTTTGTCTTAAACCATTTCTGGGTGCTTTTTGACGTATGCTTTGAGTCATTGTCCTGCTGTCTGACAGAGACCCAACACTCTGACACTGGGCCCTACATTGCACCCCAGAATTCTTTGGTAGTCTTCAGTCTTTCATAATGCCATACCATGCACACAGTCGAGACATCCAGTGCCTGAAGCAGCAAAGCAACCCCATAACATTAGTGAACCTCCACCATGTTTGACTGTAGGTACTGTATTATTTTCTTTACAGGCCTCATTTCTTTTTCTGAAAACAGTAGAATGACGGGCTTTACCAAAAAGCTGTAATTTTGTTTAGTCTGTCCACAGAATATTCTCCCAAAAGGTTTTTTTCTTCCTCAGGTAAGTTTTGGCAAACTCCAATCCTGGCCTTTTTAATGTTTGTGTCAGCAGTGGGGTCCTCCTGGGTCTCCTACCAGCATCCATTTTCATTCTGGTGGCAACGCATATTGTGAGCTGACACAGTTGTACCCTGTGCCTGAAGGTCAGCTTGAATTCGTTTGGCAGTTGATCAAGGTTCTTTATGCACCATTCGAATAATCCTTTGTTGCAATCTTTTACAACTTTTCTCTTTTGTCCACGTCTGGGGAGATTAGCAACAGTGCCATGGGCTGCAAACTTCCTCATAGACAATGTTGTGCACAGTGGACACAGGAACATTAAGATCTCTGGTGATGGACTTTTAACTTTGAGATTGTCCATGCTTTTCCACAATTTTTGCTCTCAAATCCTCAGACAATTCTTTGCTGCTCGTTCTCTTCTCCATGCTCTGTGTGGCACACAGACACACAACAGAAAGGTAATTTTTCACAATTTTAACCAGTTGCTGGTGTGATTTCTATATTGTCAGCAACCTGTTAATTAATACAGGTGAGTTTAATTACTAATTAAAGTAGCATCACAAACTTGGAATGCAATTATTTCTTACAATTTTGAGAAGGTGCCATTGATTTTGTCCAGTCCATTGTTGGAGTTTTGTGTGGAATGTGTCAGAGTTGGCTTTTTGTTTCTCCAATTTTTTGTGTCATACCAATACTAACAAAATAAATAAACATGAGAATGCCTAAACATTTGTAATTGCAAAAACTTGCAAAAGTGGTGCATTATCTAACAGAAATGCAGGGGTACCAATATTGTTCGCCATGACTGTATATATCAGGGGTAGGCAACCCCTGCACTGGTGCCACAAGCGGCACTCGAAGCCTCTTTTTCCAGCACTCGACTCCCTCCCCATCAGCAGAGCAGCGCAGGGAAATTTCAGTGAGACACGAATGCATTCCAATTTCAGATTTCCGCACCTGCACTGAGGGGGAGGCACTGTGCCCCCACACATTGTAAAAGATGGGAAACATTGTTTGGTTCTCTAACTTTGCTGTAGCTGCCTTCGTCAGCTTTTGTGATGGGGAGAAGATTGGGTGCAGTTCTGCTGGGGGAGGTCCCTGTTTCCATGAGGAGGACTGTCATTGGCCACTGCTAAAGCCAATCACAGTCCTGCTAGCCCCCCCCCCCCCCACCATCCGGAGAAAGATGACTCGCTTGGTTGCCACTACCAATCTCAGAAAGAAGGGATTTCACTTATTGAGAAAAACAAAATCAGGTGACAGTTTGTGGAATTACTGTTGAGCTTCTGGGAGCTTTGTTGAAATTATTAGTAAACCTTTGCGTCACTTACTACTGAACCCCTGCACTCTGTGTCCCTTTAAGCCACAGCCAGTATTCAGCGCAATGAAAATCACACCCAACTTTTGCTGCGGCGCAGAAACTTTTTCTCAGCTGTGGGGGCCCAACTTATGATCTTGCACACAGGCCCACTGCTTTCAGAAAATGCCCCTGACCTGAGCTCATCATCCCCTGACCTGAGCCTCATCATCCATTCCAGATGCTTGTATGTGACTTAACATACATCCCATACGTCACATACATTACATCCTATACATCCCATACAAGCACGTGGGCTGGATGAGAGAGGTGGATCATCAGGATGAGTGTGCCAGGACAGGTAGATGTCTCATCTCTGCTTCCTTTCACCACTCTGCATATCACGCATATCATAGATGAGAAGAGTGTACAGCGTGGGGAAAATGTGCAGGAGGTACAGTGGTGGAAGCGATGAGCAGGGGGGTTCCGTGTTGGGCCAGATGAGCAGGGGGGTTCAGTGTTGGGCCAGATGAGCAGGGGGGTTCAGTGTTGGGACAGATGAGCAGGGGGGTAGAGCAGTGGGGCAGATGTGAAAGGAGGTGTATTGGTGGGATAGATGAGCAGGGGGTTACAGTGGTGGGGCAGGAGAGCAGACGGAACAGAGGTTGGCGCAGAAGAGCAGGAGGGTACATCGGTGGGCTAGAGGAGCAGCGGGTATAGAGGTGGGTTAGAGGAGCAGGGGGGTACAGAGGTGGGGCAGATCTGCAGATGAGAATGGAGGTACATCGGTTGAGCACATGAGCATTGGGTTACAGTGGTAGGGCAGAAGAGCAGGAGGTACAGTGGTGGAGCAGATGAGAAAGGGGGTTACAGTGGTGGGGCAGGGGAGCAAGAGATGGGGGTAGAGGAGCAGGGGGGTACGTCGGTGGAACACATGAGCATGGGGGTACAGTGGTGGGGCAGATGAGCAGAGGGGTTACAGTGGTTGGGCAGATGAGCAGAGGGGTTACAGTGGTTGGGCAGATGAGCAGGGGGTTACAGTGGTGGGGCAGATGAGCAGGGGGTTACAGTGGTGGGGCAGATGAGCAGGGGGTTACAGTGGTGGGGCAGATGAGCAGGGGTTACAGTGGTGGGGCAGATGAGCAGGGGGTTACAGTGGTGGGGCAGATGAGCAGAGGGTTACAGTGGTGGGGCAGATGAGCAGGGGGTTACAGTGGTGGGGCAGAAGAGCAGGGGGGGCAGGGATCTGAGGTGTGAAGGTGCATGAATTGGGGCTGTTCTGAGGCATGAGAGTGCAGGATGTTAATTTCTCACTACTCAAGTAGTTTCCAGCATTTACTTTATAAAAAATCCTTTTCGTGATTGAGTGTGTGAAGTTGACATTTTCTTGTTATAAAATCGGCACGCTCAATGTCTTTGAAAACATTTTTCGGCACACTGCTCAAAAGGTTGTCTACCCCTGGTATATATCATAGTTTGTGGACGATATAACCTTCCTACTGACTAAATAATAAACACTGATTTGGGTTATTTTCAACAAGGAAATGTAGCAAAATAAATTTTTACCTACATTTATGAAAAGAGGTTATTTATTTGCAAAATTATATAACAGAAACTAAGAAAAACGTGTTTTTGTTTCAAAATTTTCTGTAGTTTTTCATTTATTTAGCAGTAAAAGAAAAACAGTGGTGATTAAATACCACCAAAAGAAAGCTCTATTTCTGTGGAAAAAAAAGAACAATTTCATATGGGTGCAGTGTTGCATGACCGTGCAATTGCAACAGTGCTGAAAGCTGGAAATTTGCCTGGGCAGGAAGGGGGTAAAAGTGCCCGGTATTGAAGTGGTTAAAAAGAGTAGTAAGCTTTCTTAAATTCTCTTCAGAGTAGTGTTTACAAGATAATGTCTGTGGGAATTTGACTTTAGTTCTATTTCCATGAATAGGGGTCTTTAAAAAGGTTTGGATCTAGCGAGGTGAAAAAATAGATATGATTGGAAACCCAAGGGGAAAGTTAAACTTCTGGTGTTCACAGCAACTTCATACAGGCCTAAAGATATTTACATTTAAATATATATTGTGTGGTTAAATCCGTCTGGCATTTCTGGAGTATGACTTTTAAGTTGACCAGGTTCTACAAGTTGACAGCCTGATGAACACAGTTTATTATAGGTCAGACCACAATACTACTAGGAACAAATAAACACTGTAGGCCAGGGGTCTCAAACTACCGGCCCGCGGGCCATTTGCGGCCCGCGAACAGGTTCCAATTGGCCCGCAGGCAGGGGCCGATGGCTCAGTGTGTCACTCGTCTCTCTACCTTTCTCGGAGTCTGTCTGTGTGGACAGAGCCGGTGCTCCCACTAGGCAGCCGCCTAGAATGCAGCTGACCCTTGCCTTATCTCTTCCTCCTCCTTGTCGCCCCCCCTCAAACTTCCGGCAGAGCCGCTGATAGGGGACCAGGACAGGACCGACCCGCAAGGCTACCAGCGGCAGTGTGCAGCTTCCCGCCCCTCTCCCTCCCATCGGCTTTGACATGCTGGAGGGAGAGGGATATCTGTGTGTAACAGGGCAGGCAGCCAATAGCGCTGCTCTTCTGAGTAGGAGGGCGTGACTGCTAAGTTGCTTCACCTCCCACCACCTCTTTAGCCAAATCAGATTG
The DNA here is from genome assembly GCA_029206835.1 of Rana muscosa. Lineage (NCBI taxonomy): Eukaryota > Metazoa > Chordata > Amphibia > Anura > Ranidae > Rana > Rana muscosa. The sequence continues at coordinate 854,171,310 of CM055121.1, read as the reverse complement.
TCCAGCCCGCCACATTTAGAAGAGGCTAGTGGCCAGAGCAGGGCGGGATGCAGAAGATCCGACATACCTGAACATGAAGAAGGTATGAGATCAAACATGTTACAATGCTGGCTACAGAAATCTAATCAGCATTCTCCTGTCCTGTGTTCAATGTAAATAAAAACAGATAAGAAGCAGTGTTAGAAGACGAGGGAATCAGTGTGATCACTGCATATTCCACACACAGCACAGGAGAAGGAGAACACACTGATCGAGGGGTGACTTCCCCCGTCTTCTCACACTGCTTCTTATCTGTTTTTATTTACACTGAACACAGGACAGGAGAATGCTGATTAGCCTGTGCCAGCCATCCCTGATTTGTTTGACATTTTCCTTGTTATCTTTTGAAGGCATTAGCTGGTCAGGCTGGGAGCTTCACAGACCTGTTAACCATTTACTGTCCTCCTGTGCTTGAAAAATGACTGTTGGCAAAGTTTTTTTTTTTGGCACTTTGTTATATCTTGTAAACTCCTGTTGCAGTGCAGCAATCAATGTTTTTTCCACACTGTTCACTGCTAGCCTAGGACACACTTGTACAATGTCTGCAGTCTCTGACCATCTCCTGTATCGTGTCCGCAGTCTCTGACCATCTCCTGTATCATGTCCGCAGTCTCTGACCATCTCCTGTATCATGTCTGCAGTCTCTGACCCTCTCCTGTAGTACATTTTGCAGTCTCTGACCCTCTCCTGTACTATGTCTGCAGTCTCTGACCCTCTCCTGTACTATGTCTGCAGTCTCTGACCCTCGCCTGTAGTAAATTTTGCAGTCTCTCACCCTCTCCTGTACTATTTCTGCAGTCTCTGACCCTCGCCTGTAGTACATTTTGCAGTCTCTCACCCTCTCCTGTACTATGTCTGCAGTCTCTGACCCTCGCCTGTAGTACGCTTTGCAGTCTCTGACCCTCTCCTGTAGTATTTCTGCAATAAAGGAGGGCTACAGGCATGAATGAATTAATGTACTGCCACTGCTGGTCATGGTCACTGATGAGCTAAAGTTTTTGGGCGTGTTTGCAAAATTAAAGTGGGCCGGTCTGGATGAAGTCCAGGGCCAAATTTTTGTCCCAGTCCAGCCCTGCCAGGAGGAGAGGTAAGTGAGCCATCACACTGAGGCTAAGTCCTTAGGTAGGTGACTGGGTTTGAAATTTGTGAGCAGGGGGTATTTGTGAAGTGTAGGGGGGTATTTGTGAAGTGTAGGGGTAGTGCTGGGGGTTAATAGTGCGTCTGCTGACGCCAGTGCTGGGGGTTAATAGTGTGTCCGCTGACACCAGTGCTGTTTTTGAAGTTTGAAAGTTTGCATGCGGCCCCCATGTGATATGAAAACTTGTCTTGTGGCCCTCAGGTAATTTGAGTTTGAGACCCCTGCTGTAGGCTCAGAAGCAAAGTGACAAACACTTGCTGCCTACAAGTCTATATTTTTGCAACCTACAGAAGCCCCCAAGAAGTATGAAGCCAGCAGACTTGGAAAAGCAGAGAATGTTTAGCTTTCAAAGAATAGCTTTAAAATTTGATTTGATTATTCATTCATTTCTTTTTTTCTTTTTAGGTATATCGAATCAGGCTAAACTAATCATAATTGGAGTTACTGTTGGTTTTCTTGTCATTCTTGCCATTTCTTGCTTTATTATTGCAAGGTGGACTAAAGCCAGGAGTTTGATGCCACAGTCATTGGTATGTTATGAGAAATATTATTTTGTATACTCTACAGCAGATGCCTTTTTACAAACGTTAAGCTCCAATAACTTTTTTTTTGTTTTGTTACTTACTACTGACCTGACTTCCAGATAAGGTTCAGTTGCAAATTTTTGGATCCAGTGACCACCGGTGTCATTAACAATAGCTGGTTGTTAAGGAGCTGGCTTGGAAGCCAGACACTGTGTCCTTAACAACTGATGACTCATCCGCTGTCAGCGGGTTTCCCACTGATAGCTGAATGTAGAAGAAAAGAATTGCTGGCAATGAAAAATTATAAAAATAAAACAACGTGCCCCCCCCCCCCCCCCCAATCCATACCAGGCCCTTTCCATTCTGGTATGGATTTTAAGGGTCACAACGCCAAAATAATAGTTAAAAAAAAAAGGCAAATCCATACTAGACCTTTTATCCGGGCATGCAGCCTGGCAGGCCAGAAAAGGGGTGGGGACAAGGGAGTGCCCCCCCACCCTGAACCATTCCTTTAGTAAAAAAACAATGTCCCCCAGTGTAGATCCAGTGTCCATTACAATGAGCTCTCCCACCACCGCCAACTCGAAAAAAAGAAATCAGGACGGCACCCGTCGCTGGCTCCCGCTGTCTTTAGCGCCACAGTCTGTCAGTCCTTAAATAGCTAAGGGGCCTATTTGCGGCATCATCAACCGATGCATGTTGGGTTGATGACTTCACCCGGATACGTCATCGGGTGGCCCCACCCCTTGGTTATTTAAGAACTGTTGGGCGACAGAGCTGGCAGATGGCTGGAACCAGCAACGGGTGCGGACCTGTTTTGTTTTTTCTCAGTCGGTGGCAGCGTTTATTTTGATTGACACTGGATTTACTTTGGAGGAACGTTGTGTTTTTTTTTTTTTTTAACTAAAGGAATTGTCAAAAATTGTCTTGCGCTTTATTTATTTTTGACACTTTTTTTTGTAAACGAATAGGGGTATAATGTACACTATACTCATTCACATGTATCTGGGGGCCCCCCTGTTAAAGGGGGCCTCCAGATTTTCTGATGAACCCCCGACTGCAGACCCCAACAACTATCGGCCAGGGTTGTGGGGAAGATGCCCTTGTCCCCCTTTCCTTGCCTGCCAGGCTGTATGCTCAGTTAATGGTCTGGTATTGACTTTGGGGGGGACCCACACACATTTTTTTTTTTTATTATTTTGGCGTGGGGTTCCCCTCAAAATCTATACCAGACTTAAGGGTCTGGTATGGATTTGAGGGAGGGGGACCCCACGTCCTGTGTTTTCTTTTTGCCGTGGGGTTCCCCTTAAAACCCATACCAGGCTCTTGGGGCCTGGCATTCTCAACTGAATCGCACCGAAGTGCTCAGAAAACACACAGGGCTCTTTTTAAATTTGCAGTGAATTTGCACTGCTGCTGCACCGCACATATGGGAACCGGCTCCATAGAAAGCTTGGTTCACATGTCATGTGAATCGGGTGCGGTTCAATTTGGAAAAATTGCTTAAATGTGCATCCTCACAGGGTGACGCTGTGGATGCACTGGTACAAATGTGCCAACGTCCCGGTATAGCAGGAAAAATATTAAATGAACTAAGAAATGGACTTTAGGTGACACATGAATGGATAATGTAAAAAAACTAGGGGTACTTATAGGAAAATACTAAAAAAGTACATAAAAACATTCAGAATTAACAATCTTTTGGTTCTTAATACACGACTCAGGCTAATGCTCTAACAACGCTTCAAAAATTGTACAAAAACATAAATGCACTCAAAAGTGAATGAGATACATATCCAGCAAACAGAGGCTAGTAAAACAGTATACATATGAAGCAGGTGGCGTTAGCCATGGGTCCAGTGTATCAGATGTAGTCTTGAATTGCTCTACCAGTTTCGCAAATTAACGCTTCTTCAGGAGCATAATAGGCCGGATGTGTTGCAGGGTGTAACACAAACCTGGGTAAAACTAAATTGGCAATTTGTCTGTAGCAAATAGCCAATAATTGGTAAAAATCACAGTAATCGACAGCTAGATGAACTACTAGGCATAGGCTGCTGGTAAGCAGCAACAGAGGATATCCTCCAGGACTTTGACGCTATGAATGCCAAAGAAAGAGAGATGTGTATACACCAGTATGGATCCTGGTGTATAGGCTGGGCAGAGAGAGTCTCTATCCACAAAGAGCCTACGGTAGTCTAAATGGCCAGGCTGTAAGCCTGGACACTGGGTATATTAGCCAGTCTGGAGAGAGCCTAGCGGTGTGCTGTCCTGATACAGCCTGGCCATTTAGACTACCGTAGGCTCTTTGTGGATAGAGACTCTCTGCCCAGACTATACACCAGGATCTTTGTAAAGCACATTATAAGCAATCTTCCAACATTTTATGTCTTTGTTTTTTTCAGAGTTCTGTTGTAAGTAACATGGTTGCATATGCTCAGATGCCAACACATCAAAAGTCCAGATATGACAATGTCTCCACTTCTCCCATTGAACCAACTGTTGAAGAAATAACTTTCGTTAAGGAAAAGGTGAAGAAAGACACTGACGTGTCAACTGATTCTGTTTCCAAAGAAAGTACGGACCCTGGATACCATAGTTCAAATGAACTGAAATCAGGCGAAAGAGATTATCAGTCCAACAGCAGCAGTTATTTTCATACAGATAGTAGTGCAAGTGGTAATAATTCTAGAGACACTTCATTGCCAGAGAAAGACGAGGACATCTCTAAGCATGCACCAGAACCACCTAAGCCATTAACGAATTCCTTTGGATATGACAAGCCCCATTTTCCAAAAGAATTAGTCTGAGACTGCTACTAAATACCTTAGCACTTCTAAGAACTTCCTTCTATCAGCTGTCTGTATTGTGCCACATTTAGACAAATGTTCTGAATTCGAATCAGACCTATGATCCTTGCTGGTGTGATCCAATGGCAGTGTACTATAGCAGTACAGATAGATGTTTTTACTGAAGAGAGTGAATTATTGTATGAAAAGACTCTTATCTCTTCTGTTGCCTCTAAAGCATTAAAGGGTTCTGAGAGGACCAAGCAAGAGTATTTACTGAGAAATCAAAACTCTGGGGTAATATACATCTCTCTCCTTAAATTTAGGACGATATCATTGCACTTATTGTGTTGAAGAAAGTTTTGCATTTTAAGCATATTGCAGATAACACTGGTTTTAACACATGCTTCTGTATTTATTTTTTTATGTCTTATAAGTATAAAATCAATTGATTTCTGCAAATTGAGATCGGGCTACGTTGTTTATAGTTTATCTTCACAATTTTTAGTCAGTACTATTTTTATTTTGAGTGGGGGAAAAAAAGCATGGCCAAAAACAAGCACGAGCACATACAGTCTGAGATTTGCTTCCTAGGATACATTGCATAGATGGTTGTAAGCCCAAAACAAGAGTGCTGTAGGAGTTTAGGTCCCCTGCTATGCTGTTGCCATCTCCTATGTGCTTCAGCATCTGGTGGGTGTTAGAGGAAGGGGACCACTGTCCAGTGCAAATTAATGGTAATCTCTTTGCATCTCACAGGACTAAAGGAATTCTGGGAGGTGGTGTTATCCTCTACTGTGGGAGAATTTTCTGGTATCAGTAACACTATTTCTAATAACAGCAAGTGTTTAGCTCTGCCAGATCATTGATTTTATCAGTGATTTGCAGTTGATTCCTGTGGTAGACCCACCATGCCTTTTTCCACTTGGTCAATATTGACATGTCTGTTTAATGTTTTTGTTTAGTAAAACATCATAATGATTTTGGAACTTTAACTTGAATTACATGTTCAAAAGTGTTTTTGCCTGTATAAAAACTCAGTTCTTACCTTTTCTTATAAGCACTTATTGTATAATTGTTGGAGCAATGGAAAGTAAAGGTCTCTGTCCATTGTCCAAAGAGCCAAGTGGTATATTCCTCTTGCACACCATACTAGAATCAACCATGTGATTAAAAGGGTGCTGCAACAAATCCCGACTGGGGTATGTGAATGCTATATGTCGCCAGGACACCAACAAGGTTTTTTCAAAGTGCTTTATTTTTCTATAATCACAGTGAAAAGAAACATTTTGGGACCATACTGACACCCTTCCTCAGGCATAGGAGGAGTGAGGAGGGGTCCCCGTGTGGTTCTGAATGGTTGCTTTTCTATGGGAACATACAAGAATAAAAATCTTTGCACTTTGAAACAAGCTTGTTATTTGCTGATGACATATATTTTATTCTTGTCCAAAGAACTAAACCAATACTGGCATATACTTTATTGACTGTACCATATCTAATCGCAAAGGTAGTTATTGACATTATTTGCACTTTTACTTCTGTTTATATAAGGGGCCACTATGAGTTTTGTCTAAAATCTTTTATGAAGCACCTTCTAATGTTATTTTTGTTTTATAGTTAGGTGTTATAAATTCAGAAATGTAAAAGAAAGATACAGTTAAAGATGAGCCATTCTCTTAATATCTGAGAAATTGTAGATTTTTTTTATATCAGCATGTGTGTGTACATATATGTATCAATATGTATATTAATGTAAATATATGAAACGGACAAAATAAATGTGGAACTCGCAGTTCTTTGCTGGTTAAAAAAAAAAACTAGTATGGTATTAGAACCAACATTTCTTTGCAGCCCACTATTTTCAAAGTTACATTAAACAGCCAATAAGTCATATAAATATCCTCATATGTAAAACCCAATCCCACCTTTTAATTGTGACATTAGAAACCATAGATTCTGTTACATACAGAGGTAACAGTGGCTATACTTTTGTATGATGTAGCTAAAAGCACTGTGCTCTCCATTTCAAAGCAATGTAAATAACATGTATGCTATAGTTAAACAGAAAATTACAGAAGGAGGAGTCAAAGGAGGATATGCAAATGATATCCCAGCAGATATTTATTGGAGATGAATGTTGCAGTTTGGGTATAAGAGAAAAATGCACTAATGGTTAGAGAAAGTGAGCTACTTGACAGTGACAATAGAGACATTTATATCTATTAACCCCTTCCCGCCGACAGTACGCATTTATGCGGCCTCAATGGACTGGGCTTTTTTCCATGGCGACGCATATATGCGTATCTGTCTTTTTGCTGGGAGTGCGCCGCACAGTGCGCTCCTAGCACAGAGACCGGAGACTCATCGGGAGCCCTGGGTCCCGTATTAATGATCAGGACCCGAAACTCCTGGTTCCGGGTCACCTGATCGCTGTGATAGCCTCTGGTTGGCTATTACAGTGATCTGTCACTGTGAAGCCCATCCCTGTGTTTTCTCTCTCTCTCGCTCTGAATGGAAGGGAGAGATACATTGTATCTCCCTCTCCTTGCAAAGAGAAAAATAAACATAACTGCATGTAAAAATAAATAAAATAAAAAATACCTAGGTCAATGGTTGACCTAGGTCAATGACAGGGTTAGTGTTTGGGTCATGTAAGGGTCAAAGGTCAGGGTCAATATACTTTGGGAAAGATTTAAAAAAAAGAAAATCAGTGTGTTTAGATAGCATAAAAAAAAAGAGCAAAATTTGCACTAATGTTTCTGAGCTGTACATACAACAACTAACATACAGTATCTCACAAAAGTGAGTACACCCCTCACATTTTTGTAAATATTTTATTATACCTTTTCATGTGACAACACTGAAGAAATGACACTTTGGTACAATGTAAAGTAGTGAGTGTGCAGCTTAATATTTGGTGTGTCCACCATTATTTTCCAGCACTGCCATAACCCTCTTGGGCATGGAGTTCACCAGAGCTTCACAGGTTGCCACTGGAGTCCTCTTCCACTCCTCCATGATGACATCACAGAGCTGGTGGATGTTAAAGACCTTACGATCCTCCACCTGCTGTTTGAGGATGCCCCACAGATGCTCAATAGGGTTTAGGTCTGGAGACATGCTTGACCATCATCTTTACCCGCAGCTTCTTTAGCAAAGCAGTGGTCGTTTTGAAGGTGTGTATGGGGTTGTTATCATGTTGGAATACTGCCCTGTGGTCCAGTCTCCGAAGGGAGGGGATCATGCTCTGCTTCAGTATGTCACAGTATATGTTGGCATTCATGGTTCCCTCAATGAACTGTAGCTCCCCAGTACCGGCAGCACTCGTGCAGCCCCAGACCATTACACTCCCATCACCATGCTTGGCTGTAGGAAAGACACACTTGTCTTTGTACTCCTCACCTGGTTGCCGCCATGCTTGACACCATCTGAACAAAATAAGTTTATCTTTGTCTCATCAGATCACAGGACATGGTTCCAGTAATCCATGTACTTAGTCTGCTTGTCTTTAGAAAACTGTTTATGGACTTTCTTGTGCATCATCTTTAGAAGAGGCTTCCTTCTGGAAGGACAGCCATGCAGACCAATTTGATGCAGTGTGCAGTGTATGGTCTGAGCACTAACATGCTGACCCCCCCACCCCTTCAACCTCTGCAGCAATACTGGCAGCACTCATCTCTAATTCCTAAAGACAACCTCTGGATATAACGCTGAGCATGTGCACTCAACTTCTTTGGTCGACCATGGCGAGGCCTGTTCTGAGTGGACCCTGTCCTTTTAAACCACTGTATGGTCTTGGCCACCGTGCTGCAGCTCAGTTTCAGGGTCTTGGCAACCTTCTTATAGCCTAGGGCCTAGGCCATCTTTATGTAGAGCAACAATTATTTCAGATCCTCAGAGAGTTCTTTGCCATGAGGTGCCATGTTGAACTTCCAGTGACCAGTATGAGAGAGTGAGAGCGATTAACACCAAGTTTACCACACCTGCTCCCCATTCACACCTGAGATCTTGTAACACTAACGAGTCACATGACACAGAGGAGGAAAAATGGGTAATTGGAACCAATTTGGACATTTTCACTTAGGGGTGTACTCACTTTTGTTGCTAGTGGTTTAGACATTAATGGCTGTGTTGAGTTATTTTGAGGGGACAGTAAATTTACACTGTTATACAAGCTGTACTCTCACTACTTTGTGTTGTCACATGAAAAGATATAATAAAATATTTACAAAAATGTGAGGGGTGTACTCACTTTTGTGAGATACTGTATGTGGTATTGCTGCGATCGTTAGAAGCAGGAGAATTTATTTTAGGTTCTTTGGTAGTAGGTCATGGTAGCAGCAAGAAATATACTATATATATATATATATATATATATATATATATATATATATATATATATATATATATTGTTTACTATTTTGTGCCAGATTTCCTTTAATAAAAAATAAATAAAAGATCAAGAGATATCCATTACCATTTACCACTAAATAAAAGCCCAATATGTCCTAAAAAAACTTGTGCAATTGTGCTTGGGCATAAACATATTTGTTTTACTCTTAGATGGGAGCGGGTTAATATCAGTTTGCGATGCTTGTTTATAAAACAATGTCTAAAACGCATTATTTTGAATTTGCTGTTTAACGTAGAAGAGTATTACCAACTAGAGTGGCTCTTGCCTTGATGCGCAATTATGTACAGCATACCTGCACATTATGGAAGATGTCCATTCTAGTCTACTCTTCTCCATTGCTGGCAGGTCCATGATTACTGTCAACACATTCCCTCCTTGCCTCCTCTGCATCTTATTCAGTCCAGCATCTTCTCTCTAACCATTGGGAGGCCAATCATGATACTACTTCATAACATACACGTTGGTGTATGTTATGGTGCTCACTTTTAGAAGCCAGGGATGTGCACTGCACAGGAGTCATAGGCAGTGACCATAAAACAAAAAATTGCTTGGAGAAAGAGTGTGTTTTGTCAGTCATGCAAAGTCTCTTCGGTCAAAAAGCACTAGCTCCTGACAATTTTTATTTTCTATGTGGCCCATTTTTCAAGTGTTAATATATATCCAAGAGGTAGGCTAAAGAATACTAGTTTTGACTGTTGTGTGTATATACCATAATCATTTAAAGAAATTTAATTATTTTAAGCTAAAATTTCAAATCTGTTCATTACAAGGTTCATACCCAAGGATTATAGTTAATTTTTTATATTTTTGCCCTGTAAAAGTCATAATAACATTTAATATATTTTAGTTATTGGTAAAAATCTTATGTTGACTTATTGGTTGAATTACTTTTCCCTCTGTGTTTAACCACTTGAGCTCCTAAATGTTTTACCTCCTTCATGACCAGATTTTTGCTATTCAGTACTGCACTATATTAACTGGCAATTGCATGGCCATGCAATACTGTACACAAATGAAATTTATATCATTTGTTTTCACACACATAGGGTTTTCTTTTGGTGGTATTTGATCATCACTGGGTTTGGTATTTTTTGAGATATAAATAAAAATAAATTTGAAAAACTAAAAATATATTTCCTACTTTCTGTTATAGAACATATACAATAAAAAAGCGAATTTCTTCATAAATCTAGGCCAAAATTTATTCTACTACATGTCTTTGGTGTGAGGAAAAAAAGAAAAAAGTGTATTTCTAATTGGTTTGAGTAAAAGTTACAGCGTCTACACTGTGGTACAGGAATTTACACAGCTTTGACACTCTACTGATAATGGTGGTGATCAGTGACTTCTAGTGGGACTGTAATAGTGTGGCGGGAAATCTGGCACTAGCTGACTGTGGCTGGGAGGCACACTGACATCAATAGAGATAGTAATACAGTGATCAGTGCTAATACTGTACGCTGTCACTGTACTAATGAATGGCTGGGAAGGGGTTAACATCTCGTGATTTACTATCTGTCTGCTTTTTCTCCCTAATTTGCAGGTAGAAGAAACAGCCAGATCGCTGTTAACCGTACAGAGAGTTCTGTGTTTTTGGTCACAGCTGATTAGCTCATTTCAGCCAAAATCATTGGCTGAGGGGGGCGTGGCCTGGACATGGCTGAGTGAAGCTGCTTTTTTCTTGAGCTCCCAACCTGAACCCTCAATTCTCGTCAACATCAAGTCTTTACACCGGCATGAGCCCGACTAAAGGGCACAGAACTCGAGCAGTGACTAGGGGGACCCAGGCGGGCAAGATCTCTGGAGAAATCCACCGGTACTTTAAGCAAATGCAGGAGACTTCCCCCGGAGCTACGGTGGCGGCAGCACGAGGAACAGCACGTGTCGGCCCTCAGAAGGCCCAACAATCTGGGGTCGTTGTACCCGTCCCTGACGTCTCTGCTCCCCTGGACTATTCCCAGGACTTATTCATTGAATCCCAGCAAGCCGGGATGTCATCCCCCCCCCAACAGCCAGAGGTATCGGTCCTGGACCAGGACATCAGGGAGATGCTGCAGGCCCTCCAGACCCAGATGTCTATTGAAGCCCTGATCCTCCGGCTGGAAGAGACACACAGGAGGGATATACAGGAGGTGAGGGGAGAGGTATCCAACCTGGCGGATCACATGGGGTCGGGAGAAGCCTCGATGTCCTCCCTCGAGAGCCGGGTGTCTGACCTGGAGAGGTCGAGAGATCAACACCGGGACACCGCAATCTCTCTCCAACTACACTTGGAGGACATAGAGGACCGTAGCCGCCGCAACAACCTGCGGCTGAGAGGGATCCCAGAGTCTATGGAGGATGTCGGGGAAGCGGTGAGGGAGATCTTCCGGACCGTTCTAGTTGACCCAGGCGCGGACATCATCCTGGATAGAGCGCACAGAGCCTTGGGACCTAGGTCTACGGATCTGGGCAGACCGAGGCACGTGGTCTGCAGACTCCACAGATGCACCCAGAAGGAGTCTGTTCTGCGGGCGGCCTGGGACCACTGTGATGTTGAGGTGGGCGGCTCGCTGGTCCGGATACTACCGGACCTATCGACAGCAACCCTGCGGAGAAGAGCCCTGCTGCGTCCCGTCCTGGAAGTGGCTAAGCAGAAGGGGTTCACCTATCGCTGGGGATACCCCCTATCGGTGTCGTCCCACGGAGAATCAGGGACATTTACACTACAGACCCCGGCTGACTTTCCTGCACTCTTCTGCTTTCTGGACGCAGCGCCATTACAGGTCCTGGACTATCTCCAGATCCTCCCACGCCAGACGGGTAGATCGGGCGTATCTGCGCAGCGCGGTCCACTGCCTCCTCACCGGCAGAGAAGTAGACGGAGACGCTGATCCGCTTCTGGAGATGGGCCACGTGAGTAGGCCTTTGGCCACCCTTCCCTGATCTGTGCTGGCTCGGTACCCCTGACTTTCCCCTAGTACCCTGTTACAGAAACTGCTTTGGGCACACTCCCCTGCCCTTCCATGCCGGCCCATTTCGGATCCTGTGACTCTTGGCCTCGGCTGGTCGGGCGGAGGCTGTTCGCTGCCCCCCCCCATTCCTCTACCTGGCCCCCATACGATGTCCTCTATGGGGTGAACATGTCGGGGGCGCCTGGTGACAGACTACCCCTCCTGGCTGGCAGCACTTTGGGACATGCCAGAGACGGTGCAGCTGCCCTCTCACCCCCCTTGGCCTCATTGTTTCCTACCCCCCGTGCCGACACCAACCCCCCCATCCACATGGTTGAGACGCTCACTGCAGTGGGCCTGCATTCCAGCAAACACTAGACTGCTCCACAGCGAGCGATACTGTGATCCCGAGGACACGGAGGCCTGGGAGGGGGGAGATGGCTGGGGTTGCCCCTGGGTGGGGTGATGATTAGTCTCGGTCTCTCTTTTTCTGCCCTGGGGAGGGGGTGGGGGACGGCAACAAGAGTGATTCAGCTGTGTAACCACTGTAGAGCGGCACTGTTGCCCTGTTGTTGATTTTGCCCTACACACAGCGAGAAGAGAACCCTTCCACTCTTCATGTGCTCTGCAAGGTCTATGCCTTGCTGTGACTGGCAGTCTGCTGACGCTGGGGGGAGGGGCGTGGTTGAGTTACCACGGACCGGGGTTGAGATATGAAGCCCATGCTTCACGGAAGTTTGTATTACCTTCCATATTGCTGCTAATGTTGTTTGCACTGTTTACCGTTCTGTGTCTTTTTTCAGGTTCATATACATGTCCATGTTGCATTTTCTCTGCATTGTTTTACCGGTACACTGTTTACCCTACAATACTAGTTTGCCGGGGATGGGTGGAGAGGGCAGGGGGTTTATTCTCCGGTCTTGTCTACTCGCTCCCCCACATAGGATTGTGCTCCATATCCAGGATCTTCCTGGGGAGCGCCTAAGCCGTTAGGGCTACTTTAGTTTCTTCTCAGCAGCTGCGCCCGCTGGTGTCAGCCTCCTAATCTTCTTACCTCTCTCTTCTTGGTGGGCTTCCCCCTCTCCTGGCTCTTGCTGTCTTTCGCTTCTATATCTGCTTCCTCTATACCTAATCTCTCTCTCCCGCTGACCCCTCCCCCCTTCCTCCACCCGTTTTGATTCACTATAATTATGGGTGACATTCACGTTGTGTCCCTTTTAATGCCAAGGGTCTTAACACCCCAGAAAAGCGTTGGATGTTGATGCACGATATGCGCCGCATGCGAGCAGATGTAGTCTTATTGCAGGAGACACACTTCCGGGATAATAACATACCGATGCTTAAAAATCGTTACTGATCCTCGCTCCTAATCCATTGGAAATTGCTCCAACTCTACCCCCGTCGTTCCTGAGGATTCCCTACCTGCAACCCAGCCTGAATTGTGACTCCGGGCCGGCCGTACGGGAACTACCAGGTCCGCTCCACACAGCCCAGGCCCGACGCCTCCCGGAGGGTCTCCGGATACCCCACGGCCATCCTGCATCTCCATCCAGGCTTGGATGGAGGTGTTTGACTAATAGGGAACCCCCTCGGTCTTCTTTTCGGCCCGTGGTCGGCTCCGGGGCCTGGCCGCCATCTTGCGGCCTGCGGGACCAGCAGCATCCTCCGGCCTAAAGTGCTGTGGTCGGCGGAGTGTGCGGCGGGCGGCTCGGCCGCAAGTATGCCTACACTGGACTGGTCTGTATACCTGAGGGATCCCGAGGCGTTCGGCCTGACACACCCGCGGCGGCCAGTTCTAGGAAAGTCCACGGCTTCGGCCTACTCCTGGAAGTCGGCGGCCATCTTGCTGCTCCCAATACACCCAGAGCAACATCCAGCACAAAGCACCATCTCGCACGGGGTAAGCGGGGCGGGGGCAGAGTAAAAGGCACCAGAAGTAGGCTGATCCCTCCCCGGCTGGCAGTCAGAAAGGAGCACTCGGTGGGAGCCCTGACCCCATAGGTTCGAGGGGCGGCCATCTTGTTACACCCGACCATAGGACTGCTGGGTCCCCCCTTGCCCGTTTGAAACCGCTTCGCCCTACACATCAAGGTCTGATTACTCTGGTGTACGGGGCGGCTGGGCCTCCACCTCATTCATCTTGCCCTCCCCGTAACCCTCCAGTCACAGACTAGCAAGAAGTGTAGCGGCCATCTTGCTCCACCCGGACTCCGTGCTCCCCCTTGCCACTAGCCTTGCTCTGCCCCCTCCTCAGCCGCCAGTGCTGCCCAGGCTGCCGTACCGCTGTCCTGTAACACAAACACCGGCACTCCCCTGCGCCTGCTCCAATACGACAGTAGCAACAAAGCAAGCGTCTATTCCCATGTACGACACAGGTCGCCCTTTCTGTTCTTCCACTCCACCTATGGGGATGCGTGGCTGAGGATGGACGGCTGAAGACATGTACTGCTGAGCATTGTGCTCTCCCGACGACCGCAGGCTGCGTTCCCAACCAATCACGCCCAATCTGCCGATGGCGGCTTCCAGCTCTACCTCTACTGATTCCGCTGCACTGCAACCAGGTAATATTCAACGGTACCTGCTACGCACAGCCTCACAGGACTCCCGTACAGGGAAAGACAGGGCTTTGTCGGCCCGAACCCCAGGCAAACCAACACCTCCTCCCCCGACTGCAGCAGCTTTCTCTGTCGGTGGGACCGGCCCGGGTGTACACCCGGCCCCTCCGATGGATCCCGCTACTCTTAGCGTGAACACGGCCTCAGCAGAGATGCTCTCCCAGGGCTCCACTTCCGCTGCCGTACTTTCTGCTTTCCGAGCTGACTTTGATTCCTGGGCTTCCAAAATGGAAACTTCTCTCCATGTTGAACTAAATGCCCTCAAACAACGGGTTTCCGCGTCGGAGGTCACGGTTTCTGCTATGGCCACCACCCAGGAGGACCATTCAGCCCGCATAACGGCGCTTGAAAATGCATCTACGGCTCACCTTTCCCGTCTACGGCAACACCAGCTCCGGATAGAAGATAGTGAGAACCGGAGCCGCAGAAACAACATCCGGCTGCAGGGGGTCCCGGAGGCTACATCAGGTGCCGATCTCAAACCCACTGTCATCGCTATCCTCAATCAGGTCCTGGGCAGGGAAGTTACATCTCCCATTGAATTGGACAGAGTGCATAGAGTGGGAGGCATGGGGGGTGACCGCAGGGACCGCCCTCGTGACGTACTTTGCCGGGTGCACTACTATACCTTGAAGGAAGAAATCTTGCGCAAGGCCTGGGGCCACTGGACTTTCACGGATCACCTATACACCTCTACCCGGACCTCTCCCGCAACACGCTGTACATGCGGCGAGCGGTCCGTCCTCTGCTGGACTTGATTCGCCAAGTTGGGGCCACCCCTTCAGCATCAAAGTGACCCGAGAAGATAACCACAAATTTGTGCTGTCAGACCCGGACCAGCTTCCTGCCTTCTTCCTGTTCCTGGACCGGGACCCTATTGTCATCCCGAACTGGTTGGACCCCCCAGATGACCGCCAGCGGCTACCGGGCCCTCCTCTACAGCGTCGAGGACGCCCACAGTCTAGAGCGGTACCTTCCGGTCCTAGAATACGGCGAGCCACGTCACCAGAAGACTGATCCGGACTCTGTCGTCTGAGACCTGAAATGGTTCTTTTTGCTATGTCCTTTTGTCCACCAGGTGACTACAGTTCCTCTATGAGACTCCGGCCAGGTTTGCCTACTGTTTTCTCTATTTTGTTTTGTACTTACGGTTTTACTTGCGTATCCACCCCACTGACTCTTGCTCACTTTGTTATCTAAGTGCTGCTAACGGTTTAGTTGTCTCGCTTGGCACGGAGAATGTTTCCTTGCCCTCAGCTGGTGCGGTTGTGCTTGCTGGGGCTTTGGAAAGGCGGTCGGTGGTGTTGATGTGTTCTTTCACGGCATTGGCTCTACTGGCTGGCTTGGTGTTTCCCGGGCATAGCCCTTTGGCTTGTCCAGGGACCTCCGGGTCTTCCCTTCGGCTCTGGACATCTATGTCCCTGGAGCTTGGGACTGGCTGGCCTTATCAATGACACCTTCTGTGCGTTTACACAGATATCTGAGATAAGCCGTGACAACTATCATAGTTAATGCTGCTATAAATGTAGTAATTGGTGCTTCCAACCCTCGCATGCTTACGCGGGAATACCTGTGCCTTTATTCTGTCACCAGTTTGTGTACACCTTGTTCTACGTTGATGTTATTTTTCTATGTAATTTTAGATTGTTTATTACACTCAAGCGTACCAATGGTATTAGTCTGACACTCTGCCCTTTAGTGACTAGGCAGTTGAGCATTAGATGCCACGGTCATTGGGTGTGTTACATTTACAGTTATGTTATATATGCCTGTTAGGTTGTCGGGATCACAACTCAGCTGTTCTAACCCCGTTCTCTCCCCCTAAATAGGATTGGCACAGTTCGTGCCTACTACGTGATATTTCACGAAGTGTTACGTTTTTGCGCACACTTTAGTATTTTTGAGCCACCTTCCCCAGGTGCTCTCTACGTTCAATCTCTTCCCCGCCTCGCTCTACCTTCTCTCTTCCTCCCCTGTTGTGTTTCCCCCTTTTTTTTCCCCGCTTTTCTCTTTTTTCTTCTTCTCTCTCTCCTTCCCCCCCTCCCCCCCCATCACTCCATCATGGCCCACACAGTGACCTCTCACCCTAGGTTACAATTCTGTTCCTACAATGTCAATGGGCTCAATATTGCCTCCAAAAGAGGACAAATCCTGTATCAAATGCACAAACGCCAAGTCAATGTGCTTCTTCTCCCAGAGACACATTTTCACTCTGCCTCCACCCCTTCCTGTTCCAACAGATACTTCAACAGGTGGTTCCACAGCACTAGCCCAACCCAGAAAGCCAAGGGAGTGTCTGTGGCCTTCTATAAGACGCTCCCTATTGAGGTGCTTGACCATCTCTCGGACCCCCAGGGGAGGTATGTTTTTGTGAAATTCGTGTTATGGGGTACCAAATTTACAGTAGCTAACATTTACCTTCCTAATGTTAATCAAGTATCGGCCGCGTTACAATACTTGAGGATTCTGTCAGGATTCAGGGAGGGTAAGCTCGTATTGGGGGGAGATTTTAACACCCCTCTTGAACCACTTTTAGATTCCTCCACCTCGCGATCGTGTATCTCCTTCCCCAAACTGAGGGCTCTGAAACGGGCATTCTACGATCTGCGTCTGGTGGACGTTTGGAGAGTGCTGCACCCCACGGCCCGTAACTATACCCACTTCTCCCATGTTCATCACACCTATAGTCGCATAGACTACCTAATGAGTGACCATAGCTGCCTGGACTGGTCCCCGGAATGCACCATAGACCCAATGGTCTGGTCTGACCATTCTCCTATACACATGACATTCTCGCTCCCTTCCACTCCGATTAGGGAATGGTCATGGCGCTCGAGATTCGCTGCTTACGAACCCGGAATGTGTGACAAGGGTTTCAGATACAATCTCTAACTTTTTTGCGGACCACGCTTTGGATACGACATCGTTGCCCTTTCAATGGGAGGCACTTAAGGCTGTCCTACGTGGTACCTTTATCCAAATGGGTACGCGTCTTAAAAAGGAGCGCTCAGCCGCCATAGAGGCAGCAAATAAAACGCTTAGAAACTTAGAAACTGAGCACAAACGATCCCCGACAGTGACAATGCTGGCGGGCGTTTCTAGGGCGCGATCACAACTTAGAGAACTTTATGAAGCCTCTGCACGCACATATGCAGATAAGCTCACTTTCCATCAATATAAGTTTCGAGATAAATGTGGTAGGCCACTGGCTCGCTCCCTGCACCCAAAAACAACATCCGCCTTTGTGCCCCATATTCGGGGGGCACAGGGAGAAATGGTATCCTCACCCACTAAGATGGCGGGGGAATTCAGGGACTTCTATCAGTCCCTGTACAATATCCCTAAGACTCAAGGGACAAGTTCCCCTTCTTCCAGGGTGGAGGACCAGATGTCATATGTATTAGAAACCGCGCTCCCTACATTAGACGATGACGTCATCGCTGATCTGGAAACCTCAATCACAGAAGACGAAGTTGCCAAAGCCATAGCGGGTACACCGAGTGGAAAGAGCCCGGGCCCAGACGGTTTCACTCCTAAGTTCTACAAACTTTTTGCCGCCCTCCTCACGCCCTTTCTAACTAAGGTGTTCAACTCTTTGTCGGAGGGTTCAATGTTCCCTCCACAAACACTTGAGGCTCACATATCCCTCATCCCAAAGCCAGGCAAAGACCCCACTCTTTGTGCAAGCTATAGGCCGATCTACTTGATTGGGGTCGATTTGAAAGTCTTTGCTAAAATCCTAGCCAATAGATTACAACCATTGTTGCCTGGGATAATACACCTAGACCAGGTCGGCTTTGTGAGTGGCCGTGAGGCTAGGGACAATACCCTGAAGACCCTTCTTTTAACCAACTATGCCCGGTCCCACGATATCCCACTATGCCTCTTAACAGTCGATGCCGAGAAGGCATTCGACCGAGTAGACTGGCAGTTCCTTCGACTATCCCTGCAACAAATAGGCGTGGGAACCAATATGATGGAGAGAATAATGTCCCTTTACTCCTCTCCATATGCTAGGATTAGACTAAATGGCTCGCTATCTCCAGCCTTCTCTGTATCTAACGGGACGCGACAGGGATGCCCACTGTCCCCCCTCCTCTATGTTCTCACTATGGAACATCTAGCTATTGCTCTACGTAACAATCCTTCTATCCAAGGCATAACAGTGGGGCCCACACATACTAAACTTGCCCTCTTTGCAGATGATCTGCTCCTGTTCGTGACACACCCTCACACATCCTTGCCCTTGGTATTGCAGGAGTTTCGGAAATTTGGAGAAGTTAGCAACTTCAAGGTCAACTACAATAAATCGGAAATCCTCAACATATCTCTGCCTACGTCGGCCCTACGAAGACTATCGTCTTCTTTCCCCTTCAAAACTGGTTCCCCCTCCATAAGGTATCTCGGAATTCAAATACCGGCGGATGCTTCCCAACTTTTTTCCTTGAACTTTGCCCCCCTACTTCTTAGGACCCAGGCAGATTTAATCAATTATGCGTCCAAACAGCTCTCATGGCTAGGTAGAGTGAATGCCCTGAAAATGGATGTTCTCCCTAGGTTCCTGTATTTGTTTCAGACCATCCCTATTCACATACCTAATTCGTACTTTAAGAAAATACGCCAACTGTTTTCCAAATTTATTTGGAATGCGGCCCGTCCCAGGATACGGTATGAAACACTTTCTCTTCCAAAGGCTCGGGGGGGGGCTGGAGCCCCAGATGCCTCCCTATACCATAAAGCAGCGGTGCTCACCCGCATACTAGATTGGTTCCATCATTCTTCAACCAAGCTTTGGGTTCAATTGGAAAGCCACATGAACCCAATTGACCTCTCCGCTCTCCCCTGGACCTTGCCTACGGTACGGGGGGGTTCGGGCCCTCTTAATGACCTTACCCATCAAACGATCCAGATTTGGGATCGCATGCTGTCCAGAAGGGGCTTATCAAACCGCATGGGGCCTATGACTCCCTTCTTTGGGACCCCGGCCTTTCCGCCAGCTATGTCGGTAGCAAGATTCGGACCATGGCGAAGAGAGGATCATAGGCGACTCGCCCAGGTCCTTCGTGCAGACCCCACTTTGAGGTCAGATATCTCTACCGGTCTGACCTCCCGTCACCCCATGCAGTGGCTTCAGAGGCAACAGACTGCCTCCTACATCCGGACTTTCCCATCTATTACAGACATTCTTGCTGAACCGACGGGATTCGAGGAACAGCTCCTGCAGGTGGAACCTCCAACGCATGTTGTATCTCAACTATACTCCCTTCTGCTCGATGTTTACTCCCCTGGCCTCCCACCGTATACGGTGGCCTGGGAGACAGACCTCCGTCACACTATCTCCCCTATTGACTGGCAAAAATGTTTTACCCTGACGCACAAATTGTCCATAGCCACCAAGACCCAGGAGAAGGGGTTTAAACTGTTAACAAGATGGTACAGATGTCCATCATCTCTTCACCACTTCAATCCGGAGGTGTCGGATGCCTGCTGGCGGTGCCTCAGCTCCCGAGGAACCATGCTCCACATCTGGTGGGAGTGCCCTCCTGTGCGGAGGTACTGGCAGCGGATTTTCACACTCTACTGCAAATTGATGGCGACCTCTATCCACCCTTCACCTGAGGTGGCTCTCTTGTCTATTCTCCCTGGATCATTTAAATCCATCAGAAATGATGTCTTGCGACACTTTCTGGCGGCGGTCAGGGTAGTGATTCCCCGTCATTGGAGAACGGCAACCATGCCTTCCCTGGGAGATTGGGCTGTTGAGGTGGACCGAATTAGGGACCTGGAACGCCTGGTGGCGGAGGAAAATGACAAAAGTGAACAGTTCTCTCTCACATGGACTTCGTGGTCCGTGTTTCGGTACCCCTCGGAGTTTATCTCTTGGGCGGAGTGTGCCCTAGACGAGACCACTCTCGGACCTTGATGGAGTGATTCTGATCCCTGTCCCCTATCTGTGTACCCCTACTATTTGCCCCTGACTCTGACTCTTTCTCTTTTCTCTACACATAAATACACCTCTAAGAACCCAGTAGGATAACGTACCAGGGCTTCAATTTACCTACTACCTATAACCCATTGAGTGACCCTACTTCATACTCTCCAAATAGGTTTGTGTATACTTTCATCTGATGGTACTTAGCCCTGATCTGTTCTGACACACATGATGCCTGTTGAGGATGTATCCTATCAATGTTTGTAATGTTTAAGACAATGTATGTCTTTTTCTGTCGTTTCCTTGCATAAACAAATAAAATAAGATTGAATTAAAAATCGTTACTACCCCACAGCCTACCACTCTAAGTACACAGAGGCTAAAGCTAGAGGAGTGACCATCCTCATCTCGGCCAGGTTGCCCTGGAAGCTTATAGATTATCAGACTGACATGGAGGGCCGCTACCTATACCTGAAGGGCCTAATTGGAGACAGGAAGATCACCTTGGCGAACTTCTATGCTCCGAACGACCACCTGGACACGTTCCTCAGGAAGCGCATGAACCATCTCATGCGCTTCTCGGAGGGTCAGCTCATAGTGGGGGGTGACCTGAACATCCCGCTGTTACCGACAGAGGACCTCCTAGATGAAGTGTCCTCTCTCCAGAGACACACGTAAGCGTATCGGCTCCACGCTACACTCTGCCCACATGGTCGACGCCTGGCGCCTTATGCACCCAGGGGAATGTGATTACACTTTTTCTTTTCGAAACCCCACCAGACGTACTCGCGTATTGACTATTTCCTGATACCCCATGGGCAGTTACACGCGGTCGATTTACGTGGTCTGACCACGCCCCGATAGGGATTCGGTACACGTTGTCCGCTGCCTTGACAGGGCAGCGACCTCCGTGGAGACTTAATGAGGGCCTCCTTCAGGACCTGGGAGTCATGGCCGACGTAGATAGGGAGCTGGGCCATTACTTTGCCACAAACAAGACCCCTGGCAGTGACCCTGGGGTGGTCTGGGAGGCCCACAAAGCTGTGATTAGGGGGTCCCTCATCCAACACGGCTCTAGACTGAAACGTGAGCGGACGGCGCAACTGGACCTGCTCTTCGCCAAACTGCGGACCCTGGAGGCAGCCCATAAGGCAGCCCCGTCCACATAACTGGGGCTGGACCTAAACACTGTCTGGTCACAGATAACAGACCACCTCCAATTTAAGGCCAAAGCGGCGATTCAGATCTGCCGCAGGAAATCATACGAGTCGGGCAACAAGTGTGGGAGACTCCTGGCCCGAACGCTGCAGGCACAGCGAACGGCTTCCTACATACCTCACATCCTGACCGCTACCGGGCAAAAGGCATACCTACCGCAACATATCACACAGGAATTCAGGACCTTCTACAGCTCCCTTTACAATCTACCTGATACACTGTCCCCACCCGCGGGCGCGAGGGAGTACTTAGACCAGTCCTTAATGCCCTCACTGCCGGAAGAGACACAGGCCCTACTGGAGGAACCCATTACTCTGCCTGAAATACAAATAGCCCTGAAAAATACTAAGCCAGGCAAAGCTCCGGGCCCTGACGGACTGACCATCATATACTATAAGACCCTTCTACCCACCTTAGGCCAACATATGGTAAATTTGTACAACAGTATCGGGAAAGGGTCGCTCTTTCATAACTTCACGCTGTTGGCACAGATTTCGGTCATACCGAAAGAGGGTAAAGACTCGTGCCTATGCGGGAGCTACCGTCCAATCTCCCTCCTAAACGCAGACCTCAAGATCTTTACCAAGATCTTAGCTGCAAGGCTACAGCAACATCTCCCAAACCTAATCCATCTAGACCAGGTGGGCTTCGTCCCGTCTAGGGAGGCCAGGGACAATACCACCAAGGTCCTCAACCTGCTCCACATAGCGGTTCAAGGCAAGACGCCATGCGTCTTCCTTGGAACTGATGCGGAAAAAGCGTTCGATCGGATCAATTGGGGATTTCTGTTCGCCACGTTGAAGCATATAGGGTTAGGAGAGACTATGTTAAACTGGGTGTCTGCTGCCTACACGACATCGATGGCCAGGGTGAGGGCGAACGGGGTACTGTCTGAGGCGTTTCCAATTAAGAATGGGACTAGACAGGGCTGCCCCCTATCGCCCCTACTATTTGCCTTGACCCTGGAGCCCTTCCTCTGCCACGTCCGTCTGAACCCAGACATAACGGGTGTAGGAGCTAAAGGAACGCAGTATAAGGTGACGGCGTACGCGGACGATCTGATGTTCTCCCTTACGAATCCCACGATCTCCCTTCCCAACCTTCTAAAAGAATTCAACGCTTACGGCCCTCTATCCAATCTAAAGATTAACTTTACCAAGTCAGAAGCTATGGGCATAGGGATAGCGCCACGCCAACTTCAGCAACTCAGAGACGGCTTTAATTTAAAATGGACTGACACAGCCCTGAGATATCTGAGCACTCTCATACCCACGACGATATCCAAATTATTTGCACTTAAATTTCCACCCCTTTTGAAGATGGTCCAGGGACTTTTGGACGGATGGGACATTTGTGGCTCGGCCGCTGTAACATCCTCAAAATGTCGATACTCCCCAAATTCCTCTACCTTCTATAGGCCCTCCCGATATCTGTCCCTGGGAAATATTTCAGGCAGGTCCATGCGGCTTTCACCCGGTTCCTCTGGGCTGGGAAACACCCACGCCTGAATAGGAAATTACTCTGCCTCCTGAAACTGCACGGCGGTCTGGCACTGCCGGATATCCGAACATACTACCACGCAACACAGTAGGCTCCTGGACTGGTGCAGACACAGGGACACCAAACTGTTGACACGCCTCGAACAAGACCAAAGTGACATTCCCCTTCATAGATCTCCCTGGTGCCATTCAGCATTGCCCTCGTTACTCAAACGACACCCCCTGATAGGCACTACCGCGAGCGTTTGCTCGAAACTGCTGACTCGGCCTTCCCTCTCATCCCCAACATCCCCTTTGAGACCAGTGGTGGGGCACCTCGGGTTCACCTCGGGGTTACATGACAGGAGATTTCTTACATTACGAGAGGCGGGGCTCTACCAGGCGTCTCACTTTAGTGTTCAGGGGAGGTGGAGGACACACATGGAACTGTCAGACCCAAGAGGCTTGTGCAGACTGGACTTCATGAGAGCCCTACAGCTCAGCCACTTCCTTGCTAGCCTCCCATCACCCCCCAATGACGAGCGTCAGCCCATTACGTCCCTAGAAGAACTATGCATGGAGTCAGGGACGATCCAACATACGCTTTCCCAGACCTATACCATATTGATTGAACCACCGGGACCCTACCCCATTCCATGCCTTTCTAGGTGGGAAAGGGACTTTGACTGTCGCTTCTCTGACAATAGGAAGCAGCATATACTTAGGTTTACTCACAAATCCTCCCTGTGCACCAGGGCCCAGAAAACCAACTATAAGCTCCTTACGAGAACCCCCTCCCTCCTACACAAATTGTTTCCTACAACCACAGATCGTTGCTGGCGATGCCAGGAGGGGGAGGGTACCCTTCTGCACATCTTCTGGTCTTGTCCAAGGCTGCGGAGCTTCTGGGGGGAGGTCCGACGCATAACACAGAATTCCACTGACCGCACTGTACCGGATGAGCCGGCCTACTTCCTCCTACATGCGAATGACACGCCTGCAAAGGTCTATAAAAAAATTGGTAGTCCGCCACCTTCTCGACGCAGCCAAGGCCTGCATCCCCCTCAACTGGAAGTCCCCGACCCCACCGTCTATTGCCCAGTGGCTCCACAGGGTCGATGACATTAGCCACATGGAAGACCTGATCCTAACTAGTCAGCACAGACAGGAGACATACTCCAGGACTTGGCAGCTGTGGAATATTTTCAAATATTCTGATGGACAATCCCTTAGAGGGGTTGAGCTACCTACTTGACGTCCTACCCGCCCCCCCCCACTTCATTCAAGATACTCGCTCATTGACGGCTTACGACGCTCTGATGGCCCATGGGGGTCTTAGCACACCCATGGGATAGTCACCCTAACCCAGGCACACGTATACCCACCCCCCTTACTATCCCCCCCCACATCCCTTAATTCCTTTCTCCTTCTCCTCCTCTCTGCTTTCCCCGCTTCTACTTTTTTCTGGGTTCTACCCAGATTTTTCCTTTTCTGGGTACTATACCCCTTGTTTCTGTCTTGTCTTTGATAAACTGGAAAACTAGAGGGGAGGCTGTATCCACGAGACTCGAACACTCTCCTGTCTTCATACCCCAGACGTATCTATTCATATCTGCTATAGCTAGGAACATTGCAGCCCTGAAGTAGCCCTACCTTCTTCGGGAGGTATTCTCGCGCAGGTCTCACATAGCAATCCAGCGCTACTGGGGAATCTGTTTCTCTGTGTTTCACACTGCATTACTGTATTGTTGTATACGTCATCTATCTGCTGTTGGAGTCCTTGTGGACCAGTTCCTCTGTCATAAATAAAAATAAATAAAAAATCATTGGCTGAAATCAGCTGCCAAACTCGTGCCGTGTCCTTTGGTGGTATTAAATCACTGCTGTTTTTTGTTTTTTGCTAAATAAACAAAAAAAAGGCAAAAAAAACTTGAAAAACGTTTTTTTGTTTTTCTTTGTTTCTGTTATAACATTTTGCAAATAAATAACCTGTTTTTATAAATTTAGGCAAAAGTGTATTCTGCTACATTTTTTGGGTGAAAATTACCCAAATCAGTGTATATTATTAAGTCTGTAGGAAAGTTATAGAGTCCACAAACTGTGGCATATACATCTGAAATGTATTCCTGTACGTCGCTGTGCCTGTAAGAGCCACCCATCTGCAGTACAATGAAGAGGTTAAAGTGATACTAAAAACACACACGGTTTAGTTCACATTTGTTCTTCTTTCTGGATGTGGATGATGGCACTGTAATTATTTTAATAAAGAAAACAACATCTAAGTACCCTTTTCCTAATGGATATCCAGCTGTCACATTACCCAGCTCCTTCCCAGCCTGTCTGCAGGGAAACACAAGCAGTGGTTAAAGGATAAGTTCACCCTTCGTAATGTGTTTACATCCATATTCAGGGTGTAATATGTTATGAACGGACAGGCCCCCGATTCTCCCTTCCCCCCTCTTGCTGCCACAATTTAAAAAAATACGGCTGACGGCTTGTAGTTCATTCTCTCTTCCTGTCATATCGGCTTACCCGTATGGGATGTATGAGCAAGCAGACACACTGGCAGATCTGCTGGAGACCTGCATGGCACCAGTGATCTACTGACCGCTGGTGCAATTCTATACAGGCTCCAAAAAAAAAAAAAAAATGCACATATTTTACCTGCAAAAAAATGTGCATTTTGAAATTTTTTTTTTTTTCTAAAGTGAACTTATTTCTCTTATCGTCCATGGACTGACACAGCCTCTCTTACACTTTACCCGTGGGTTATGTCCCTGCTTGTAGGAGAAGACCTAGGCAGAATGTGAAATGTTATACATACATTCTAAAAAGCCAGAGCTGAACAGCTCCGCCCAGGGGGCGGTCCCTCCTCCCTCCGGACATAACCCTCCCACTGCAGTCAGCAGACCTCAGTTTTTTTCTGCCTAGCAGAAGAAGATGTGGCTCTCTCAGGACCCAGTCTCCTGACCTATTTTTATTCCTTTTTGGAATTTTTTCTTGTTTTATTATTTGATATCTTCTATCAACTGTTGGCTGGGCAACAGGTTGGGTACAAGATATCCTCGTAGTCTTCCCTGTCCGACCATCGAGCGTGCTGATCCTCGCCTTGTGTGCGTGAGACTCAGTTTACGACATGCCCCACGACTCCAGGGGTGGCCGGTGGGCTTTCATGCTCCGCGGTCCTCTCAAGATTAAACAGTCCTGCTGTATCTTTTGTGGTGGACCAGGCCGACAGCTACTCAGTACCGCACTGTGATAGTCCTGTCAGAAACACACCAGTGGGTCCTTTAGGGGACGGGTAAGTAGTCTCTCCTGCCTGCAGGTGAGTACATGCTGTGTTTCTCTGTGTGGGGGATTTTCCCTGTCTCCCCATGTTTTATTGTCACTCTCTGTCACCATTGCTGGCGCTGTGCTGTGTGGGGTGCCTCGGGTCTCCATATCGCTGGGGCTATTTTTTGAGTGTTTTGGGGGCCTGGGCGCCGTTCGGCGCCATGTTTGTTTGGTGGCCATCTTGCCGTGGATCGCCTGAGCACATTGCGGCGGCCATTTTCTTGAAGCCGTGCGCTTTTTAAACACTTGTTTGGCCTCTATCGCTGCTGGGAACGGCGCAAATCTCCTCACACTCTCCTCTCAGCTCACTCACGCTGATACAGCGCGGCACAGAGAGGGACAAGGCAGCGGAACCGAGCGGTCCTGGTCCGGGTTGGTGAGTCCCCTGGGCATCGCCCTACTCAGTCAGCACAGCCTGTGGGTAGACTTTTTTTCTGAGGAGTCTCAGAGAGGGACAATATGGAGTCAGTGTCACCAGCTTCCCCTTACATGTCAGAGGCAACAGGCAGTGCTCCAGCACTACCCTTTAAAGGTGGTAGACTTTTCAGTGCTGCTCTGGATGACATCATCAAGGATGTCACGGGAGGTAAAAGCACTCTTCTTCCTCAGACTATCAAGGGTAAGGAGACCCGCCGAAAATTGGGTCCTTCCTTTCCAGCAAAAAAGGTTTTTTTCGTCAGTCAGAGTCCACCGGTAAGCCCTCCCAGACTGACAACAGTGCGGCTGGTAGACACAAGCGCCCTTGGGTGCGTAAGACGAACAAAGCGGCTCCCAAGCCCGCCTCCGTGTGAAGTCTTGTCCCCGCCAGACTTTGGGGTGGGGGGGACGACTTTGCATGTTCACGGATCGGTGGACCTCCCGGATCTCCGACCGGTGGGTGTGCGAGGTGGTCACCTCAGGATACAGGATAGAGTTCCGTTCCTGGCCCCCAGACAGATTCTTTCCCTCAAATCTCCCTCTCCTTCCTGCCCATCGGGCAGCCCTCTTAGGGGCTGTACAGGATTTGATCAGGTGCGGAGTGATTGTGTCGGTTCCGTCACAGGAGAGGTTTCAGGGGTTCTACTCGAATCTGTTGGTTGTCCCCAAAAAGGACGGGGTTTGGCCAATCCTGGACCTCAAGGCCCTGAATGCCTTTGTGAAGGTGCAAAAATTCCGCATGGAATCCATTCGCACGGTGATCGCTACACTCTATCAGGGGGATTTTCAGGCGTCCTTGGACATCAAGGACGCCTACTTGCATGTTCCGATCTGTGCAAGTTACCAGAAGTTTCGGCGCTTAGCGATCAGCGAAGTCCACTATCAATGTTTGGCTCTTCCCTTTGGCCTAGCCTCGGCACCAAGGTGCTTGCTCTGGTTCTAGCTTTGCTGAGACAGCGAGGCATTGCTATCATGAGCTATCTGGACGATCTTCTTCTAAGAGAAGACAATGGCTCAGAATTAGAAGAAAGTGTGACTATCGTCAGTCAGACCCTCAGGGACTTCAGGTGGCTCCTGAACATTCTGAAGTCGGTCCTGGTCCCGACTCAGCGTTTGGAGTATCTAGGTCTGATCCTGGACTCCTTGGAGGTGAAGGTATTCCTACCCCCGGAGAAGTTACTGACACTTTAGTCTGCAGTGCGGGTACTGACGTCCCGAAAATGGTCGTCAATCCGTTTTTGCATGAGAGTCCTGGGACTCATGGTGGCCTCGTTCGAGGCCGTTCCGTATGCCCAATCACATACACGGGCATTACAGAAAGAGATCCTGTCCACTTAGGACAAATCCCCGTTGTCCTTGGATCTTCAGATCCAGGTGAGTCACCCAGTCAGGGCGTCCCTGGCGTGGTGGTTGAGGTCCCCGGCACTTTGGTCCGGGAAGTCGTTCCTCCCCATCCAATGGACGGTGATCACGACGAACGCCAGCCCAAGGGCTTTGGATTCCGGACGAAGCCCGTTTACCGATCAGTGTTCTGGAAATATGGGCAATCAGACTATGCCTCTCCTCGTGGTCGGAGAAATTACAGGGTCGCTCCCTCAGGATCCAGTCGGACAACGCTGCGGCGGTGGCGTATGTCAACCATCAAGGGGGGACTCGGAGCTCAGCTGCGGCTTCCGAGGTCGCCCGCATCCTAAGGTGGACCGAAAAAAGCGTGCCGGCTCTGTTGGCTGTCTACATTCCGGGTGTAGACAATTGGCAGGCGGACTATCTGAGTCGCCAGACGCTGGACCAGGGAGAGTGGTCCTTGCACCCGGAGGTCTTTCAACTCCTTTGCCGATGGTGGGGCACGCAGGATGTGGACCTGATGGCCTCTCGACTCAATCGCAAGGTGTCGAGGTTTGTGGCCAGGTCCAGGGATCCTTGGGCGGATGCGTTGGTGGCCACATGGGGTCATTATCCCCTGATATATGTTTATCCTCTGCTGCAGCTGCTCCCTCGCCTGCTGCGCAGGGTGGCGTCCGAGGGGATTCCAGTGATCCTCATTGCTCCGGATTGGCCTCAGTGTCATTGGTACGCCGATCTGGTACGTCTCGTCGCGGACGTTCCTTGGCGGTTGCCAATAAGGGAGGACCTTCTGTCTCAAGGTCCTATATTTCATCCTGCTTTACAGTCTCTGGCTTTAACGGCATGGCTATTGAAAGCCAGGTGCAGAGAGACCGAGGTCTCTCGGATTCGGTAATTTCGACCATGTAAGGGCACGGAAGTCTTCCTCCAGAAAGATCTATCACCGTACCTGGAAAGCTTACATCGCAGAAAAATTTAATTTCTAAAGGAAAAAATGTCATTTCAAATTACTTTCGGCTATAATGTATTGCCCGTTTCTGGCAATATACATTAAATAATCATTGAAAAAATAGGCGTGGGTTCCCCCCAGTCCATACCAGGCCCTTCAGGTCTGATATGGATTTTAAGGGAAATCTCGCGCCAAAATAAAAAAAATTGAAAGGGGGGGCAGAGAGCACCCCCCTCCTGAACCATACCAGGCCACATGCCCTCAACATGGGGAGGGTGCTTTGGGGTCTCATCCCCACAACCCTTGCCCGGTGGTTGTGGGGGGGCTTATCGGATGGACATCCCACGATGTCCATCCATCTTTAAACACGGCACCCGGATCTGAAAATAGAAGAAAATAAATACTCTGCCTCGATGGGAGGAGTCCTGCCGACTGCTGTCTTTTCGCAGTGAAAGCTGTTATATAGGCAAGGGCGGGGTGACCCAGTTATGTAAACAGGTGATCCCGCCCCTCTGATGTCACATGATGTCAGAGGGGGCGGGGTCACCCGGTTATGTCACCGGGTGGCCCCGCCCTTGCCTATATAACAGCTGTCTCAGCCAAGAGACAGCAGTCGGCGGGATGCCTCCCACTGAGGCAGAGCTTTTTTTTTTTTTTCGGGGTTCGGCCGCCATGAATTGAAGAGGGATGGACATCGCAGGACACTTTTATTGTCTCCTGTCGTTTTTACATTTTTTACACTTTTTTTGGTGAATGGGTAGGGGTACAGATTCCGATACGCCCCCCGCCCGCAGACCTCCACAACCACCGAGCAAGGCTGCACCACCAAATTCAGGACGTGTGCCAAACATGGAACATGGGTCAAGTGTCCCTTTCGGAGGGCAGAGAGAAGGTTGGTGCCATTGTCCCATACAACCATTGCTCGCTAAAGCTGGCATGGTGTCAACTGTCAACCACCTCTGAGCCTGCCCCTGCAGAGCTGACAGAATCTGCCCCAGTGTGGTGCCTGTCCCCTACGCAGACCAACTAAAGCACCGCATGACATCTTTTAGCCTGACTGCTTGCGTAGCCCCTTGAACGCTTACAAAGCACTTCTGGTTCAGAGGACAATGCTGCAGAAGAGGCCATAGAAGAAGAAGAAGAAGAGGAGGGGGTGTGGCAGAATTACCACCAGATTTTTGGAGGCGTGGTGGCAGAACAAGCTCCAACAACACTGAACCCTGTCCTGCATCCTTCCCAGCTGCCAGCAGATACCCAGTGTGCCATGAAGGAAAGGTAACATCCCTGCCCATGCCTGCTGGACCATGAGTCAGCAGTAATATGAACCTTACTGCTGACTGCCCTGTCCAACAAGGCCAAAACATTGCCTTCCACATGACGGTAGAGAGCCGAAATGGCCTTACGTGAAAAGAAATTCAGTTTTGGAACCTGCCACTGTGGTACAGTACATTACACAAATTCACGAAAGGGGGCAGAGTCTACCAGCTGAAAAGGCAGCCGTTGCAGTGCTAGCAATTTGGCCAAGCTAGCATTTAGACACTGAGCATGTGGATGGCTGGGCCCAAATTTCTTTTTACAATTTAGCAACTGGGGTAGGGAAATTTTCCTGCTGAAATCAACTGGTGGTGTACTGCTAGCAGATTGGCTGCAAGTACTTGTGACACCTATTGCTATACCTTCATTCCTCTCAGTGCAGGTTTTTGAGAGGACTGTAGGTATAGTAGTTTTAGAGTTTGCAGATGAGGAGCAAGGAGAAGTCCACCTTTTTCTATTATGTGGGTCTTTCGGTTGCTGTTGCCAACGGACTGCATGGACATCATATGTCTGGTCAAGCATGTGGTGCCAAAGCGGCTGCTGTTCTGGCCACGCTTGATCTGCTTCAGACATAGGTTACAAACAGCAACGGTGCGATCTGCTGCACACGTGTCAAAAGAGGCCCACACCAATGAACTTTTAAAAGTCAGTGGGGAGTCAGCAGCGCCCTGCACCTGCAGAGCTCTGTGGTGTGATGCAATAGGGTGGATGCCCTTAAGCTGCCCCCTGGTGGAATCCTGCCTCATTGGAGTTGTGCCTCATCCTCCTTTTCCTCACTTTCCTCCTCTCTTCTCTCAGGCACCTAAGTATAGTCCGTGATCTCATCATCCCCTCCCTCCTCGTCACTGGAGCAAACTTGGCAGTATGCTGCAGCTGGGGGAACATGACTGCCAGTTTCTTTTCCTTCTGTGGCACCCCCTCTCTCTAGGTACAGGGAGTGCAGTGCCCAAAGAAGCACGGTTTGCCAGTTGCTGTGGTTTGATGCGCTGATCACCGGAAGGTTGCTGGAACAAGCAAGATGCACCGTAGGGCAGGTGTACTTGCGGAGTACCAGGTGAACTTGGCAGATGGACAATCCTGAAACAGAACCAGGAGCCAGGCCGGGGGTCACGCATGGTAAATCAGTCAATGTGAGTTTCAGGTAGCAGAACTGGAACAAGCTGCGGTCATACACGGTGAGACAGGTTGCAGCAGAGTAGGTGAGGTGTAGTAAACAGCAGTGTACATTTAGCCAGAAGTAGGGCAGTTTTATTTAGGAGTTCTTGGCCTAAAAAGTCTATGCCTAACTTTTATTTTATTTGTGAAGGTAGTGAGTGTTATAATGTGTTTTACTACAAGAATTAAGAGACTTCAGGTGACACAACAGTGTAGAAATTGACCAGGAGCAAGAAACTAGGCCCAAAGCTATACAGAGAACGCAGGCTAGGGCTTTACTGCAACATTACCATACTGCACAGGATACAACGGTGTACGTTTAGCCAGCAGTAGGGCAGTTTTAATTAGGAGTTCTTGGCCTAACAAGTCTATGCCTAACTTTTATTTTATCTGTGGAGATAGTGAGTGATAT
This sequence comes from Rana muscosa, assembly GCA_029206835.1. Taxonomy (NCBI): domain Eukaryota; kingdom Metazoa; phylum Chordata; class Amphibia; order Anura; family Ranidae; genus Rana; species Rana muscosa. Next base: position 854,139,303 of record CM055121.1, on the reverse strand, counting down.
ACAGGTCCTTCTCAAAAAATTAGCATATTGTGATAAAGTTCATTATTTTCTGTAATGTACTGATAAACATTAGACTTTCATATATTTTAGATTCATTAAACACAACTTGAAGTAGTTCAAGCCTTTTCTTGTTTTAATATTGATGATTTTGGCATACAGCTCATGACAACCCAAAATTCCTATCTCAAAAAATTAGCATATCATGAAAAGGTTCTCTAAACGAGCTATTAACCTAATCATCTGAATCAACTAATTAACTCTAAACACCTGCAAAAGATTCCTGAGGCTTTTAAAAACTCCCAGCCTGGTTCATTACTCAAAACCGCAATCATGGGTAAGACTGCCGACCTGACTGCTGTCCAGAAGGCCATCATTGACACCCTCAAGCAAGAGGGTAAGACACAGAAAGAAATTTCTGAACGAATAGGCTGTTCCCAGAGTGCTGTATCAAGGCACCTCAGTGGGAAGTCTGTGGGAAGGAAAAAGTGTGGCAGAAAACGCTGCACAATGAGAAGAGGTGACCGGACCCTGAAGAAGATTGTGGAGAAGGACCGATTCCAGACCTTGGAGGACCTGCGGAAGCAGTGGACTGAGTCTGGAGTAGAAACATCCAGAGCCACTGTGAACAGGCGTGTGCAGGAAATGGGCTACAGGTGCCGCATTCCCCAGGTCAAGCCACTTTTGAACCAGAAACAGCGGCAGAAGCGCCTGACCTGGGCTACAGAGAAGCAGCACTGGACTGTTGCTCAGTGGTCCAAAGTACATTCGGAAATCAAGGTGCCAGAGTCTGGAGGAAGACTGGGGAGAGGGAAATGCCAAAATGCCTGAAGTCCAGTGTCAAGTACCCACAGTCAGTGATGGTCTGGGGTGCCATGTCAGCTGCTGGTGTTGGTCCACTGTGTTTTATCAAGGGCAGGGTCAATGCAGCTAGCTATCAGTAGATTTTGGAGCACTTCATGCTTCCATCTGCTGAAAAGCTTTATGGAGATGAAGATTTCATTTTTCAGCACGACCTGGCACCTGCTCACAGTGCCAAAACCACTGGTAAATGGTTTACTGACCATGGTATTACTGTGCTCAATTGGCCTGCCAACTCTCCTGACCTGAACCCCATAGAGAATCTGTGGGATATTGGGAAGAGAAATTTGAGAGACGCAAGACCCAACACTCTGGATGAGCTTAAGGCCGCTATCGAAGCATCCTGGGCCTCCATAACACCTCAGCAGTGCCACAGGCTGGTTGCCTCCATGCCACGCCGCATTGAAGCAGTCATTTCTGCAAAAGGATTCCCGACCAAGTATTGAGTGCATAACTGAACATAATTATTTGAAGGTTGACTTTTTTTGTATTAAAAACACTTTTCTTTTATTGGTCGGATGAAATATGCTAATTTTTTGAGATAGGATTTTTGGGTTTTCATGAGCTGTATGCCAAAATCATCAATATTAAAACAAGAAAAGGCTTGAACTACTTCAGTTGTGTGTAATGAATCTAAAATATATGAAAGTCTAATGTTTATCAGTACATTACAGAAAATAATGAACTTTATCACAATATGCTAATTTTTTGAGAAGGACCTGTAATGTAAGGTGGTTTAGGTGCACACTGATCTCCAGGGCTGGACTGGGACAAAAATTTGGCCCTGGACTTCATCCAGACCGGCCCACTTTAATTCAATAAAATGCTGCCCCCCACCCCGCCCAAAAAATCACACCCACCAAAAGGCCCCTACATCCATTATTGTATATCATGAGAGGGTGAGAGAGAGGGTAATGATAGAGAGAGGGGGATGGTTGAGTGAGAGGGGGTGGGTGAGAGAGGGCGGTGAGATTAAGAGAGAGGGAGTGAGTGTAAAAGAGAGGGGGTGAGTGTAGGACCCCTTTCACACTGAGGCGTTTTTCAGGCGCTTTTGGGCTAAAAATAGTGCCTGTAAAGCGCCTGAAAAACGCCTCTGCTGCAGTCCCAGTGTGAAAGTCCGAGTGCTTTCACACTGGGGCGCTGCCAGGGCGTTAAAAAAAGTCCTCCAAGCAGCATCTTCGGTGCGGTGAAGGAGCGGTGTACACTGACATTGAAATGAATGGCTGAGAGACAGGGGGGCTGAGAGACAGGGGGAGCTTCGAGACGAGGGGGGCTGAGAGGCTGAGAGACAGAGAGGGGAGCTGACAGAGAGGGGAGCTGAGAGACAGAGGGGGAGCTGAGAGACAGAGGGGGCTGAGAGACAGAGGGGGAGCTGAGAGACAGAGGGGGCTGAGAGACAGAGGGGGCTGAGAGACAGGGGGGCTGAGAGACAGGGGGAGCTGAGAGACAAGGAGAGCTGAGAGACAGAGAGGGGAGCTGAGAGATAGAGAGGGGAGCTGAGAGATAGAGAGGAGGAGAGCTGAGAGATAGAGGAGGGGTCTGAGAGATAGGGAGATGAGAGACAGAAGGAGGGAGCTGAGAGACAGAGGGGGAGCTGAGAGACAGAGGGGGCTGAGAGACAGAGGGGGCTGAGAGACAGGGGGAGCTGAGAGACAAGGAGAGCTGAGAGACAGAGAGGGGAGCTGAGAGATAGAGAGGGGAGCTAAGAGATAGAGAGGAGGAGAGCTGAGAGATAGAGGAGGGGTCTGAGAGATAGGGAGCTGAGAGACAGAAGGAGGGAGCTGAGAGACAGAGGGGGAAGCTGAGAGACAGAGGAGGGGTCTGAGAGACAGAGGGGAGAGCTGAGAGACAGAGGGGGGAGCTGAGAGATAGAGGAGGGGGCTGAGAGACAGTGGGGGCTGAGAGATAGAGGAGGGGTCTGAGAGACAGAGGAGGGGTCTGAGAGACAGAGGAGGGGTCTGAGAGACAGAGGGGGGAGCTAAGAGACAGAGGGGGGAGCTAAGAGACAGAGGGGGGAGCTGAGAGACAGAGGCGGGAGCTGAGAGACAGAGGGGGAGCTGAGAGACAGAGGGGGGAGCTGAGAGACAGGGGGAGCTGAGAGACAGAGGGGGGCTGAGAGACAGATAGGGGAGCTGAGAGATAGAGGAGGGGTCTGAGAGACAGAGGAGGGGTCTGAGAGATAGGGGGCTGAGAGACAGGGGGAGCTGAGAGACAGAAGGAGGGGGCTGAGAGACAGGGGGAGCTGAGAGACAGAAGGAGGGAGCTGAGAGACAGAGGGGGAAGCTGAGAGACAGAGGGGGGAGCTGAGAGACAGGGGGGAGCTGAGAGACAGAGGGGGAGCTGAGAGACAGAGGGGGGAGCTGAGAGACAGCTGAGGGGTCTGAGAGACAGAGGGGAGAGCTGAGAGACAGAGGGGGGAGCTGAGAGATAGAGGAGGGGGCTGAGAGACAGAGGGGGGCTGAGAGACAGAGGAGGGGGCTGAAAGAGGGGGGACCGAGAGACAGAGGGGGGACTGAGAGACAGAGGGTGCAGAGAGACAGAGGGGAGGGCTGAGACAGACCACATAACACTGTCCCTTTCTGCAGTCCCTCCTCTGCTCACTTCCGCGCTGTCTCAGTGTTCTGGCATGAAAAACGCCCACTGAGCCATCAGCCCATCGAGAAACTCCCGGTAGTCCCGATGGCCAGTCCATCCCTGCTGATCTCGCACTTAGTATCTTCTTTCAAAGTATACAGCTGTGTGCTGCAAACAAAAGGTAGCTCCAAGAACAAAGGGTCAGTAGCAAAGGAATGCTGCACTTTGAGCACTCAAACTTAAAAAAAAAAAAGAAGAAAACTCTATAAATATAAAATAAACCCCAAAATAATACCCCCTGAAAGCCCTTTTTTACGGGAAGCCATGACAAAAAAAGTTTACTATGAATGGGACTGCAGCTAAAAGTAACCATACAAAATAAAATGAAAAAAAAAAAAAACCCTGTTGCCAATTTCAGCTCTTTGTAACTACAGCAGCGAAACAAGTCATAGCAAAAGCTTGGAAAACGGATTCACTTATGCCCTGTACACACGATCAGTTTTTCTGACAGGAAAAACGTTTTTTTTAGCAGGAAAACTGCACAAAATGGTCTTGCATACACACGGCCACACAAATCTTGTCTGAAATTCCAAACATCAAGAACGCGGTGACGTACAACATATACGACGACCCAAGATCATTAAAGTTCAATAGGCAGTTTGGCTCTTCTGCTTGATTCTGAGCATGCGTGTTTTTTTTTGCGTTGTAATTGCATACAGACGACCATAGGAATTTTTCCTGTCACGAGAATAGAGAACCTGCTCTCAATCTTTTCTTGGCAGGAATTCTGACAAAAAATGTGTGATGGAGCATACACACGGTCGGAATTCCTGACAAAAAGCTCACATCACACTTTTCTTGTCGGGAAAACTGATTGTGTGTACAAGGCCTTAGTAATTTTTCAGTCAAACAAAGAGTTACCCAATCCCTGATCCATGCAAAAACAGAAGCTATCTATCCTGATAACGTATCGAAATTTGAAACCATGGACTGAACATTTCCTACCACCAGGCTTTGATATTTCGTTATTACTTCCTTAAAGGGGTTGTAAAGGTTCATTTTTTATTTTCTAAATAGGTTCCTTTAAGCTAGTGCATTGTTGGTTCACTTACCTTTTCCTTTGATTTACCTTCTAAATGTTTTTTTTCTGTGTCTGAATTTCTCACTTCCTGTTTCTCCTCACTAAACTTCACACCATCATCCGAGTGGTGTTTAGTCAGCCAGAACAGCTTACTGAACAGCTTACTGAGGAGGAACAGGAAGTGAGAAATTCAGACAAAGAAAACAAAGAAAAAAAATATTTAGAAGGGAAATCAAAGGAAAAGGTAAGTGAACCAACAATGCACTCGCTTAAAGGAACCTATTTAGAAAATAAAAAACGAACCTTTACAACCCCTTTAAGGTCTCACAATATATTACACATGATATTACTTAACTCATTTTCAACATTCTAGACAAGAAACCCCCCCTCTGGAGACATACCCCATTCCTCATCCTCTCGTTCCCCTTTCTAGGTATTAACTCAAACTTACCCTTCTTTATAGACTAGTCTCTCTTTTTATTGTGGGTGACTTACGGGATAGTTGGGATTATTGCCTACATCTCCAGATAATGCCAAGCCATTTTGCAGGAACTTGGACCTGGAAAAACCTACTTTCTTCCCCTAACTATCCTGTATCATTTTTAAATTACCACCTCATAAAAATTTTGACTTTCCTTGACCTTTATACAAAACCATTCTTACACTACTTTACTTCATTATTTTTGTTCTTCATGTTTAATATTATGAACAAAACTTTCACAACTTTAGAAACATGTTACTTAAAATACAGGTCCTTCTCAAAAAATTAGCATATTGTGATAAAGTTCATTATTTTCTGTAATGTACTGATATACATTAGACTTTCATATATTTTAGATTCATTACACACAACTGAAGTAGTTCAAGCCTTTTCTTGTTTTAATATTGATGATTTTGGCATACAGCTCATGAAAACCCCAAAATCCTATCTCAAAAAATTAGCATATTTCATCCGACCAATAAAAGAAAAGTGTTTTTAATACAAAAAAAGTCAACCTTCAAATAATTATGTTCAGTTATGCACTCAATACTTGGTCGGGAATCCTTTTGCAGAAATGACTGCTTCAATGCGGCGTGGCATGGAGGCAACCAGCCTGTGGCACTGCTGAGGTGTTATGGAGGCCCAGGATGCTTCGATATCGGCCTTAAGCTCATCCAGAGTGTTGGGTCTTGCGTCTCTCAACTTTCTCTTCCCAATATCCCACAGATTCTCTATGGGGTTCAGGTCAGGAGAATTGGCAGGCCAATTGAGCACAGTAATACCATGGTCAGTAAACCATTTACCAGTGGTTTTGGCACTGTGAGCAGGTGCCAGGTCGTGCTGAAAAATGAAATCTTCATCTCCATAAAGCTTTTCAGCAGATGGAAGCATGAAGTGCTCCAAAATCTCCTGATAGCTAGCTGCATTGACCCTGCCCTTGATAAAACACAGTGGACCAACACCAGCAGCTGACATGGCACCCCAGACCATCACTGACTGTGGGTACTTGACACTGGACTTCAGGCATTTTGGCATTTCCCTCTCCCCAGTCTTCCTCCAGACTCTGGCACCTTGATTTCCGAATGACATGCAAAATTTGCTTTCATCCGAAAAAAGTACTTTGGACCACTGAGCAACAGTCCAGTGCTGCTTCTCTGTAGGCCAGGTCAGGCGCTTCTGGGGAATGCAGCACCTGTAGCCCATTTCCTGCACACGCCTGTTTACGGTGGCTCTGGATGTTTCTACTCCAGACTCAGTCCACTGCTTCCGCAGGTCCTCCAAGGTCTGGAATCGGTCCTTCTCCACAATCTTCTTCAGGGTCCGGTCACCTCTTCTCGTTGTGCAGCGTTTTCTGCCACACTTTTTCCTTCCCACAGACTTCCCACTGAGGTGCCTTGATACAGCACTCTGGGAACAGCCTATTCGTTCAGAAATTTCTTTCTGTGTCTTACCCTCTTGCTTGAGGGTGTCAATGATGGCCTTCTGGACAGCAGTCAGGTTGGCAGTCTTACCCATGATTGCGGTTTTGAGTAATGAACCAGGCTGGGAGTTTTTAAAAGCCTCAGGAATCTTTTGCAGGTGTTTAGAGTTAATTAGTTGATTCAGATGATTAGGTTAATAGCTCGTTTAGAGAACCTTTTCATGATATGCTAATTTTTTGAGATAGGAATTTTGGGTTGTCATGAGCTGTATGCCAAAATCATCAATATTAAAACAAGAAAAGGCTTGAACTACTTCAGTTGTGTGTAATGAATCTAAAATATATGAAAGTCTAATGTTTATCAGTACATTACAGAAAATAATGAACTTTATCACAATATGCTAATTTTTTGAGAAGGACCTGTATAATATCCATAAATGAACCTTAAATGCTTTTATTTTGTATTTGTACTTCAGATATGATATAAGAGAAACTCCATTATTATTATTTCTTATTCCTCTATGTATTGTATAACCATGAATGTTGTTATCTCAAAATCTATGTTAAATCTTGTAAATGAAAAATAAAAATGTTTGAAACAAAAAAAAAAACACAATAATAGGAACATAAAGAAGTAGCAAAGGAGTTGATTGCCCAAAGAGCTAACAATGAGAATTAAGGTACAGTTTCCTAAATGATCCTGGTCTTTCCCTATGCTGTCTGTCACCTTTTCTAACCTTTCCCACCAGCCTCTTCCAATTCACTGAGACTATGGCTACCCTGTGCCCTCCTTTTGTAGGGAGGGGTTGGCTTTTCCAAAGGCTGCCTTATTGGCCCTTCTAATCCTGCTAATCATAGTTTTAAGGCCATGTGGTGAATTAGTTTTTTTTTTAAATTTTCCTAGAGAATCTGAACATAAATATGCTGGGACCGCGAATCTCAAACCCACAGGATTCACCTCAAACTCATGGCAGCGGCGAATCTGAACCTCATCCCCCAGTGGCTGAATTTATTTTGTTGCTGCTTGATGCTGACCCCAATGATGAAATATGCATATGGGTTCAGACCATATAAAGCAATTGCAGGTTTATATAATGTTTTACACTTTAGGCTGCATTCAAACCTGAACGTTTTGTAGCCCTAAGCCTGAAGCTACAAAACGCTAGAGGGGAAAAATTACATTATTCTCTATGGAGATGGTTCACATCTCCACTCCAAAACGCCTGAAGCCGAACGCCTGAAGCTCAAACAAGTTCCAGACCCTTTTTTGTCGGGCAGATTTGGGCGTTTTAGGAGTCATAGAATGTAATGGAAACGCCCGATTCAAGCGTCTAGCGCAACAACGAGCGTTTCGACGGGCGCAAATTCGCGCGACAAAACGACGGTAAAAACGCTCAAAGCGCTACGCTCAGGTGTGAATGCGGTCTAATGTGATCCTCTCCACAAATATATAATAACAGTAGATCTGTAATAATTTGCATTTAAAGTGAACTTGTAAGAATAAAAATGGTGAAGGCCCATTGGCCATTATCTTTGACTACTACCTAGAGCAGGGGTGTTAAACTCAATTTCATCACGGGCCACATAAGCATTATGGCTGCCCTCAAAGAACCGGTTGTATCGTAAGACTAGATGTCCAACGCACCCTACTCCCCCTTAAATCAGATGTAAAGAGCCCCCTCCCCACCAACCCTTACATCACAGTGCACCCCCCTTGCCTTGTGCTGCTGATGGGAAAAAATTGAGGGGAGAGCTGGGAGGCAGAAAGTGCAGGGTCTGGAGGAGGACTGGAGGTGGGCTGGAGTCAGCTGCCGGAGTCTGCTGAATGCTGAGCCCAGGGAAGATGGAGACAAGGGAGTGCTGGGGCTACACAGAAAAGCGCAGGATCTGGCGGACAAGTTCTGTCATCCTCTTTGCTGCCGACTGCTGGGACAAGGTGGACGTTGAGACGAGGGGGATGCCGTAGCTGCAGGAGAGGTGTGAGGGCTGCATGAAATGGCTTGGCGGGCCAGATTCGGCCCCCGGGCCTTGTGTTTGACACATATGACCCAGAGTTTTATTGACCTGGAACAAACATGCAGCCATGTAAAAGTCTGAGCTCTGGGGCCTGCACTTTTAAAAACAAAACAGCTTGCATACTTCTGTCCTTGCGGATTCCATAATCTGTGCTGGGTTGATAAAGTTGAGTATGGGGAATGCACTCTGGGATTTTAAAACAGGAAGTTGTCCCCTCTGTACAGATATTCAATAAAAGAGTGGCAGCATGTCAGATCACCCATATGACTTGCCACTGAAAGCAGCCACCTTAGAAAATTATTCTGAGCACTATCGATCTTGTTAATCTGGCAACACCAATTTTACAACTTTTAATTACTTTCATGAGTATTTTAGGAAAAAATACAGCAAGTAACTGGAGGGGAAGGGGGGAATATTATTTGACTTTTATCTACAAATAAGAGATTTTTACACTTGAATTTGTGGCCATCAATTAGTTCTTATCTTTATTATGTTATTGGCATTTCAAAAGTTATTTCCTGTCTCTATAAATCTGCAGCTTGTGTCCCTGGAATATAAAGTTTTCTATTATATGGTGACAACGCTATGGGGGTTATTTACGAAAGGCAAATCCACTTTGCGCTACAAGTGCAAACTACATGTGCATAGTGTACTTGGAAGTGCAGTCGCTGTAGATCTGAGGGGGACATGCAAGGAAAATAAAAAACAGCATTTTAGCTTGCACATGATTGGATGATAAAATCAGCAGAGCTTCCCCTCATTTCAGATCTACCCCTCAGATTTACAGCGGCTGCACTTCCAAGTGCAGTTTCAGTGCAATTTAAAGTGCACTTTGCACTTGTAGTTTGCACTTGTAGTGCAAAGTGGATTTGCCTTTTGTAAATAACCCCCTATGTCTACCAATTGTTCACAGGAACATCCAGGTCTATTTATAAAATTTTTGTTGTACGAATGTCAGAAACATTTCTGCAAGTTGAACGAAAGGTCCTATGTATCCTCTGCCCCATCTGGTGGCCAAAATGTAGTATAGTTTTCTAAAATACCCCAATGAGAAAAACACATTTTGGCCACTAGATGGAGCTAATAATACAGGCATTAATCTCTTAGAAAAAATACTGAATATTTTGTACAACTTGTAAGAATGCTTCTGACATTCATGCAACTATTGTTTTAGAAATAGACCCCTATGAGTGAGTGTGGCAATACATATTAAGCAGGCATTGGCCACTGTTCAGAGGATCTGAGAAAGAGAGTGTGACCCTTAAAACAGGTCAGCCACCACCATGTATCATGGCGCGGTGCTGCTGAATGATTCTCTTATGCTGGAAGGAGACTGGAAATTCTGATATAGGAGATTAGCAGCACATAGACTCAAAAATAAAATTAAAAAAGTGAAAACAATATTTTCTAAATAACGTAAAAAAAGGAAATTGTTTATACATGGTACCTTGGCAAAATAAGTGTCTTTCAGTTAGGGTTTACATCTATTTTAAATATTCCCTACATAAATTAACAGAAAAAGACAGAAAATAGAGGGGTCATTGTATTTGAGAGATGTATGAACTGTACATAACACATAGCAATGACTAATTTGCAAGTGACTGATAAATGTTGTCAACACTGGAAACAATGCGCTGTGTGTTTCGTGAAAGGACAGGTGTTGGATTGTTTATTATATGGAAAGCTATGTTTTTACTGCCTCTGTGTTTATCATTATCATTATCACTAGGTATCCTTAACATGCCTGCACATGGAACAATATGTAGTTGATTTCTGAGTCCTATACTTAACATAAAATTCCCTCCAAGTAAGAATTAAGACACTATTACATTTAAGCAACCAGAATATATTACCGAAAAAGGCAAGCAAGCAGGCCTAATGCCCCGTGCACACGAGCGGAAATTCAGTCGGAAAAACCTTGGATGGTTTTTCCGACGGAATTCCACTCAAGCTTGGCTTGCATACACACGGGCACACAAAAGTTCTCGTAACTTTCGACCGTCAAGAACGCGGTGACGTACAACACTACGACGAGGCGAGAAAATTAAGTTCAATGCCTCTGAGCATGCGTCAATTTTTTTCCGCGCATGCGTCGGAATTTTGCGCATCGGAATTGCTACAGACAATCGTAATTTCCGATCGGAAATTTTTCTGTCGGGAAATGTGAGAACCAGCTCTCAATCTTTTGCTGGTGGAAATTCCGACAGCAAAAGTCAGATGGAGCATGCACACGGTCGGAATTTCCGACAAAAAGCTCACATCGGACTTTTGGTGGCAGAATTTCCGACCGTGTGTACACGGCATAAATTATATAAGTACACTATTTCTATCATGTTTAGGATGGTGTAGGAGATGGATAGAACCTTGTATTATTAATTTCTTTGTTGTCTGTGTTTTGTTGGGGAGAATTTTCCTAACTTTCTGTCCCAAAGATACAACAGGAAACAGCCAGGGTGGGAAGGGCAGCTAAAGCAGGCAATTAAGCCCTGACCACAGAACTGAAGCTCACAACACAGGAGGCTGTTCACTTGCCCCAGCCACAATGCTTTACATCACTGCTGCTGCAAACTCAAGGTGGCATGTCAAATTGACAGGTGGCATAGCCTGTCAAACCCAGCTATTCAAGTCAATTGGGCTGAGCTGCAACCGTTAGCCCAAAAAAAAAAAGTGACAGCCTAAATATTTTAATGTTTTCATGCTTATAGTAGAGGAACGAAGTAGCAGACAGAAATTACACTTAGAGCTCTTAATTGAGACAAGTACACACTATACAGAGGGATATGCTTTAATCATATTTCATGTCTGAAGTCTACAACCACTTTAATGCAATTATGTCTAATTAAAAATCTTTCTACAGACATTACATTGGGTGAGCTTTCCTGTTTGCGGAAGAATAATGAGTGAGCTCTGTGGGTGCAGACAATAGTGATCGCCCAATCAAGTTTCGCTTGAGCAAGCTCTGCAAGGGAGCATCATCCGGAGTCATGTAGATGCCTACAAACATACAATCATTCATTGATCGGACCAAAAATGATCAGATCAGGTGAGCATTCTTTAATGTCTTAAAGCGGAGTTCCACCCATTTAAAAGTCAGCAGATACAAAAAGTATAGCTGCTGACTTTTAATAATCAGACACTCACCTGTCCCACGGTCCAGTGATGTAGCCGCCAGAAGCCTCGCTTCTCTCCCCCTCCTCTCTGCGGTACCGGTATTGCAAGTGGGGGTGCCCTGCTGTGGCTTTACAGCCGAGCGCGCACTACGTAGGCACGAGCCGCACTGCACGTTGTGAATGGCCGGGCAATCTTCTGGGACGTGTCCCAGAAGATTGTAGGGAGGGAGGGAGGGGGAGAGGTGGACTGGCGCTGGTGAAGTGAGAGCTGGGTACCTGTGAAAACTAGGTACCCGCCCCCCCCAAAAAAAATGTGGCATGTCAGGGGGTCACAAGAAATTAAAGCGGAAGTTCCAATTTTGGGTGGAGCTCCGCTTTAATACAGGCAGATGTGCCTATCCTCAGGATGCTTGTGAACTTACCACAGCAGTAAAACAGTTTTTCACAAACAAAATATCGGATTTAGAGCCCATTCACACAGGGGCAACACGACTTCCAGCGTGACTTTGGGAGGCAACTTGGACACGACTTGAGAATGAATCACAGCGTGACTCCAGGCAACTTACAAGGCAACTTCAAGTTGCCTCCAGGACAGGCGACTTTCCAGTGGCCAATCAAACAATAATCAGATCTGTGGGAGGGAGGGGTTTGCCTGGAAAAATATTTTTACTTCCTGGAAAGTTGCTTCAGTTAAGACAGGGGATCCGACTTGGAGGCAACTTCCACGGCTCTCATTCACTTACATTGATTTTCTCATGCCGCGCGACTTGAGGCGACTTCAAGTCAGATCCAAAGTCGCCCCTGTGTGAATGGGCTCTTAGGGTTCTATTTATCAATGTGTTCACAATAGATTCACACAACTTCACACATAAATCTTAATATAAAGTGTGTGACTTGGGTGCAAGTTTTGGTGAATATTGGGTGAAAACATTAGGTTTACATAAAACCATTTTATAAAAAAATAGCAAATCAGTCTGAAGTGTCCTTTGCACTGATGACGGCAGTCATATTTGAAAATTCTTGTTCAAATGTTTTTATTATAGTTTCAAAGTTTCAAAAGAACAGTTACAAAGATGTAAGCAACACAGTGGTAACTAACAAGCCTTCAGTAGACATGGATTGATGAAAAAAGTCCAGAATTAATACAAATGGGTGCAAGAATAGTCTAAATAGAAAGCGATATACAGGTCCTTCTCAAAAAATTAGCATATTGTGATAAAGTTCATTATTTTCTGTAATGTACTGATAAACATTAGACTTTCATATATTTTAGATTCGTTAAACACAACTGAAGTAGTTCAAGCCTTTTCTTGTTTTAATATTGATGATTTTGGCATACAGCTCATGACAACCCAAAATTCCTATCTCAAAAAATTAGCATATCATGAAAAGGTTCTCTAAACGAGCTATTAACCTAATCATCTGAATCAACTAATTAACTCTAAACACCTGCAAAAGATTCCTGAGGCTTTTAAAAACTCCCAGCCTGGTTCATTACTCAAAACCGCAATCATGGGTAAGACTGCCGACCTGACTGCTGTCCAGAAGGCCATCATTGACACCCTCAAGCAAGAGGGTAAGACACAGAAAAAAAATTCTGAACGAATAGGCTGTTCCCAGAGTGCTGTATCAAGGCACCTCAGTGGGAAGTCTGTGGGAAGGAAAAAGTGTGGCAGAAAACGCTGCACAACGAGAAGAGGTGACCGGACCCTGAAGAAGATTGTGGAGAAGGACCGATTCCAGACCTTGGAGGACCTGCGGAAGCAGTGGACTGAGTCTGGAGTAGAAACATCCAGAGCCACCGTGAACAGGCGTGTGCAGGTAATGGGCTACAGGTGCCGCATTCCCCAGGTCAAGCCACTTTTGAACCAGAAACAGCGGCAGAAGCGCCTGACCTGGGCTACAGAGAAGCAGCACTGGACTGTTGCTCAGTGGTCCAAAGTACTTTTTTCGGATGAAAGCAAATTTTGCATGTCATTCGGAAATCAAGGTGCCAGAGTCTGGAGGAAGACTGGGGAGAGGGAAATGCCAAAATGCCTGAAGTCCAGTGTCAAGTACCCACAGTCAGTGATGGTCTGGGGTGCCATGTCAGCTGCTGGTGTTGGTCCACTGTGTTTTATCAAGGGCAGGGTCAATGCAGCTAGCTATCAGGAGATTTTGGAGCACTTCATGCTTCCATCTGCTGAAAAGCTTTATGGAGATGAAGATTTCATTTTTCAGCACGACCTGTCACCTGCTCACAGTGCCAAAACCACTGGTAAATGGTTTACTGACCATGGTATTACTGTGCTCAATTGGCCTGCCAACTCTCCTGACCTGAACCCCATAGAGAATCTGTGAGATATTGGGAAGAGAAAGTTGAGAGACGCAAGACCCAACACTCTGGATGAGCTTAAGGCCGCTATCGAAGCATCCTGGGCCTCCATAACACCTCAGCAGTGCCACAGGCTGGTTGCCTCCATGCCACGCCGCATTGAAGCAGTCATTTCTGCAAAAGGATTCCCGACCAAGTATTGAGTGCATAACTGAACATAATTATTTGAAGGTTGACTTTTTTTGTATTAAAAACACTTTTCTTTTATTGGTCGGATGAAATATGCTAATTTTTTGAGATAGGATTTTGGGGTTTTCATGAGCTGTATGCCAAAATCATCAATATTAAAACAAGAAAAGGCTTGAACTACTTCAGTTGTGTGTAATGAATCTAAAATATATGAAAGTCTAATGTTTATCAGTACATTACAGAAAATAATGAACTTTATCACAATATGCTAATTTTTTGAGAAGGACCTGTAGAAGAGCAGGCATCAATAGTACAGCTTTCATTAATGGAGGAGGGGCGAAAAGGATGGCCCAGTCTGCACTCTTGATGATCGTCTGATGCAGGTCCTTGGCTCTATTGGTTGAACTAGATGTGTCTTTTCAGCCAGACTAACTATGTAACTATTAACCACTTGCCGACTGCCGCACTCTGATTTACGTGGGCAGAATGGCTGGATCAGTCAAATGGGCGTACCTGTACATCCCTTTAAATTTGCCGCCTAGCGGGTGTGCGCACGATCGTGTTACGGAGCGGCAGAACAGGGAGATGCCTATGTAAACAAGGCATTTCCCTGTTCTGCCTAGCAACATGACAGGGATCTACTGCTCATCGGGAGCAGTGATCTCTGTCATGTTCTAGTAAGACCATCCCCCCCCACAGTTAGAATCACTCCCTAGGACACACTTAACCCCTTGATCGCCCCCTAGTGTTTAACCCCTTCCCTGCCAGTGTCATTTATACAGTAATCAGTGGCTATTTGTAGCTTTGATCGCTGTATAAATGACAATGGTCCCAAAATAGTGTCCGATGTGTCCACCATAAATGTTGCAGTCCCGATAAAAATTGCAGATCGCCGCCATTACTAGTAAAAAAATAATAATAATAATAATAATAATAATGCCATAAATCTATCCCCTATTTTTTAGACGCTATAACTTTTGTGCAAACCAATCACTATACGCTTATTGCAATTTTTTTAACCAAAAATATGTAGAAGAATACCTATCGGTCTAAACTGAGGAAAAAATTTGTTTTTTTATATATTTTTGGGGGATATTTATTATAGCAAAAAGTTAAAAATATTGATTTTTTTTTCAAAATTGTCGCTCTTTTTTTGTTTATAGCACAAAAAATAAAAATCGCAGAGGTGATCAAATACCACCAAAAGAAAGCTCTATTTGTGGGGAAAAAATGTCGCACAACCGTGCAATTGTCAGCTAAAGAGACGCAGTACAGAATCGCAAAAAATGCTCTGGTCAGGAAGGGGGTAAATTCTTCCGGGGCTGAAGTGGTTAACCCCTACTGCACAGAAGATTATGAATGCAGCGTATGGAGGGAAGGGGTAGAGGACTTATTCAGGAAAGCCTACCCCACCTCCACCTAAGAACTGTATTCAAGCCACCTCCATCATAATAAAAATGTATTGCATACAGTATATTAAGAGTACTGGTGTCAATGTCCTCTATTTCAAAGCTGGTGTCAGAGCTCAGTCTCTCAGTGCTGGTGTCAGAGCTCAGTCTCTCAGTGCTGGTGTCAGAGCTCAGTCTCTCAGTGCTGGTGCCAGAGCTCAGTCTCTCAGTGCTGGTGTCAGAGCTCAGTCTCTCAGCGCTGGTGTCAGAGCTCAGTCTCTCAGCGCTGGTGTCAGAGCTCAGTCTCTCAGTGCTGGTGTCAGAGCTCAGTCTCTCAGTGCTGGTGTCAGAGCTCAGTCTCTCAGTGCTGGTGTCAGAGCTCAGTCTCTCAGCGCTGGTGTCAGAGCTCAGTCTCTCAGTGCTGGTGTCAGAGCTCAGTCTCTCAGCGCTGGTGTCAGAGCTCAGTCTCTCAGCGCTGGTGTCAGAGCTCAGTCTCTCAGCGCTGGTGTCAGAGCTCAGTCTCTCAGCGCTGGTGTCAGAGCTCAGTCTCTCAGCGCTGGTGTCAGAGCTCAGTCTCTCAGCGCTGGTGTCAGAGCTCAGTCTCTCAGCGCTGGTGTCAGAGCTCAGTCTCTCAGCGCTGGTGTCAGAGCTCTGTCTCTCAGCGCTGGTGTCAGAGCTCAGTCTCTCAGCGCTGGTGTCAGAGCTCAGTCTCTCAGCGCTGGTGTCAGAGCTCAGTCTCTCAGCGCTGGTGTCAGAGCTCAGTCTCTCAGCGCTGGTGTCAGAGCTCAGTCTCTCAGCGCTGGTGTCAGAGCTCAGTCTCTCAGCGCTGGTGTCAGAGCTCTGTCTCTCAGCGCTGGTGTCAGAGCTCAGTCTCTCAGCGCTGGTGTCAGAGCTCAGTCTCTCAGCGCTGGTGTCAGAGCTCAGTCTCTCAGCGCTGGTGTCAGAGCTCAGTCTCTCAGCGCTGGTGTCAGAGCTCAGTCTCTCAGCGCTGGTGTCAGAGCTCTGTCTCTCAGCGCTGGTGTCAGAGCTCAGTCTCTCAGCGCTGGTGTCAGAGCTCAGTCTCTCAGCGCTGGTGTCAGAGCTCAGTCTCTCAGCGCTGGTGTCAGAGCTCAGTCTCTCAGCGCTGGTGTCAGAGCTCAGTCTCTCAGCGCTGGTGTCAGAGCTCAGTCTCTCAGCGCTGGTGTCAGAGCTTAGTCTCTCAGCGCTGGTGTCAGAGCTCAGTCTCTCAGCGCTGGTGTCAGTGCTCTGGCTCTCAGTGCTGTGTCAGAGCTCTGGCTCTCAGTGCTGGTGTCGGTGCTCTGTCTCTCAGTGCTGGTGTCGGTGCTCTGTCTCTCAGTGCTGTTGTCGGTGCTCTGTCTCTCAGTGCTGGTGTCGGTGCTCTGTCTCTCTCAGTACTAGTGTTTGTGCTCTGTCTCTCAGTGCTCTATCTCTCAGTGCTGGTGTCAGAGCCAGAGGCGTAACTAGAACCTTCAGGGCCCGGGTGCAAGAAACCATAAAGGGCCCCCCTGACCACCAGCCGGGGCGCACCCATGGTGGCAGAACGCCAGAGCTTGGTCGCAAGTGCGACCTTTGGGACCCTGGTAGTACCGACACTGGTGTCAGTATTTTTTTATTTTAGTTATTTTATTTGTTACCATTTTATTTATTTATTCAGATTTTTTTTAGGAGCCCGTTGGGGGTGGGGCTTGGGTGAGATATCATATGTGGATATTCGCCAGCACACCAAGGATCGTCAATTTTGTCCAAGAAAGCTCACATTAGTCAAGAAAGCTCACATCACAAAACAATGTAGTGCAACTTTTCGGAGCCACGCAGGACCCCTTTGTCAGGCAAGTGATAAGACATGCCTGACAAAGGGGTCCTACGTGGCTCCGAAACGTTGCACTACATCAGGGATATGCAATTAGCGGACCTCCAGCTGTTGCAAAACTACAAGTCCCATCATACCTCTGCCTCTGGGTGTCATGCTTGCTGCTGTCAGAGTCTCGCTATGCCTCATGGGACTTGTAGTTTGTCAACAGCTGGAGGTCCGCTAATTGCATATCCCTGCACTACATCGTTTTGTGATGTGATTTTTTTTGAATAAAAAAAAAAGTTTGGATGAAATTGAGGATCCTTGGTGTGCTGGCCAATATCTACATATCGTACAGGTTCCAGTATCCAGCTGGCAGTCGCTACAGCATCCAGTACCTTAAGAGCTCATTCCAGGAATGTGTGCGATGGGAAAATGGACTGTGGGTGTGATATCAGTGGTCTAAACAGACCTCTGATGTTTCATTATGAAACAGAGAAATTAGATTGAGGACACAGCCCACAATCTCCATCTCTGCAGCCTCAGCTGCACATAATGAATGGACAGAAATAGCTCCATACAGAGCTTCCTGTTCATTCACAAACTGAAGCATAGTAAACAGTTTACTATGCCTCAGTTATAAATGAACTGGGTCAGTGATCCTTGTGGATCACTGACTCTATTCATTAAGACAAGGGAGGAACTGGTAAATTACACATTTACTGGCCCCTTCCCCACTCTCCATCCAGAAAGCATCACCCGCAGCATAGTTACATAGTTAGTCAGGTTGAAAAAAGACACAAGTCCATCCAGTTCAACCAAAAAAAAAAAAAAAAAAATATATCGTACAATCCCATATACCCAATTCTATACCCACAGTTGATCCAGAGGAAGGCAAAAAAAAACAGAAGAGCATGATCCAATTTGCTACAGCAGGGGAAAAAATTCCTTCCTGATCCCCCGAGAGGCAATCGGATATTCCCCGGATCAACTTTACCTATAAATGTCAGTACCCAGTTATATTATGTACATTTAAGAAAGAATCCAGGCCCTTCTTAAAGCAATCTACTGAGCTGGCCAGAACCACCTCTGCAGGGAGTCTATTCCACATTTTCACAGCTCTTACTGTGAAAAAACCTTTCCGTATTTGGAGATGAAATCTCTTTTCCTCTAGACGCAAAGAGTGCCCCCTTGTCCTTTGTGTTGACCGTAAAGTGAATAACTGAACACCAAGTTCACTATATGGACCCCTTATATATTTGTACATGTTGATCATATCCCCCCTTAATCTCCTCTTCTCAAGAGTGAATAAATTCAGTTCCTCTCATCTTTCCTCATAGCTGAGCTCCTCCATGCCTCTTATCAGTTTGGTTGCCCTTCTCTGCACTTTCCCCAGTTCCCCAATATCCTTTTTGAGAACTGGGGCCCAAAACTGAACTGCATATTCCAGGTGAGGTCTTACTAATGATTTGAACAGGGGCAAAATGATATCTCTCTCTCTGGAGACCATACCTCTCCTAATACAAGAAAGGACTTTGCTCGCTTTGGAAACCGCAGCTTGGCATTGCATGCTATTATTGAGCTTATGATCTACCAAAACCCCCAGATCCTTCTCCACTATGGATCCCCCCAGTTTTACTCCCCCTAGTATGTATGATGCATTCATATTCTTAGCCCCCAAGTGCATAACTTTACATTTATCAACATTAAACCTCATCTACCACATAGTCGCCCAATTAGACAGAGCATTGAGGTCGGCTTGTAAATTGGCGACATCCTGTAAGGACGTTATTCCACTGCATACCTTGGTGTCATCTGCAAAGACAGAAATGTTACTTTTGATCTCAGACCCAATATCATTTATAAACATATTAAAAAGTAAGGGTCCCAGCACTGAACCTTGGGGTACACCACTGATAACCTTGGACCATTCAGAGTAAGAATCATTAACCACTACTCTCTGAATTCTGTCTTTTAGCCAGTTTTCTATCCATTTACAAATTGATATTTCCAATCCTGTAGACTTTACCTTACACATGAGCCGTGTGTGGGGAACTGTATCGAACGCTTTTGCAAAATCCAAGTATACCACGTCCACAGCCACCCCTCTGTCCAAGGTTTTACTTACCTCTTCATAAAAAGAAATCAGGTTTGTTTGACAACTTCTGTCTTTCATGAATCCATGCTGTCTGTTGCTTAAATAGTTTTTTTCCAGCAAGAACTCATCTATGTGGTCTTTTATTAATCTCTCCAGTATTTTCCCATCTATAGAAGTTAAACTAACAGGTCTATAGTTACTTGGTAAAGACTTAATTCCCTTTTTAAATATAGGCACCACATTGGCCCTGCGCCAATCCAGTGGTACTATTCCTGTCATTAATGAGTCCCTAAAAATTAAATACAATGGCTTTGAAATTACAGAGCTCAATTCTTTTAGTATCCGTGGGTGTATGCCATCTGGTCCAGGTGCTTTATCCACCTTTATTCCATCTAAATATTTCTGGACCATATCACTTTTGAGCCATTGTGGATTTGGGGCTGTGTCACTACCACCCCCATTTTGGACATGAGCTCCCCCATGCTCCTTTGTATACACAGAACTGAAGAAAGTATTTAATAAATTAGCCTTCTCTTTGTCCCCAGTCACCCACTCTAGATTATTTTGTAAAGGGCCTACATGCTCAGACTTGACCTTTTTACTATTAATATATTTGAAGAATTTTTTGGGGTTTGTCCTACTATCTTTTGCAATCTGTCGTTCATTTTGAATTTTTGCATCCTTGATTTCTTTTTTACATATCCTGTTATATTCTTTGTAACATTTAAATGACACTAGTGTTCCCTCATTTTTATATTTTTTAAAAGCTCTTTTCTTATAGTTTATAGCTTTTTTAACTTTGGCAGTGAGCCACATAGGTTTTATTTTTAGCCTTTTAAACTTATTGCCCATGGGAATATACTTTGCAGTGAGTTCACAAACAGTCTATTTGAAGAATTCCCATTTCTGTTCTGTGCCCATTGATGCCAATATTCCTTCCCAGTCTAAGTCCTGGAGAGCAGCGCTCATCCTTGGAAAATTTGCTCTCTTGAAATTAAGTGTTTTTATCTTTCCTGTATGTGATTTTTGCTTACAACTAACATCAAATGAAATCATGTTATGGTCACTGCTACCCAGGTGTTCCTTGATCTGAACATTAGTAATACGCTCTGCATGGTTTGAGATTACCAGGTCCAACAGAGCATCATTCCTAGTTGGGGCCTCAATAAACTGGACCATAAAATTGTCCTGCAATAGGTTTATAAATTTTTGCCCTTTAACTGTCCCAGCAGTTCCATTACTCCAGTCAATTTCTGGGTAGTTAAAATCCCCCATTATTATCACCGTCCCAGCCCTTGCAGCCCTTTCCATCTGTGCAAGGAGCTGAGTCTCTAACTCCTCATTAACATTGGGTGGTCTATAACAAACTCCAATGATTAGCTTTGAACTACGCACATCTGTATGCAGTTCCACCCATAATGCTTCAGACTCATCACACTCTCCATCCACCAGGTCCTCTTTCACACTCGCTTTGAGATTGCTTCTCACATAGAGACAGACCCCTCCACCCTTCCTTTTTACCCTGTCTTTCCGAAAGAGTGCATAGCCAGGAATATTAATAGCCCAGTCATGTGAGGAATGAAGCCAAGTTTCAGCAATACCGATTACATCATAGCTCTCCTCATGCACCAGAGCTTCCAACTCACCTATTTTGCTTGGCAGACTTCTGGCGTTGGTGAACAGACACTTTAATGCATTAATATATTTTGACCGGTCACATACTATCCTCTTGGGTGTTCCCAGATTGCAACTAGGACTTGCTACTATACTTACCTTGGGGTTATGTGCTTTGGTTACCCTACCACTAATGACCCTAATACTACCCTTTAGAATATGTTCCCCGCTGACTCTCACTATCTCTGGACCCTCCCCCCCGTCACCTAGTTTAAAAACCCCTCTAACTTTTTGGCAATCCTTATTCCCAGCTGATCTGCACCCTCCTCATTTAGGTGCAGTCCGTCCCTTCTATAGTACTGGTTATCGACTGAGAAGTCGGCCCAGTCCTCCAGGAATCCAAACCCCTCCTTACTACCCCAGCTCTTCAGCCACTTGTTCACTTCCCTAATCTCCCTCTGCCTTTCTGGTGTGGCTCGATGTACCGGTAGTATTCCCGAGAATACTACCTTGGAGGTCCTTTTCCTCAATTTAGCTCCCAAGTCCCTAAAATCGTTCTTTAGGACACTCCATCTGCCTCTGACTTTGTCATTGGTGCCAACGTGCACCATGACAGCTGGGTCTTCCCCAGCCCCTCCCAGTAATCTGTCCACCAGATCCGTGATGTGCCGAACCCGAGCGCCCGGTAGACAACATACAGTTCGGCGCTTCAGGTCTTTGTTACAGATTGCCCTCTCTGTCCTTCTAAGAATTGAGTCCCCTACCACCAGAATCTGTCTTTCCTTTCCCTTCGCTTCCCCCCCACTCTCACTGGAGGAGTTCTTCCCCTGGCAGCTAGGAGAGTCCCTCAGCTCCAGCAGTGCTGGTCCCTGACTGGTTTCACCAATGTCACTCAATGGAGCATACTTATTGGGATGCTCCAGCCCTGGATCGGCCTCCCTGGCACTTCGCCCTCTACCCTTCCTGACTGTCACCCATCTACTATTTTCTAGTGCCTGCACCTCTTTGTCTCCACCCACCTCTGTGCTGGCCCCTGCCATCACCTGCCGGGTACGTATCCAGCTCTCCTTTAGTGTGGAGGGACTTCCCAGTGCTGACAGTTGCTTCCCTAGATTCAGAACCTGGGCTTCCAGGGAAACAATGTGCTTACATTTTGCACAGCAGTAATCGCACTCGGTCAGATGATCAAGGAACGCATACATGCTGCAAGATGTACACCGAGTCGCCTCGCCACACCCGCTGGGCATCGTACCTATTAATTTAATGAGGATTCGAGATTATACCCTGTCCAAATTACCTAACACTAGCTTCCTGACCCAACTATTCAACAAGACAATACACAGGTACTCAACAAGACAATACACAGGTACTCAACAAGACAATACACAGGTACCACGCAGACCTACGTGCACCCGCAGACCAGCGTGCACTCACAGACCAACGGACCCGCGTGCACTCGCAGACCAGCGTGCACTCGCAGACCAACGGACCCGCGTGCACTCGCAGACCAGCGTGCACTCGCAGACCAGCGTGCACCTACAATACACAAGTACTAACGATCCACACACAATACTCAGACAACACCCAGGTACTCACACTACACATCTACTATGACCCCTGTTTTAAACTCTTGATTTTAACTCACCACTTAGTCCAGTTCCACTAACTCTTGATTTTAACTCTCCACTTAGTCCAGTTCCACTAACTCTTGATTTTAACTCACCACTTAGTCCAGATCCACTTGGACAGAGTGTCAGGGTCACCTGTGGCCAGGTGACAGATGCACACCGTAGGGGGACAGGAGTGCACCGCGAGGTAGTGAACCCTATGGCTGGCTTCTGTGGATAGGAAACTGGGTGGTTGTGGAAAGCGGGACCAGAGGAGCACAACCGGGATCCCAACGGAAGCGAGAGCCAAGATTCCCCAGGGCGCGGAGTCTAAGACCCAGCTGGTCTTCTCCAGGGCCTCTAGTGGTGAGGATGTTACGCTGCAGGCTGGGACCAGGTCGCGGCCCCTGGAGTTTCCTAGCTCACGCCCCGTAGGATAAGGGGAAGCGGCAGCACACGATAGAGAGAACCGAATAACAAGCCGAAGGTCACAAGCAGACAAGGATAACGAAGAACGAGCCGAAGGTCAAGGGTCACGAGCAGACAGGGATGGTCGGGGACAAGCCAATAACGTAACAGAGAGACAGACGTAGCACACGGCAGGCAGGAACCCAAACACACAATGCCTAACAAACACGTTGATCAGCAAAGCAGGCTTGCAGTGCACAGGTTAATATAGTGTTCAGTGATAGGGCCTGGGGTGGAGTCAGGCTGGGAGGAGATTATAAAGGAAGCCAGGTGAAGGAGGTCTGGTCTCTAGATGAACACATGAGGAGGAAGGTAAGATGGCAGACAAACACTACTGCATATCCATGACAGTACCCTCCCTCTTATGGGCCCTCCCCCGCCTGGACCCAGGCTTAAAGGGAAATCTCTGATGAAACCTTCTCAACAGATGAGGTGCAGCGACATCAGATGCAGCGATCCAAGACGCCTCCTCAGGACCAAAACCTCTCCAATGCACAAGGTACTGAAGAATGCCTCTGCAGAGCCGAGAATCCAGAACTTGTCTAACCTCGTACTTAAGATTATCCTCAGAGACTGAAAACGAGGTAGGGAGATGACAAGAAGATCTATTGAGGACCAAAGGCTCTCTAGGAATAAGCAAGGGCATGAGACGATCAACAGGAATCTGAGGAGGGTCCCCTAGACCCTTAAAGGGGAACTGGTCATCTTGCACAGGACCATCAGACTGGGCAGATGTCAGTGGAACCCTGAAGTCAGGTTGGTTAGAAGGTGACATGTCGCCGGAGTCAAGCTGAATAGCTGAAGGACAAGCAGAATGTCCCGAACAAGAAAAAGTGAGAGGCTCACTGGGCATGGGCTGGACTGGCATAACTAGTACAGAGGCAGAGTGAATAGCTGAGTCAGGTGTAGCGACTACCTGAATCGCATCGCAAGACGTAGCGACTGCAGGACTTGTAGACAAGCTAGCCTGGCTGTGCGTCCAAGGGTGGTTAGGGACAGAGAAATGTAAATGGTTATGCAACCTGGAATGAATGACCGGCTCAGATTCACAGGGGGCAACCTTGGGTAGGCAGGACGAGGAACAGGAGGGACCCCAAGCCAGGATCTGTCCAGTAGTCCAGTCCACATGAGGAGAATGGAGCTGTAACCATGGGAGACCCAAAATTATAGGCGTTGAGGCCTTGGGTAAGATAAGGAAGGATATCCACTCCTGGTGGAGTGTACCCACCGACATCTTAACAGGGAGGGTCTGGAAGCGGATAGGTCCCCCTGGGAGAACAGTACCATCAATCGCCAAGACCACCAATGGCGTGGTGAGGGGCAAAAGAGTAAGTCTCATGGACGATGCGATTTCCCAGTCCATGAAATTACCAGCGGCTCCGGAATCCAGATATGCTGAGACCGAATGAGAAGAAGCACCAACATGAAGGAACACAGAAAGCAGAAGACGAGAAGGGGAAGGTGATATTTCTGGGTCCAATACTCCACTTTCCAGATGAAGTGGACCCAAACGTTTTTCTGGACAAAGAGAGCAAGTGTCACGAAAATGACCTTTGCCCCCACAGTAGAGACACAGGCCTAGATTTCTGCGCCTAGCACGTTCCTCTGGGGATAGCCTGGTCCTGCCCAGCTGCATGGGTTCCTCAGCTGGCAGGAGATGCTCCACGGGTCGAGGAGAGGGGAGCTCAGGCTGACTAAGGACCAAGGAGTGCTGGCGCCGCTTTTCTAGGGTCCTTTCCTGAAAGCGAATATCGATCTGGTTACACAAGGAGATAACTCCGTCCAGATCAGTGGGGATGGTTCTTCCTGCTAATTCATCCTTCACTCTATCAGAAAGGCCATGCAAAAAGGTTGCGACTAAGGCCTCATTGTTCCAGCTCAACTCAGCCGACAGTATGCGGAAATTAAGGGCGTACTGTCCCACTGAAGCAGACTCTTGGCGGAGACGTAGAAGGGCGCTGGCCGCTGAAGAGACACGAGCCGGTTCTTCAAAGATATTCCGAAAAAGTTTCAAGAAGCCAGACAGGCTAGAAACCACTGGATCATTCAGTTCCCACAGAGGGGCTGCCCAGGCTAAAGCTTCACCGGAGAGGAGGGAAATGATATAGGCTACCTTTGCCCTATCAGACATAAAGTTTTGAGGCTGAAGCTCAAAATGAATCGTGCATTGGCTAAGGAACCCTCTGCAGGCCTTGGAGTCCCCAGAGAAACGGAACGGAGCTGGCAGTATTAGTGAGTGTGTGGCTGCGACTGGTGCGATAGGTACCACCGCTGGTTGTACTTGAGGTTGCGGATTCGGGGTTCCCAAGGAGGCCTGAAGCTGCTCGAATCGAGAAGCCAGATCCTGGAGGAATCGCATCACCTGAGTCTGATTCGATTCCTGGGTTTCAAGTCTGTGGACTATGCCCTGCAATGGATCATCCGCGGGGATCGGGATGTCAGCCGGGTCCATGGCTGATCAAACTGTCAGGGTCACCTGTGGCCAGGTGACAGATGCACACCGTAGGGGGACAGGAGTGCACCGCGAGGTAGTGAACCCTATGGCTGGCTTCTGTGGATAGGAAACTGGGTGGTTGTGGAAAGCGGGACCAGAGGAGCACAACCGGGATCCCAACGGAAGCGAGAGCCAAGATTCCCCAGGGCGCGGAGTCTAAGACCCAGCTGGTCTTCTCCAGGGCCTCTAGTGGTGAGGATGTTACGCTGCAGGCTGGGACCAGGTCGCGGCCCCTGGAGTTTCCTAGCTCACGCCCCGTAGGATAAGGGGAAGCGGCAGCACACGATAGAGAGAACCGAATAACAAGCCGAAGGTCAGGGGCCACAAGCAGACAAGGATAACGAAGAACGAGCCGAAGGTCAAGGGTCACGAGCAGACAGGGATGGTCGGGGACAAGCCAATAACGTAACAGAGAGACAGACGTAGCACACGGCAGGCAGGAACCCAAACACACAATGCCTAACAAACACGTTGATCAGCAAAGCAGGCTTGCAGTGCACAGGTTAATATAGTGTTCAGTGATAGGGCCTGGGGTGGAGTCAGGCTGGGAGGAGATTATAAAGGAAGCCAGGTGAAGGAGGTCTGGTCTCTAGATGAACACATGAGGAGGAAGGTAAGATGGCAGACAAACACTACTGCATATCCATGACACAGAGTTCCAGCAACTCAAAATGAGCAGGCTCTAAATGAGCTCTACAGAAATGTATATAGGCCTCAAGCACCTGTGACCAATTAACCACTCCCCTTAATTAGTAGGCTGAAGGAAAAAAAGAGAAAAAAAGGCTGTTTAAAATGTGCCAGAAAAAGGTGTTAAAAAGCTGCAAGGAAAAAGAGCCAAAAAGGAGAGGAGAGCAGCCGGGAAGGAGAGGAGAGGGGGAATCCAACAGCACTGTGGGGGATTAGGGGGGCCAAAGAGTACACAGGAGCTTGGGGCAACAAGTAGTGGATAGCAGGGGTGGAGGGGTGAGTGGCAGTGGTGGGTGGGTGGAATGGGATGAGTGTCAGTGCTGGGGGGATGGGATGAGTGTCAGTGATGGGGGGGGATGAGTGTCAGTGCTGGGGGGGATGGAATGAGTGTCAGTGGTGGGGGGGATGAGTGTCAGTGCTGGGGGGGATGAGTGGCATTGGAGGGGGGTAGGGATGAGTGGCTGTGCTGGTGGGGGGGTGGAATGAGTGTCAGTGCTGGGGGGTGGGGTGAGTGTCAGTGGTGGGGGGATGAGTGTTGGGGGGGAGGGATGAGTGGCTGTGGTGGGGGAGTGGGATGGAATCAGCGGTGGTGGTGGTGGGGACTGGGTTCATTAGCAGTGCTGGGTGCCGGGATCAGAGACACTTACTTGCTGTCAGTGTCCACTTGGTTTCCCCTGCATTGCTCTGTGTCTCTCTCGGCTCCCTCTGCTCCACGTGTCTCTACTCCTTACACAGTGGCCGCTACCTACTTCAGCTCCTCCCCCACCTTCTCTCACTTGGTGTCAGCAGTGTCCTCCCTACATTCTCTCTGTCAGTGGATAGGCGGGGGCGGGGCGGTCCACAGTCTTAGGCTGCCTCTGCCTTCTCTCTCTCCCCTTAGCGAGCGAAAGCCCCCCTCCCCGCGGCGGAACGGCACATGCAGCCCTCACAACAGCAGCCAGAGTGGACGGGCGGGCGGTGGGCATACCCCTCACACTGCCAAACGGGTGGACGGCGGGCCCCCCCTGAATTAGCAGAACTACAGGGCCCAGTCGCAGGTGCGACTGCAGCGACCCTGATAATTCCGCCACTGGTCAGAGCTCTGTCTCTCAGTGCTGGTGTCAGTGCTCTGTCTCTCAGTGCTGGTGTCAGTGCTCTGTCTCTCTCAGTGCTGGTGTCAGTGCTCTGTCTCTCTCAGTGCTGGTGTCAGTGCTCTGTCTCTCTCAGTGCTGGTGTCAGTGCTCTGTCTCTCAGCGCTGGTGTCAGCGCTCTGTCTCTCAGTGCTGGTGTCAGCGCTCTGTCTCTCAGTGCTGGTGTCAGCGCTCTGTCTCTCAGTGCTGGTGTCAGCGCTCTGTCTCTCAGTGCTGGTGTCAGCGCTCTGTCTCTCTCAGTGCTGGTGTCAGCGCTCTGTCTCTCTCAGTGCTGGTGTCAGCGCTCTGTCTCTCTCAGTGCTGGTGTCAGTGCTCTGTCTCTCTCAGTGCTGGTGTCAGTGCTCTGTCTCTCTCAGTGCTGGTGTCAGTGCTCTGTCTCTCTCAGTGCTGGTGTCAGTGCTCTGTCTCTCAGCGCTGGTGTCAGTGCTCTGTCTCTCAGCGCTGGTGTCAGTGCTCTGTCTCTCAGCGCTAGGGTTGCCACCTTTTCTTCAAGCCAAACCCGAACACTTTTGCGGCGCACGGCAATTTTTTTGTACTACACGCTATAGGATTTTAAAATACCTGGGACACCTTTGGGGTTACCCAAAGAGAGTAGTAATGAGGTGTGCTACAATGAACAGTGGCTGTGGCCAAATTGCAGTGCAGGGGGGTACTTAATAACTTATATATGTATGGGGGGAGAACTGTATATATGTATGGTGTATGGGGGGGAGAACTGTATATGTGTATGGGGGGAGAACTGTATATATGTATGGTGTATGGGGGGGAGAACTGTATATATGTATGGTGTATGGGGGGAGAACTGTATATATGTATGGTGTATGGGGGGAGAACTGTATATATGTATGGTGTATGGGGGGGAGAACTGTATATATGTATGGTGTATGGGGGGGGGGGCAGAACTGTATATATGTATGGTGTATAGGGGGGAGAACTGTATTTATGGGGGGGCTGTATATATGTATGGTGGGGGGGAGAACTGTATATATTGATGGTGTATGGGGAGGAGAGGGAGAACTATATGGATGGATGGTGTATGGGAGGGGGGTGGCAGAACTGTATGTATAGTGTATGGTGGGGGGGGGGCAAAAACTTACCTTGCAAGCTGAGCGCCAATCCCAGTGCGATATCTGCAAACTTTCCATCAGAGCAGCGCCTTCAACCCCACCTCCTTGTCCCTTCTGCAGCCAACCAGAGGAGAGTCCCCGGCAACATGGAGGTTCTGCCTCTTCGCTCTGCCTCTGTGTCTCCCGTCTGCAGTACACAGAGCGGACGGAGGTGCACTGAAAGTGCGGGGGGAGGGAAGGGGGTAGATAGGAAGGGAGCAGGAGTGGACCGAACTCGAGACGCACACGGCACAGGGAGCCACTGGCGGGTCTGAATAATGTGCCCGGGTCTCAGGCGGGCAGAGTTTCAAAACCTGTACTGTTCGGGTGAATCCCGGACAGGTGGCAACCCTACAGCACACAGGGGGGCCCGGACAGCAGGGGGTTTGCAGCGGCGGGCAATTACAGAGATTGGGGGGGCAATTACAGAGGAGAAGGGGCAAATACAGAGGAGGGGGAACAATTCCAGAGATTGGTGGGGGCAATTACAGAGGAGGGTGGTGCAAATACAGAGATGGGGGGTAATTACAGAGGATGGGGGGATTATAGAGGAGGGTGGTGCAAATACAGAGGAGGGGGGGTAATTACAGTATGGGGGGTAATTACAGAGGATGGGGGGATTACAGAGGATGGGGATTACAGAGGATGGGGGGGGATTACAGAGGATGGGGGGGATTACAGAGATGGGGGAGGGGTAATTAAAGAGGAGGGGGAGGGGTAATTACAGAGGAGGTGGGGAAATTACAGAGGGGGGAGGCAAATACAAAGGAGTCAAAACATAAGAGAGAGAGAGAGGTGTAACAGGCTGGTGCAGACATTTTTAATAAAATAAATGCTTAAAAAAATCCACTCACTGTTCATGTCAGAGCTGTAGGCAGGTCAGTCTCTGAAGTCGGCTGTCCCATCCTTCCCCCCTGATCCACACTGCTGTTTCACTGAATCACTGGAGGAAACAGAGAGCCGCGGGAAATTCAACCTCTGATGATGGAGGCGTGGTTAAGCCTCCGGAACGCTCTGATTGGTCACAGCGTCCCAGGTGACAGCTCACTGCAGATTCCCCACGGCTTTGTGTCTTTGGCTTCCTCCAGTGAAACAGCAGTGCGGATTGGAGGGGGAGAATGGGACAGCGGAGTTTACAGACCGACTTACCTACAGCTACAGCACTGACATGAAGAGGGAGTGGATTGTTGGTAAACATTTACTTCAATAAAAACTTCCTCACCAGCAGCTGCCTGTCGCCTCTCTCTCTCCCTTTATGTTTTACTTGCTCTGTAACTGTTCTCCCCGCCCGCCGCTCCGATCCCTGCTATCCCGGTCCCGCTGTGTGTCGGGGCTCATAAAAGAGACCCGATGTCAGCTGGAAATTGTGTCCGGGGGAGAGGCAGAGGGAAACCCAGGCACAGCCTCCTAAACCCGTACTGTCCGGGTCAAAACCGGACAGGTGGCAACCCTACTCAGCGCTGGTGTCAGTGCTCAGTCTCTCAGCGCTGGTGTCAGTGCTCAGTCTCTCAGCGCTGGTGTCAGTGCTCAGTCTCTCAGCGCTGGTGTCAGTGCTCAGTCTCTCAGCGCTGGTGTCAGTGCTCAGTCTCTCAGCGCTGGTGTCAGTGCTCAGTCTCTCAGCGCTGGTGTCAGTGCTCAGTCTCTCAGCGCTGGTGTCAGTGCTCAGTCTCTCAGCGCTGGTGTCAGTGCTCAGTCTCTCTCAGTGCTGGTGTCAGTGCTCTGTCTCTCTCAGTGCTGGTGTCAGCGCTCTGTCTCTCAGTGCTGGTGTCAGCGCTCTGTCTCTCAGTGCTGGTGTCAGCGCTCTGTCTCTCAGTGCTGGTGTCAGCGCTCTGTCTCTCAGTGCTGGTGTCAGCGCTCTGTCTCTCAGTGCTGGTGTCAGCGGTCTGTCTCTCAGTGCTGGTGTCAGCGCTCTGTCTCTCAGTGCTGGTGTCAGAGCTCTGTCTCTCAGTGCTGGTGTCAGAGCTCTGTCTCTCAGTGCTGTCGTCAGAGCTCTGTCTCTCAGTGCTGGCGTCAGCGCTCTGTCTCTCAGTGCTGGCGTCAGCGCTCTGTCTCTCAGTGCTGGCGTCAGCGCTCTGTCTCTCAGTGCTGGCGTCAGCGCTCTGTCTCTCAGTGCTGGTGTCAGCGCTCTGTCTCTCAGTGCTGGAGTCAGAGCTCTGTCTCTCAGTGCTGGCGTCAGTGCTCTGTCTCTCAGTGCTGGCGTCAGTGCTCTGTCTCTCAGTGCTGGCGTCAGAGCTCTGTCTCTCAGTGCTGGCGTCAGAGCTCTGTCTCTCAGTGCTGGCGTCAGTGCTCTGTCTCTCAGTGCTGGTGTCAGTGCTCTGTCTCTCTCAGTACTGTACTCACATAGAGCTCCTTGAACGCGGCCTCATAGAAGAGAAGCGGCTGTGTGAAATTTCACCACATCGGAAGTCTCATCATCCCTGTTGGGCAGCAGTAGGTCCCCACGGACTCCCCATAGTGGAAAAGCTCCTGGTAAGAGATAGCTGCAGTGAAGCCGATCATGAGCAGTGCCAGCGCAGAATGAAGAGCGCCTTGCCCACTATGGCTGAGGATCGGCACTGGACTGAGCTGGGACCTCCCGACCACCGCAGTGGAGCCAGGTCAGGGGGACCCGGGTTGTCAATCACAGGTGGGCACACTGGGACACTGGCAGAGGACTGAGCAGACCTGACTGTAAACACAAGGCACATGTACACCCCCAGCAGGCCGATGCACACCCCCCCGCAGACATATGCACATATACCCCCCCAGTCACATGCACCCTCCACAGTCACATGCACACCCACCCAGTCACATGCACACCCTCGCAGTCACATGTAGCCCCCCACAGTCACATTTAGGGTTGCCACCTCATCCCTTTAAACCCAAACATATATGAATTACACAGGTTCTGAGGCTAATTTACTGCAGAAAAAGCACCAAGTAAGTTTAATTACCACCTTAATCAGCCACAGAACCTGTGTGATTAATGTGTGTTCGGTTTTAAACGGATTAGGTGGCAACCTTAAGTCACATGCACACCCTCGCAGTCACATGCACACTAGGGTGACCACATGTCCCGGATTGCCCGGGACAGTCCTGCATTTTGCAGGTCTGTCCCGGGTGCATTCATTACAGGACAGTGTCCCGGAATGAGACTGACACAGCCACCCCCCCGGCCAATCTGATGCCCCCTGTTGTGTTACACTATGTGATTATTCTTGCTCTGTGTCTTTAAGATCTGTCCCCTTCTTTCTAGCTGAACTCTCTCTCTCACCGTAGTTCTTTATATATCTCCTCCACTTCCTGATTCTGGTCATTACTCCTGTATATCTTCCATGCTAAACATCTTACATGTGGCTTACAACTGCAACGTTTTTCTACCTATGAATATCCATCATTAAACGGAACATTCGAAAGGATTCATCGTCTGTCGTCCTAACTGTGAGTTTATTCATTGAGTTAAACTGCCTGTATCGATGCAAGGGATGAATATCAAACCAGCTTGAGTAAGGCCTACTTAAACCTGGAGATGAACTTTATCGCTTTGTAGTTGAGACAGAACAGTAGAAAAACGGAGTTTCACAGCCTAATTACAAGATTTCTGCATGTCAGTACTGAAACAGACAAGATTTACTGCCCTCATAGCAAGACAGAAGGGACAGAGCAGCACATGGCAGCCTTATAGCCGGAGACAATCTGCACAGTGTCATATTTCAGCACACAGATCCTGCCTGCTTTCACAGTCAGTCTGCTATCATGAGTGACCAAGCTTCTGCATGTGAACTCACATCTCCTTCCTCACAAGTTCCTGAAGAAACTGAGTTACCCAAACGCTCAGTTAAACCCACTTGGAAAGTAATGGAGAATTATGAAGCTTCAAGGACTGAATTGTCAAATAGCTTGGAATTAGTCTGGGAGAAAATCCTTGCTGAAGCCAATACAGTGTCTGTTGAACGTGAACTACTGACACTAGAGGGCGCCATTAAACAACTTTCTGCCTCATATGAGCTTTATCAGCTTACCAGCATCAAATTCACTAATGTCTTACAAAACATGAAGTCAGAAAATGCGATGATGCAATTAAAGCGCGTCAATGCTCTCAATATTGAAAGAGACAGTTTTATCCAGCAAACCAGATTAAAGGCAGAAGCAAAAATAAAGCTGTTACAGGACACTGCATCTCACAGATCTGTTTCCACCAGACGTTCTAAAAACTCGTCAAGATCCCATAGTTCAAGATACTCAACACTCAGTGAGCGACTTATTAATGCCCGCGCTGAAGTGGAAGCCAGCAAAGTGCAGGTGGCATATGCAGAAAAAAGAGCAGAGTTGGAAGCGCAGTCAGCACGTCAAAGAGCAGAGTTGGAAGCACAGTCAGCACGTCAAAGAGCAGAGTTGGAAGCGCAGTCAGCACGACAAAGAGCAACAATGGAAACCTTAAATGAACAGTGTAAACATGACGCAGCTATGGCAAAGCTAAGGGTCCTACAGCAAGCTATCAGTGCAGACGAAGGTGCAAGTGAGAAAGACAGCATTAACCTAAACATAGCAGATATGGAAGACCCCCTCAAACGCACTAAAGACTATGTCCTAAGCCACTGCAGTGCACACTCCATTGTCTCCAATGCTCCCGACTACATAGAGACTCCTTCACAGCTTCAAGTTAAAGAGGTTCCAGCAACTTCCTGCACTCAAAATCACTCCACTGCATTTCCTACCTGCCTACCTTGCCTGCCTTCATACGTCACAGAGCATCAGCGCAAGCTTCAAGCAAGTCATCAATCTCCAGTCATTGGTACAGCCTTGAATCAACGTACCATTGGAACAACTGACTTCAAGCAAGCAACTCACCTGGATGCATCTGCTGCACCATATTTCCCTGTGTCCTTTAACAACAATGTCAAAGATAACGCAATCAGCACCATACAGCCAACAGCATCTCACATAAAGGCGGAGACAACTGAGACAGAAGAGTTTGTGAGGTACATGCTTCGCAGGGAGCTCACAAAGACTGGTCTTACAAGTTTTGATGACCAACCTGAGAACTACAGAAGTTGGAAATGTGCCTTCAGAACTACAATCAGCAATATTGGCATTACAGCTGATCAAGAATTTAATCTGCTGATCAAATGGCTTGGTCCTCTATCTGCTGCACGTGTTAAGCCATTAAGATCGGTTTTCATGGACAATCCTACTGCAGGCCTCACAGCTGCATGGGAGCGACTAGAGCAAAGTTATGGCAGTCCAGAAGCTATAGAAAATGCTTTGTTCATGCGTCTGGAAACTTTCCCAAAGATATCCGGTAAGGACAACAAGGAGTTCCAGAGACTGAGTGACCTTCTCCTTGAGCTTCAGCTAGCCAAGACAGACCCAAAACTACCTGGACTCAGTTACCTTGACACTCCAAGAGGGGTAAACCCAATTGTCTCCAAGCTCCCGTATGGTTTGCAAGAGAAATGGATTGCACTAGGGTCATCATACAAAAGAGAGAACAAGGTTTCCTTCCCTCCATTCTCTTTCTTCTGTGAATTCATCAGGAAAATTGCAGAGACCAAGAACGATCCAAGTTTTTCCTACGGTGAGTACAGCCTCTTCTCACCCTTTCCTAAGAGTACCAGTCTTCAGGGCAACTATAGAAACCATAGAGGCCCAGTGTCCGTGAAAAAGACTGACATCCTTCCCACTCCTACCACAGTTCTGGCCACGAACAAACAGAGTAGGAAGATTGAAAACCCTAACAGAGAGTGTCCCATACACAAGAAGCCACACCCCCTCAATAAATGTATCGGCTTTAGGAAAAAGCCTCTGGAAGAGCGCAAGGAGCTTTTAAAGACATTTAGGGTATGTTTCAGGTGCTGTGCTTCTACAGAACATTTTGCAAGGGACTGTAATGTGTCCATCAAGTGCATAGAGTGTGGCTCTGAAGAACATGTGCAAGCCCTCCATCCTCTTGAGCCCAGCTCTGCACAACCTGCCAACACTCCTCCCAGGTTAACGCATGGCGGGGAGAATACAGACCAAGTGCCTAATTCTACCATCATTTCTTCATCCTGCACTGAAGTTTGTGGAGAAGACCGCTGTGGTAAGTCCTGTGCTAAGATATGCTTGGTGAACATATACCACAAGGATCAACCAGAAAAGTCTCTAAAGGCATATGCTATCTTAGATGATCAGAGCAATCGATCACTTGCAAAATCGGAATTGTTCAATCTATTTGAAATAAAAGACGAAGCTCATCCTTACACCTTGGGTACCTGTAGTGGAACTATAGAGGTTTCTGGAAGAAGGGCTCATGGACTCATGGTATCTTCTCTCAAAGGTAACTTGCAATTACCCTTACCTACACTTGTTGAGTGCAATCAGATACCTGCTAACAGGGAAGAAATCCCTACTCCAGCTGCTGCTTTCCATCACCCTCATCTCAAGGTAATAGCAAATGAGATACCGCCGCTTGACAAAGATGCTCAGATCCTTCTTCTGTTAGGAAGAGACATTCTAAGAGTTCACAAGGTACACAGACAAGTCAGTGGACCCCCAGATACCCCATTTGCCCAGCGCACGGATCTAGGGTGGGTCATCATAGGCAATGTCTGCATAGGCAAAATGAAAAGACCTACCAACATTTCGTCATTCAAGACAAATGTTCTGCCAAATAGCCGAAACACTTACTTTGAGCCATGCCCACATCACTACTGGGTGAAAGAGAAGATAGCCAGCCACGAATGGCAACATGGTATCTCAGGTGACACAAGCCCTTTCTCCTGCCATGATGGCGACTTCGGCTCTACAGTGTTTAATGCAACCAGTGAAGATGACATACTGGCTCCTTCAATGGAAGACAAAGAATTCATCAAGGTAATGGACAATGAGTTCTTTCAAGATGACTCCAATAACTGGGTAGCACCCCTACCCTTTCGTCTCCCAAGAGAGAGAATGCCCAACAACTTACAGCAGGCCATCAGTAGATTCTCCTCCTTAAAACGAAACTTAAGCAGGAAACCAGAGATGCAAAAGCACTTTGTGGACTTTATGCAAAATGTATTTGACAGAGATCATGCAGAGCCTGCTCCCCCACTAAAGGAGGGAGAAGAATGCTGGTACCTTCCATCCGTTGGCATGTATCACCCACGCAAACCAGACCAAATCAGAGTTGTCTTTGATTCCAGTGCTCAGCACGAAGGTGTTTCTCTTAACAACATGCTCCTTACTGGACCCAACTTGAACAACAGTCTAATAGGAGTCTTGATTCGTTTCAGACAAGAGCCTGTAGCAGTAATGGCCGACATTCAACAGATGTTTCACTGCTTCATCGTCAGAGAAGACAACAGAAACTCCCTCTGGTTTCTATGGTACAAGGACAATGACCTCATCAAGGAAGTTATAGATTATCGCATGAAGGTACATGTCTTCGGTAACAGTCCTTCCCCAGCAGTGGCAACTTATGGGCTAAGGAGAACAGCTCAGACTGGAGAAGTTGAATATGGATCTGATGCCCGTCAATTTGTTGAAAGAAACTTCTACGTTGACGACGCACTTAAGTCCTTTCCAACTGCTAAAGAAGCAATTGATCTTCTCACCAGAACAAAGGAGATGCTGTCTGTAGCAAACCTTAGACTGCACAAGATTATATCCAACAGCCAGGAACTTATGAATGCCTTTCACTCTGAGGACTATGCCACTAGTCTAAAAAACCTTGACTTAGGTACAGATGTGCCTCCTGTACAGCGAAGTCTGGGTTTGTTGTGGAACATCAAGCAAGACAAATTCACCTTCCAAGTGTCAACTTGTGACAAACCCTTCACGAAGAGAGGAGTCCTGTCCGTGGTGAATAGCATCTATGACCCACTGGGTTTCCTTGCTCCAGTTACCATTCAAGGTAAGATTTTACTAAGACAGTTGTCTACTGAGAACATAGACTGGGATACTCCCTTGCCTAGTGAGAATCAGCACAAGTGGGAAAGGTGGAGATATTCTTTGAAGTCACTAGAAAAACTTCAGATTCCCCGTTGCTATGTTCCAGGATCCACTTCAACTGCTAACCGGAGAGAGAGATTCATATTTTCTCTGATGCATCAGTTGAAGCTATTACTGCAGTAGCCTATTTGAAGACCTCTGAACTGAATGGAGAATCACACTGTAGTTTTGTCCTAGGCAAGGCAAAACTCACTCCCAAGCCTGCACATACCATACCAAGACTTGAACTTTGTGCAGCCGTGCTAGCAGTAGAAATTGCAGAGGTCATACGAAGTGAAATGGACACTACAATTGATTCTTTCACCTTCTATACAGACAGTAAGGTAGAACTTGGTTACATAAACAACCAAACAAAACAATTTTATGTGTACATCAGCAACAGGGTTGAACGTATCAAGAGATTCTCTCTACCAAGTCAATGGCATCACGTTCCCACTGAACTCAACCCAGCTGACTATGGGACCAGAGCCGTGTCACCTGCCGCTCTTCAGGACAGCTTATGGCTGTCACCTCCAAGGTTTCTGTGTGAGGACTCTTACTTACTCCCTATCGACACCACCTATGGACTAGTAAGCCCTGAAGATGATAAGGAAATAAGAACTGTGAACACCTCACTCTACACTTCTGTAAGTACAAAACAGAGGCTGCGGTCACACCATTACAGGCATCAATGGAAGCAGGTGCAGCATCTAGCCAATGTGTTCTGGCATCGCTGGAAGAAAAAGTATCTTCATCACCTTCAAGGTCGTAACAAACGGCAAGCATCTAAGCCGAATCTTAAGGTTGGAGACCTCATCCTTCTAAAAGACAAGGAAGTTTGTCGAAATGAGTGGCCTATGGGTCTTATTACTAAAGTTATGCCCAGCGACGATAACAAAGTCCGGAAGGTAGAAGTCAAGGTAACCAAGGGAGGATCGACACGAACCTTTAGTCGACCAATTACAGAGTTAATACTCCTTTTGCCAGGTGAGTGACTTGTGCAAGGACTAGCCATGCTGTTGGCACGGCGGGGAGTACATTGCTGCCATCTACAGGTTCTACTCAGAACTTTGGAATTATTTGAAGACATCATACTGTGACTTTATGTTCTTCATCCTGTTGAACTTACATTTATTATTTGCTTGTTGCATGTTTTTCATTACAGGTTCCAGGACATTCGTCAGTATTGGACTTTTTGAAAATATATATATTAGTTTAAGGTTATGAAATCTAAAGATTTCAGACGGGGAGTGTTGTGTTACACTATGTGATTATTCTTGCTCTGTGTCTTTAAGATCTGTCCCCTTCTTTCTAGCTGAACTCTCTCTCTCACCGTAGTTCTTTATATATCTCCTCCACTTCCTGATTCTGGTCATTACTCCTGTATATCTTCCATGCTAAACATCTTACATGTGGCTTACAACTGCAACGTTTTTCTACCTATGAATATCCATCATTAAACGGAACATTCAAAAGGATTCATCGTCTGTCGTCCTAACTGTGAGTTTATTCATGGAGTTAAACTGCCTGTATCGATGCAAGGGATGAATATCAAACTAGCTTGAGTAAGGCCTACTTAAACCTGGAGATGAACTTTATCGCTTTGTAGTTGAGACAGAACACCCCCAAAAAAGGCCGCCACATCACCGCTTTACTCACTGACAGTACTTGTCCTGGCCGGGAATGCCTGGAGGAGCACAATCCCGCCCCCTGCTTGTAATTGGAGAAATCATAAATCCCACCTCTTGTGTCCAATCACTGTGCTGTGATTCGTTAAAGCACAAGCTGATTTTTTGGGAAGGGAGGGTGTCCCTGAATGGTAGTTTGGAAATGTGGTCACCCTAATGCACACCCACCCAGTCACATGCACACCCTCGCAGTCACATGTAGCCCCCCACAGTCACATGCACACCCTCCACAGTCACATGCACACCCACCCAGTCACATGTACACACTTGCAGTCACATGTAGCCCCTCACAGTCACATGCACACCCTCGCAGTCACATGCACACCCACCCAGTCACATGCACACCCTCGCAGTCACATGTAGCCCCCCACAGTCACATGCAAACCCCCCCACATGCACACCCACCCAGTCACATGCACACACCCCCTAGTCGCATGCACAACCCCCAGTCGCATGTACCCCCACCCAGTCATATGTACCCCCACCTAATCGCATGTACCCCCACCCAGTCATTTGTACCCCCACCCAGTCGCATGTACCCCCACCCAGTCGCATGTACTCCCACCCAGTCGCATTTACCCCCACCTAATCGCATGTACCCCCACCCAGTCATTTGTATCACCACCCAGTCGCATGTACCCCCACCCAGTCGCATGTACCTAGAGTTGCCACCTCATCCCTTTAAACCCGAACACTTATGAATTACACAGGTTCTGAGGCTAATTAAAGGCAGATAAGGCACTAAGTGAGTTTAATTAGCACCTTAATCAGCCACAGAACCTGTGTAAATAATATGTGTTCGGGTTTAAAGGGATGAGGTGGCAACTCTACATGCATACCCCCCAGGCCATGTACTGCCCACATGCCCATGTACCTTACAGATAGCAAGGCTCTGTCCCCTCACAGCTCAGTCAGAGCATCCTCAGCTGAGCTCAACAGTCAGTCGGCTCTTGGCTGCACACAGACAGCGAACCGGAATTGGCTCCGCCTCCACCACGGAAGCTCCGCCCTGAAAGGAGTGTGGACTCGTCTCGGCGATCCTGCTGAGTTGCTAGCTGCGCCCTGGAAATACAGCTGGCAAAGACGCACACAGAGAGTAGACTGACAACTGCCCTGCCGCCGCCCCGCCAGCAAATTCCGTCCGTCCCTTAAGCTGATATATTGTGCAAGGCCCTTGCACAATATATCGGCTTAAGGGACGGACGGAATTTGCTGGCGGAGTGGGGTGGGGCGGCGGGGGGGCAGGGCAGTTGTCAGTCTACTCTGTGTGTGAGTCTCTGCCAGCTGTATTTCCGTGAGTTTTAATGACAGGAGGAGCGGAGACAGACTGGGCAGTGCCCTGTTGTTACTGAGCAAAGAGGAGGAGCGACTGTACACTGAAGGATGCGGGCACGAAGCTCCGCTGACTGCACTAGGACTGATGTATGAGGATAGCCAGAGGCGGCTCTTTAGGCAAAGTAGGCGGTCCGAGGCCCTTGGGAGGGAGAGGCCCTAGGCCACCGCCTACTTTGCCTAATTAGAGAGCCGCCTCTGCAGCTGGCACCAGCACAAGCGACACTTCCAACAAAATGTAAGCACCATCCCTTGTACTGATTTTTTTACGTTTTATTTGAACATAAGCTTTAAATAACCCTCTCATGCCTAAGCCTATTTCTGACACTTGTTGCTTACAAGTGTAGCGGGGTCCTAAATTGAGGTTATGTTATTCCAAATTTAGGGGTGGCTTGAGTGATAGTTGGCGCAAGTTTTTTTTCAATTACAGGACTCTGCCTTGCTGCTGCTTCACCTGGCTTGCAGTTTCCCTAAGCAGTATGGGTGGTGCTGTTATTTGTACTCGGGGTTGAACCACAGGTGTTGGAGTGGCGATTTGGTGTCCTCTCTTGGCAGCCATGCGGTGGGCGGGGTCGGCCTGCTGTGCATGCTGGGAGAGGATACAAAAGGGGTGGTGATTCTGGAGGAGAAGGAGGGGAAGGAGGGAGAGAGAGGAGATCCGGGGAGACTGGGAGAGTGCGTGGCCTTCCAGGCCATGGGGCCACGTACGCCTCAGTCCCAGGCACCTTTAGTCCTGGGACTGCAACTTCAGCCCTGGGCCCAGCACCTTTAGCTGGAGCCCGCTTCAGGAGGAAGAATCTCAGGGTGCTGCCTTGCGAGGAGACCCGTTCCTGGATGAGGAGGCTGGGGGAGGACCGTTCCGAAGGACTGGTGAGCCATCACAGTGAAGGAAGGGGCCCAGTAACTCTCCAGGGGGATGTCATCCATCTGGAACCCAGGGGCCTAACAATCTGGACCATCAGGAGGTTTGGGACATTATAGATCCTGTGGCGGAGGATCACCTAGACCAGGGGTCTCCAAACTGCGGCCTGAGGGCCAGATGTGGCCCGTTGCTAGCCTTTATCCGGCCCTTGGGGCACAATTCCTCCCACTGATATGAGGCACTATTCCACCCACTGACACTAACAAGGGGGGCACTGTTTCTTCCACTGATACCAATGATGGGATACTATTCCTCCTACTGATAGGGGCATTACTCCTCCCCCTACTGACCACCAACCCTGGGGCCATATTTATTCTCACTAAAGCTGGGCCCGGGACATTTTCTGCACCTACTGGCCACAATCCGGCCCTACTAAATCCTGAAGGACAATAAACTGGCCCTTTGTTTGAAAAGTTTGGAGACCCCTGACCTAGACGCATCTATTAGGGATCTAGATTGACTGTTCGAGCTGCACGCCGGCTGCTAGCACCATAGGTGGCTATCCGAGTGAGCTATACCCACTCGGGACCGAGTGGCGACGAAGCCAGAAGTGCCTGAATGCTGTCTATCCTTTTAACGCCCTTCTCTCTTCATGCAAAAAAAATATAGCTCTACGTTGGAGTGATATACTTGTGTGGACCTTGGAGTTACTTGGGGTATAGAGACTCTGTCCTTGCACACTAAGGACAGAAACCAACTTTGAGGAGAACTTCGCTGCAAGACCTGTAAGTGAAACAATTGTGCTTAACCTCTGAAAACCAGAGGGTACGGGAATGGTGGCACCTTGCGCCTTTTCCTCTCATGAGTGAGCAAATTAGATGGGAGGAAAGGGGTGAGGTCGCTACACAAGTTAAAATCAGGATTTTTTGCTAGAGACCCTAGAGAATAAAAAGGTGATCGTTGCAAATTTTATATGTCACATGGCATTTGCGCAGCGGTCTTTCAAATGCAATTTTTTGGGAAAAAATACACTTTCATGAATTAAAAAAAAAACTGTAAAGTTAGCCCAATGAATAAACAGATACCTAACCTGTCATGTTTTGAAATTGCGCACACTCTTGAAATGGTGATAAACTACGGTACTTAAAAATCTCCATAGGCGAAGTTTAAAAATTCCTACTAGCTACCAGTTTAGAGTTACAGAGGAGGTCTAGTGCTAGAATTTTTGCTCTTGCTCTAACGATCATGGCGATGCCTCACATGTGTGGTTTGAACACCGTTTACATTTTCGGGTGCGATTTACGTATACGTTTGCTACTGCGCACGAGCACAGAGGGACGGGGCGCTTAAATTTTTTTTATTAATATTATTATTTATTTTATAAATAAGAATAAAAAAATTCTAATCATTTTTATTGCTGTCACAAGGAATATAAACATCCCTTGTGACATGAATCATCAGTGACAGGTACTCTTTATGGAGAGATCGGGGGTCTATAAGACCCCAAATCCCTCCTTTGCACTTAAAAGTATTCAAAACGCCAAAATCTGCATTTTGGAATACCTAGGTATTTTTCAAAATCTGCACCATTGGCAGCTGAGTAAACTGAAAGTGATGTCATGACATTGCTTCCGGGTTACTAGATAGGACACCCAATTGGAGCCGATTCTGGCTTCATTCGGGTCTTCGGCTGGCTGGCGGACGTGTCGGCTGGCTGCTCGAGCCCCCCCGGTGGGACGGGAGAGCCCGGGCGAGCCATGGAAGGCGGCAGGAGGGTGGGGACGTCCCCTCCCGCTACTTAGGATAACAGCTGAGTGGCTTTTTAGCCACATCGGATGTTATCACTAAAAAGCCAACCGCTGGCTCTAAAAAATGGCACCAGGGTGATGCCTGCAGCTGCACGCATCACCATCCCCGGTATAACTACTTTAAGCCAAGAATGCAAATTTGCGTACGGTCGGTGTGAAGGGGATAAAAAAAAAACCTTTAATGTATTATGTATACACTTCTTTAAATATTATAGATGTGTTCTAGAAAGATGTCAGGTTCACTTTATTATTGGAAGGGGGAGGGCAATAAAGTTTATCCATAGGGGACACAACTTCTGCTTTACCTGCTGAGAAAAAGGGGAAGTATTTTCCTACGTTAGCAAAGTCAAATAGCCATGCAAAACACCTGTGTGTAACACATGAAAGATGGTCCTCATTCTGAATCTTTGTCTGCTGAGCATTTTCTGTAAGTAATATATTTATCCTATTTTTAACTTATTTTATCCTTATTTAACTTATTCTGTTTGTTTCTGAAAAAGCATAAGGAAAGAATACTCTTTCAATGTAAAAGGTATGTCCCTTTTACTTTGTCTTTATGGAGTTTTCACATAGGTTTATCATTACTTGCTGTTACCTGCAGGAGCATGTTCACTGAACACTCAGCAGAAAAATACAAGTTGTTTATCCTTGTAGTGATGTGACACCCATCTCAATGTCCTTCTGACTAGAAGCTGTTATTCCTGCTTCATTTGCTGGACTTGTTCTTGTAGAATAATAG
This sequence comes from Rana muscosa, assembly GCA_029206835.1. NCBI lineage: Eukaryota > Metazoa > Chordata > Amphibia > Anura > Ranidae > Rana > Rana muscosa. The sequence continues at coordinate 854,096,515 of CM055121.1, read as the reverse complement.
CTATGTACACATAAAAGTGCAAAATCGACATGCACTATAAAGGAGTTTTTTTATTTATTACAGGAATTTACACAACCCAGACAATTTCCACGTACCGTATCTCTACATATTATGCATTTACCTCAGTCCCTTCCCCTCAAGCAGCTTACAATCTAAAAAGCCCTATCTCACATGCATATGTCCATGCACACAATTTGGACAGGAGTCGATTACCCCACAAGCATGTCTTTGGCGTGAGTACAAGTGATATTAAAACCCAAAGCAAAAAATGTAATATATTGTAGCTTACTAATCCTTATGCCGCGTACACACGATTAATTTTCTCGACGGTGAAAACACAGTCGAGAAAATCGACAGGAAAAACGAGGGAACGGCTTGGTTCCCTACACACGTCCGTTTTTCCCTACATTTTTTTTTTGGTCGAGAAAAATGACCGTGTGTGGGCTCCGTGGCAGTGTTTCCCTATGGGAAAACTGCCGCAGAAAAAAACGACGGGAATCACGACGAGAAAAATTTGAGCATGTTCTAATTTTTCTCGTTGTGATTAATGCCGTTTTTCCCGTCTGGAAAAATGACAAAAAGCCCACAGACGGTCGTTTTTCTTGTTAAAAAAAAAAAATTATCGTGTGTAAGCAGCATTAGATGTGGTGGCTGCATTAGATTTTTTTTTTTAGGCTTTATTTCCTTTATTTTTACCTGGTGATCCAGCCAGTAGCGCACTCCGTGCTTTAGGGTGTCTCCACTCTGGATGGAGGAGCAATGAAGACACCTTTGGACAGCAGCATTGTCAGTCTGGTGAGAGGACAGGGTTACGGTACACACAACCATTTTTAATGACGAGAAAAATGAAATTTTTTAAAATGGTCATTAAAAATGATCGTGTGTGGGCTTTCCAGCAGTTTTCCCGACGAGAAAAACGGCGAGAATCACGACGAGAAAAATTGGAACATGCTCTAATTTTTCACGTCGTTTTTTACATCGTCGTTTTTCTCGTCATGAAAAACAGCCGTGTGTGGGCTTTAACGACGTGAAAAAAAATGCGCATGCTCAGAATCAAGTATGAGACGGGAGCGCTCGTTCTGGTAAAACTAGCATTCGTAATGGAGATAGCACATTCGTCACGGACTGAAAAGCACGAGGCTGAAAAGCGCGGATCGTCGCTCAACAAACTTTACTAACATGAAGGGTGGCGCCATCCGAATGGAACTTCCACGTTATAGTGCCGTCGTACGTGTTGTACGTCACCGCGCTTTTCTCGAACATTTTTTTCCACGATAGTGTGTATGCAAGGCAGGCTTGAGAGGAAACACGAAAAATCACGTCGAGAAAAATGCAGTTTTTTTCAATGACATTAAAAACGGTCGTGTGTACGTGGCATTAGATGTACGAGCAGATGTTGACTAACATATTAAAGCGCTTGTTAAGGTAACATATAAAAAAATAAAATAAATAACAAACATGTCTATACATATCTGCCAGCCGCGAACCTCCTCTTCTCAGATCCCCCACTTCTGGCCCCTCCTCTTTGTCCGGTGCCCCCATGGGAAGCCTCTTCCCATGGGGGCACTCATGCGTGCTCACTCTCGAGCCCCGCTGCTGCGTCCATTGACACAGGCACGTCACTGGCTTTGATTGAAAGCACTTGGAACCAATGGCTACCGATGCCCCAGCAAAGCCAGCGAGACCCGAAAGTGAGGGGAGAAAAGAGCTGCAGATGTGCACGGCGAGGGGAGGGGGGGATGCTAGTGGCTAAACATTTTTTACCTTAGATGCAAGGAATGTAATAAGGTAAAAAATGTTTAGGCTTTAGACCAGCGTTGCCAACCTACCAGATTGAAATTTACTGGCACAACACCCAAAATTTACTGGCACAGACAAGTTTTTACTGGCATTTCCATAAGTTAAAAAAATTACAGTTTTAAGTGCGATTTTCAGTATTTAGGCAGCAAACAAGTAACACGTGCAATTAGCAATGTGATTTAGTTGGATATTAAGTCAAAAAACATATTTCTTATTTTCAGTATGGTAAAGGGGGATTATTGTAACCCATCAGTATTTTGTCACCTATGTCAAACTGGAGAGATTTCCCCTTAATTTCTGTCCCCAAAGAGAGAGAGAGAGAGAGAGAGAGAGACAGCTCCCACATCACCCCACAGAGAGAGACAGCTCCCACATTACTTTGCACAGCCAGAGAGACAGACAGACTGCCGTGCCCCCACAGAGAGAACCTCAAGCCTGCCCAGCAAACAGAATAAAGAGACTGATGCTTACTGCTTCCCATTCCCGGCGCTTCAAGTCTGTTTACCTGATTCAACTTCACACACAGTTATGTGACAAGATCACAAACCATTGCTAGCACTTAATGGCAGTGGCGTCAATAGGGTTGGTGTCACCCCCCCCCCCCCTCAATAATTTTCTTCCCATATAGACGCTGGGCAGGCTAGTTTCGGGCCGGCAGCCCACGTTCAGGGTGTGCACCCCAAGCCGCCTTCTGTAAATGATGCTGTTGGTGCTGCCACGCTGATCTGTGCGCCATAGACGTGCTCTAGGGGTTACTACACATTACGCTCACTATTTGGTTGCTAGAGGTTACTGCTCACTGAGTGCCGCTCATTGATTGGTTGCTAACGGTTACTAAACATTACTGCTTGCTGATTGGTTACTAGAGGTTACAACACATTACCACTCACCATTAGGTTACTACACATTACCACTCACCATTAGGTTACTGGAGGTTACTATAAATTACTGCCCACCATTCGGTTGCTAGAGGTTACTATACATTACTGCCCACCATTTGGTTGCTAGAGGCTACTATACATTACCACTCACCATTCGGTTGCTAGAGGTTACTATACCACCCACCATTCGGTTGCTAGAGGTTACTGCACAATGATTGCCTACAACTCAGTGTCCCCCTCTGTAAACTGCTCAGTCCTGCCACTGATTTATTAATCCCTACCCCTGCTGCTGGCAGAAGGGTGAGGAAGAATGCATACAGCCCTGTCTGTGTGTCTTTGATCTCCATGCTCGTGCTGCTGACCAGAGAAGAAGGGGGGAACATCACAGAGAGCCAACTCTGCCTCTCTCCCTGTCACAGACTTACAGCCGCTCTGGTCCTGACAGAGGAAGAAGAAGGCTCTCTAGAATATGCAGCCCACAGCTGTGCCTCTCCTCTGTCACAGTGTGGCCAGGAGAACAAGCAGGGGTGATGGTAATGTAAAGCACAGGGAACAGAGCAGACACAGAGAGCCAACTCTGCCTCTCTCCCTGTCACAGACTTACAGCCGCTCTGGTCCTGACAGAGGAAAAAGAAGGCTCTCTAGAATATGCAGCCCACAGCTGTGCCTCTCCTCTGTCACAGTGTGGCCAGGAGAACAAGCGGGGGTGATGGTAATGTAAAGCACAGGGAACAGAGCAGACTCCCGCCCGCCTCAGCAACACTTTCGGCTGCCCGCATCTTCTTGTCAAATGTGGTGGGCTGCAGGAGGAGGGCGGGTTACAGTACAGCTCTAAATGCTGATTGGCTGAGAGGCGGTGGTGGGCGGAGCAATTATCAGAGGTGCAGATCTGATCATCTTGGGCAGCTGGCTCTCGGGCATCTCCGGGAATTGCGCATGCGCAGTTCCGAGCTGAGCTGGTCACAGCCATTTTTACTGGCACTTTTTCCGTGCTACGGACATTTACAGGCAGGGGAAAAAGTGCCCTGATTTTACGTGCTGCCCGTAAAAATACGGGCGATTGGCACCACTGCTTTAGACCCACTTTAAAGCCAAACTCCAGCTAACACTTTTTAAGCAGTTGTAGCAACAGTTTTTTTTTTCCCCCTTTTGGAATAAAGGTTTTACATAAATGAATAAATGCTGATTATTGTAAGCACTCAGTATTAAATGGTATGTCTCAACCTCTAACTGCCACTTTTGGTGTTTTAAAAGGTAAAAAAAGCCTAGAAAAATAAAACAAATGCAACCATCACATCTAAAAGCTGATAAGCTGCAAAATAATATATTTTTGTTTTGGGGTTTAATACTGCTGTAATGGGTAAATTGACTAATTAAGGGACTAAGCTGGCAACTAAAGTAATGCTTATTTTAAACTTAATCATTTAGGAAATTAGCTTTAAACATAGGCTATATATGTAAAATGTTATTGGTTATTGCAGGCAATGTGGGTTATATAAAATTTGCATATGACTTATCCACACATATTTAGTTTTAGAGCCCTTTCACACTGGGGCGGCAGCGCTAGTTTTAGCGGCACTTTACCGTTGTTTTAGTTGCGCTTTTCACCTGCTAGTGGGGCGCTTTTAACCCCCGCTAGCAGCCGAAGAATGGGTTAAAAGGGCCCATGTTGCGGCGCTGCCCAAACTTTTTTTTTTAGGCACTGCCCATTCATTTCAATGGGCTGGAGCCGTGTAGGAGTGATGTATACACTGCTCCCGCCCGGCCCCAAAGATGCTGCTTGAAGGACTTTTTTTCCGTCCTGCAAGCGCACCGCTCCAGCCTGAAAGCACAGTGGGGAGGCATGCGAGACACTTTTCAGGCGCTTTATAGGTGCTATTTTTAGCGCTAATATGTAAAAAAAAAAACAGCGTGAGAGGGGTCCTAATATTTTACATTTCCCCTTGCAGAGTGGCAGCAGTGGCTGTCTACAAGCTGGGAATGCTTTCCTAATTCAGAATTTCTTGCTTACAGGCAAGTTATAGGGTTTGTGGCTTTATGTAGGGCTTCTGTTGTGTGGAATGGGTTGTGAGAATGTGTATTAAACACAGAAATTCAACAGCTGCAATGACATGAATTACACTTGCTACTGCCATTGCCTTTAAAGTTCGGCCACTTGGTTTAACCACTTGACCACTGGGCACTTAAACCCCCTTCCTAACCAGACCAATTTTCAGCTTTCGGTGCTCTCACATTTTGAATAACAATTACTCAGTCATACAACATTGTACCCATATGAAATATTTGTCCTTTTTTTCACACAAATAGAGCTTTTTTTTGATGGTATTTAATCACCGTTGGGTTTTTTATTTTTTGCGCTATAAAAGAAAAAAGACTGAAAATTTTGTAAAAAAATGAATTTTTCTTTGTTTCTGTTATAAAATTTAGCAAATTATTAATTTTTCTTCATACATTTTGGCCAAAATTTATACTGCTACATATCTTTAGTAAAAATAAGTACAAATTGGTGGATATTATTTGGTCTTTGTGAAAGTTATAGAGTCCACAAACTATGGTGCCAATATCTGAAAATGGATCACACTTGAAGTACTGATGGCCTATCTTAATTCCCGAGACCCTAACGTGCCAGAAAAGTACAAATACCCCCCAAATGACCCCTTTTTGGAAAGAAGACATTCCAAGGTATTTAGAAAGCGGCATGGTGAGTTTTTTTAAGTTGTCATTTTTTACCACAATTCTTTGCAAAATCAAGTTTTTTTTTTTCTTTTTTTCACTAAATTGCCATATTAGCAGGTTATTTCTCACACACAGCATATGCATACCATACAATTACACCCCAAAACACATTCTGCTATTACTCCCGAGTATGGCGATACCACATGTGTGAGACTTTTACACAGCGTGGCCACATACAGAGGCCCAACATGCAGGGAGCACTTTCAGGCGTTCTGGAGCACCCAGGCCAATTCTGACATTTTTCTCCTACATGTAAATTTCATAATTTATTTGCTAGAAAATTACACCGCACCCCCAAACATTATATATGTTTTTTTTAGCAAAAACCCTAGAGAATACAATGGCGGTTGTTTCAACTTTTTATCTCGCACAGTATTTTCGCAGCAATTTTTCGAACGCGGTTTTTGGGGGAAAAAAAACAGTTTTGTGCTTTAAAAAAAACAAAATGGTAAGGTTAGCCAAATGTTTTTGCATAATTTGAAAGATGAAGATACGCTGAGTAAATAGATACCTAACATGTCACCCTTCAAAATTGCACACACTTGTGGAATGGCGCCAAACTTTGCTACTTAAAAATCCCCATAGGCGACGATTTTAATTTTTTTACTGGTTACATGTTTTGAGTTACAGAGGAGGTCTAGGACTAGAATTATTGCTCTCGCTCTAAAGTTTGCAGCGATACCTCACATGTGTGGTTTGAACACCGTTTTCATATATGGGTGGGACTTACGTATGCGTTCGCTTCTGCATGCGAGCACACGGGGGCAGGGGCGCTTTAAAAAAAAAAAAAAAAAATTATTGTTTATTTATTTTAGTTTGCCACTTTTTTCCCCAAAAATAAATTTTTTGATCCCTTTTATTCCTATTACAAGAAATGTAAACATCTCTTGTAATAGGAATATGGCATGACAGGTCCTCTTTACAGTGAGATATGGGGTCAATAAGACCCCACATCTCACCTCTAGGCTGGGAAGCTGGGAAGCCTGAAATAAAAATAAAAAAAACGATCCTGGCTTCGATCGTAGCGGTGAGTCGGTAGAAGCACCGGAGTGCGACGGGAGGGGGGACGCCTCCCGTAAGAACGATCAAGCGATGGAATAGCCGCTATGATCATTCTTATGGTGTAGGGAATCGCTGGCTGAAAAAGCTGATATCTGAATGATGCCTGTAGCTGAAGGCATCATTCAGATATCCCCGCACAAAGTCAAGGACGTCATATGACGGCCGGCGGGCGGGAAGTGGTTAAAACGCTTTTTTTTGCAGGGTATTGCAGGGTATTGGCAGGGTATGGGCAGGGTATTTCCGGGTATGGGCAGGGTATGGGCAGGGTATTGCCGGGTATTTCAGAGTATGAGCAGGGTATTGCAGGGTATTGCAGAGTATGGGCAGGGTATTGCAGAGTATGAGCAGGGTATTGCAGAGTATTTCAGAGTATGGGCAGGGTATTTCAGAGTATGGGCAGGGTATTTCAGAGTATGGGCAGGGTATTTCAGAGTATGGGCAGGGTATTGGCAGAGTATGGCGGGGTATTGGCAGAGTATGGCGGGGTATTGGCAGAGTATGGCGGGGTATTGGCAGAGTATGGCGGGGTATTGGCAGAGTATGGCGGGGTATTGGCAGAGTATGGGCAGGGTATTTCAGAGTATGGGCAGGGTATTTCAGAGTATGGGCAGGGTATTTCAGAGTATGGGCAGTGTATTGCAGGGTATGGGCAGTGTATGGCGGGGTATGGGCAGAGTATGGCGGGGTATTGGCAGAGTATGGCGGGGTATTGGCAGAGTATGGCGGGGTATTGGCAGAGTATGGCGGGGTATTGCAGAGTATGGGCAGGGTATGGGCAGGGTATTGCAGGGTATGGGCAGGGTATTGCAGGGTATTTGAGTATGAGCAGGGATGGCTGAGCAGTGATGGCTGAGCACTGGGATGGCTGAGCACTGGGATGGATGGATCTGTGACTTCACTTGTCACAGAGCAGCGCTGTGGGCACTACACATCCAGCCCACAGCGCTGCTGCCATCCGCTCCCTCCCCTCTCCTCTCACAATGTACCGATCGGTACAGAGAGGGGAGAGAGGAAACCGGCGTCATCACATGGCGCCGGTTTGTTTACAAGTGATCGCTCCGTCATTTGACGGAGCGATCACGTGGTAAACGGCCGCGATAAGCGGCCATCTACCGCTATCCGTGATGCGCCGGGTCTTCCTGACGGCGGTCACGGATATTTTCGGAAGCGCGCCCCAGGGGGCGCGCGGGAGCAAGACTCTGGGAGGACGTCCCTGGGACGTCCTCCCAGAATAACTCGACCGCCCTGTAGCCGTCTTTCAACTTCAATGATTTGCCACGAGAGCTTTTCTTCTTTACAAGTTTTGTTGTGCATATTGGGTTGTTTAGAATTCTATGGTCGTTTTTTTATTAAAGAGGAACTGCAGTCTGCTCACATAATTTGTAATAAAAACATCTTTGCCATTCTGAAGCTTCCCTCCAACCACTTTGCATATTATTTTATATATACTGTCATTCTGTACTTGCCAAAAATGCTGCAGAAATCTCCCTTCACTGAGTCTGGCTTTAATAATTTTAACTGTGGGCAGCTAAAGCTGCTACCTGTTCACTTCCTGGATTTAAACAGACACACAGAGGCAAACCTCCAGCTCTGCAGATCTCATTGGCCCTCTTATGACTCATCCCTTTCTATCATCCCGAACCAGTCTGCCCATTCCACTCTGACCTCTGACATCAACAAGGCATTTTTGTTCCCAGAACTGACGCTCACTGGATATTTTTTGGACCATTCTCTGTAAACCCTAGAGATGGTTGTGCATGAAAATCCCAGTAGATCCGCAGTTTTTGAAATACTCATTTGTATAAGAAAAATAAGATGAAGCTGACCAGTGGTTGTGTCATTCCAATGCACCTAATCACATCCCAATGAAAACTGGAAAATGTAGAGAAAAATGCCCCTGGGATGGATTGGATTGGCACAATAATATGGAATTGACAATTGAGTATATAAAAAGTAGAAAATATTTATTAAATACAATAGTCACAATGATGACAATATACAGAAATTGTAAGAAAGGTAGGTTAAAAACAAAAACAAAAAGCTGACATGCAAAATAAAGATGCCAAAATACATAATTTCACACTCAAAATGTTGACAAATGGGTCAATACAAAGAGGGGTGAGTGGGAACCGACATGTTTCGGATACAAATGGCTGGGTTTATTCAAAGCTCATGTGTATATATTCCTTCTTCAGGGTTTATCTATAGGCAGACAATATATACGTTTTTTTTTTCTAGTAGAAAGAGGCAAAACAACATAATATCAATATAGAGGTAAATAGAGTGGTATGTTTCTTTAAATCTCTCATGGAAAACATAGTTTACATACTGCATAGTGACAAAACATCCAATAATCTTTTAAATGTGTGTTAATTGATTAGAAGAATGCATGATACTTACATCCCAAAATGATCTTAAAAATGTATGGACACAAAAACACAACAGAGGAGGCATGTCAAATGGATGAATCCTCGGGGGGCGGGAAGCCAAGTCCAAGGAGTGGTCTGGCAGCAACAACCATGCCATGTTCAAAGTCACTTAAATCCTCTTTCTTCCCCATTCTGATACTCGGTTTGAACTTCAGCAAGTCATCTTCACCACATCTAGATGCCTAAATGCATTCAGATGCTGCCTTGTGATTGGCTGATTAGCATATTGTTTTACCAAGCAATTGAACAGGCGTACCTAATAAAGGGGCCGGTGAGTGTATGTAGACCATTGAGTCACAAGTTTGTTTTGTTTCAGCAATTCAAAAAGTATGGATGTTAGAGACAGCCAGGCAGCTAGCATTGTCAATTCTGTAGAGATTTCCTTAACCACTTAAGCCCCGGACCAATAGGCAGCATAAAGACCAGGCCCCTTTTTGCGATTCGGCACTGCGTCGCTTTAACTGACAATTGCGCGGTCGTGCGACGTGGCTCCTAAACAAAATTGACGTCCTTTTTTTCCCACAAATAGAGCTTTCTTTTGGTGGTATTTGATCACCTCTGCGGTTTTTATTTTTTGCGCTATAAACAAGAATAGAGCGACAATTTTGAAAAAAATGCAATATTTTTTACTTTTTGCTATAATAAATATCTCCAAAAAATCTCAAAAATTCCTCAGTTTAGGCCGATACGTATTCTTCTACATATTTTTGGTAAAAAAAAAATCGCAATCGCCGTTTATTGATTGGTTTGCGGAAAAATTATAGCGTTTACAAAATAGGGGATAGTTTTATGGCATTTTTATTTATTTATTTATTTTTTACTAGTAATGGCGGCGATCAGTGATTTTTTTTCGTGACTGCGACATTATGGCGAACACATCGGACACTTTTGACACATTTTTGGGACCATTGTCATTTTACAGCGATCAGTGCAATAAAAATGCACTGGTTACTGTATAAATGTGACTGGCAGAGGAGGGGTTAACACTAGGGGGCGAGGAAGGGGTTAAATGTGTTCCCTATTAGTGATTCTTACTGTGGGGGAGGGAAATGACACTGGCAGTGAAGGGGTTAACCACTAGGTGCGCTGAAAGGGTTAAGTGTGCCTAGGGGCGTGTTTCTAACTGAGGGTGGGCGTGGCTACGAGTGACACATCACCGATCTCCACTCTGATTACACAGAGCGGAGATCGGTGACAGTGTCAGTAGGCGAGCGGGGAGATGTTGTGTTTACACTAACATCTCCCCGCTCCATCGCTCTGTGAGATGATCGGGGGGGATCCCCGTGGCGATCAAGTCCGCGGGACCCGCGGTCCGACTCACAGGGATGACTGCAGGGCCGCGAGCGCGCTGCCCGCGGTGCGCGCGCGACCACACTGCAGGCAGTTAAAGGGGACGTACGGGTACGTGATTGTGCCTGTACGTGCCATTCTGCCGACGTATATATGCCGTGAGCGGTCCTTAAGTGGTTAAACCACTTAACTTTTTTCTATGGGGCTCTATTGGGGAGACCCCTGCGTTCAAGGTATGGGGAATGTGACAAGAGGTGGACAGGAACTATGTCAGACATATCTCCCCAACAGAGTTCCCAATAAATTTAAAACCCAGTAAATGACTCAGTCCAACAGACACTTAGCCTGTAATTGATATACAGTATTATCTTTGAGAATGACCTTTTAATAATGCTTATATAAAGCTGGAGCAAAAGTTTTCTATCGTGTTTGTTTAATTCAACATAGCTAATGTTGTATTTTTGTTTCTGTATATAGATATCTCAGCTGTGGATATGACTGTTAAAGTGGAGAACGTGTATTTTAGTTCTGTAAACTTCCATACCACACTGCATTGGGATGCCGTGTGTGATGATGTACAACAGCCATGCACGTATATGGTGCAGTACCAAGTGTAAGTCATTTTAATATTCCACAGCATATAAAAAGTATTTCTCTACAAAGGCACTATCCGTTGTTCACTGTAGAATAAAATAAAATGCCAACATTTTATTTAATTTTATTTCAAGCCAGTGTAGTGCTATACTTGTAGGTGACAATGATTTTAACTGATTCTTTCCCAAAATAGTGCAGAGGCCACCAGTCACTCTGGCTTCAATAAACAATCTAGGGGTTGTCTTTTTGTAGATATATTACTGGTAGAACTTGGGATGGGAGAGGGGTTGGAGTGGTATGGGATACTCCAAAACTTGCTGACTTGTAACAGAAGGCCATTTTTTGACTAGGTTAGGCTTTTTTCAGCCACCAAGGTGTTAATAGACATGGCCAGAACTGAGACCCTGTAAGAGCTGTCCCAGAATTTAAGAACTACTGCTGGTGCGTATCCGTCAAAAGCAGCACACAGTCATTTTGATCCTGAGCCCAGGTCTATTTTCACAATGTCTCTCCAGGACAGCTGAACTCCCCCCACTTTCTATCAGGCATCTCCATGCTTCAGGACAACTGCTCAGTTCCTAACTTCCACCTCTTCAGTGAGGGAGAGGTTAATACAATGCTACAGGACAGCTACCACTTTCCAACTCCCACCCAGCACACTTCAGTGAGTCTTCCAGACCAGATCCTTAGTGAGACTGCTTGGCTGGCTCCAAAGATGATTAGGAATAGGCCCCCCAGCTATGCCACAGCTGGGATCTTGATGAACTCCAGAAACTCCAACCAGCTACCTCAAAAGGGGCAGCAGCCCTGAGGCTGGGAACTTCTCCAGCAGAACAAGAACAAGGCTGCTTCAGACCCCAGACTATTTATGCTCCCCTCCAGTCACCTACTGGGCACAACTCCCCAAGCATTGGCTGCAGCACAAATATTCAAGCTGCCCATTCGACTCTCCCAGCCCCCTATATTCTAGAAGCCTCTAGATGGCAGAGGGAAGCAATCAAACCTGCAGCCTGTGAGATCCAGAACAGTCCAAGGAAATCAATAGCTGCTCTGATGATTACAGAGCAGCCAAAAATAACTAAATTTACCTAACATGATATCAGCCTACCTAGGAGGGTACTACACTGGGAATGGCTAGAGCTTTGTCAGGTTTTTATTGACATCTCTGTCCCTGTTGGGTAGATTTCCCTTTCAGGAGAGGACATTTTTGGAATATCTTCCACGGAGACACCGACAAAACACAGATATTTTTTACCTTTTAAAATGGTGTGTGTTTTTTTTATTTTTACTATTTTGGCGTGGAGCTCTCCTTACAATCCGTACCAGACCCGGAAAGGCCTGGTACCGATTGGGGTTGGGGAAACGACTCGCACGCTGATTTTTTTGATTGAATTCGTGTTCAAAACTCATCAGATGTGCGATTGAGATTCATTCCCTTAGAAGGCACTGAGCTGCAAAGGGTGGGCTAACTCAATATCGAACCCTACGGACTAAGACTGGGATGCCATTAAAGTTCATGTGCGTGTAAAGGCAGACGTCCCAATACTATTGACAAAAAAGTGTATGTGATGACCTAATATTAACATTGGCCAGGCTTAGTTGAATATATAGAAATGGACATTAGAAGGGGAAGGAACATTCCACCACCATTTCTAAATGTCTTTAACCGCTTAAGGACCAGCGCACGACTGACTATATACGTCGGCACAATGGCACGGATGGACAGATGGACGTACCTGTACGTTCTCTTTAAGATGGGGCATTGTGGGCGCACGTGCCCACCGCAAGCTCTGTGAGTCCGACCGCGGGTCCTGCGGACTCGATGTCCGCGGGGATACCTGTGATCGTCTCACGGAGAGGAAGAACGGGGAAATGCTGATGTAAACAAGCATTTCCCCATTCTTCCTAGTGACAGGACACTGATCACAGCTCCCTGTAATCGGGAGTGGTGATCAGTGTAATGTCACACATAGCCCATCCCCCCTACAGTTAGGCACACTTAACCCCTTCAGCGCCCGTACTGGTTAACCCCTTCACTGCCAGTGTCATTTAACAGTAATCAGTGCATTTTTATAGCACTGATCACTGTATCAATGACAATGGTCTCAAAATGGCGTCAAAAGTGTCCGATGTGTCCGCCATAATGTCGCAGTCACGATAAAAATCGCTGATTGCCACCATTACTAGTGTAGCGGGTATGCACTTTTAAATCTGGTGAGGACACCAGTGATGCATAGTTCCCTGTGGCCCAGCAGGTGGCGCTGTCATTTTGGGCCGGGGTTGAACCATCACTGCAGTGGCGTACCCTTTGTGACCTCTCGCAGCGGCTGTACGGCGGGGCGGGGAACCCGCATGCTTGCTGGGGGAGGGTATAAAGGGGGCGGACATCTTCACCACGAGGTGAAGTCCCAGGCACCTTCAGCCTGAGGGCTGCTGTGCGGTCGGTGTCCAGACGGCCTAGGCCTGGACACTTGGAGTTCGTGTTCCACCCCAGACACCTTCAGTCTGGGGTGAGGTGCTTAGCCGGAGGCCTGGGGTTCAGTGCCTTCCGCTGGGTCCCGCGAGGGAGGGATTGTCCTAGGGGGCCCCGGGAGTGGGGCATCCGAATCCAGAGGCGTAAGGGACCGGAGGAGGGACTCACCCGAAGACCTGGTGCAGCAGATTGCCAGTGCCGGGTGAACCTCTGGAGACCGCCCGGAGGGATATCTCTTCCGAACAGGGGCCAAGTTCAGAGAGAAAGTTCAGTCCATGTTCAATGACCGGTGGCAGCGGTCCAACGATTGCAATCAGGTCAGTGGCAGAGACCTGCTATTAGGCCTGTGGCAGGGGCCTCAACAGTTCATCCGGTCGGTGGCAGCGACCAAAACTCACGGTCGGTGGCAGAGACCGTGCGCCAGGCCTATTCGCTAGCAAAGGAATAGGAGAGTTCAGTTGTGCCTGGGCCTACTCGTACCCACACCCCTTTGTTTGTCTGTTATTGGAAGTTCAACTGATTGTGTTCACCGTATTGTACGAGAAATAAAGGAGTGTTGGACTTTCGATTGGTGTGGGGCTCTGTTATTGGCAGACACATCACAACTCTGCTTGAACCTCATTAGGGATGAGCTCGGTGTTCGAGTCGAACATACGTTCGACTCGAACATCGGCTGTTCGATCGTTCGACGAAGATCGAACGATTTGGGCCGTTCGCACCAAATTCGAGTGACACGAACGGCCCACAATACACTGCGCCATCGCAGTGCAATCCCGACGCTGTGATTGGCCAAGCATGCACTGTGACCCCGCATGCTTGGCCAATCACAGCGCCGGCAGCTAGGAGAGCCATAATTGGCCACAGGCAGGTTGCCTGTGGCCAATTATAGCTCAGGGGGTTTAGCACACGTGTAGTGTGTTCCGGCGCAGGGAAAGAGAAGGATAGGCAGGGACAGTGTCATTGTGCTATAATTTGTGCTATTCTTGTGTGTAGGGAGAGAGAAGGATAGGCAGGGAGAGTGTCAGGCCTCGTACACACGGCCGAGATTCTCGTTGAGAAAAACATGTCGTTTTTTTCGACGAGATTCTTGGACAAGAAACTTGTCCCGGCCGCGTGTACACACGCTCGTTTCAAAGAACCCGCGGTTCTTTGAAAGGAGTGTACGCGGTGACGTCATCGACTACGTCGAGCATGCGCTCGTCATATTCGATGCCGTCGCCGCCATCTTGGTATACCCTACGTATGCCTAGGAAGCTACCGCGCATGCGTCAAATTCATTTCGAACATGAGCGGGCTTCCGGGCGGACAGGTAAGTGTACACACACTCACTTTTCTCGTCGAGAAACACGCCGAGGAGAATCTCGACGAGAAAATAGAGAGCAGGTTCTCTATTTTCTCGTCGAGGTTTCTTGTCGGTTTTCTCGACGAGAAACACGCTAGCAGCGTACACACGACCGATTTACTCGGCAAGACCTCTCTGCCAGCAAGTTTCTTGCTGGTTCTTGCCGAGAAAATCGGTCGTGTGTACGAGGCCTCAGAGTCATATTCTTTGCTAAACCTTGTGTGCAGGCAGAGAGAAGGATAGGCAGGGGACAGTGTCAATGTCATATTCTTTGCTAAAACTTGTGTGCAGGGAGAGAGAAGGATAGGCAGGGAGAGTGTCAGTGTCATATTCTTTGCTAAACCTTGTGTGCAGGGAGAGAGAAGGGTAGGCAGGGAGAGTGTCAGTGTCATATTCTTTGCTAAACCTTGTGTGCAGGGAGAGAGAAGGATAGGCAGGGGACAGTGTCAGTGTCATATTCTTTGCTAAACCTTGTGTGCAGGGAGAGAGAAGGATAGGCAGGGAGAGTGTCAGTATCATATTCTTTGATAAACCTTGTGTGCAGGGAGAGAGAAGGATAGGCAGGGGACAGTGTCAGTGTCATTGTTGCTAAGCGTCCTGCACAGTATACACCTGAAGCTAGCCCTTATTGCTGTGTTTTCCTGGTGTGTTACACTAACAGGCATTTGCAGCACTTACAGCGGGCGGAGTGTGCCTCCTGCACATTATACACCTGAAGCTAGCCCGTATTGCTGTGTTTTCCTGGTGTGTTACACTAACAGGCATTTGCAGCACTTACAGCAGGCGTAGTGTGATTCCTGCAAAATATACACCTGAAGCTAGCCCGTATTGCTGTGTTTTCCTGGTGTGTTACACTAACAGGCATTTGCAGCACTTACAGCAGGCGTAGTTTGATTCCTGCAAAATATACACCTGAAGCTAGGCCTTATTGCTGTGTTTTCCTAGTGTGTTACACTAACAGGCATTTGCAGCACTTACAGCAGGCGTAGTGTGATTCCTGCAAAATATGCTCCTGAAGCTAGGCCTTATTGCTGTGTTTTCCTAGTGTGTTACACTAACAGGCATTTGCAGCACTTACAGCGGCCGGAGTGTGCCTCCTGCACATTATACACCTGAAGCTACCCCTTATTGCTGGTTTTCCCATCTCCCTGCAGGCCATTAGAATGTCTGAAAGGCAAACAAGGAGAGGCAGACAGTCAGGAGCCAATAAAAGAGGGCAAGCAGGCTCTGTGTCTAGAGACAACAGTGCTGGTCGTGGACGCGGTGCATCGTCATCAGCACGTGGCCATGGGACACGCTTGTCCTTCTTTTCGGCAGCTGGACGTGTTGAGCCGCATCATGCCGAAGACTTGGTAGAGTGGATGACCAAGCCCTCCTCATCCTCCTCATCCTCTCTCACCCAGGCTCAGGGTACTGGCAAAGCAGCTGCCAAAGCGTCCTCTTCCCTGGTATCATGGTCATCATCAGTCACTCCTTCCCTAGACCCACCATGTCCTCCTGAGGAGTCCCCCGAACTGTTTGAGCACATTGTTGGGTACATGCTCCAGGAGGATGCCCAGCGTTTCGAAGGGTCTGATGATGATACCCAGCTAGAGGAAGGCAGTAGCGTGAGAGCAGAGAGAGGGGATGCTCAAGAAGGACACCAATCTGGCAGTCATGTTCCAGCAGCAGCAGCATACTGCCAGATTGGCTCCAGTGATAAGGAGGGAGGGGATGATGAGGTCACTGACTCCACGTGGGTGCCTAATAGGAGAGAGAGGAGGAGGAGGAGGATGAGGAGGAGGCACATCTCCAACGAGGCAGGATGCCCTCGGGGGGCCAGCGTAAGGGCAGCACACCGACTGAATCACACCGCAGAGCTCCGCCTGTGCAGGGCGCTGCCTCTGCCCGTTATTCAAAAAGTTCTTTGGTGTGGGCCTTTTTTGAGTCGAGTGCATCAGATCGCACAGTTGCTGTTTGTAACATATGTCTCAAGCGTATATCGCGTGGCCAAAACATCAGCCGCTTGGGCATCACATGCTTCACCAGACATATGTTGACCTGCCATGCAGCTCGTTGGCAAGCCTACCTTAAAGACCCACACCAAAGAACAAAGCGGACCTCTCCTTGCACCGCATCAGCTGGGATCTCCAACCCCACTATACCTTCAGTCCTCTCTGAAACCTGCACTGAGAGGAATGAAGGTGTAGAATTAGGTGTGTCACAGCCAAGTAC
This sequence comes from Rana muscosa, assembly GCA_029206835.1. Taxonomy (NCBI): domain Eukaryota; kingdom Metazoa; phylum Chordata; class Amphibia; order Anura; family Ranidae; genus Rana; species Rana muscosa. Next base: position 854,079,694 of record CM055121.1, on the reverse strand, counting down.
TTGCAGGCACTCTGCTAGCAGTACACCGATGTCCAATTCTAGCAGGCAAATTTCCCTGACCCAGCTGCTGGACCGTCGAAAGAAGTTCACTCCCAGCCATCCACATGCTCAGCGGTTGAATGCTAGCTTGGCTAAATTGCTAGCGCTTCAACTGCTGCCTTTTCAGTTGGTAGACTCGGCCCCCTTCCACTTTTTCTCACGGAAGGCGATTCCGGCTCTCTACCGGCATGTGGAAGGCAATGTCTTGGCCTCGCTGGACAGGGCGGTCAGCGGTAAGGTGCATATCACCGCTGACTCATGATCCAGCAGGCATGGACAGGGACGTTACCTTTCTTTCACGGCCCATTGGGTCACTCTTTTGGCAGCTGGGAAGGATGCAGGACAAGGTGCAGTAGTGTTGGAGGTTGTTCCGCCGCCACGCCTCCAAAATGCTACTACTGGTTGTGACACACCTCTCTCCTCCACCCCCTCCTCTTCTTCTTTCTCCATGGCCTCTTCCTGTGCTTTGTCCTCGGAACCAGCGGTGCTCCGTAGGCGTTCAAGGGGCTACGCAAGTACGCAGGCAAAAAGATGCCATGCCGTGCTTGCGCTGGTGTGTTTGGGGGACAGGAGCCACACTGGGGCAGAGGTTCTGTCTGCTCTGCAGGGGCAGGCCGAGAGGTGGTTGACGCCACGCCAGCTTAAGCCAGGAATGGTGGTTTGCAACAATGGCACCAACCTCCTCTCCGCCCTCCAACAGGGACAACTGACCCATGTGCCCTGTGTGGCTCACGTCCTTAACCTGGTGGTGCAGCAGTTCTTGGGCAGGTACCCGGGCTTACAGGATGTCCTGAGGCAGGCCAGGAAAGTCTGTGTGCATTTCCGCAGATCTTATAATGCCAGTGCTCACCTGGCTGAGCTGCAAAAGGAGTTGAACCTGCCCAAGAACCGCCCTATATGTGACATGCCCACCAGGTGGAACTCAACGTTGGCCATGCTACAGCGTCTGCACACGCAGCAGAGGGCCATCAATGAGTACCTGTGCGACTACGGCACCAGGACAGGGTCAGGGGAGCTCGGGTTTTTTTCACCACGTCAGTGGGGCATGATCAGGGATGCATGCACTGTCCTGGCACCATTTGAGGAGGCCACGAGGATGGTGAGCAGTGACAGTGCATGCATCAGTGACATTGTACCGCTTGTCCACCTGTTGGAACATATGCTGCGTGGAATAATGGACAGGGCACTTGAGGCAGAACAGAGGCAGGAAGAGGAGGACTTCCTTGCCTCTCAAGGCCCCCTTTACCCAGACAGTGTTCCTTCTGTCCCACCCATCGCACAGGAAGAGGAGGAGGAGGAGGATTGTGTCAGCATGGAGGTGGAGCCTGGCACTCAGGATCATCAGCAGCAGTCTTTTAGGGATGATTTACAGTCCCAAGAAACCCGTGAACTTGTACGTGGCTGGAAGGAGGTGGCTGCGGATCATGTCGTCCTTAGTGACCCAGAGGACTCCGGACCGAATGCCTCAGCTAACCTACGCTGCATGGCCTCCCTGATCCTGCAAAGTCTGCGGAAGGATCCTCGTATTCTTCGGATCAAGGAGAGGGACCATTACTGGCTGGCCACCCTCCTTGATCCACGGTACAAGGGTAAGGTTGCGGACCTTATCTTACCGTCGCAGAGGGAGCAGGGGATGAGACAACTCCGGGAGGCCTTGCAGAAAGGTCTGTGCAACGCGTTCCCAGAGACTGGGAGGTTACAAACTCCTGGTCCTGGACAACGAGTTGCTGAGGCTTCGGTCAGTCAAAGAAGGAGCGGTGGGGAAGGTGGCCGTCTGACCGATGCGTTCAGACAATTCTTTAGTCCGCAGCCCCAAGGTATGATCGGTTCCAGCAACCATCGCCAGCGTCTGATATACATGGTGCAGGAATACCTAGGGGCAAGGTCAGACTTGGACACCTTCCCCACCGAAAATCCTCTGGCTTACTGGGTCTTGAGGATGGATCACTGGCCAGAGCTTGCACAGTATGCAATTGAGCTACTGGCCTGTCCTGCATCCAGCGTTCTTTCAGAACGCACATTCAGTGCTGCTGGAGGATTTGTCACGGATCACAGGGTGCGCCTGTCCACCGACTCGGTTCATTGACTGACTTTCATAAAGATGAACCAGTCTTGGATCACCACCAGCTACCAAACACCTGAAGCTGATATAACAGACTAATTTATTTTCAAATGTCACATCCCTTCAAGACTGATGCTGATGCTGAGTGACTGTTCTGTTATGTTGACTGACTATCTCCCTCCTCCTCAATGATCCGATTGATGATGATAGCTTGGAAGAAAATTTTTGTTTCTGGGTGCCGCCACCAGTGCCTAAGGCCCAATTTTTCAGCCCCTGTTTAACAGGGGCATGTAATTACAATTTTTTATGCAATGCTTTGCAGCAGGGCTCATTCCTGCACTCCAACTAGAGTATCTGGGAGAGGTTGCAGTGTCGTGGGACCAGCACCAGTGCCTAAGGCCCAATTTTTCAGCCCCTGTTTAACAGGGGCGTGTAATTACAATTTTTGATGCAATACTTTGCAACAGGGCTCATTGCTGTGAGGGGTTGCAGTGTTGTGGCACCAGTGCCTAAGGCCCAATTTTTCTGCCCCTGTTTAACAGGGGCATGTAATTACAATTCTTGATCTAATAATTCACAGCAGGGCCCATTCCTGCGGCCACCAAGAGTAACTGTGAGGGCTTACAGTGTTGTGTCAACACCACCACCACCACCACCAAAGGCCCAATTTTTCAGCCCCTGTTCAACAGGGGCATGCAATTACAATTCTTGATCTAATAAATCACAGCAGGGCCCATTCATGCGCCCACCAAGAGTAACTGTGAGGGCTTACAGTGTTGTGTCAACACCACCACCACCACCACCAAAGGCCCAATTTTTCAGCCCCTGTTCAACAGGGGCATGCAATTACAATTCTTGGTCTAATAATTCACAGCAGGGCCCATTCATGTGCCCACTGAGAGTAACTGTGAGGGCTTACAGTGTTGTGGCAACACCAACATGTAAGGGGCAAATTTTAGCAGAGTATATAGGGCAGGCCCCTACTTTCAAACATCCAACTTACAAACGACTCCTACTTGCAAACGGAAGGAGACAACAGGAAGTGAGAGGAAATCTACCCCTAGGAAGGGAAATTCTCTCCTGTAAGACTTAATATGGGAAAAAGGTGTCTCCTCTCTACTGATGTTTTATCACCAATCCTTGTTTCAATAAAAACCCCACTTTTCAAAAACATTTGTCATTGGGACGGAAAGTGAGGTGAAATGTTCTGAACAGGGGCACAGACAGCAAAACAAATGTTACAGGGGTGATAACCCTTCCCTATGTTTTCCAAAAAGCTTAAAAATAGATTTTTTGGCTGGAGCTACACTTAAACAATGTACCTGTTCAAAATTACAAACAGATTCTACATAAGAACAAACCTTCAGTCCCTGTCTTGTATGCACCGCCTGTATACGGCTGTTCAGAGTATATAGGGCCTTTTTTATTTTGTGTGCGGGGTTCCCCTTAATATCCATACAGGACCCAAAGGGGCTGGTAATGGGCTGGGGTGGGGGGGGGGGGCTGAATGGGTAGCTATGCCATTTTTCTCAAAGATTTTCATCCATATTACCGGGACCAGACATTACATTAAAGCCGCAAGCAGTTTTAAATGGCTTTTTTTTCCTTTAGAAATGTCATTTTGTGCAGGGACTTTTCTAAACACGGGAAACACGTGGCACTTCACAGGCATACTTTAGACACCCCCCAGATACGATATTTAAAGGAATATTTGACTTTTTTTTTTCACTTTATGCATCATTAAAATGACTGCTCCCGAAAAACAGCCGTTTTTAAAACTTATTTTTGCATTGATACATGTCCCCTGGGTTCCCAAACCCTTTTTAGGACAATAACATGCATAATAGTCGTTATAATTAGCACTTTAGATTTCAAACGTTCGCATCCATTGTATTTAATAGGGTTCTAACGTTTGTGCGAACTTTCGGTCCGTTCGCGGGTTCTGGTGCGAACCGAACCGGGGGTGTTCGGCTCATCCCTAAACCTCATACACATATGAGGCGAGAGCTTGGCGTAGTGTTCCTGCACTCTCCTCTCCCAGGTACCCCTAGACACAAGTCCCTCACACAAGGAAACACAGAGAGGGAGAGTGAGGCTCCGCTACACTAGTAAAAAAATAATATTAATAAAAATGCCAAAAAACTATCCCCTATTTTGTAGACCCTATAACTTTTGCGCAAACCAATCAATAAACGCTTATTGCGATTTTTTTTATTTTATTTTTTTACCAAAAATATGTAGAAGAATACATATATGTAGAAGAAAAGTGAGGAAAAAAATGATTTTTTTATATATTTTTTGGGGATATTTATTATAGCAAAAAGTAAAAAATATTGCTTTTTTTTCAAAATTGTCAAAATTGTCACTCTTTTTGTTTATAGTGCTAAAAATTAAAACCGCAGAGGTGATCAAATACCACCAAAAGAAAGCTCTATTTGTGGGAAAAAAAGGACGTCAATTTTGTTTGGGAGCCACGTTGCACAACCACAAAATTGTCAGTTAAAACAACGCAGTGCCGAATCGCAAAAAGTGCACTGGTCTTTGGCCAGCCAAATGGTCTGGGGCTTAAGTGGTTAATGAACTAGGCTAGTATGAGCAACAAAAAATATTTATAAATTGAGATTTGTGGTCCAGGGCTTTTAGTGCAGTTGCAATCTCCTTGGCCCTAGTACAAGTCTGGGACCATGACCATCATTTTCATAGCTTTGTAAATATTTCAATAGTCACTTGCTGGTTACTATGATCTCCTAGGGCCTGACCTTCAGAATTTGGCTCAAACCACTGTTTATTCCTTAGCTATACCACTATTCATTTTTGAATATATTAAAGTTGATATCTAGATAGGTACAGTGCCCACTGGGTGGTACCATGAGCACTTATAATCTTAATCAGTGCCATGTCCCAGAATTGTGCATAATTAGGAGAAAATATGGACTTTTAAGGCACATACACCAATACATTTCTTAAAAATTATTTCATAGTTTATTATTGAATAATGTTAAAAGCTTTCATACAAAATATTCATAAAAAAATATAAAAACTACTAAATCACTATTATGAACTTTGTGATTCACACATGGTGTGATACAAGTATACCGCACACCAGGAGGCTTGTCAAGATGTAAGCTACGTGTTTCAAGTCCCTCCAGATGCCAGGATATTCTCACACCAGCATGGTTAGCTCTACATGTCTTCAGGAGCCAATAGTGCATCTATTTGAGGGAGAAATATAGACTTGATAAATACACAAATGATTACAATAACATCATACTTAAAGTGTTACTAAACCCACAACAGTAAAATCAGTATGTATATGCAGAATAGCATGCTTGTTATACTCATTGTGGAACTTAAGGGGTTAATCCTCTGCATTGTGTAAAAAGGCTGTTTTATCCCTCCTGCTCTGTCTATCAGGGGAAGGCCAGCTAACACAGGCAGGGTAGCCAACCTGCACATTCTCAATTGTGTCTTATGCTGGAGAGAACATTTACCTTTTCTCAGAGCTAGCTACCTTTTCCCCATCACACATAGGGGCGTGTATACAGGCTGCGGTGGAAATCTCCTCCTATCTGAACTCTCAGCACTGGAGAAACTGTGCAGTTTATCATGTAACCATGGTATACAGATCATCCAAAAAGGTATATAGTGGCAGCATTTAAATGTAAAGAGAGGATTTATAAGGTGTGGGCACCGTTGGGGGCAGATTAACTATTTTCACATTACTAGGTTTAGTAACACTTTAAGCAGTGGCAGAATTACCAGGGTCACAGCAGTCGCACTTACGACTGGGCCCTTGAGTTCCGCCACTGTAGGGGGAACCGCCCGGGAGACAGTACATTTACTGGTCATTCACGGGCACACAGTCCCTGCCCGCTCCACCGATACTCTCCGCCCATCCTCCCCGCCCGCACTCACTGGCACACTGCACAGTGCCTGCCCGCTCCGCCATCACTCAAGGGCACAGTCCCCGCCCACTCCACCCATTCTCTCCGCCAGCTCCGCCCATCCTCTCCGTCTGCACTCACGGGTACTCACAGGCCCCGCCCATCCTCTCTACCCACCCAAGCAAGACCTAGCAAGGAGGGGGAAGCAAGTGATCTTCAAGTAATCTGCAGGTTAGTGGCACTGATCCCATCCCTCATATCAACACTGCTACTGATTTCCCCCCACACCACTACTACTGCTGCCACTGATACCCACCACCACCACTACTGTCACTGATACCCCCCACCACCACTACTGTCACTGATACCCCCCACCACTACTGCCACTGATTTCCCCCACCACCAGTACTGCCACTGATTCCCCACCACCACTACTGCCACTGATACCTTCCACCACCACTACTTCCACTGATTCCCCCACCACTACTGCCACTGATACACCCACTACTGCCACTGATACACCCACTACTGCCACTGATACACCCACTACTGCCACTGATTCTCCCCCACCACTACTGCCACAGATTTCCCCCACCACTGCTGCCACTGATTCCCCCCCACCAACACTACTGCCACTAATTCCCCCCACATCACTACTGACATTGATTGCCCCCACACCACTACTACCACTGATACCCCCCACCACAACTACTACCACTGATACCCCCCTACCACCACTACTGCCTCTGATACCTCACACCACCACTACTGCCACTGATCCCCCACCACAACTGCCACTGATCCCCCACCACTACTGCCACTGACCCCCCCACCACTACTGCCACTGATATCCCCCACCCCCACTACTGCCACTGATTCCCGCCCCCCACTACTGTCACTGATACCCCCCACCACCACTACTGCCACTGATTCCCCCACACACCACCACCACTACTGCCACTGATATCCCCCACCACCACTACTGCCACTGATACCCCCCACCACCACTACTTCCACTGATTCCCCCACACACCACCACCACTACTGCCACTGATACCCCCCACTACCACTACTGCCACAGATTCCCCCCACACAACCACCACTGATACCCCCCACCACCACTACTGCCACTGATTCCCCCCACCACCACTACTGCCACTGATTCCCCCCACACCACCACCACTACTGCCACTGATGCTCCCCACCACCCCTACTGCCACAGATTTTCCTCCCCCACCACCACCCCTTTACCACTGATACCCCCCACCACCACTACTGCCACTGATCCCCCACCACACCACCACTGCTGCCACTGATCTCCCCCACCACACCACCACTAGTGCCACTGATACCCCCCACACCACCACCACTACTGCTACTGATCCCACCGCCCCCAACCACCACCCTTTCCACTGTTCCCATCCCCCCACCACCACCGCTGCCACTGATCCTATCCCCACCCAACCACCACTGCTCCCATCCCCTACCACCACCACTGCCACTCATCCCAGGGGTGTAACTACAGGGGTCACAATTGCAATGGTGCACATGTTGCCCATGTATGCCTGGATGGGGGGCATATAGAGAAACAACCCCCCCATTTTTCTCCTGCAGTTGCTAAAAGCCTGCTTCTCCTCCTCTCCCTCCCATAAGCATTCAGTGTCTGTAGTAGGAAAAAAGAGGGGATTTGTTCCTCCATATGCCACCCCTCCTATCCAGGTCCTGCCGCCCCCGGGATCAGTGGAAAGGGCCCTGGCCGGAGTTTAGGGGGGCCCTTCATGGTTTCTTGCACCGGGACCCTGAAGGTTCTAGTTACACCTCTGACTTTAAGTTATAATTCATATAATTTGAATAATTCACCATTGGTTCATATTAAAACATACTTGCTGATGCGCCTGCTTTAAGGGTCAAAGGGGAGAGCCCACACCAGACCGCAACATGGATCCCTGTGTGAGTGCGGGGGAGCATTCAGTTAACGGGGGACATAATAGGAACAAAGTAAGCTACTCTCTACTCTAATATTATATTACAATCAAAATAATAGTTTGTGGGCACATCAGGCAGCATGTCCGATGGAACAATCACCATCCTTCCTCCCAGGACATCACCCGGTCTGGCCGCAAACCAACTGCGCTGCACCCGACGGCTTGCTATGGGGGTACTCTTCAGGGGGGGAGGAGCCAGAAGCATTGGCCGGAGACCCCTGAAGAGGAGGATCGGGGCTTCTGTGTGCAAAATCAAGGTGGATGTGCTCTATGGCCTTTCACACTTATGGTATCTCCTCGACCCCTTCTCCATGTTACCTGGTTCTGGGTAAATCTGAATTTACTTTTGGACTATTGGAAGTCACCTTCCTGTCACCAGGGCATGCATTCTGCCATACACTACATTAGGATAGAATTCCAAGTGGCCTACTGTCTCCCAGATGTGTCAAGATCAAACCTTCTGCAACCTGGGATGTTTTAATTTAACACAACTCCCTCTTCCTGAGGTCCCTACCTGAAACTTCCTTTTTTACCTGACCATTGACTATATGTAAACATGAGTGCTGTGCTGACAGAAATACTAGGCAGGCCCCTTCTCTTACTTACAAACTACTGCTCGCTGCAACCTAGCAATCACTGCCTAACTTTTTAGACAAGTGGGAAAAGGAACACCAAATGTGCTGGACACCTACAGAGCACAGTAAGAGCCTAACGTTGTCCTATAAATATCAAGAACCCGGCTACAAAATTGTAACCCAGTGGTACTGTACCCCAACACTCCTACATCATATGCACCCCTCTGTTTCTGAGATGTGTTGGTGGTGTAGCATGGACAGGGACGACATGTTACACGTATTCTAGTCATGCCCAATTCTCCACATTTTCTGGACTTGGGTACATGCCATAGCACAAATGTTTACCAACAGACCAATGCCATTCATACTCTCCCTTTCTCCATTGCACCCTAATAAGGTCTCATTGTCAGCTTATGAAAAAAAAAAATCAGTAGTAAGACATGTCAATGCTTCTAGGGCGTACATTCTGCCCATGTGGAAATTGTTGGATCCACCTTCTCTGTGGCAATGGTTCCACAAGATAGAAGACATTAGCTACATGGAGAGTCTGACTAGTTCCCTGTGGTACCCATAAAAGATTCAATAAAACATGGTTTTATTGAATTAAGTGTTCCTGTACACTCTTTTTTTGGAACAGGAGCTCCTGTTTGGTGATTTCTTTACACGCAGCTCGTGGATCCTTGGAGGAAAAAGAGCCCAGTGTCCATATGCAGTAATGAGGAGTGCCTGCTAAAGGATATTAATTGGAGATGTTTTATATCCTTATTCTGGTGAGTGTATAGCTTGGGTGGAGGCTCATGTGCACTGGATTTCTCTCATGAAGTTTGGTGGATTCTGTTGGATGTTATACACTGCTAGTTGGATCTATGTTCTGGTGAGCGTCTTTCACTCTTGTGGTCACTTATCCACTTTCTGGACTTTTATTGCACTTTTTTCATTTATTTAGCGCTGTACCATATATTGTTTATTTAAGAAATTCAAATATGTTTTTGTTTTCAAATTATAGATATGGAGACGAGACATGGACAAATAAGTCAGATTGTTGGGGAACACAGAACTTCTGTGATATGACTAAAGAAACATTAGAAAATGCTAAGGAAAAGATGATGGCAAACGTAAAGGCAAATGCAGCAGGGAACGTGACTTCGGCAAAGAGCAAGTGGTTTGTGCCCATACGTAACAGTAAGTTGAATAAATGTATCTTTTGCTTCCTGTGGAATATAACTTTGAGAAAAAAACACCAGAGGAAGAAGAAAAGCGTGCAAGCAAAGAATAGTCCTGCCAATGCCTGTGACATGGACCACAAAGATGTACTGTAGTATACAAGAAATTATTACTTTAACCCAGAAGTGCTTTTTTTTACCAATAATTTTCCTTTATACTGGCTTTTCAAAATAATAAATTCAATCTTGGCTGGATGAAAATGTTTAGTGTAATGTAACACTATTAGCTAAATGGAAATATAGAAACAGAAGAGTGATGGCAGAAAAAAATACCACTTGGTCCATTGAGTCGGCCCCATTTATATTTTTATATATATATATATATATATATATATATATATATATATATATACATACATACTGTACATACAATGCTGTGAAAAAGTATTTGCCCTCTTTCTGTTTTTTTTCCTTTTGCATTTTCGTCGCACTTAAATGACCAAGATCATCAAACAAATTTTATTATTACACAAAGATAACCCGAGTAAATACAAAATGCACTTTTTAAATGATGGTTTCATTTATTAAGGCAAAAAAGCTGTCCAAACCTGCCTGGCTTTATGTGAAAAAGTAATTGCCCCCTAAACCTAATAACTGGTTGTGCCACCCTTGGTGGCAACAACTGCAATCAAGCGTTTGCGATAACTAAGCATGTGCATTTCGTTTCGTTCCGAATCGAAATTCGGACAAATTTTCATTATTCGGACGTTCGGATGCATCCGAATTAACGAATTACAATGCTAACCAATTCAACCGAATCCAAAATAACGCTTTGAATCAAAAAACCACAGACGAAATTCGAATCGAATTCGAAAAAAATTTGATTCGATAATATTTCATCCGCATTCATTAATATTTCAACCAAATTCGATAATATTTCATCCGGATTCGAAAATATTCCAGCCGAATAGAAAAGATTATAATAAACCATGTTCTGACATTCGAATTTCGTATAGAATGAATTCAAATTCCAATTAGAAAATATTAGAATAGAAATAGAAAATAGACTAGACAGGGCCGATCCTAAGCGGGTGCCTGGGGTGCAGTTCACCCAGGCGCCACAGAGATGGGGGCGCTCAAGCGCCAGAGTGCTCCCCTCCCTCCTCTCCTTGTTGGTGTCCGAGCCGAGGCTGCTCCCTCCGCCAGTCACCGCCGCGGCGCTGCCGCTGTATTTCCTGCCTTAGTCCGCCCCCCCCCCCACCCTCCTGTCAGAACAGATCGAGCGTTTGTCTCTGTTCGGAGAGAGACCGCGCTGTGACGTTGTTGGGGGGGGCGAGGCGGTTTGTGCCGTGCAGTGCCCGTCATGTGAGAGGATTCTGACATCTGACCCCATTCCTGCTCGTGTCTTCTGTTGCTGTGCAGTGTCGATGTGATCCTCTCCTGTCTGAGTGTCACTGCCCAGTGCCTCTGCCTCTGTACAGACCGGAATGTGCTTTGTAGATAAAAAAGGTAAATAAAGTACGGTAATCTTTCCAGCATCACTGCACACTGATAACTCCTCACACCCGGCACTTTTCTTCTCTCATTCAGCTCTCACTACACTCGCAGCCCCCTCCTCCCCCTTCCTCCTCAGCATTTCCCGGTCCACAATCTTTTCATCTACTAGTCTTGTTAACCCTCTGTATGCTCTAGTCTGCAACTGTCACAGCCTCAGAATCCTGCCAGCATGCCATTCATTCCTCATTGCTCCTTCATCCTGCCAGAACTTTTTTCCTTTACTTCACTGCAGGGGCATAACTACAGTGGTCGCCATTGCACCACAGCCTGAGAGGAGGGGGGGCGTCATACAGAGGAACCAATGCCTTCCATGTTCTTTCTGCAGCCACTAAATGCCTGCAAGAGAGAGGAGGAAAAGTGGGCATTCAGCAGCTGCAGGAAGAACATGGAGGGCATTGGTTCCTCTGTATGCCGCCCCTCCTCTCCAGCTTTTTCTGCCCGTGGGCCCCTCAGCTTTCTCCTGGCACTTCTGTGATCTTCCCCAGCAACTGCTCTGCTCTCTCCCACCCCACCCCCTACTGTAATCTGGCCCCCCCTGTGCTCTTCTCTGCCCCCCCTGTGCTCTTCTCTGCCCCCCTCATGCTCTTCTTCTTTTCCCCCCTGTGCTCTTCTCTGGACCCCCCCCTGTGCTCTTCTCTGGTCCCCCCCTGTGCTCTTCTCTGGGTCCCCCCCTGTGCTCTTCTCTGGGTCCCCCCCTGTGCTCTTCTCTGGGTCCCCCCCTGTGCTTTTCTCTGGCCCCCCCTGTGCTTTTCTCTGGTCCCCCCTGTGCTTTTCTCTGGTCCCCCCCTGTGCTTTTCTCTGGTCCCCCCCTGTGCTCTTCTCTGGTCCCCCCGCTTTTCTCTGGTCCCCCCTGTGCTCTTCTCTGGTCCCCCCCCTGTGCTCTTCTCTGGTCCCCCCCCTGTGCTCTTCTCTGGTCCCCCCCCTGTGCTCTTCTCTGGCCCCCCCCAGTGCTCTTCTCTGGTCCCCCCCTGTGCTCTTCTCTGGTCCCCCCCTGTGCTCTTCTCTGGTCCCCCCTGTGCTCTTCTCTGGTCCCCCCCCTGTGCTCTTCTCTGGTCCCCCCCCTGTGCTCTTCTCTGGTCCCCCCCGTGCTCTTCTCCGGTCCCGTCCCCCCCTGTGCTCTTCTCCGGTCCCGTCCCCCCTGTGCTCTTCTCCGGTCCCGTCCCCCCCTGTGCTCTTCTCCGGTCCCCCCCTGTGCTCTTCTGAGGTCCCCCTGCTGTTCTCCTTTATCCTGCCATTCTCCTGTCACCCTGTACTGTCTCCTGCCCGCCCCCCCAGCTCTGCCAGGTTCCCCCCTCCCCTCTTCCACCGGCTGCTGTGGGGAATATGTAAGGATGGAGAGCAGGGAAGGCTTCCCTGCCTGAAATGACAGATTAAGTTATCTATACTAATTACTTACTCTGACCATCTCCTGTACCATGTCTGGGGGCTCTTTCTAACAGAAGCCCCCTCTGTGTGCATCAGAGAGACTCCCCTCCAGGTCTCATTAGGGTACGCTCTTCCTGTATTTTCTTTATTGTTAGAAGATCATGGGAGGATCCCAGGGAAACAAAGACTTCTTAGGGGAGCATCTCTGTGTTTGAGTCGTTGCCATAGAAACATGTGTAAAGGGGAGGCGTTTGTAAGATGACCACGCCCATGTGGGGGCGCCAGAAATATTTCTGCACCCAGGCGTCTGTGACCCTAGGATCGGCCCTGAGACTAGAAATAGACTAGGCTAGGGAAATGGCTGCTAATAGTTTGCAGGAGACCTGCAAAAAAAAATGAAATAGATGCTTATAGTCTGCAGATCTGATGAGAAAATGAAATAGATACTAATAGTCTGCAGGAGATCTGCAAAAATTAGGAGATCGGATGGAAATAAATAGTAATCTGCAAAAAAATGTATAAAATGAAATAGATGCTAATAGTCTGCAGGAGATCTGCTGAAATAAAGGAAATGGCTGCTCTAATGCAAAAAAAGAAAAATGAAATAGATGCTAATAGTCTGCAGAAGATCTGCAAAACAAATGAAATAGATGTTAATATACTGCAGGTGATCTGATGGAAATAAATAGTAATCTGCAAAAAATCTGATTGAAATATTATCGAATACGGTTGAAATTTTTTCCAATTCGGTTGAAATATTTTTGAATCCGGTTGAAATAGTTTTGAATGCGGTTGAAATAATTTCGAATCATGTTGAAATAATTTCGAATCCAGGAGAAATATTTTCGAATGCGACCGATTTTTCAAATTCGGTCGTAAAGGAAACGAAATCCGAAAACAAATTTAACGAATCTAACGAATCTAACTAAATGAAATTAATTAATTAACAAATTAAAACGAAACGAAACAAATTTTTTACTTTTGCACATGTCTAGCGATAACTGGCAATGAGTTTTTCACATTGCTGTGGAGCAATTTTGGCCTACTCTTCTTAATTCAGCCACATTGGAGGGTTTTCCAGCATGAACAGCCTGTGTAAGGTCATGATACAGCATCTCAATTGGATTTAAGTCCGGGCTTTGACTAGGCCACTCCAAAACATAAATTATGCTTTGTTTGAGCCATTTGGAGGTGGACATTCTGTTGTGTTTCCGATCATTTTGCTGCTGCATAACCCAAGTGCTGATGGCCGGACATTCTCCTTTAGGATTTTCTGGTAGAGCTCAGAATTCATGGTTTCATCAATTATGGTAAGTCGTTCAGGTCATGAAGCTGCAAAGCAGCCTCAGACCATCACGCTACCACCACATGTCTGACTGTTGGTATGATGTTCTTGTTATGAAATGCTGTATTCATTTTATGCCAGATGTACATTTTTGTATCATTAGTCCACAGAATATTTGCCTAAAAGTCTTTGGGATAATCAAGATGTTTTTTGGTAAATGTGAGATGAGCCTTTGTGTTCTTTTTGGTCAGCAGTGGCTTTTGCCCTGGAACTCTCCCATGGATGCCATTTTTGCCCAGTCTCCTTCTTATTGTTGAATCATGAACACTGATCTTACCTGAGGCAAGTGGATGAGTCGTCGTCATTGTAACGGGAGGGCCCGGGGAACCCAGAATCTCTTAGAAAGTATGAGATACCCTTGCTTCAGCTTCCCCAATGCCTCTTATGTGTAAACCACCCTGTGTCCCTACTTGGGGCACAGGGTGAAGGAGAACCCCACCATGATCTGTGATAGCCATATCCAATACGGTATATACAGGGCACATATTGGGTATATACTGTGTGTGGGCTGTGTATGTAATACTTGCTGTGATGGTGTGTGATTACATTCTATTGTCTATTGTGGCTTGTGGGAGTTAAGCCTGTAATTATAGGTTGTGGAACTAGCAGACAGACAGGTTAATTGAAGAGATGCTGAGGTGTTACCTGTCTGCTTATGTAATGATAATGAACCTCAAATATGCTACACATCCTTTCATTGTGTGAAGTCTTTTGATAATGTGGATTGGGAGACAAAAGCTAACACAAAAGGTCATGCATAACCATTTAACCACTTGTCCCCCGCCCACTGTCAATTGACGGCGGGCGGAGGATACTCTCGTTCTGGGAGGACGTCATATGACGTCCTCCCTTTAAAACGAGCTAGGAGGCGCGCGCGTGCCGCCAGCGGCGCGCGTGCCGCTTTCACAAGGCCCGGGTGCGCGTGCCCGGCGGCCGCGATTGCCACCGGGCACTCGCGATTGCCCGGGAAACGAGCAGGAAAGTGGATCTCTGTGTGTAAACACAGAGATCCACGTCCTGTGAGGGAGAGGGGACCGATGGTGTGTCCCTTGTACATAGGGACAACCATCGGTCACCTCCCCCAGTCAGTCCCCTCCCCCCACAGTAAGAACACTTTGAGGGAACATATTTAACCCCTTCCCGCCCCCTAGTGGTTAACCCCTTCCCTGCCAATCACATTTATACAGTAATCAATGCATTTTTATAGCAGGGATGGCTGTATAAATGTGAATGGTCCCAAAAATGTGTCAAAAGTGTCCGATGTGTCCGCCGCAATATCGCAGTCACAATAAAAAATCGCAGATCGCCGCCATTACTAATAAAAAAATAAAAAAATAAAAATGCTATAAATCTATCCCCTATTTTGTAGACGCTATAACTTTTGCGCAAACCAATCAATACGCGCTTATTGCGATTTTATTTTATTTTTTTACCAAAAATATGTAGAAGAATACGTATCGGCCTAAACTGAGGAAAATTGTATTTAAAAAAAAAAAAAATGGGTATTTATTATAGCAAAAAGTAAAAAATAGTGTTTTTTTTCCAAACTGGACGCTCTTCTTTTGTTAATAGCGCAAAAAATAAAAACCGCAGAGGTGATCAAATGCCACCAAAAGAAAGCTCTATTTGTGGGAAAAAAAGGACACAAATTTCGTTTGGGAGCCACGTCGCACGACCGCGCAATTGTCATTCAAAGTGTGACAGCACTGAAAGCTGAAAAATGGCTTGGGCAGGAAGGGGGTTTTCGTGCACAGTAGAGAAGTGGTTAAACTGAAATGTAAATTGGGTCTGGTCAGAGGTGTATGATGGGAGGAGGGTAAGAAGCTTCTCTCTGTGTGTATAACAGTTGTAGTACTTTTGCAATAAAGTGTCAGTTCATTTTGGAAAGATACAGAGTGCGTCTCGTTCTTTTGGAAGGATTAATTCCTATGGGAAGTGGTCGTCTGACTGTGGAGGATCGGCAGCGAATGAGTGTCCAGGAGAGGGAATATCTTTAAACGGCGTTACCCCCTTTCGTATTTGGGGTGTCGTTACATTGGTTGGCAGCGGTGGGATTTTCCCTCCAGTTCCTGGGACACTACAAACCACCACAGTGAATGACCAGCTATGTAGCTGGCAGAAAAGCCACGCTGAAAGACCTACTTGAGAGCCGTGGAGGGACCAGTGGGACAAAGAACAAGGCCACCTTGATCAGGGAGCTAGCCGAGATGGACCAGAGGGATGGTGATGCAGGACCCCGGTCAGTTGAAGACTTGTTTCAGCAACGAGTTCGACAGCGCTTGGCATTATATGGTGCTAACCCATCAGAGACCGCCATACAGGAAGCCATTAGAGGCATCCAGCTGCAGGATGCGCGACAAAAGAGAGAACGAAAGCGACAAGAGAAAGGACTAGAGCGACAAGAGAAAGAACTAGCGTGACAAGAGAGAGAACTAGTGTGACAAGAGAGAGAACGAGAGCGACAAGAGAGAGGACTAGAGCGGCAACATGAGCGGAGAACGGCGGAGATACGGCAATCGGAGATCGCCTACAGACAGCTGCTAGAATCTGCTCAGCAGCAGGGTGGGGCGACCTTTGCCTGGGACTATCAGGAAATACCAGTTGACAACTATGAAATCCTGGCTGAAGAATCGGCAGTGGAAAATCTGGAGATTGCCATCCCCAAAGCTGAAGTGCTGACTGACCTTGATGATCCTGTTTCTGCTTGGGATGATCTTGGATGGAGGAATGTACCTGTCCCGCAGCATGCCAGAGAATCGGCAGTGGAAAATCTGGAGATTTCTATCCCTAAAGCCGAAGTGGATGATATGGAGTTCCAGGGAGCTATGGCAGTTGGCTCATCTCCCCAGCCACAGATTACAGAAGGTATGGACTTAAGTGACTGTTCAGAGGATGTTATGGATTATGCATTGCCTGCTCAAGTACTGGCAGCAGGACAGAGTACTGCAGACCCCTGCTCTACACCCGTGGCGGTTTTGGAGGCCCGAGGTGAGAAGGTGATGGTTCCTCTTTCCCAGTGGATTTCAGAGATGCAGGGGGGAGAAGCAGCCCTTTTCCCTCCCCAACAGTTAGCCAGAGCAGATGATGTGGAGTCCCCAGCAGAAGTGCTGGCAACAGGGCAGAGTGCTAGCAACCTCTGCCCAGCACCGGAAACAACTGTGGAGTTTCAGGGAGCCGGGGCAGTTGGCCCCTCTCTCCAGCAAAAAGCTGAGGTGGTAAAGCTTTTACCCCAGCTGAATCACTGGCAGCAGGGCAGAATGCTACTGGCCTCTGCACACAACTGCAACTTGAGCTGATATCGGTGGATGGGACTACGGTCTCCACTCACAGCAACCCAGCGGAAGAGCTGGCAACAAAGCAGAGTGCCGCGGGCCTCTGCTCTCAACTAACAGAAGAGGGAGTTCCTGTGGTACTGGATGGGACTTCGGTCCTCACTGACACAACCCCAGAAAATGGTGTGACACTGAGACAGGAGGATGTCAGCCTTGCTTTGCAAGCACTGGGGGATTTTCACCCACCACAAGTGGATGGGACTTCAGTCTCCACTTGTATACCCCAGGGATGCTGGGCAGTCGGCCCAGATTCCCAACAACATGACGGACTGAGCCCAGTCACCCTGTCTTCTCCCCAGCGGCGGGTATGTTCTCTGAGAGAGGCAGAGGTTGGCTGGGTAAGTAATGCTCTGTTTGGAGCAATTTATTTGGGGTACTGTGTGGATACCGGCATTAGAGGAATGGACCTATGGACTAACTTCGGAGTCAACCCGTCTGGGGTCTCCTCCTGTGTTAGTCTCCTGCCGAAAGGGGAGAGATGTAACGGGAGGGCCCGGGGAACCCAGAATCTCTTAGAAAGTATGAGATACCCTTGCTTCAGCTTCCCCAATGCCTCTTATGTGTAAACCACCCTGTGTCCCTACTTGGGGCACAGGGTGAAGGAGAACCCCACCATGATCTGTGATAGCCATATCCAATACGGTATATACAGGGCACATATTGGGTATATACTGTGTGTGGGCTGTGTATGTAATACTTGCTGTGATGGTGTGTGATTACATTCTATTGTCTATTGTGGCTTGTGGGAGTTAAGCCTGTAATTATAGGTTGTGGAACTAGCAGACAGACAGGTTAATTGAAGAGATGCTGAGGTGTTACCTGTCTGCTTATGTAATGCTAATGACCCTCAAATATGCTACACATCCTTTCATTGTGTGAAGTCTTTTGATAATGTGGATTGGGAGACAAAAGCTAACACAAAAGGTCATGCATAACCATTTAAACTGGAATGTAAATTGGGTCTGGTTAGAGGTGTATGATGGGAGGAGGGTCAGAAGCTTCTCTCTGTGTGTATAAGAGTTGTAGTACTTTTGCAATAAAGTGTCAGTTCATTTTGGAAAGATACAGAGCGCGTCTCGTTCTTTTGGAAGGATTAATTCCTATGGGAAGTGGTCGTCTGACTGTGGAGGATCGGCAGCGAATGAGTGTCCAGGAGAGGGAATATCTTTAAACGGCGTTACCCCCTTTCATATTTGGGGTGTCGTTACAGTCATGCTCTTGGAGTAATTTTTGTAGGCCGGCCACTCCTGGGAAGATTCACCACTGTTTCAAGTTCAAGTCCATTTGTGGATAATGGCTCTCCCTGTGGCTCACTGGAGTTCCAAAGCCTTAGAAAAGGCTTTTAAACGCTTCCTAGACCCATACATGTACATTACTCTGTTTCTAACCTGTTCTTGATTTTTTTTTAGATTGTGGCATGATGTGTGGCTTTTTGTGATCTGTTAGCATGCTTCACATTGTCAGACAGCTTCTATTTTGTGATTTCTTGATTCAACAGGTCTGGGAGTAATCAGGCCTGGGTGTGGCAAGTGAAATTTAACTCAGCTTTCCGAAAAAATGTGGGTAATCACAGTTCATTCATGATTCAGCATGGGAGGGGGTAATTACTTTTTCACAGCACTGTATTTATGCCAGGTGACAGATGCACACCGTTGGGGGTCAGGAGTGCACCACAAGGTAGTGAACCCTATGGCTGACAGCTGCAGATGGGAGACTGGGTGGTTGTGGAAAGCGGGACCAGTGGAGCACAACAGGGATCCACAGGGAGCAAGAGCCCAAGGTTCCCCAGGGCGCGGAGTCTAAGACCCAGCAGGTTTTCACCAGAGCCTCTAGTGGTGAGGATGTTACGCTGCAGCTGGGCCCAGGTCGCGGCCCCCAGAGTCCCCAAGCTCATGCTCCGTAGGGTAAGGAGGATAGAGGGAAGCAGCAGCACAGGATACATGAATAGTGAGGGGAAAAGCCAAGGTCAGGGCAACATGCAGACAGGGATGGTCGAGAACGTGCCAAAGGTCAGGGTCAGAAGCAGGCGGGATTGGTCGGGAACACGCCAAGATCGGTAACAGAGACAAACGTAGAGCACACGGCAAGCAGGAAACAGGAAACCAAACACACAATACTTAACAAACACGTTGATCAGCAAGGCAGACTTGCAGTGCACAGGTTAATATAGAGTTCTGTGATAGGGCCTGGGGTGGAGCCAGACTGGGAGGAGAGATTATAAAAGCAGCCAGGTGAGGAGAGTCTGGCCTCTAAGGTGAACACAAGAGGAAGGTAAGCTGACAGACAAACATTACTGCATATCCATGACAATATATATATATATATTGTGACAGCAGGAAGGTAAAGTCACCTGGTTGCATCCAGGGGGGTAGATATATTTCTCCCAGATTCAGGCTTTATGCCAACTTATACAACTAGGGAGGGAGTTGATGAAGCCCAGCTGAGGCTAGTGGGCTCATGGATGATTCATACCTCTAGGGAGAGTGCTGGGCGTCGTGCAGGCAGGGAGTTGATGAGACCAGCTGAAGCTTGTCAGCTCGTTTAAGGCCTCTATAAAAACTCCCAGCTTCATTAGGTGTTTGCTCATGCCTGGAACCAGACCTGTGTGGACTGTCTAGGGAGAGTGAACCCCTGTGCGGTGAGACAAAGCCTGTGTGGCTATTTGTTTGGACATTTACTAAACCAGGGACTTAGGGACTAGGACAGCACCAGGCTGATCCCAGTTGTTAGTTAGGAAACCTGCATGTTTAGTCAGAGGTCAAGCTGACCAGGGTTTATTTTGTTTATGTTTCTTTTTGCTTTGCTGTGTTTTTTTTGTCACTGTAAATAGAGAAATAAACCGCACCTTTTTGATCTTGAAAACCACAACCTCCGTCTGCTGGGCCTGTTTTTGTGTGGGGAGCCCATCCAGGGGATCACACACACCCGCTGCTGAGCTAACCCCCCCACAGTTGGTGGAGAATGCAGGCAGTTTTTTTTTTAAGCCAGCATGGAGGAGATACTGAAACAGCTGGCTCTAGCAAATGCCAATCAACAGCAGACAAATGCAGGTTTGCAAAAGAGCCTTGCAGCTCAACAACAGAGCTTCGCAGCCCAGCAGCAAGCTCATCAACAGAGCCTTGCAGCCCAGCAGCAAGCTCACCAACAGAGTCTGGAAGCTCAGCAACAAGCCCAGCAGCAATCTGAGGCCCGCTTCATAGACCTGTTACAGAAGCAAGAGCAGAGACTACAACAAATGGAAGCAGTAATGCAGCAACGTCCGCAGACCAGTGAGGAAAGCCGTCCCACTAATACCGCGTCCTTTGGGGTGAGTCGTTTATTGACAAAAATGACTGGAGAGGATGATCCAGAGGTATTTTTGACCACATTTGAAAGGACTGCTGAAAGAGAAAAGTGGCCTGAGTAGCAGTGGGCTGGACTGGTGGCTCCTCTGTTAACTGGTGAGTCGCAGAAGGCTTACTATGACCTAGAGCCTGACCAAGCAAAAGACTATGTGATGCTAAAAGCTGAAATATTGGCAAGGCTGGGTGTCACCCTGGCTGTCCGGGCTCAGCGTGTGCATAACTGGACTTTCCAGCTTGGAAAACCCCCCAGGTCTCAAATGTATGATCTCATTCACCTGAGCAGGAAGTGGCTACAGCCAGAGACTTTGTCCGCACCAGAGATTGTGGAACGTGTTGTAATGGATCGGTTTTTGAGAGCTCTTCCTACTGCCATCCAAAAGTGGGTAAGCCATGGAGACCCAGAGACGGCCGGTGGTCTTGTGGATCGTGTAGAGAAATACTTGGCTACAGAGAACCTGACGGCCTCTTCCAGAGACTCTCGGACTTTCCACCCTAAGACCAGACCATCCCCAGGGGCGGATAAGAGGATTCCAAGGGGTGAGGGTGGAGAGAGTGAGAGGGTGGGAGCTCTACCCAAAGTTTGGCGAGAACAGCCTGGGAAGTCAGGGGCTCAAGAGGCAGCCAAATGGATTGTTTGCTACCGCTGCCGGCAAGCGGGACATATTGCAGCAAATTGCCCGGTTGTGGAGGAACCCATGCAATGTGACTTTCTGACGGACAGACGTCAGTCGCTGTGTGCGACAGTCGCATGCACTGCCATTCGGGGAACTGAGAAACATTTATGCAAAATGTGTATTAATGGTAGAAATGTTGTGGTATTACTGGATTCAGGTAGCCTTGTGACCCTGATAAAGGCTGAATTAGTTAAAACAGAGGTCTCTGGGAATAGCAAGGTAGCTGTGATTTGTGTGCATGGGGACACCCGAGAGTATCCAGTGACTACAGTGTGTTTCAAGACCCCCAAAGGTACCCTCTCTCATCCAGTGGGGTTAGTATCTCAATTACCGCATGATGCCATTGTGGGAAGGGATTTTCCGAAGTTCTGGGAACTGTGGGATGATCCTGAGCCCCCCACTGGTGCCCCTATGTACCAGGAAGGTGATAGCCAGAACTCCTCTGAGAGTGGTGAGGACTCTCCAGAATTTCCCTTGTCAGTATTGGCAGGCGAGACTCAAGAAACTGGAGAGGAGCCCACCTCCTCAGACGAAAACCTACCGTCTGTGGAGTTTTCTGATCTTGAGGTTCACAGGGAAAATTTTGCCACAGAACAGTTAAAAGACCCCGCCCTAATAAAGGCACGGGAAAACGTAGTGGAAATAGATGGCGAGTTAGTGAATCCAGATAATACCTGCACTTACCCATACTTCAGCGTAGAGAAGGACCTACTGTATCGGGTGGCAAAAAGGGCAGAAGAAACCGTGGAGCAGCTTGTGGTGCCCAAACCTTACAGGAAGTTGGTGTTGGAGTTGGCCCATGGGCACATTCTTGGAGGTCATCTGGGGACAGAGAAAACCCGAGAGAGGGTATTACAGAGATTCTATTGGCCTGGGGTGATGAAGGACATAGAAAATTATTGTTCCTCCTGCCCTGTGTGTCAGAGGTCGGCCCCGATGCCACATTTCCGTAGCCCGCTGGTCCCTCTACCCATCATTGAGGTCCCGTTTGAGAGGGTCGCAATGGATTTGGTAGGTCCTATAATCAAGTCCGCTAGGGGGCACCAGTACATATTAGTTATAATGGACTATGCCACCCGTTATCCAGAAGCGATCCCTCTCCGAAATACCTCGGCCAAAACCATAGCCAAAGAGCTATCTCTTGTTTTTAGCCGGGTGGGTATTTGTAAAGAACTGCTTACGGACCAAGGTACACCCTTTATGTCCCGGGTTATGAAAGAGCTGTGTAAATTGTTCAAAGTGACGCAATTGCGTACGTCTGTGTATCACCCCCAAACCGATGGGCTGGTTGAAAGATTCAACAAAACCCTAAAACAAATGTTGAAGAAAGTGGTGGATAGAGATGGAAAGGATTGGGACTGTCTACTTCCTTATTTGATGTTTGCTATTAGGGAGGTGCCCCAATCCTCTACGGGATTCTCCCCCTTTGAGTTACTGTATGGGAGACACCCAAGAGGACTGTTGGATATTGCCAAGGAAACTTGGGAAAGTGAGAGTTCTCCCCACAGGAGTGTGATTGAGCATGTCGCCCTGATGCAAGATCGAATTGCACAGGTAATGCCCATCGTGAAGGAACATTTGGCCCAAGCGCAGTTGGCACAGCAGAGAGTGTACAACCGTGGAGCCAAGACCCGTACCTTTTCCCCGGGGGATAGGATATTGGTACTTGTCCCTACGGTTGAAAGTAAATTCCTTGCCAAATGGCAAGGCCCCTACGAGATAATGGAAAAAGTGAGCGAAGTGAATTACAAGGTCAGACAACCAGGAAGGCGAAAGCCCGAACAGATCTATCACGTTAATCTGTTGAAAGCCTGGAGGGATAGAGAGTCCCTAGTCGCAGAAACTTGGTCACCAGCTCAAACTGGTTGCGTGATTCCGGAGGTTGGAATAGCAGCCACCTTGTCACAACCCCAACAACAAGAGGTGAAGGAGTTTGTGCTTCGCAACAAGGAGGTGTTCTCTGAGCTGCCGGGACAAACATCTGGGGTAGAGCATGATATTATTACCCCGCCCGGTGAAAGGGTGAAGTTAAAACCCTATCGGATCCCAGAGGCCCGACGGGAGGCAATACGGGAGGAAGTACAGAAAATGCTGAACTTAGGGGTGATAGAGGAGTCCCAAAGTGATTGGTCTAGTCCCATTGTGTTGGTGCCTAAACCGGATGGGAGCTGGCGATTTTGTAACGATTTTCGTCAGTTGAACAAAGTTACAAAATTTGACACCTACCCCATGCCACGTATAGATGAGTTGATCGACCGGCTGGGAACAGCCCGATACATGACGACTCTTGACCTCACAAAAGGGTATTGGCAAATTCCCCTGGCCAAGTCGGCCAAAGAGAAAACCGCATTTGTAACCCCAGACGGGGCGTTCCAATATAAGAGAATGCCGTTCGGGTTACAGAATGCGCCGGCCACATTCCAGCGGAAAATGGACCAGATACTGAGGCCCCATCGGAAGTATGCTGCGGCTTACCTGGATGACGTAATTGTCCATAGCACAGATTGGGCCTCACATCTGCCAAAAGTGCAAGCAGTCCTAGACTCTATCCGGGAAGCGGGGTTTACGGCTAACCCCAAGAAGTGTACCATTGGGCAGGAGGAGGCCAAATATCTTGGGTACACCATTGGCAGGGGAGTAATAAAACCCCAACTCAACAAAGTCGAGGCCATCCAGAGTTGGCCACGTCCCAACAGCAAGAAGCAGGTACGGGCCTTTCTGGGAATCGCGGGTTATTATCGGCGCTTCATTCCCCACTTTGCTTCTAAGGCTGTGCCCCTAACCAACCTGACGAAAGGGAAAGGGTCGGTCATGATTAAATGGACCCCCGAGGCTGAGGCAGCATTCCAATTCTTGAAACAAGCCTTATGTAGCCAGCCAGTGTTGTACTCACCCGACTTCTCTAAAGACTTTGTCGTACAAAGTGATGCGTCAGATGTGGGGTTAGGAGCAGTATTGTCCCAGGTCTGGAACGGGGAAGAGCACCCAGTCATTTACCTCAGCAGGAAGTTGAAGTCCCATGAGGTAAATTACGCCACGGTTGAAAAGGAGTGTTTAGCGGTGAAGTGGGCTCTAGATTCCCTTCGGTACTATCTGCTAGGTAGGCACTTTGACATGGTTACGGATCACGCTCCGTTAAAGTGGATGGCTCAAAACAAGGAGACAAATAGAAGAGTGAATAGGTGGTTCCTGGCCCTACAGGAATTCAACTTCACAGTAAAGCATCGCCCTGGCGTTCAAATGGGGAATGTGGATGCTTTGTCTCGAGTACATGAATGCCTGATTGCTGGTGTTCCAACCCCAAGGTTAAAACAAGAGGGGGGGGGGTATGTGACAGCAGGAAGGTAAAGTCACCTGGTTGCATCCAGGGGGGTAGATATATTTCTCCCAGATTCAGGCTTTATGCCAACTTATACAACTAGGGAGGGAGTTGATGAAGCCCAGCTGAGGCTAGTGGGCTCATGGATGATTCATACCTCTAGGGAGAGTGCTGGGCGTCGTGCAGGCAGGGAGTTGATGAGACCAGCTGAAGCTTGTCAGCTCGTTTAAGGCCTCTATAAAAACTCCCAGCTTCATTAGGTGTTTGCTCATGCCTGGAACCAGACCTGTGTGGACTGTCTAGGGAGAGTGAACCCCTGTGCGGTGAGACAAAGCCTGTGTGGCTATTTGTTTGGACATTTACTAAACCAGGGACTTAGGGACTAGGACAGCACCAGGCTGATCCCAGTTGTTAGTTAGGAATCCTGCATGTTTAGTCAGAGGTCAAGCTGACCAGGGTTTATTTTGTTTATGTTTCTCTTTGCTTTGCTGTGTTTTTTTGTCACTGTAAATAGAGAAATAAACCGCACCTTTTTGATCTTGAAAACCACAACCTCCGTCTGCTGGGCCTGTTTTTGTGTGGGGAGCCCATCCAGGGGATCACACACACCCGCTGCCGAGCTAACCCCCCCACAATATATATATATATATATGTGACCGCTGTGAGAGCCAGTCACAGCAGTCACATTATAGAGAAGTTTTGCCACGTTGTCTCTGAGAGGATTATCAAGGGATTAAATAATAAATCCAATCTAATAACAAATGTAGTAAAATAAAGCAGCCAAGCAAATAAACAACTTTATGAATAGCAGTTTATTATGCCTGTGTATGATTATGTGCAATAAGCAAATGTCACAGTCTTCCTAGTTGTCTATTAGGGAAGTCTGTACACAACACATCACAGTAATATAGTTACCCATGGAATATTGTTGTAAACAAAATATTCACAGAAGGCCTATATAACTTTTTTTTTTTTACTACCAAATACGTATCCCCTTGGCAAGTACTATATTATGAAGAATTCAGTCCAACTGTAACTGATGTTTTTTAACTCTAGCAAGTGACTTTGGGTTAAAGGTATCAGTATATTAAACCCAAAAAGGAATGTAATATATGGCAGTTTAGCAATCATTAAATGTAGTGGCTGCATTTGTTTTCTTTTTTCAGCTGGTGATCCAATCAGTAACATGCTTCCTATATTAGAGTGTCTCCACTCTGGATGGAGGAGCAGCAGAGACACCTTCAGACAGAAGCATTGTCAGTCTGGGGGGGAGGTGGTGTTACATGTACTACCAGATTTACATGGACTTGACTGACAAATTAACAGCTAACACGTTTTAATTACAGCAGAAAACGAATGCAGCCACCACATCTAAGAATTGGTAGGCTGCAATATACTGTATTACATTTTTGGTTTTGGGTTTATTACAGCTTTATATTATCTACCAGCTCCTTATTTTTCAGAAACACAAGCAGAGGGATCTCACAACTTGAGTTCCCAGGTCTGTGCCCTTGGACATTTTATGTTATTTTATCAAGACTGGAATAACAGTAGTAGACTCTTCCATCAGCAGGAGAAACAGTAATTCTCAATACTGTGGTATAGAAAGCTGCATACAGGGAGACTATACCATTGGAGTCCACATGAGCCATAGTCAGCCAATGAGTTATTCAGCCCAAGAATCACACTATTGTCAAATATAGATGAATTATGATTACTTGTGAAAATCCAGATATGCCCAATGTATACAGCTGTAAGATTCTGAAATTAATTTGTAGATGTGCTCCTGTTAAACTTTCTCAGACAAGAGGGCACTGTACAGAATCATGGTTTAACACACACACACGCACACACATATATATGTATCTCAAAATATATACAGTAAAACCTTGGATTGCAAGCATAATTTGTTTCGGAAACATGCTTGTAATCCAAAGCATTCGTATATCAAAGTGAATTTCCCAATAAGAAATAATGGAAACTCAGATGATTCATTCCACAACCATTTATTCATAAATCCTTCAGTTTATAGTCCATATAAAAAGATTATAGCAAGGTTGTGTAACCATAAAATGTCCATCCACAAGGGGATTAGAAGCAAAATCCAGCAGGATCTATAGAGTATAAAAGAGAAGAGAGGTTCCTCTAAATGTAGCAATATGGTTACATTTAATGAAGGTACAACATTTAGCAACTCACTTGGTTGATAATTAAAAGAGGCACATCTAAGTATGCAGGGATCCGGGGTAAAGCTGTCCACATAGACCGCCCTCTGATGGCGGTGCGGAGGATGGTCTAAGTGGACAGCTTTACCCCGGATCCCTGCCTACTTAGATGTTCCTGTTTTAATCATCAACCATGTGAGTTGCTAAATGTTGTACCTTCATTAAATGTAACCATATTGCTACACTTAGAGGCGCCTCTCTTCTCTTTTAAACTCAGTTGTTACATGGCGCTACTCGTATATCAAGACATCGCTTGTTTAGCAAGTCAACATTTATAGAAAAAATTAGCTGGTCTTGCAAAACACTCTTATGCCGCGTACACACGATCATTATTCACGGCGGTTAAAAAACCGCCGTGAATAATGACAGGAAAAACGAGGGAACCGCTTGGTTCCCTACACACGGTCGTTTTTCCCGTCATTTTTTCTCTTGACGAGAAAAACGACCGTCTGTGGGCTCCGCGGCAGTGTTTCCCTATGGGAAAACTGCAGCGGAAAAAAATGCTGGAAAAAACGACGAGAAAATTTAGAACATGTTCTAATTTTTCTCGTCGTTTTTTATGCCGTTTTTCTCGATGAGAAAAACGACATAAAGCCCACAGACGATCGTTTTTCTCGGCGAAATGAAAAAATGCCGTTTTTCTCGTCGAGAAAAGCGGTCGTGTGTACGCGGCATCAGACCAAGTTACTCTCAATCCAAAGTTTTTGCTGTGTGTGTGTGTATATATATATATATATATATACTGTATATATATATAGATAGACAAATATATATATACACTGTATATATATAGATAGACAAATATATTTCAATATTGAGACAGTATAAAACAGTGGATAACCAGTAGGTAATCCCATACCTCTTAAAAGATAAAACTGTTCATGGACAATCTCTCAATCAGTGTGATTATCTCCACGTGACTGTTTTGAAAAAATCTAGACAGATGATGAAATTAAATTAACTTGCGTGCTAAATTTATATATATATATTTTGTCTTTTAGCGAATATAAGTGTTCCAGATGTCATCCTTTCTCCCTCTGCAAACTCCATAGTGGTATATATATCTACTGTTCCACCGTTATTATATGTCAACAACTATCCTAAAGAGAAGAAATTCTCTTATATCATTGCCATTTCAAATATGTCAAAGGTAAGACTTTTCACACTGATAAATACATTTGTATGCTTTACCTTTCAGGTCCTCATGCTCTTTTCCCTAGAATTAAAGTAGAACTAAAGGCAAAACTTTTATTTATTTTTTTCATTTTGGATAGAGTAATGGAGGGTTATAATTCTTGGCAGTTTTTTGGCCTTCTGTATCTCATTGTGGAGATTTCCTTTCACTTCCCGTCCCATAGCCAAAACAGGATGTAAGAGGAAATTCCTCCAAAGTGACAGATTCCCTTGTTGTATTTAGGATCACCAGAACTAATGTCCCCATTGGAATATTTACCTTCTTTTCCCTTCTATTTTTATACCACTTCTAATCAATCTCCACTCGAGTCAAAACTTAAAAGAAAAAAGTTTTGCCTTCAGGATACAAAATACAATTTTTAAATATATCCTATTTTAGGGCAGTAATTAAGAAATACTGCAAGTGAAAAAAAGCTTTGGCCATACTTCGTTTTTAATCACTTCAGCTCAGAAGGCTTTATCCCCTTCATGACCAAGCCATTTTTTATATTTATCACTGCGCTACTTTAACTGGTATTTCTGCGGCATGCAATGTGGTACTAAAACTAAATGTATATATATATTTTTTAAAACACAGATAGAGCCTTCTTTTGGTGGTATTTGATCACCACTGGGCTTTTTCATTTTTATTATATAAATAAAAAAAAAAAATGTTTTACGTTCTGCTATAAAATATATCCGATAAAAAATAAAAAAATAAAAATTTCTTCATAAATTTGGGCCAAATGTATTCTCTGCTTCATGTCTTTGTTAAAACAAAATCCCAATAAGTGTATATTGATTTGTTTGCCTGAAACTTATAGCGTCTACAAACTATGGTATATATCCTGGATTATTTTTTTTTGTATACTAGTGATGGGGGTAATCAGTGACTTAGGACCGTGATAGTGCAGCAGGAAATGTGACACTAACTGACACTGGGTGGGAACTGACTAACTGCCACTGACATCACCAGTGAAACTAATGCTGTGATCAGTGCTAATACTATACACTGTCACTATACTAATGACACTGGTTGGGAAGGGGTTAACATCTTGGGACAATGAAGAGGTTAACTGTATGCCTACAAAGTATAATGTGTGCAATATGTGCTGATTTTACTAATAGATGTGGTCGTGTACAATACAGAACCCTGTGTTGGTCGTAAACACAGAGCTCTGTACTGTGATTTACTAAGCTGATCAGCAGGCCCTGGCCATAAATCATTGGCTAGCACCTGCTAACTGACTTGTGCTGTAGCGAATCATAGCACAGATGTGGCGCCCCCTACCTGAAAATGCTGGGTCACTACGTGAGCGTGATCTGGCACAGAGCGGCTGCCCCACCGTTGTATATGTGCATGGGACGGTCCGCAAGTGGTTAAACTCCCATGCTTTGTTTCTCCCTGGCCACTGCAAATATTCTACACTACCAGGTGTGGCAAATACCTACTGCACATTGAGGTTATTCCCCTCAGCTTGTATGTCTTGTAGAGACTGGTGAGAGAAACCTGTAGCTAGGAGCTGGCTATTGTTGCCTGCAATTCAGGGTCAGTATGCAGTGCTGTTGATGTGGAGCTGTTTCCCTCCAGTGTTGGCTTAGACTCCGTCTTTCATTTCCTAAAGACAGAGCACAGCAAAGCATTGTGGGATGTGTGGATCCGAATGCTGGGGTTTCAATTCCAGCAGGACTGGCCTGAACTACAACCACCAGATGACTGTGAGAGAAGAACAGACTGCTGGGGAGGATATAAAGGGGCTGGTTGAGGCCTAGATTGCTCTCTTGGGACCCCTGCCTGGATTTGCCAGCAGGAACTCTGTGGCACTGTAAGCTGCAGCTGAGTTGCCGCCTACATAGGTGAGAGTTATACAGCGGCATCCAGAAGGACATCTGCGGAAAGCATCGCTTCCTATCTACAGCAGTCCGGAAATTGTTCCTGATCCTTCGCGCTACCTGCACTTCAGATCCGGGTGGGCTGCGGCGCGGTGTGACGGAGGTCAGACGCCATCCCCTGAGTCAAGACCCAGAGGGAGATCCTGAAAGAACCATCACCATCTGCATTGTTACCAGCAACTTTTGTTACTGCCGGAGAGTAGTGATGAGCCGAACACCCCCGGGTTCGGTTCGCACCAGAACCCGCGAACGGACCGAAAGTTCGAACGAACATTAGAACCCTATTAAATACAATGGATGCGAACGTTCGAATTCTAAAGTGCTAATTATAACAACTATTATGCATGTTATTGTCCTAAAAAGGGTTTGGGAACCCGGGTTCTGCACCAGGGGACATGTATCAATGCAAAAATAAGTTTTAAAAACGGTCGTTTTCCGGGAGCAGTCATTTTAATGATGCATAAAGTGAAAAAAAAAAAGTCAAATATTCCTTTAAATATCGTACCTGGGGGGTGTCTAAAGTATGCCTGTGAAGTGCCACGTGTTTCCCGTGTTTAGAACTGTCCCTGCACAAAATGACACTTCTAAAGGAAAAAAAAGCCATTTAAAACTGCTTGCGGCTTTAATGTAATGTCTGGTCCCGGTAATATGGATGAAAATCTTTAAGAAAAATGGCATAGCTACCCCATGACCCCCCCCCTACCCCAGCCCATTACCAGCCCCTTTGGGTCTTGTATGGATATTAAGGGGAACCCCGCACATAAAATAAAAAAGGCCCTATATACTCTGAACAGCCGTATACAGGCGGTGCATACAAGACAGGGACTGTAGGTTTGTTCTTATGTAGAATCTGTTTGTAATTTTGAACAGGTACATTGTTGAAGTGTAGCTCCAGACCAAAAATCTATTTTTAAACTTTTTGGAAAACATAGGTAAGGGTTATCACCCCTGTAACATTTGTTTTGCTGTCTGTGCCCCTGTTCAGAACATTTCACCTCACTTTCCGTCCTAATGACAACTGTTTTTGAAATGTGGTGTTTTTCTTGAAACAAGGATTGCTGATAAAGCATCAGTACAGAGGAGACACCTTTCTCCCATATTTATTCTTACAGGAGAGAATTTTCCTTCCTAGTGGTAGATTTCCTCTCACTTCCTGTTGTCTTCTTGCGTTTGCAAGTAGGAGTCGTTTGTAAGTTGGATGTTTGAAAGTAGGGACCTGCCGTATATACTCTGCAGAAATAGGCCCCTTAGTTGTTGGTGTTGGCACAACACTGTAAGCACTCACAGTTACTCTTGGTTGGTGCTGGAACGCCCTGCTGTCAACTATTATATCAGGAATTTTAATTACATATAATTGTTGAACAGTGGTAGTAAAAATTGGGCCTTTGATGGTGGTGCTGGTGCCACAACACTGTAAGCCCTGACAGTTACTCTTGGTGGGTGCAGCAATGGGCCCTGCTGTGAATTATTAGATCAAGAATTGTAATTACATGCCCCTGTTGAACAGGGGCTGAAAAATTGGGCCTTAGGCACTGGTGGCACAACACTGCAACCCTTCACAGATACTGTACTTGGAGCACAGCAATGAGCCCTGTTGCAAAGTATTGCTTCAAAAATTGTAATGACACGCCCCTGTTAAACAGGGGCTGAAAAATTGGGCCTTAGGCACTGGTGGCACAACACTGCAACTCCTCACAGATACTGTACTTGGAGCACAGCAATGAGCCCTGTTGCAAAGTATTGCTTCAAAAATTGTAATTACACGCCACTGTTAAACAGGGGCTGAAAAATTGGGCGTTAGGCACTGGTGGCGGCACCCATAAACAAAAATGATCTTCCAAGCTATCATCATCAATCGTATCATTGAGGACTCGGAGGAGGAGGATAGCCAGTCAACATAACAGCACAGGCACTCAGCATCAGCATCAGTCTTGAAGGGATGTGACATTTTAAAATCAATTAGTCTGTTATATCAGCATCAGGTGTGTGGTAGCTGGTGGTGATCCAAGACTGGTTCATCTTGATGAAAGTCAGTCGATCAACCGAGTCGGTGGACAGGCGCACCCTGTGATCCGTGACAAATCCTCCAGCAGCACTGAATGTGCGTTCCGAAAGAACGCTGGATGCAGGACAGGCCAGTAGCTCAATTGCATACTGTGCAAGCTCTGGCCAGTGATCCATCCTCAAGACCCAGTAAGCCAGAGGATTTTCGGTGGGGAAGGTGTCCAAGTCTGACCTTGCCCCTAGATATTCCTGCACCATGTTTATCAGACGCTGGCGATGGTTGCTGGAACCGATCATACTTTGGGGCTGCGGACTAAAGAATTGTCTGAACGCATCGGTCAGACGGCCACCTTCCCCACCGCTCCTTCTTTGACTGGCCGAAGCCTCAGCAACTCGTTGTCCAGGACCAGGAGTTTGCAACCTCCCAGTCTCTGGGAACGCGTTGCACAGACCTTTCTGCAAGGCCTCCCGGAGTTGTCTCATCCTCTGCTCCCTCTGCGACGGTAACATAAGGTCCGCAACCTTACCCTTGTACCGTGGATCAAGGAGAGTGGCCAGCCAGTAATGGTCCCTTTCCTTGATCCGAAGAATACGAGGATCCTTCCGCAGACTTTGCAGGATCAGGGAGGCCATGCAGCGTAGGTTTGCTGAGGCATTCGCTCCGGAGTCCTCTGGGTCACTAAGGACGACATGATCCGCAGCCACCTCCTCCCAGCCACGTACAAGTCCACTGGTTTCTTGGGACTGTAAATCATCCCTAAAAGACTGCTGCTGATGATGCTGAGTGCCAGCCTCCACCTCCATGCTGACACAATCCTCTTCCTCCTCCTCCTCCTCCTCCTCCTCCTCCTCTTCCTGTGCGATGGGTGGGACAGAAGGAACACTGTCTGGGTAAAGGGGGCCTTGAGAGGCAAGGAAGTCCTCCTCTTCCTGCCTCTGTTCTGCCTCAAGTGCCCTGTCCATTATTCCACGCAGCGTGTGCTCCAACAGGTGGACAAGAGGTACAGTGTCACTGATGCATGCACTGTCACTGCTCACCATCCTCGTGGCCTCCTCAAATGGTGCCAGGACAGTGCATGCATCCCTGATCATGCCCCACTGGCGTGGAGAAAAAAAACCAAGCTCCCCTGACCCTGTCCTGGTGCCGTAGTCGCACAGGTACTCATTGATGGCCCTCTGCTGCGTGTGCAGCCGCTGCAGCATGGCCAACGTTGAGTTCCACCTGGTGGGCATGTCACATATAAGGCGGTTCTTGGGCAGGTTCAACTCCTTTTGCAGCTCAGCCAGGCGAGCACTGGCATTATAAGATCTGCGGAAATGCACACAGACTCTCCTGGCCTGCCTCAGGACATCCTGTAAGCCCGGGTACCTGCCCAAGAAGCGCTGCACCACCAGGTTAAGGACGTGAGCCACACAGGGCACATGGGTCAGTTGTCCCTGTCGGAGGGCGGAGAGGAGGTTGGTGCCATTGTCGCAAACCACCATTCCTGGCTTAAGCTGGCGTGGCGTCAACCACCTCTCGGCCTGGCCCTGCAGAGCAGACAGGACCTCTGCCCCAGTGTGGCTTCTGTCCCCCAAACACACCAGCGCAAGCACGGCATGGCATCTTTTTGCCTGCGTACTTGCGTAGCCCCGTGAACGGCTACGGAGCACCGCTGGTTCATAGGACAAACCACAGGAAGAGGCCATGGAGGAAGAAGAAGAGGAGGGGGTGGAGGAGAGAGGTGTGTCACAACCAGTAGTAGCATTTTGGAGGCGTGGCGGTGGGACAACCTCCAACACTACTGCACCTTGTCCTGAATCCTTCCCAGCTGCCAAAAGAGTGACCCAATGGGCCGTGAAAGAAAGGTAACGTCCCTGTCCATGCCTGCTGGACCATGAGTCAGCGGTAATATGCACCTTACCGCTGACCGCCCTGTCCAGCGAGGCCAAGACATTGCCTTCCACATGCCGGTAGAGAGCCGGAATAGCCTTCCGTGAGAAAAAGTGGCGTTTGGGAACCTGCCACTGAGGAACCGCACATTGCACAAACTCACGGAAGGGGGCCGAGTCTACCAACTGAAAAGGCAGCAGTTGAAGCGCTAGCAATTTAGCCAAGCTAGCATTCAACCGCTGGGCATGTGGATGGCTGGGAGTGAACTTCTTTCGACGGTCCAGCAGCTGGGGCAGGGAAATTTGCCTGCTAGAATCGGACGTCGGTGTACTGCTAGCAGAGTGGGCGCAAGTACTTGGCTGTGACACACCTAATTCTACACCTTCATTCCTCTCAGTGCATGTTTCAGAGAGGACTGAAGTTATAGTGGGGTTGGAGATCCCAGCTGATGCGGTGCAAGGAGAGGTCCGCTTTGTTCTTTGGTGTGGGTCTTTGAGGTAGGCTTGCCAACGAGCTGCATGGCAGGTCAACATATGTCTGGTCAGGCATGTGGTACCCAAGCGGCTGATGTTTTGGCCACGCGATATACGCTTGAGACATATGTTGCAAACAGCAGCTGTGCGATCTGATGCACTAGCCTCAAAAAAGGCCCACACCAAAGAACTTTTTGAATGACGGGCAGAGGCAGCGCCCTGCACAGGCGGAGCTCTGCGGTGTGATTCCGTCGGTGTACTGCCCTTACGCTGGCCACCAAAGGGCATCCTGCCTCGTTGGAGATGTGCCTCCTCCTCATCCTCCTCCTCCTCCTCTCTCCTATTAGGCACCCACGTGGAGTCATTGACCTCATCATCCCCTCCCTCCTCATCACTGGAGCCAATCTGGCAGTATGCTGCAGCTGCTGGAACATGACTGCCAGATTGGTGTCCTTCTTGAGCATCCCCTCTGTCTGCTCTCACGCTACTGCCTTCCTCTAGCTGGGTTTCATCATCAGACCCTTCGAAACGCTGGGCATCCTCCTGGAGCATGTACCCAACACTGTGCTCAAACAGTTCGGGGGACTCCTCAGGAGGAGGACATGGTGGGTCTAGGGAAGGAGTGACTGATGATTTGTCTGACATTGATACCAGGGAAGACGACGCTTTGGCAGCTGCTTTTCCAGTACCCTGAGCCTGGGTGAGAGAGGATGAGGAGGAGGAGGAGGGCTTGGTCATCCACTCTACCAAGTCTTCGGCATGATGTGGCTCAACATGTCCAGCTGCCGAAAAGAAGGACAAGCGTGTCCCATGGCCATGTGCTGATGACAATGCACCGCGTCCACGACCAGCACTGTTGCCCCCAGACACAGAGCCTGCTTGCCCTCTTTTATTGCCTCCTGACTGTCTGCCTCTCCTTGTTTGCCTTCCAGACATTCTAATAGATGGCCTGCAGGGAGATGGGAAAAAAGCAATAAGGGCTACCTTCAGGTGTCCTTCTCTGTCCCTTGAAACAAGGACTTTCACAGTGAAAGAAACTGACACTGTCCCTACCTAGAGTTTTCTGTCCCTAGAATAAATGTTTTTTTTAATCACAATATAGCACAAGGACAATTCACTCATTGTCTCTCCAGGTCCCTGGAAACAAGGACTTGCAGAGTGAAAGAAACTGACACTGTCCCTACCTAGAGTTTTCTGTCCCTAGAATAAATGTTTTTTTTAAGCACAATATAGCACAAGGAAAATTAACTCACTGTCCTTACAGGTCCCTGGAAACAAGGACTTGCAGAGTGAAAGAAACTGACACTGTCCCTACCTAGAGTTTTCTGTCCCTAGAATAAATGTTTTTTTTAAGCACAATATAGCACAAGGACAATTAACTCACTGTCCTTACAGGTCCCTGGAAACAAGGACTTGCAGAGTGAAAAAAAAAAACACTCTCCCTACCTACAGTTTTCTGTCCCTAGAAAAAATGTTTTTTTTAAGCACAATATAGCACAAGGACAATTAACTCACTGTCCTTACAGGTCCCTGGAAACAAGGACTTGCAGAGTGAAAGAAAAAAAACACTCTCCCTACCTACAGTTTTCTGTCCCTAGAAAAAATGTTTTTTTTAATCACAATATAGCACAAGGAAAATTAACTCACTGTCCTTACAGGTCCCTGGAAACAAGGACTTGCAGAGTGAAAGAAAAAAAACACTCTCCCTACCTACAGTTTTCTGTCCCTAGAAAAAATGTTTTTTTTAATCACAATATAGCACAAGGAAAATTAACTCACTGTCCTTACAGGTCCCTGGAAACAAGGACTTGCAGAGTGAAAGAAACTGACACTGTCCCTACCTAGAGTTTTCTGTCCCTAGAATAAATGTTTTTTTTAAGCACAATATAGCACAAGGACAATTAACTCACTGTCCTTACAGGTCCCTGGAAACAAGGACTTGCAGAGTGAAAGAAAAAAAACACTCTCCCTACCTACAGTTTTCTGTCCCTAGAAAAAATGTTTTTTTTAATCACAATATAGCACAAGGAAAATTAACTCACTGTCCTTACAGGTCCCTGGAAACAAGGACTTGCAGAGTGAAAGAAAAAAAACACTCTCCCTACCTACAGTTTTCTGTCCCTAGAAAAAATGTTTTTTTTAATCACAATATAGCACAAGGAAAATTAACTCACTGTCCTTACAGGTCCCTGGAAACAAGGACTTGCAGAGTGAAAGAAACTGACACTGTCCCTACCTAGAGTTTTCTGTCCCTAGAATAAATGTTTTTTTTAATCACAATATAGCACAAGGAAAATTAACTCACTGTCCTTACAGGTCCCTGGAAACAAGGACTTGCAGAGTGAAAGAAACTGACACTGTCCCTACCTAGAGTTTTCTGTCCCTAGAATAAATGTTTTTTTTAATCACAATATAGCACAAGGAAAATTAACTCACTGTCCTTACAGGTCCCTGGAAACAAGGACTTGCAGAGTGAAAGAAACTGACACTGTCCCTACCTAGAGTTTTCTGTCCCTAGAATAAATGTTTTTTTTAATCACAATATAGCACAAGGAAAATTAACTCACTGTCCTTACAGGTCCCTGGAAACAAGGACTTGCAGAGTGAAAGAAACTGACACTGTCCCTACCTAGAGTTTTCTGTCCCTAGAATAAATGTTTTTTTTTAATCACAATATAGCACAAGGAAAATTAACTCACTGTCCTTACAGGTCCCTGGAAACAAGGACTTGCAGAGTGAAAGAAACTGACACTGTCCCTACCTAGAGTTTTCTGTCCCTAGAATAAATGTTTTTTTTAAGCACAATATAGCACAAGGACAATTAACTCACTGTCCTTACAGGTCCCTGGAAACAAGGACTTGCAGAGTGAAAGAAAAAAAACACTCTCCCTACCTACAGTTTTCTGTCCCTAGAAAAAATGTTTTTTTTAATCACAATATAGCACAAGGAAAATTAACTCACTGTCCTTACAGGTCCCTGGAAACAAGGACTTGCAGAGTGAAAGAAACTGACACTGTCCCTACCTAGAGTTTTCTGTCCCTAGAATAAATGTTTTTTTTAATCACAATATAGCACAAGGACAATTAACTCACTGTCCTTACAGGTCCCTGGAAACAAGGACTTGCAGAGTGAAAGAAACTGACACTGTCCCTACCTAGAGTTTTCTGTCCCTAGAATAAATGTTTTTTTTAAGCACAATATAGCACAAGGACAATTAACTCACTGTCCTTACAGGTCCCTGGAAACAAGGACTTGCAGAGTGAAAGAAACTGACACTGTCCCTACCTAGAGTTTTCTGTCCCTAGAATAAATGTTTTTTTTAAGCACACTATAGCAGAAGCACAAAACACACTGACACTCTCCCTACCTATCCTTCTCTTTCCCTAAACTAAAGGAATCCAGGTTAAGCAAGAAAGAAATAACAGTCACTGTCCCTGCCTATGCTACTCTATCCCTGCTCCGGAACACACTACACTAGGCCGCCGTGCTGGCGGCCTTTTATAGTGTGGGGCGTGTACTAAACACCCTCAGCAATAATTGGCCACAGGCATCCTGCCTGTGGCCAATCATTGCTCTCCTCGCTGCCGGCGCTGTGATTGGCCAAGCATGCGGGGTCACAGTGCATGCTTGGCCAATCACAGCGCCTGGATGACACTGCGATGGCGTAGTGCATTGTGGGCCGTTCGCGTCACTCGAATTTGGCGCGAACGGCCCAAATCGTTCGATCTTCGTCGAACGATCGAACAGCCAATGTTCGAGTCGAACGTATGTTCGACTCGAACACGAAGCTCATCCCTACCGGAGAGTGAGCACCTGTCCAGTTAATCCTATAGACACTGCATATAGACATCATTGTCTCTGCCCAAATTTCTGATACTTTTAGTGCTACTGGATGCAGGTTCATTCACTCCCATAGACACTGTATGCAGACATCTGTGCTTTGCTCACATCCCTGTTGTCATGTCTACTCCAACGCAGGTGGGCAGACACTATAGCTAGCTACTGTGTGCTTCACCTATAGCAGCCCCCTTTCCCTTAAGGCAAGCAGGCCTACCGGTACTTGGTTGCCCCCAGGACTTATAAACAATGCTATAGTGCCTTGCCACCACGCCAGGGCAGATGCAAACAGACTACTTGCAGTTAGCAGACAGATAGCGTGGTTCTATGACAGTTCAGGTAAAAGGCAGGCTGAGTTCAGGGAATAGTCCAATATCCAATCCAGGTCATACACAGGGAAATCCAAACTAGTGAAGCAGGGCAGAGAGACAGGGCGCTCGATGAGGAACAACAGGTATCATCCGCTATCACAAGCAAAGAACAGAGCGTTTGACTTGGTTAGAACAGTTGACTGACCACATCAATCACCCAGCAGGTAAGAATGCAACAGCCAAAACCCAGATGCTGGATCGAGGAGATGGAGCACTTAAGTGATCCTGACACCTGTCATCTGTAGTCCGGCTGGATACAATACTATTGAAACAACATATAAGGTGACCACGTGTGCTTAGGTTATACAGGAAAGTCTGCAATTTCAAAGGGTTAATCTCATCTCAGCTAAATCTTCTCTGCTCTACCATCAAGAATTATTCCATCCATCATACTTTAAGTGCTAGCTGAAGATCTGCCGGATTCTGCGGGGCTACCATTAACCTCTTCTATCCTCTCCTCGTCTTCACAAGTGACTAGTGTTGTCTGCTCTTATTTATCAGGAACTCTGTTTAAAGGAGCCAGCCAATTTAAACACAACAGTTGCTGAATATTTTGTCAGTTGTTTTGATGTTGATGGCCTGTGGGCTGAGGAGACAGAAAAGAGTAGTCTGACCTAAAACATAAAGTGCTAGTCCCCTACCTTTCTGCTGCCTGTTCACATAGGTTTCAGGGATGGGAAATAAGGTTTCATTATATTTAATCACACTGTGTTCTTTGCATTTTACTTTACTAACATAAATCTCAAAATTGCAAAACTGCATTTCATATTAGTGCTATATTGGTTTCAGATAAGGTATCTTTATGACCAACAGTTTTATGTTATGCACTTTTATGTTTCACTTTTGCCACAGTAAACAAACTTGAACGGCTGCACTGGTATTGTGTAAGTTTCTTGTTATTGGTGTCAATGGATAAAAATGACAGGGGGAGCAGGTGTTCACTCACCCAGAAGTGTTAAATACCTGCAGCAAAGTACCATAGTATGAAGACATGGACCGCTGGAAAGGTGGATATAAATGCTTTTCTCTTAAAAGATGTAATTCGTTTATATGTGCCTCTGTGGTGATCAGGTTACTTTAAGGATGGTCACATGCTGTTATGCCGCGTACACACGATCGGAAATTCCGACAAGAAAAACGTGTTTTTTTTCAGACGGAATTTCGCTCAAACTTGTATTGCATACACACGGTCACACAAATCTTGTCGGAAATTCCGACCGTCAAGAACGCCGTGACGTACGACGAGCCGAGATCAATGAAGTTCAATAGGGAGTTCGGCTCTTCTGCTTGATTCTGAGAATGCGTGTTTTTTTGCGCGTCAGAATTGCATACAGACGATCGGAATTTCCAATAGAAACTTTTTCCGTTGGAAAAATAGAGAACCTGCTCTCAATCTTTTGTTGGCGGAAATTATGACAGCAAAAGTCCGATGGAGCATACACACGGTCAAAATTTCCGACCAAAAGCTTACATCAGACTTTTCTTGTCGGAATTTCCGATCGTGTGTACGCGGCATTAGATTTGCATTTGCATGAAAAATTGCGGCATTCAATAATCCCATAAAAAGCCTCGTACACACGCACGGTTTTCTCAGCAAGAAAGCTGCTGGGAGAGCTTTTTGCCGTGAAAACCGTGCGTGTGTATGCTTTCTCGGCGAGAAAACTGACGGGAATCCCGACGAGGAAAATAGAGAACCTGCTCTCCATTTTCTTGTCAGGATTCTCGGCAGAGCGTTTTCTGCCTAGCAAACCGTTCGTCAGTATGCTTACCTGTCCCCAGGTAAACCCGCGCATGCTCGAAAAGACTTTGACGCATTGGCGCGGTAGCATACAAGGGTAGTGTACCCTACAGCAAGATGGCGGCGACGGCATCGAATGTGAGCGATTATTTTGAATGGCCGTGTAAGGAAAGGTTCCATCCGCTGGTAATATTTATCATCTGGCGTGCAGTACTGAGGTCCACGAGCAGGTGTCTCCTGGCAGTTTTGAACTGTCAGGGGAACTTCTCTCTGCTGGTGTTATGTCATCCTTGGGCCGCAGTACTGGCGTCCACCAGCGGATGGATCCTGGCAGTGTGGTGCAGACGTTACTTCCTGCAATCAGGGGTCACCTGAGCCTGTTAGCAGGTATAATATAAATACCCGGCAAGTGCACACACACACTGCCCTGGTATTGTCCTCGTGCCCTGATCTGTACTTGCTGCCTGTTTACCTGAACCTGTTTCTGAATCTGCTACCTGAGTTCCTGATCCTGTCTCCCTGTCCTGACCCATCCATCCATCCTCTCCCTGTCCTGTGTTTCTTACCCCATCTGCTGATCTCCCTGTGTATGACCTTGGCCTGGCTAACGTTTATGCTTCTGGAATATCCCTTTGTCCATCTGCCTACCTGCTGTGTATGACCCTGGCCTGGCTATTGTTTATGATTCTGGCATTTCCCATTTATTGCACATATTTTTCTGTTGTTATTTGTGGGTTTCTGTCTGTTGGTTGGTTTGTTGCACTGTATCATATTGGAGGTGGTTATACTTATATTATTCACTCACCTAAATAAATCTTTATATTTTCACTTATATGTGTTTGGTGTTCCTCTGCTGCAAAAAAAAAAAAAAGAAAGAAGAAAGGAGGGTGCACCGACCTCGTGCATTACCACTTAAAAGTTTTATTAAAATATGAATAAAAAGCAATAATCCTACTCACAGACGGAGCTTAGGTACAAGCTTATCAGACAAATGAGCTGGAATTTCTTGGCACCCGCCGACTGAACTCGATGACAGAGAAGGTCAGACAGTACCTCAAACATCTAGATAGCTGACGCGTTTCAGGGGCGCACCGCTTTCCTCAGAGCCTAGATGGTCCATGATAGATCTAGTTAGATGGATCTATCATGGACCATCTAGGCTCTGAGGAAAGGGGTGCGCCCCTGAAACGCGTCAACTATCTAGATGTTTGAGGTACTGTCTGACCTTATCTGTCATCGAGTTCAGTCGGCGGGTGCCAAGAAATTCCAGCTTATTTGTCCGATAAGCTTGTACCTAAGCTCCGTCTGTGAGTAGGATTATTGCTTTTTATTCATATTTTAATAAAACTTTTAAGTGGTAATGCACGAGGTCGGTGCACCCTCCTTTCTTCTTTCTTTTTTTTTTTAGCCATATGAACACCCATCGTTCTGAGGAGGGCTGCAAGACTTTAGACTTTGCCTTTAGATGGAACCACACTACCATGTTTTGACGATACACCGAGAGCGCAGGAGATTTTTGTTTTCCTCTGCGGCTAGCCACACAGTTCTGTTCACACCTGGTACATGACAGTATACCAGGGCCAGCTCTGACCAGAAGTGGCTACACAGAGGAACCATCTTGGTTCAGGTTGCTTTGCTGAAATGAATTTGGATGTGATTCGTTATTATGCTTTGCTGGCGTCTGAGAGTAGTGCATATCTCAGCCAGACACTGAAAGAGTGGACCAGTGATCAGCTGCTAGAAATCATTTGTTTAGCTCACTCCTGGGTTGATCAGGACTGTATGCTGTTTGGGGATGTTCAGCCTTTAATCCAAATCTGCCAAGAGCTGGCTTTGCCTTGCATCCCAGAGGGCCATGATGATTTTTCTCCCCCTTTCAGTATTAATCAGGTCACATCACTGGTATGGCTTCTGGAAGATGACTCCCCTTTTCTACACAGCTTGTTCCCAGCAGATGATAATAGAATGTGTTGATTCTGTACAATCCCTCGTCAGACAGGCAGTATGTAACCCGCAGTTTGTGCAACCACTGCTCTTAGCATGGTCTGATATTTTGCAATCAGCCCCAGCCAGCCCCCAACACACCACCTCTGCCATCAGACACCAACCTACCCAAATGTGTGCTTCTCCATCACCCATGGCAACCCCAGTCGCAGTTCAGTACACACTGCTTCCAACCAGATACCAATATCCAGTCTCTGCTCCCTGTACCTATCCTGCATTAAACCCACCTGCCTCTTCTCAGCTGCCTACAAACCCACAAGAACTTCCTCCAGCTACTGTTACCTCATATCTGTCATATCCCAATCCTCCTTTCCAGTATGCTGCACCCCTTACCTACAGGGCTTCAGTGGCTAAGCCAAAGAAAAAACGAAAGTTCTTCCGAACCAAAACGATCCTGCCAGTAATCCAACCTGCCTCCACACCAATCAAACTGCTTCAGTCTAACACCCCAGTGCCTGCTGGCCAGCCTGAAGTTCCTGTGCCAGCCTGAAGTTCCTGTGCCAGCCTGCCAGCCTGAAGTTCCCTGTGCCAGCCTGAAGTTCCTGTGCCAGCCTGCCAGCCTGAAGTTCCTGTGCCAGCCTGAAGTTTCTGAGCCAGCGTTCCAGCCGGAAGTTTCTGAGCCAGCGTTCCAGCCTGAAGCGCCAGAGCCGGTGTTCCAGCCTGAAGCGCCAAAGCCGGTGTTCCAGCCTGAAGCGCCAGAGCCGGTGTTCCAGCCTGAAGCACCAGAGCCGGTGTTCCAGCCTGAAGCGCCAGAGCCGGTGTTCCAGCCTGAAGCGCCAGAGCCGGTCTTCCAGCCTGATGTTTCAGTGCTTGCCTCCCAACCAGAAGTCCTGATGCCGGTGTCCCAGTCTGAAGCTCCAGTGTCCCAGTCTGAAGTTCTGGTGTCCCAGTCTGAAGATTCGGTGCCTGTGTCCTCGCTTTAAGATCCGGTGCCCGTTTCCCGGCCTGAGGATGTGGTGCCTGTTTCCCAGCCTGAGGTTGTGGTGCCCGTTTCCCGGCTTGAGGTTGTGGTGCCTGTTTCCCGGCTTGAGGTTGTGGTGCCCCGTTTCCCGGCTTGAGGTTGTGGTGCCCGTTTCCCGGCTTGAGGTTGTGGTGCCCGTTTCCCGGCTTGAGGTTGTGGTGCCCGTTTCCCGGCTTGAGGTTGTGGTACCCGTGTCCCGGCCTGAGGATGTGGTGCCCGTTTCCCGGCCTGAGGAGCCCGCGGCCCAGCCTGATGTGTTCCTGTCTGCTGCCCAGCCTGAGATGTTCTTGTCTGCTACCCAACCTGATGTGCCACTGTCTGCTGCTCAGCTTGATGTGCCCGTGCCCGCTGCCCAGCCTGATGAGTTCCTGCCCGCTGCCAAGCCTGAGATGTTCCTGCCTGCTGCCAAGCCTGAGATGTTCCTGCCGGCTACCCAGCCTGATGTAACTTTTGCCCAGCCTGATGCGTTGGTACCCGCTGCTCAGCTTGAGCTGCACCCTGCCCAGTTTAAAGCCATGGACCTTCCTCATGCCCAACCTGTTGTGACTTTGTCTACTGCCCGGCTTGACGCCATAGACTTTCTCCAGCAACGGCTGGTTGGAGCACCCAGAGGTCGCTCCTTCGAGGGGGGGGTACTGTAAGGAAAGGTTCCATCCGCTGGTAATATTTATCATCTGGCGTGCAGTACTGAGGTCCACCAGCAGGTGTCTCCTTGCAGTTTTCAACTGTCAGGGGAACTTCTCTCTGCTCGTGTTATGTCATCCTTGGGCTGGGCCGCAGTACTGGCGTCCACCAGCGGATGGATCCTGGAAGTGTGGTGCAGATGTTACTTCCTGCAATCAGGGGTCACCTGAGCCTGTTAGCAGGTATAATATAAATACCCGGCAAGTGCACACACACACTGCCCTGGTATCGTCCTCGTGCCCTGATCTGTACTTGCTGCCTGTTTATCTGAACCTGTTTCTGAATCTGCTACCTGAGTTCCTGATCCTGTCTCCCTGTCCTGACCCATCCATCCTCTCCCTGTCCTGTGTTCCTTGCCCCATCTGCTGATCTCCCTGTGTATGACCTTGGCCTGGCTAACGTTTATACTTCTGGAATATCCCTTTGTCCATCTGCCTACCTGCTGTGTATGACCCTGGCCTGGCTATTGTTTATGATTCTGGCATTTCCCATTTATTGCACATATTTGTCTGTTGTTATTTGTGGGTCTCTGTCTGTTGGTTGGTTTGTTGTACTGTATCATATTGGAGGTGGTTATACTTATATTATTCACTCACCTAAATAAATCGTTATATTTTCACTTATATGCGTTTGTTGTTCC
Source organism: Rana muscosa (assembly GCA_029206835.1). Lineage (NCBI taxonomy): Eukaryota > Metazoa > Chordata > Amphibia > Anura > Ranidae > Rana > Rana muscosa. The sequence goes on along the minus strand of CM055121.1, from coordinate 854,035,173 downwards.
TCTGCTGCTAGCCACACAGTTCTGATCACACCTGGTACATGACAGGCCGTCTGTATGCACGGCTTTGCAAGAAAAGCTTGCCAGGAATCTCGTCAGGAAAACCGACGTTTTTTTCCTCACAGGATTTCCGGCCGTGTGTACGAGGCTAAAGACTTAAAAAAAATGTTGTTCAAAAGTACTTTAAAATTTTGTTTGCTTTCAACATTCAATTTTGTATTGAATGGAATTTTCAGAACGAAAACTGCATTTACTGTTAGAATTTTCCAAAATCAAATTTTTTGGAACAAATTTCTACCTGGGCATGGCCAGCTTAAGTCCTATAAGGCCTAATTCAAGAGAGCCATTCTTCAACAGAGATTTGCTATTTCCTATCCATAATTACATATGAAAGCATATTTTCCACTGTTCTTTTCGTGTTTGACTACTAGCTCACTAGTGTGATCCTTTGTCCTGAACCCATTTATGTCTAAACCAGCCCTAAGAAAAATGCAGGAAGAACGCCACTAATATTTACAGTGAACTCCAGTGAATTTAGGGAAGTATTTGCTTTCATTAACGACTAATGTAGATTGATGATTTGCAGACGTTTAGCAATAACTGGCTTGTCATCTGGTGTATGGCGCTCAATAAGATAAGATAACTGTGTTTACCTAACATCGGGAGTTAAAGTGTATTTTCGTGATTTATTACAAAACCAGACGATGAAAATGCACAGGCAGAAATGGAAATAACAAAACCTATACCACGTTTATAGATTCTGAATAATGATTATACTTAAAATGATTGTAAACATTTTTATTTAATACCTTTATTGATAATCAGTAAGAGGTATGGTTTCCATTTGTAGTAAAACATTCATTTACTTTGTTAGTCAATCTAATAGTGTTTGATGGCTTCTCTAGGAATGTTCCAGGCCTGTGTTATTATGACAGCCAGTGCTTTAATATTTCAAGCCTGTCATTGACCCACAATAATAGTTCTGCCAACTACGTGCCAAATGTGTCTAATGGAAACAAATTAGCTCAGTGGGTAGCATGCTATGTTTAATAAGTGCATTCGATCCATTTGTCCTTTGGTGTTGGCTTGTTTTGAAATTCTTCAATTCTGTTATCAGCAGGGTTTATACCCACAGATATTAAAGTGATAATAAACCCTTGTTTTTTTTAAGCACTTTCAGCATCTTATTTAATCACTTACTGAGCTTTTTCATCCTCCACTGTTCCTGTGTAAGTTGGTGCCATAAATGCTGCCCCAGGCTCCCTATTTCAGGGTGGCTTGTTTCTCTTGCAGCAACCTATGGAGCCACCCTTGCATGCAGGGACTAGAGTTGTGTCTCCATACACTGTGAGCATCAATAGAAACAAACACAGCCCCAAATCCTAGAATGGCAGGACACTCTCCTGCTCCTCTCTCCTCCTCTTCTGTCTCTTCTCCAAGCTATTAGACTGACTGGAGACTGCACTGTCCACTGTTAACCCTATTCTTGTGAAGACCGGAAGTTCAGGAAAGCAGCTAAAGAGAAGGCAGGAGCCAGCAGCATTGAAAGTTTTAAATTCCAAGCGCTGGGGCTAATAATTTTAACCAAACCGGGGAATGCTTATTTTGGTGTGCTCAATGGGTTAGGCCTAAAAATGCTGAGGGTGTAAAACTACTTTAGAGTCAAATATATTTTTATTGCATTTAACAGAGTGAAGTAATACAGACAACTGTCAAATGTCCATAATTTAGGGTACTATCATACAAATCACACTGTCCGCTCATCGCAGGAAACATTTCCAACATAAACACTAACTCACCGCCGTCCTCTAGGAGCGGACGGTGTCACTCCATATAAAGGACAGTGAGGGCTAATAAAATTATATAGTATGACATTTGACTATTAAAATGTAATTACAAACAGAGAGAGAGAGAGAGGGAAAGAGAACAATAGAAGATAGAGGGAGAAAGAAAAGAAGATAGAGAAGACAGAGAGAAAGGGGGGACCTCGGCGTATCAAACCTGCATGATGGAATCAGGGTGGACGACTGGGTTGACCCAGAGGTGTCAATAATGTTTTCAGGGAGTCCGAGGCAGAGTAGTCGATCCAAACGAGCCATAAGGTCTTAAATTTGTTGAAGGTGTCAGTATCAAGGGCCAGAATCTCCCCATGCGCATGATATCATTGACCGTGGAGAACCACAAGGTCAAGGGAGGGGGGGTGGTAGTGGTTTTCCAAAACAGGGGGGATAAGCTGCCTGGCAGCTGACAGGAAGAAGTGCAGTAGGGTGCGTTTCTGGGAGGCTATGGAGCCAGGAAGCATGGACAATAAAGCTATCTCTGGGGAGGGCGTCAAAGGCCGATTGTATAGACTGCTGTATATGGCAAAAACCTGTGACCAGAGGGGTTGAATGGACTGACAATCCCACCATATGTGGAGATAGCTTCCATCTGCCGCACCGCATCTCCAACACGAGGGAGGTACCGATGGAAATATTTTATGTAGAGATTGAGGGTCCCTGTACCACCGAGAGATAAGTTTAAAGTTTTTCTCGTAAAACTACTTTAAAGCAACCCTGCCCTTCAACAAAACCACTAAATACAAAATGTGACTGCTGCGGCCAAGCGCCACCTACAGTGGCGAAAATAGACTGCACCTACCTACACTTGCCCCCTCTTCGCTGTCCTTGGCATCACAACACAGTAACGAACAACATGAGAAATGTAATGAACATAATTGAAGCACAACAGGAAAAAAGTTCAAACAACATAATCAGAGTATCTTACAGGAAGCTGCCCGCGGTTAGACCAAAGGGCGACAAGCAACAGTGTGCTCTGGGGAGACATGTCGTCAGTAGTCATCTTCAGGCTGTGACTCTGGGGCCACAGGTGGATGAAGACCAACAGGGCCCCCCATACCCTCTTCACCTGGTTCTAAGACTGAGTCCTCGGTCGCATCTGGACAGTCTGTAAAACTTGCAGGGGTTGCTGGACTGTCCCTAGTTGCTAAACTGGGGCTTTCCGCTTAAGAGTCTGGAGGGATTGGAGGCTCGAGCAAAGGAGGAGGCAGGTACCATTTGACGGGAACTTCTTTTACTGGTGGGATGTCCATAAGGTCAAATACTTCTCAGTCTCCGGCTGGTTTGGCAGAACAGTTGCCACTTAGCACACAGGGTCTCAGCAGGTTGTGATGTAAACATCTCTTGATGGGATTGGTATGCTTGATATGATCCTCAAAGGTCTTGGAGAAAATGATATCATCCAAGTAGACTAGCACAGTCTCAAAGTTGAAGACCCCCAAATATCTATCTATCAAGCATTGAAACATTCTGGGGGCATTACTCAGCCCAAAGGGCATACGGTTAAATGGTAACAGTCCCGGGGGTGTGACAAAGGCAGTCTTGCCGCAATCTTGATTTCTCACTGGGACTTGCCAGTAGCCAATTGACAAGTCAAGGGTGAAGTACTTGGCTTGACCCAATACCAAAAGTGATTCCTCTACCCGGGGTAACGGGTAACCATCCCAGTGCGTACAGGCATGTAACTTGCGGTAGTCTACGCAAAACAGCAGACTCCCGACTTTCCTTCACACTAAAACTACAGGAGCAGCCCATGGGCTATGACTTGCTTGAATCACTCTGCTCTGCAGCATGTTGCAGAACGAGTCCTTGACCCCCTGTTATGAAACTTGGGGAATATGACATTATTGCTCCACAATAGGTGGAACAACCCCCATATAGATTGGGTAATCAATGGCATCAGTGTAGCCATAGTCTACCAGGCTGGTGGCAAAAACCAGTAGATACTTTTCAAGCACTTTATGAAGCAGCCTTTGTTGTCGGTAGAGAGTATTTCCAAAAGGGAATGTCCAGCTGTTCCAACAGTAACTTGTATTTTGTCTCGTCCAACAAGAACATGGCTTCTTATAGTGGGGCACAAATGCACTCTACCCAAGGTTGAGCTTCCAGGAACCAGTAATAGGGCACAACGTACAGATCTGCGAAGGTGGCATGGTTGAGGAGTGAATCCGGGGTTGTCCCCAGGTTGATGAGCTGCACCAGAACCTTTCCTTTTTGGATCCTGGACAAGGTGTGTGCGACTAGCCACTCCCCTGGCACCACTGTGTCCTTGTGGGGTTCCACCAGTATTGTGACCCCTTGAAGCTTCTTATGGGTCTGATTGGAAGAGACCAGACTACCACTTGGAGGGGTGCAGGGAGTAGCTTTTGTTATGGGGGGGGTGTACGGAAAACTCCCACCTGTTCGGGTTGTTTCTTCACTGCCCTCTGGTGAGCTTCCTAAGCCATATCATGTTGAACCACACAGCTCGCAGACCACAGCCCCCCAAACGTTGGTTCTGATGTTCAACCTTGGCCAGCAAGCGGAGCAAGTCCAAGTCTTTTCACCACATTCATGCCCAGAACAATAGTCACTGCTGAGCTTACTGGACTGAGAGTCACCACTACCGCTATGTGGTCCACGACTTGATCGTCAATCTGGATCCTCACCCAAGCCAAGCAACACCATCTACCAGAATGGGCAAATTGTTTGCCACCTTAAGGCATAGCCAGGGGGGATCCAGTTGGTCCCTTGTCCCAATCTGCTGGGCATAAATGTCATATTCCATGACAGTGACCTTGGAACTAGAGTCAGTCAGTCATGGGACCTCTTGTTCATTCACGAGGGCAGCCACCACTGGACTTGGCGCAACCATAGACTCTGGTTTTCTGGGACCTTGTGTTAACTGTCCCGGGACCCCGGGAGCCACAAGTTTAACAGTGGTCTGCATGAGTTTTTTAATTTATGCTGGCCACAGTTCTTGCTTACATGTCCAAAATAGCCATCTCTGCGATCAGCTAGGTGGGAACCTTATACAGGCGTGCAGCACTTTCAAGTCTCTCCTCCCACTCAGCCGTGGACACCAGAGCCAGAGCCAATCCTAGTGGTGCCATGATGGTACCTGCTCCTGCATTCACACATGCTAAAAAAAGGGACATATACTGCCGACTATGCCAAGTGTGGGGAGGTGCAGAGCGGTGCAGCGTCAACAAACCCTCAGAGTCCAGTTGCAAAGAACAGAGTTTGTATGAATGTAAAAGTTCAGCAGTTTACAACAAGCACGACTGGAAGGCACCCGACCAGTAACACTAACAGAATGCAACACCGATGTGTAGGAGAGCAAGTCGCGGTGTGCCAACAGCGTCTGTCTTGAGGGGCAGAATGCAGCCTGGCCGATCCGTATCCAAAGGGGGAGGTGTCCAGAAAGGTTGGCGTGTCCTTATCCTTATCTACTCATCTGGAACTTCTACCTGGCACTAATCACTGTTTCTGTCTGACGGTTGACCTGTCCCTACACTAGCCACATGCGAAATGCATGCCAAGCCTGGGAGCCAGGGCCTTAAATAGGCTCTGCCTGACCCAGTATGGCTGCCCGAGTCACATGGGGCAGCAACATCTAATTGGATAGCTTATCCAGGAATGCATAGAGGAACAATGTTCCTCTTGACTTCCCCTCCAACTGCAATTCCACTGCAGCCTTATGCCACCTACATTGTAGAAAATAGACTGCACCTGCCTACATGTTCTCTACTTGCTTCATACTTAAAACCCAGCATCCAGTTCCAATGTCATTCCCCTTTGCCTTTTCTGGCAGATGAAGGGGAAGGAGCGGTGCTGTGAGGAATTACAAGTCCCATTGCTGCTCATTCACTTTTTTTTTTTTTTTACAGGCAAGTGTAGTGCACTAGGTTCACACACACAAGCCCTTTTACCTGCTTTGGTGAATGACAGTGCTTTTCTCCAGAGTATTCCTGCTGCCAGATATGAGTGCCATCACACACAAAATCCATCTTCTTGCTAGCAGTATAGTCAGAAAGCCATGGTAGGGAAGAGGACAGAATGTCCGACTATGCTGCTCAACAACCACAGCACTATTGGAATGGGACCAAGTGCTCCACCTACTAGGTTGGGGGTAGGCAACCTTTGAGAGATGGAGATCTACCTGGACAACATTGAAGAGATCAAAGATAACCGGGGTGCAGCGCCCCCCCCCTTTAAAAAAAACAAATTAACTTAAAGACGGCATGAAGAAAACCTAGAAAAAACGACTAAAACTAATGTCACTGTAAAAATTGTAACTTTTAATTTTAAATTTTAACTTAGCCTACCTTTTAAAATTTAGCTTCAGTGAGAAACTCAGCATTCACTTTCATTCATATTTTTTTTTTTTTATGCCTGGGGAATTGGTCATCCCCACAAGTCTGATGCCAGAGTTCAACATAAAAGCAGAACATCTGGTACTGCAGGCTAATTTTCTTGACTAGTTTCAGGCCTGGCATCTGCTCTGATTTATGCCCAGTGTAAGTAGTGGGTAGGGCATCTTAGAGGTCAGTAGGATGTTGGGAAGCGTACAGAGGTCAGTAGTAGGTAGGGCAGCGTACAGAGGTCAGTAGTATGTAGGGCAGCGTACAGAGGTCAGTAGTAGGTAGTGCTGCGTACAGAGGTCAGTAGTAGGTAGGGCAGCGTACAGAGGTCAGTAGTATGTAGGGCAGCGTACAGAGATCAGTAGTAGGTAGTGCAGCGTACAGAGGTCAGTAGTAGGTAGGGCAGCGTACAGAGGTCAGTAGTAGGTAGGGCAGCGTACAGAGGTCAGTAGTAGGCAGTGCAGCGTACAGAGGTCAGTAGTAGGTAGGGCAGTGTACAGAGGTCAGTAGTAGGTAGGGCAGCATACAGATGTCAGTAGAATGTATTCAGCGTACAGAGGTCACTAGCATATAGGGCAGCGTATAGAGGTCATTAGTATGTAGGGCTGGGTTCAAAAGGACAAGGTATAGGGGGAGCAGGGAGGCACGGTATTGAGGGATCAGAAGGGCATGGTGCAGGGGGGGTCAGGAGGGCATTGTGCAGGGGTCAGGAGGACATTGTGCAGCATGGGTCGGGAGGGCACGGTACTGAGGGGTCAGGAGAGTATGGTACTGGAAGGTCAGGGGGTTGTGGTACTTGGAGGTCAGGAGGGTATAGTACTGGGAGATTAGGAGGGCACAGTACAGGGGGATTAGGATAGCAGGGTGTCTAGAGGACATGGCACTGGGGGGGGGGGGACAGAAGTGTATAGTATTGGGGAAATCAGGAGGGCTGGGGTGTCAGGAGGGCACAGTACTGGGGGATCAGGAGGGCTGGGGTGTCAGGATTGCATGGTGCTGGGGGTCAGAAGGGTATTGTATTGGGGGGGGGGTCATAAGAGCATGGTACTGTGGTGTCAGAAGGGCATGGTGCTGGAGCATCAGGAGGGCTGGGGTGTTACGAGGGCACAGAGTTTTTTTTAAAGCAGAGTGTTGCAGGGAAGGTGCAGTGGCGAACCTACATGTCCTGGAGCTGATCTTTGCTGGCAATCCTCTCACCTTCCCGCCTGGTATCACCCGCAAGCCACTTGGATCGAGGAGGAGGGCTGGTGGGGATGAGCACAGAAGAGGAAGAGCTTGGGCATCTTCGGAGAAGAGCCCGAACCCTCCCAAGCTATTCCAGAGGCAGGGTCTGCCTCTGCAGCCTAGGATTGGCTGAGCATGCACTTACGCCAGACCGGGTCAGCAAGACTGGATTGTTTTTGCGAGCTACCCATCACCTGTTGGCAGTTGATGGGTAGCTCGCTAGTGACGGGTTGCAGACCGCCGTAACTAGGTCCTCTCTCCTCTGGAGAATTAAAAAAAAGATTTTCATTTGCAGTGATATTTTCTTGACTAGTTTCAGGCCTGGCATCTGCTCTGATTTCTGCCCAGTGTAAACCGATTCAACTGTATGGAAACCGATTCAACTTTGAAAATTCTGCTTCTCATCAAAATAAAACTCCTTTTGATTACTGTTTGCATCTTCCATGCAGATGTCTGAGAAAAGCAGGAGATTAGAATTTTGTGAATGTTTTGTACACAGACTAGCTGAAAAGGGGAAATACAGTAAATGAGGAAGTCAGGATAACTTCACAACAGTGAAAAGAGAGGCACAGAACAGAAGCACAATCGCTTACAGCCTAATATTGGATTACTGATATTGCTGCAGTTGAGCAGCAGTCTCTCTGCAGAGGTCTAACATGCTCCCTTTGGGTCAGAGCTAGATCTCCCTGATTATTGAAAAGCTATGGGACTGATGCAGCAAGGGGAATGTCGGACCTCTGCAGAGAGAACTCTGCTGCAGTTGCTTTCAAAAGAAAACAAACTGTTATGCCGCGTACACGATCTGACCTTTTTCCGACCAAACTCCCATCGGAATTCCGACGGAATTTCCACGGAAAAAAATAGAACAGGTTCTATTTTAACATTCCGATGGAATTCATCGGAATTTCTCCGATGGGGCCCACACACGGTTGGAATTTCCAATGAAAAAACTCTGTCTGACTTTTTTTATCGGAAATTCCTATCGTGTGTACAAGGCATAAGACTTGTTTTGATGCAAGCTTTATGTTTAGCTGATTTAAACTTGAAAAAAAAAATTAAAGTCCACAGCTACAAATACTGCAGCTGCTGACTTTTATTATATGGACACTTACCTGTCTTGGGTGCCCGCGATGTCGGCATCCAAAGCCGATCTGTCCCTCGGCTCTCGGGTGGAGGCGCGGCCATCTTCGGTAAGAGAATCAGGAAGTGAAGCCTTGCGGCTTCACTTCCTGGTTCCCATGCGCAAGTCGCGCTGCACGATCCCACTGGTCCCTGCTGTTTTCTGGGACCTGTGTGTTTCCCAGAAGACAGAGGGGGAACGGAGGAGGCGCCGGACGTGGCGTAGGTCGCCGCGGTCACCTATGCCCGGAAGTGGGAGCAAATACCTGGATTACACAGGTATCTGCTCCCTCCCCCCTGAAAGGTGCCAAATGTGACACTGGGGAGGGGGGGGGTGAGGATTCCGAAAACAGGTATCTGCTCCCTCCTCCCCCCTGAAAGGTGCCAAATGTGACAGTGGGGGAGGGGGGGGTGAGGATTCCGAAAATCGGAAGTTCCATTTTTGGGTGGAACTTGGCTTTAAGCAAAACATTTAGTAAGGGCTCTTTCATACTAGCTTTGCTCTCTGAAAAGCTCTCTGAATAGTATTTAACAAGTGGTGAAGAGGCTTTATATTGCCTCTTCACCACCTTCTTTAACCCCTTGAAGCCCACACTAGCTTGGCGCAACTGTGTGCACTTGCATGTGTTTGTCGGACCCTTGCAGAACAGCCCCATTCATTTGCATAGGTCACGTTCAACAGACAGTAGCATCTGCTGAAAGTGACAGGGGATACAATTTTGGCTGCGACATGTGTACACCCCATGCTGCTGCCTCTACAGCTAAAGGGGGTAGTGATTGGGGGGAACGCAGTAAAAGTGCAGCTAAACCTCCAGGGTTTTACCACTCCACAACCACTAATGTGAATGAGTCCTAAGGTTTTACATCTACTTTAACAGTTGAATTATTAATGCAGTCCCATCACTCATTTGAACAACATGCCCTAGTCTAGTGTATCCATTTTGAGTAGGCTGGACTTCTTCAAGAAACCCTGGCAGCTAGGAAGTGCAATAACATGTTTTCCATATTATGGTACTGTGCTTAGGGGCACATTTTTTTTTTTACAATCCAAGACAAGTTAGCAACACTACTTACAAAATGTATTACTTTAATGCCCCGATTTACAATATTACAATACCAGAAAGGTGAGGCTACATTTTACTCTATATATAAATCACAAAAGTATCAGTGATGTGACAAAATAATAGTATCAAAATCCAGTTGTAACTTATCTATACACAATTGCTGTGGCATATAAAGTCAACAAAACTAATATCGTGCAAAAATCAACAATAATCACAAACACGTGTAAACACTGCTTTACGTTTGTGATATATGTTGATTTTTGCACGATATTCGTTTTGTTGACTTTATATGCCACAGCAATTGTGTATAGATAAGTTACAACTGGATTTTGATTCTATTATTTTGTCACATCACTGATACTTTTGTGATTTATATATATTGCACTCTGTCTCTCTGGCATCATGGATAGAATCATAACTCACAGGCAGCAGGCACTCTATCGTGGCTCTGGCTGACAGTTCTCTGTCAGTGTGTCACATGAAATGTCTGCTGGGTGCTGATTTTGTTAACTTATTGGTCATTAGTATCAGCACCCAGCAGCCATGTCATGTGACAAACTGTGACAGAGCCAGCCAGAGTCATGATAGAGTGCCTGCTGCCTGTGTGTTATAATGCTGATCTTAACCAGTTGCAAACCGCCCCATAGCAGATTAACTGCTACAGGGCTAGTGCGCCACGCAGGATCATGTGTGTATATACTGTATATATGTGATCCTGCATTTCTGGGACTCGATGTACGCCGGTACCCACCGATCGTTCTGCACACAGGCAAAACAGCGGTCTGCCGATGTAAACATGGCAGATCACCGTTCTTTCAGTATGAAAGACATTGATCCTGTGTTCCTGCAAAGCAGGGACAGGGAACTATGCCTTCCCTTAGTAAAAGCACCTCCCACAAAACAAAAACATTTTTTTTTGTTGTACAGTAGGTGTCCGCGATATTGTGTCAATCTCGCCGCTTTTATCAACGAGATTGACCAACTACGAGCCCCAGCGCCGAGCTGGCTCGCCGGGAAAGGAAAAATGTGTTGAAGCCGACATACGTCCGACTTTCAATGAACGGGGATCCGACTTGGATCCCCGCCAATACCAGGCACTGTGTTTGGTATGAATCATGAGGGGAAATTCCACGCCAAATTTTAAATGTAAAAACAGCATGGGTTCACCTCCAGGAGCATACCAGGCCCTTAGGTCTGCTATGGATTCTAAAGGGAAACCCCTACGCCGAATAAACGGCGTGGGGGTCCCCCCAAAATCCATACCAGACCCTTATCCAAGCACGCAGCATGGCCGGTCAGGAAAGGGGGTGGGGACGAGCGAGCGTCTCCCCTCCTGAACCGTACCAGGCCGCATGCCCTCAATGTGGGGATTAGGTGCTTTGGGGCAGGGGGCGCCCCCCACCCCAAAGCACCTGGTCCCCATGTTGATGAGGACAAGGGCCTCTTCCCGACAACCCTGTCCATTGGTTGTCGGGGTCTGCGGGCAGGGAGCTTATAGGAATCCGGGAGCCCCCTTTAATAAGGGGGCCCCCAGTTCCCGACTCCCCATCCTATGTGAATGAGTATGGGGTATCGTACCCCTACCCATTCACCTGGAGGAAAAAAAGTGTCAAGAATAAAAACACACTACACAAGGTTTTTAAAGTCATTTATTAGGCAGCTCCGGGGGTCTTTTTCCAACATCGGGGGTCTTCTTCCAACTTCGGGGGTCTTCTTCCAACTTCTGGGGTCTCTTCCGACTTCTCCACTCTCTTCGGCCCCTTTTCCACTACCTTCTGCCGGGCTCCTCCGATATCTTCTTCCAGCTCTTTTACTAGCGTTGGCCTGGTCTTCCCCATCGTCTTCTTCCCTCTTCTCTTCCGATGTTGACACTACGATCTCTCCTGCTGTAATGCCATGTGCGCGGTGCGCAATGATTTTAATAGGCATGGGGCGTGGTCACCCGGTGACCCCGCCCCTTATGTCATCACCACCCGGAGCATGATGGGACTGTGACGTCATAAGAGGCGGGGTCACCCGTGACCACGCCCCATGCCTATATAAATCTTTGCGCACACGGCATTACAGTGGGAAAAGATTGTCATGTCAACATCGAAAGAGAAGAGGGAAGAAGACGACGGGGAAGACCGGGCCAACGCTAGTAAAAGAGCTTGAAGAAGATAGCGGAGGAGCCCGGCAGAAGGTAGAAGGCACCGGAGAGTGGGAGAAGAGGCCGAAGAGAGCGGAGAAGTTGGAAGAGACCCCCGAAGTCGGAAGAAGACACCCGGAGCTGCCTAATGAATGACTTTAAAAACCTTGTGTAGTGTGTTTTTATTCTTGACACTTTTTCCTCCAGGTGAATGGGTAGGGGTACGATGTACCCCATACTCATTCACATAGGGTGGGGGGCCGGGTTCTGGGGGCCCCCTTATTAAAAGGGGCTCCTGGATTCCGATAAGCTCCCCGACCACAGACCCTGACAACCAACGGCCAGGGTTGTCGGGAAGAGGCCCTTGTCCTCATCAACATGGGGGCAAGGTGCTTTGGGGTGGGGGGGGCGCAGGGCGCCCCCCTGCCCCAAAGCACCCACCCCCATGTTGAGGGCATGCGGCCTGGTACAATTCAGGAGGGGGGGGGGGCGCTTGCTCATCCCCACCCCCTTTCCTGACCGGCCGGGCTGCGTGCTCGGATACGGGTCTGGTATGGATTTTGGGGGGACCCCCATGCCGTTTTTTCAGCGTAGGGGGTTCTCCTTAAAATCCATACCAGACCTAAGGGCCTGGTATGCTCTTTGAGAGGAACCCATGCCGGTTTTTTATTTAAAATTTGGCGTGGAGTTCCCCTCATGATTCATACCAAACACAGTGCCTGGTATTGGCGGGGATCCAGGTCGGATCCCCGACAATGTCCCCTCCATAGAGAGGGGACATTGTCGCTTCTTTCTCGCGCTCGCTGTAATGTGTTTTTCATATTGCAGTGAGTGTGAGATGTACAGTACCCTGTCGCCGAGAACCAGCGCAAACACATTCTCGCGGGCAGGTACTGTACTTTAGGCAGAACCGTAATGCAGGGCTTACATACAGTTGCTTAAGACATGTTTCATAACCAGTTCCCACCTCGCCTATAGACAAATGAAGGCTGGGCGGGATATCCACATTTCCAGGAGCGATCTATCACCCGATGTGTAAGCTGTTGGCTACAGCTAATCGCACGGTACAGATGGACTGTGATTGGTCACTGCTGGTACCATGTGATCGCTGTGACCAATCACAGCAGATCACATGACAATTGTAGACAATGGATGGCTTTCATTCATGCCATCCATTGTGTACTATTGTGTTGTTCTCTGTGATTGGTCACAGTGATCACATGGTACAGACAGTGACAATCACAGACCATCTGTTCCATGGGATCAGCTGTGTGCAATCACTGCTAACCACAATAGTAAACACTGAATGAATCGATTATTTTCAGTAAAAATGGTTGTAAAATTCACTGGTATAAGCAATTATAATGTGTAAAAAAATGTATAAAAAATCCTGATCACTTCCCCAGAGTAGTACAAGATTACTATGGTAACACTGTATTGCTCTGGTCCCATTGTGTTAAAAAAATCATTAAAAAAAAAGAGAAAAAATATTTAAAAAAGAAAAATTAAACAATTAAAAGAAAAAGTATTAATGTTTTTTACATACTGTCACCAGTCAGTGTCCCTGATCACTGCCACGCCAGTTATATGATGTCTTGATGTGTGTTCCTACAGTCTAAATAACATACACTGATTTGAGTTAATTTTATCAAAGAAATGTAGCAGAATACATTTGCCTAAATTCATAAAGAAAGATTGTTTATTTGTAAAATCTTATAACAGAAACAAAGACCCTTTTTCGTTTATTTAGCAAAAAAATAAGCTCTATTTGTGTGAAAAACAAATGCTAAAAATGTCTAATGGGTACAATGCTGCATGAACGTGCAATTGTCACTCAAAGTGTGACAGCTCTGAAAGCTGAGAATTGGCCTAAGCAGGAAAGGGGTGAAAGTGGCCAGTATTGAAGTGGTTAAACATGGCTTCTTGGAGGTATAATTCCCAAAGGGATGCTGTCTTAGCACAGTGGTGCACAGAAGTGCACCAGATCAATTATCTTAAACATTGGTAAGCATATATTCTCCAGGCACCAGGCAGTTTCCAAGGTTTTCCAGGAGAGTCCCAAAAACTGTCCCACCTTGTCAGGAACCTGACCCCAATGCTTGACCTATGTTTCCCTGAAAATCAGGTCCCTGCCCCCCCAGGCTAAAACTTCCCATGCAACAGGCCCAGAATGACAGAGTAGAGGTTATAAATACCCATTTTGTTTCAAAGCTGGCCCCCAAATCTGGCGAGAACTCCAAATCAGGCACAGGCTCTCCCTAGATTGTACCCAGAGTACATGGCAGAGGACACACTATTGCCATGCCTAGCTTCCCTCTTGATAAAACAAAAAGAAAAGGATTTCCCTGCAAAATAATTCCAATTAAAGCAGAGGTCCACCCGAATTTTTTTTTTAAAAGCCAGCAGCTACAAATACTGCAGCTGCTGACTTTGAAAAAATGGACACTTACCTGTCCAGCGCGCCCGCGATGTCGGCAGCCGAGGCCGAGCAATCGCTCGTCTCTCGGGTGCCCCCGCCTCATATCCTTGGTGAGGGAATCAGGAAGCGAAGCGTTGCGGCTTCTCTGCCGGGTTCCCTACTGCGCGTGCACGAGCAGTGCAGCCCGCCCTCACTGGTCCCCGCTCTCTCCTGGGACCAGTGTTTTTCCCAGGAGACAGCGGGGGGGGAACGGGAAGTGGCGTGACTCCCACGGGAGTCTATGCCCGGAAGTGGGTGCAAATATCTGTCTTAGACAGATATCTGCACCCCCCTTCCCCTTGAAAGGTGCCAAATGTGACACCGGAGGGGGGGAGGGTTCCGAAAAGCGGAAGTTTCATTTTTGGGTGGAACTCCACTTTAAGGACAGGTGGGGGCATCTAGTGGTGAAAAGTGAGAGTTGCACCAAAATCTCAAAACAATGAAAACGAACACCTCTTACATAAACCTTAAAAAAAATAAAAATTATCATATAAACACATAGCATGCTTATTCCAGTGTGTTTCCAGTTTTAGTTAGACAATGAAAATCAACGTTTCACAGTTTACTATGGTAAACCTCACTAATTTTACTTTACTATAATGATCAAACTTAAGGAATGCAGTCAATAAAGAGCAACTGAAGGTGTTCCCAAAAAAACTTCAAGCAGAGGGCAAATATCTAGTCACCAATGTGGTCTTACTGCAGCTGAATTTTCTCCAATACTATCTTAGGAAGCCTTGTTCTACACTGTCTATATATGTACTGTAGAGGTGACAAGCTTGGTAGAGGACAAGGAGTTTGCTTCCTCTTGTCAGAGCCTCAGCAAGGAGAACAATGAGCAGTACAGTCGTAACATCACTATATCTCTTTCCAAATCACTTAAGTCTAGCAGTCAGAGGCACCAGTGACTTAGATCTCACACATCAGATATACAGCTATGAGGCTGCAGGCAGAGAAGAGCCTAGGCACACTCATAGACTGGAAAGTGCACTGCTATTTTTCAGAAGGAATTCCAGACAAAAAGTAAATTTTCAAGGTACTGTTTAAACTAAACAAAACAAACAATCACTTTTTAAAGCTGAACTTTAGCTAAAGTAAAAAAAAAAAAAAATTCCCACAGCTTTAGTCATGCCACTTGCCTGTAATTAAGTATGTCCCACATTGGAAATAGCACCAAAGTCCACGCTAAGGTGATACTCTTCATGGCCGTCCTGTCTCCCTGGGAACCAAAAAAGGATAGAACGTCCACCATGCACCACCAAGGGTCATCAACAACTGGGACTGCAAATGGATGCACAATGGCTTTGCTGCCCTCTTCAGTACAGGGACACCAAACCAAAATTGAAAAATTGGAAGAAGGCGCATTTGTAAAAAAAACGTATAAATCGATTGTTCACAGGCAAAAACACAAAGCACCACCAGATGTGTGTCAGTCAAATAAATGTAGAAGAAGAGGGCAAGTCCCTCAAAACCCATCAGCTGCGCCTATTTGATTGAGACGTGCCTGGTGGTGCTTTGTGTTTTATGCCTGTGAATATACTCTCTTTGTGATTATAACGGAGTTTTACTATTTTTTATTAAAAACAAATTATGACAATGCACTAGGCTGGTGTTCCTTCTCCTATTTTTTAATGTCCCACATTGTGCGGGCAGCTGGATCCTGGAGAAATCTTCACTGCAGGGAGGCCCTGTCCTCTTCCTGGCTCTGAGAGTCTGGTGCTGCAATGGTTAACAGCTTCAGGCAGAACAGCAGTACAGATGGTCCAATGAAGACGTGACCCTTTTTTCTCCTTCTTCATTGGGAAAAGTTCTGTAACATGATTTGTGAATGAAGGAGAGTCTAATCAGTCTCATGGTTTTCTCTACTATTCACAGATCATGTTACAAACTGTTGTAATCCATGAGTATAACTTTTCTTACTGGAGGAAAAGAAAGGAGGGGGCATGCCCCGTTGGATCATCCGTATTGCTGTTCTGCCTAAAGACCCGAAGCGTTTACCCTTGCAATGCTGGAGGTTCAGAGGCTGGAAGAGGATGGGGCATCCCCGCAGAGAGAATTTCTCCAGGATCCAATGGCAAACATTATTCATTACAGGTAAGCAACTTTTTCAGCTAAAATTCAGCTTAGGTGTGAACATTCCAGGTTCAGATCCGCTTTAATGTGAATCTGTCAGCCATTTTAAACAATAAAGCCTTGCGCACACGGGTGAAAATTATGCCATATTTGGATGGGCTTTTGTTAATCTTTATCAGTCTCCCCTCTGCACCTCTCTGATTTATTTTAGTACTAGGGACATTGCTATTAGGGTCAGTCCACTTACCTTCCTGCACATTGTTCAACAGTCACTGAAGTACCCAAATTGGACAGGAGTGTACAACTTGGTTACGGTTTAGCTCAGAAGTCAAATACTAAAGGCAAAGAGAAACTTAATCAGAAAGTCACACAGAGCAGGGTTTCTGGTGAATAAAGGGTAATAGTACAAATCTAAATAAAGAAAACTCCCGCGCTGTCTAAAGAAAAAACTAATCTAAGGGGACACTGCAGCAAACACCTATAAGTCTAATCCAAGAAAACCAATAGTACATGCAATAAAAGGCAAAAGAAATGAATAAAAACTCACATTTGATAAGAACGAACAGTAAATACATCCACGAGCGCCGTGCTCGTACTTCTGCCGTCAGATATCGTGTGTGCCTAGTGCTCCAATCTCGACGCGTATCGTCTAGAGTTGAGCGGACACCTGGATGTTCGGGTTCGACGGGTTCAGCCGAACTTCGGAAAAAAGTTCGGGTTCGGGACCGAACTTTAACCCGAACCGGGACCCGAACCCGAACCCCATTGAAGTCAATGGGGACCCGGACTTCTAAGGACTAAAAAGACTCTAAAAAGGTAATGGAAAGGGCTAGAGGGCTGCAAATGGCAGCAAAATGTTGTTAAGAGCATGGCAAGTGCTCTGCAAACAAATGTGGATAGGGAAATAACTTAAGATAACATAAAAAAATAAAAATAAAAAATAATAATCTTGACCTAGGAGGACGAGGTCCATATGGAGTAGGAGGTTGAGGTGGCGGTGGATGTGGCTGTGAAGGTGGAAGCGGCGGTGGAGGAGGACGAGGTAGCCAACACTGATTCAAAAATACAACAATGGCTGGGTAAGGCCGGTGATGTGTCGAATTCTGTCCCCCGTCAAATAGTGTCCACCCTGTACGGCGCTTGCTCAGTATGTAGGACAAGGGGATTTCTAAAATCTCCCAAGACGAACGGCGCCTGCGTGGTGAGTTCAGGTGAAGGCCACACCATCCGTGGTTCAAGCTGAGCCAAGTGAGGCTGTGCCCGAAGCGTGGCGATCGAACCGAGCCCGTGAGGGGCCCTGTTACTATGTGCTACCGTATGTCCACTTGGATGGTGGGGCTTGAACCTGCACTCACAGCGCAGGCGCCGTTCATCTTCGGAGATTTTGTGAATCTCCTTGTCCTCTGTACTGCGCAAGCGCTGCGCCTTCGCAGTATGGGCCGGACACAATCCGATGGCCGGACAGTTTTTGTCACAACACCGGTATACATGTCTATTCTGCACAAGGTACGGACAAGTCCTGTGGGATCCATGCCTGGTTCATTTTAATGAACGTGAGCTTGTCCACATTGGCTCTGGACAGGCGGCTGCGCTTGTCTGTGAAAACGCCCCCTGCCGTGCTAAATACACGTTCAGATAATACACTGGCTGCAGGGCAGGCCAGCACCTCCAAGGCATAAAGGGCAAGCTCAGGCCATGTGCCCAATTTGGAGACCCAGAAGTTAAAGGGGGCAGACCCGTCATCCAGTACGTGTAGGCCTGTGGACACATACTGCTCAACCATGTTGGTGAAATGCTGCCTCCTGCTAAGACGTTCCATCTCAGCTGGTGGTGCTGGTTGTTGTGGCGTGCTGACAAAGCTTTTCCACATTTCAGCCATGCTAACCCTGCCTTCTGAGGTGCTGCCGGTGCCCCGGCTGCGTTGGCGACCTCTTCCTCCTCCTCTGCCTTCGCCTTGTGCTTCCACCGTACGCCCGCTGTCAGGTGGGAATGCCACCAGCAGCGCGTCTACCAGCGCACGCTTGTACTCGCGCATCTTACGATCCCGCTCCAGTGAGGGAATTAAGGACGGTACGTTGTCCTTGTAACGGGGATCCAGCAGGGTGGCCACCCAGTAATCAGCACCAGTTAAAATGTGGGCAACTCGGCGGTCATTGCGGAAACACTGCAGCATGTAATCGCTCATGTGTGCCAGGCTGCCCAGAGGCAAAGAAAAGCTGTCCTCTGTGGGAGGTGTATCGTCTGTGTCCTCTGTATCCCCCCAGCCACGCACCAGTGATGGCCACGAGCTGGTCTGGGTGCCACCCTGCTGTGAAAATGGCTCCTCCTCCTCCTCCTCCATCTCCTCCTCCACCTCGTCATCCTCCAGAACTGTGCCCTTTCTGCCGGACAATTGTGTACCTGGCGTTTGTTGGTGCAGGAACCCACCCTCGTAGCCACTTGTGAAAGACTGCCCTGAAAGCCTTTGAAATGATCCCGCTTCCTCCTCCTCCTCCTCATCCTCCTGTGCCACATCCTCTTCCATCATCGCCCGAAGCGTTTTTTCAAGGAGGCATAGAACTGGGATAGTAACGCTGAGAACGGCATCATTGACACTGGACATGTTGGTGGAGTACTCGAAACAGCGCAACAAGGCACACAGGTCTCGCATGGAGGCCCAGTTATTGGTGGTGAAGTGGTGCTGTTCCGCAGAGCGACTCACGCGTGATTGCTGCAGCTGAAACTCCACTATCGCCTGCTGCTGCTCGCACAGTCTGGCCAGCATGTGCAAGGTGGAGTTCCACCTTGTGGGCACGTCACATATGAGGCGGTGAGCGGGAAGGCCGAAGTTACGCTGCAGCGCTGACAGGCGAGCAGCAGCAGGGTGAGAACGCCGAAAGTGCGCACACACAGCCCGCACTTTCTGCAGCAGCTCTGGCATATTGGGGTAATTTTTAAGGAACCTCTGGACCACCAAGTTCAGCACATGCGCCAGGCAAGGGATGTGCGTCAAACCGGCTAGGCCCAGAGCTGCTACGAAATTTCGCCCATTATCGCACACCACCAGGCCGGGCTTGAGGCTCACTGACAGCAACCACTCATTGGTCTGTTGTTCCATGTCCCTCCACAACTCCTGTGCGGTGTGGGGTTTTTCCCCCAAACAGGAAAGTTTTAAAACTGCCTGCTGTCGTTTACCCCTGGCTGTGCTGAAGTTGGTGGTGAAGGTGTTACGCTGACCGGATGAGGAGGCGGTAGTGGATGAGGAAGCGGAGTAGGAGGAGTTAGCAACAGGAGGCAAACTGAAGCGCCCTCCAATCCTCGGTGGTGGAAGGACATGCGCCAAACTGCTATCTGCCTCAGGCCCAGCCGCCACTGCATTTACCCAGTGTGCTGTTAGGGACATATAACGTCCCTGACCGTGCTTACTGGTCCACACATCCGTAGTTAGGTGGACCTTGCCACAGATGGCGTTGCGCAGTGCACACCTGATTTTGTCCCCCACTTGGTTTTGCAGGGAAGGGATGGCTCGTCTGGAAAAATAGTGGCGGCTGGGCACGACGTACTGTGGGACAGCCAATGCCATCAGGCATAAACGTTCTCAACCTGAGCACAACCTGCATGACCAGGCCCTGAATGCCCAGGGATCGCGGGTGGCTAGGGGGGTACTTCCTCTTCCGCTCCAATGTTTGGGAGATAGAGAGCTGAACGCTTCCATGGGACATTGTGGAGATGGTTGGTGACCCAGGTGGTAGTGTTGCTGGCAGATCCTCTGTTTGCGGGGTGGCAGGTGCCACTGTCACTACAGAGGTGGATGAAGAGGCCGAGACTGCAGCAGAAGAGGAAGCAGGAGGAGCCAGAGACCTTTCTTGGTTTTTGAGGTGTCTACTCCACTGCAGCTCGTGCTTTGCACTTAGATGCCTGGTCATGCAGGTTGTGCTCAGGTTGAGAACGTTTATGCCTCGCTTCAGCCTCTGATTGCACAGCGTGTAAACCACTCGTGTCTTGTCATCAGCACATTGTGTGAAAAACTGCCACGCTAGGGAACTCCTTGGACCTGGCTTTGGTGTGCTCGGTCCCTTGCTGCGTTGGGCAGTAGCAGACATACTGTCTAGCTGACAGACGCTCCGCTTTTGCACCCTGCTCCCTCTTCTGTACTGATGAGCCGAACACCCCCGGGTTCGGTTCGCACCAGAACCCGCGAACGGACCGAAAGTTCGCACGAACATTAGAACCCTATTAAATACAATGGATGCGAACGTTCGGATTCTAAAGTGCTAATTATAATGACTATTATCCATGTTATTGTCCGAAAAAGAGTTTGGGAACCCGGGTTCTGCACCAGGGGACATGTATCAATGCAAAAAGAAGTTTTAAAAACTGACGTTTTCCGGGAGCAGTCATTTTAATGATGCATAAAGTGAAAAAAAAAGTC
Source organism: Rana muscosa (assembly GCA_029206835.1). Classification (NCBI taxonomy): domain Eukaryota; kingdom Metazoa; phylum Chordata; class Amphibia; order Anura; family Ranidae; genus Rana; species Rana muscosa. The sequence continues at coordinate 854,014,518 of CM055121.1, read as the reverse complement.
AAATATTCCTTTAAATATCGTACCTGGGGGGTGTCTAAAGTATGCCTGTGAAGTGCCACGTGTTTCCCGTGTTTAGAACTGTCCCTGCACAAAATGACACTTCTAAAGGAAAAAAAAGCCATTTAAAACTGCTTGCGGCTTTAATGCAATGTCTGGTCCCGGTAATATGGATGAAAATCTTTAGGAAAAATGGCATAGCTACCCCATCAACCCCCCCCCCCCCCTCCCCAGCCCATTACCAGCCCCTTTGGGTCTTGTATGGATATTAAGGGGAACCCCGCACACAAAATAAAAAAGGCCCTATATACTCTGAACAGCCGTATACAGGCGGTGCATACAAGACAGGGACTGTAGGTTTGTTCTTATGTAGAATCTGTTTGTAATTTTGAACAGCTGCATTGTTTAAGTGTAGCTCCATGCGAAATTCCTTTTTTTTAGCTTTTTGGAAAACATAGGGAACGGTTATCACCCCTGTCACATTTTTTTTGCTGTCTGTGCCCTTGTTCAGAACATTTCACCTCACTTTGCGTCCCAATGACAACTGTTTTTGAAATGTGGTGTTTTTATTGAAACAAGGATTGGTGATAAAGCATCAGTAGAGAGGAGACACCTTTCTCCCATATTAATTCTTACAGGAGAGAATTTTCCTTCCAAGGGGTAGATTTCCTCTCACTTCCTGTTGTCTTCTTCCGTTTGCAAGTAGTAGTCGTTTGTAAGTTGGATGTTTGAAAGTAGGGACCTGCCGTATATACTCTGCAGAAATTGTCCCCTTAGGTGTTGGTGTTGGCACAACACTGTAAGCACTCACAGTTACTCTTGGTGGGTGCTGGAACGCCCTGCTGTCAACTATTATATCAGGAATTGTAATAACATATAATTGTTGATCAGTGGTAGTAAAAATTGGGCCTTTGATGGTGGTGCTGGTGCCACAACACTGTAAGGCCTGACAGTTACTCTTGGTGGGCGCAGCAATGGGCCCTGCTGTGAATTATTCGATCAATAATTATAATTGCATGCCCCTGTTGAACAGGGGCTGAAAAATTGGGCCTTTGGTGGTGGTGGTGGTGGTGATGGTGGTGCTGGTGCCACAACACTGTAAGGCCTGACAGTTACTCTTGGTGGGCGCAGCAATGGGCCCTGCTGTGAATTATTAGATCAATAATTATAATTGCATGCCCCTGTTGAACAGGGGCTGAAAAATTATGCCTTTGGTGGTGGTGGTGATGGTGGTGCTGGTGCCACAACACTGTAAGGCCTGACAGTTACTCTTGGTGGGCGCAGCAATGGGCCCTGCTGTGAATTATTAGATCAATAATTATAATTGCATGCCCCTGTTGAATAGGGGCTGAAAAATTGGGCCTTTGGTGGTGGTGGTGGTGGTGATGGTGGTGCTGGTGCCACAACACTGTAAGGCCTGACAGTTACTCTTAGTGGGCGCAGCAATGGGCCCTGCTGTGAATTATTAGATCAATAATTATAATTGCATGCCCCTGTTGAACAGGGGCTGAAAAATTATGCCTTTGGTGGTGGTGGTGGTGGTGATGGTGGTGCTGGTGCCACAACACTGTAAGGCCTGACAGTTACTCTTGGTGGGCGCAGCAATGGGCCCTGCTGTGAATTATTAGATCAATAATTATAATTGCATGCCCCTGTTGAATAGGGGCTGAAAAATTGGGCCTTTGGTGGTGGTGGTGGTGGTGGTGGTGGTGGTGATGGTGGTGCTGGTGCCACAACACTGTAAGGCCTGACAGTTACTCTTGGTGTGCGCAGCAATGGGCCCTGCTGTGAATTATTCGATCAATAATTATAATTGCATGCCCCTGTTGAACAGGGGCTGAAAAATTGGGCCTTTGGTGGTGGTGGTGGTGGTGATGGTGGTGCTGGTGCCACAACACTGTAAGGCCTGACAGTTACTCTTGGTGTGCGCAGCAATGGGCCCTGCTGTGAATTATTCGATCAATAATTATAATTGCATGCCCCTGTTGAACAGGGGCTGAAAAATTAGGGCTTTGGTGGTGGTGGTGGTGATGGTGGTGCTGGTGCCACAACACTGTAAGGCCTGACAGTTACTCTTGGTGGGCACAGCAATGGGCCCTGCTGTGAATTATTAGATCAATAATTATAATTGCATGCCCCTGTTGAACAGGGGCTGAAAAATTGGGCCTTAGGCACTGGTGGCACAACACTGCAACCCCTCACAGATACTGTACTTGGAGCACAGCAATGAGGCCTGTTGCAAAGTATTGCATGCAAAATTTTAATTACACGCCCCTGTTAAACAGGGGCTGAAAAATTGGGCCTTAGCCACTGGTGGCGTCACCCATAAACCAAAATGATCTTCCAAGCTATCATCATTAATCGTATCATTGAGGAGGAGGAGGAGGATAGCCAGTCAACATAACAGCACAGGCACTCAGCATCAGCATCAGTCTTGAAGGGATGTGACATTTTAAAATCAATTAGTCTGTTATGTCAGCATCAGGTGTGTGGTAGCTGGTGGTGATCCAAGACTGGTTCATCTTGATGAAAGTCAGTCGATCAACCGAGTCGGTGGACAGGCGCACCCTGTGATCCGTGACAAATCCTCCAGCAGCACTGAATGTGCGTTCTGAAAGAACGCTGGATGCAGGACAGGCCAGTAGCTCAATTGCATACTGTGCAAGCTCTGGCCAGTGATCCATCCTCAAGACCCAGTAAGCCAGAGGATTTTCGGTGGGGAAGGTGTCCAAGTCTGACCTTGCCCCTAGGTATTCCTGGACCATGTATATCAGACGCTGGCGATGGTTGCTGGAACCGATCATACTTTGGGGCTGCGGACTAAAGAATTGTCTGAACGCATCGGTCAGACGGCCACCTTCCCCACCGCTCCTTCTTTGACTGCCCGAAGCCTCAGCAACTCGTTGTCCAGGACCAGGAGTTTGTAACCTCCCAGTCTCTGGGAACGCGTTGCACAGACCTTTCTGCAAGGCCTCCCGGAGTTGTCTCATCCTCTGCTCCCTCTGCGACGGTAAGATAAGGTCTGCAACCTTACCCTTGTACCGTGGATCAAGGAGAGTGGCCAGCCAGTAATGGTCCCTCTCCTTGATCCGAAGAATACGAGGATCCTTCCGCAGACTTTGCAGGATCAGGGAGGCCATGCAGCGTAGGTTAGCTGAGGCATTCAGTCCGGAGTCCTCTGGGTCACTAAGGACGACATGATCCGCAGCCACCTCCTCCCAGCCACGTACAAGTCCACTGGTTTCTTGGGACTGTAAATCATCCCTAAAAGACTGCTGCTGATGATGCTGAGTGCCAGCCTCCACCTCCATGCTGACACAATCCTCCTCCTCCTCCTCCTCCTCCTCCTCTTCCTGTGCGATGGGTGGGACAGAAGGAACACTGTCTGGGTAAAGGGGGCCTTGAGAGGCAAGGAAGTCCTCCTCTTCCTGCCTCTGTTCTGCCTCAAGTGCCCTGTCCATTATTCCACGCAGCGTGTGCTCCAACAGGTGGACAAGAGGTACAGTGTCACTGATGCATGCACTGTCACTGCTCACCATCCTCGTGGCCTCCTCAAATGGTGCCAGGACAGTGCATGCATCCCTGATCATGCCCCACTGGCGTGGAGAAAAAAAACCCGAGCTCCCCTGACCCTGTCCTGGTGCCGTAGTCACACAGGTACTCATTGATGGCCCTCTGCTGCGTGTGCAGCCGCTGCAGCATGGCCAACGTTGAGTTCCACCTGGTGGGCATGTCACATATAAGGCGGTTCTTGGGCAGGTTCAACTCCTTTTGCAGCTCAGCCAGGCGAGCACTGGCATTATAAGATCTGCGGAAATGCACACAGACTTTCCTGGCCTGCCTCAGGACATCCTGTAAGCCCGGGTACCTGCCCAAGAACCGCTGCACCACCGGGTTAAGGACGTGAGCCATACAGGGCACATGGGTCAGTTGTCCCTGTCGGAGGGCGGAGAGGAGGTTGGTGCCATTGTCGCAAACCACCATTCCTGGCTTAAGCTGGCGTGGCGTCAACCACCTCTCGGCCTGCCCCTGCAGAGCAGACAGGACCTCTGCCCCAGTGTGGCTCCTGTCCCCCAAACACACCAGCGCAAGCACGGCATGGCATCTTTTTGCCTGCGTACTTGCGTAGCCCCTTGAACGCCTACGGAGCACCGCTGGTTCCGAGGACAAACCACAGGAAGAGGCCATGGAGGAAGAAGAAGAGGAGGGGGTGGAGGAGAGAGGTGTGTCACAACCAGTAGTAGCATTTTGGAGGCGTGGCGGTGGAACAACCTCCAACACTACTGCACCTTGTCCTGCATCCTTCCCAGCTGCCAAAAGAGTGACCCAATGGGCCGTGAAAGAAAGGTAACGTCCCTGTCCATGCCTGCTGGACCATGAGTCAGCGGTAATATGCACCTTACCGCTGACCGCCCTGTCCAGCGAGGCCAAGACATTGCCTTCCACATGCCTGTAGAGAGCCGGAATCGCCTTCCGTGCGAAAAAGTGGCGTTTGGGAACCTGCCACTGAGGAACCGCACATTGCACAAACTCACGGAAGGGGGCCGAGTCTACCAACTGAAAAGGCAGCAGTTGAAGCACTAGCAATTTAGCCAAGCTAGCATTCAACCGCTGGGCATGTGGATGGCTGGGAGTGAACTTCTTTCGATGGTCCAGCAGCTGGGGCAGGGAAATTTGCCTGCTAGAATCGGACGTTGGTGTACTGCTAGCAGAGTGCCCGCAAGTACTTGGCTGTGACACACCTAATTCTACACCTTCATTCCTCTCAGAGCAGGTTTCAGAGAGGACTGAAGGTATACTGGGGTTGGAGATCCCAGCTGATGCGGTGCAAGAAGAGGTCAGCTTTGTTCTTTGGTGTGGGTCTTTAAGGTAGGCTTGCCAACGAGCTGCATGGCAGGTCAACATATGTCTGATCAAGCATGTGGTGCCCAAGCGGCTGATGTTTTGGCCACGCGATATACGCGTGAGACATATGTTGCAAACAGCAGCTGTGCGATCTGATGCACTCGCCTCAAAAAAGGCCCACACCAAAGAACTTTTTGAATGACGGGCAGAGGCAGCGCCCTGCACAGGCGGAGCTCTGCGGTGTGATTCCGTCGGTGTGCTGCCCATACGCTGGCCACTCAAGGGCATCCTGCCTCGTTGGAGATGTGCCTCCTCCTCATCCTTCTCCTCCTCCTCTCTCCTATTAGGCACCCACGTGGAGTCAGTGACCTCATCATCCCCTCCCTCCTCATCACTGGAGCCAATCTGGCAGTATGCTGCAGCTGCTGGAGCATGACTGCCAGATTGGTGTCCTTATTGAGCCTCCCCTCTCTCTGCTCTCACGCTTCTGCCTTCCTCTAGCTGGGTATCATCATCAGATCCTTCGAAACGCTGGGCATCCTCCTGGAGCATGTACCCAACACTGTGCTCAAACAGTTCGGGGGACTCCTCAGGAGGAGGACATGGTGGGTCTAGGGAAGGATTGACTAATGAAGATAATGATACCAGAGAAGAGGACGCTTTGGCAGCTGCTTTGCCAGTACCCTGAGCCTGGGTGAGAGAGGATGAGGAGGATGAGGTGGGCTTGGTCATCCACTCTACCAAGTCTTCGGCATGATGTGGCTCAACATGTCCAGCTGCCGAAAAGAAGGACAAGCGTGTCCCATGGCCATGTGCTGATGACAATGCACCGCGTCCACGACCAGCACTGTTGCCCCCAGACACAGAGCCTGCTTGCCCTCTTTTTTTGCCTCCTGACTGTCTGCCTCTCCTTGTTTGCCTTCCAGACATTTTAATGGATGGCCTGCAGGGAGATGGGAAAAAGAGCAATAAGGGCTACCTTCAGGTGTATACTGTGCAGGAGGCTTAGCAACAATGACACTGACACTGTCCCCTGCCTATCCTTCTCTGTCCCTAAACACAAGGATTTGCAATATGCTTCAGCAAGATTGGTTTAGCACAGAACAGCACACTGACAGTTTCCCTCACTGTCCTTCTCTGTCCCTACAAACAAGATTTAGCACAGAATAGCACACTGATAGTTTCCACGAGTGTCCTTCTCTGTCCCTAAACTCAAGGATTTCAAATATGGTTCAGCAAAATTGGTTTAGAACAGAATAGCACACTGACACTTTCCCTCACTATCCTACTCTGTCCCTCCCTACAAACAAGATTTAGCACAGAATAGCACACTGATAGTTTCCACGAGTGTCCTTCTCTGTCCCTAAACTCAAGGATTTCAAATATGGAACAACAAAATAGGTTTAGAACAGAATAGCACACTGACACTTTCCCTCACTGTCCTACTCTGTCCCTCCCTACAAACAAGATTTAGCACAGAATAGCACACTGATAGTTTCCACGAGTGTCCTTCTCTGTCCCTAAACTCAAGGATTTCAAATATGGAACAGCAAAATTGGTTTAGAACAGAATAGCACACTGACACTTTCCCTCACTGTCCTACTCTGTCCCTCCCTACAAACAAGATTTAGCACAGAATAGCACACTGATAGTTTCCACGAGTGTCCTTCTCTGTCCCTAAACTCAAGGATTTCAAATATGGAACAGCAAAATTGGTTTAGAACAGAATAGCACACTGTCAGTTTCACTCACTGTACCTCTCTGTCCCTAAACTCAAGGATTTCAAATATGGAACAGCAAAATAGGTTTAGAACAGAATAGCACACTGACACTTTCCCTCACTGTCCTACTCTGTCCCTCCCTACAAACAAGATTTAGCACAGAATAGCACACTGATAGTTTCCACGAGTGTCCTTCTCTGTCCCTAAACTCAAGGATTTCAAATATGGAACAGCAAAATAGGTTTAGAACAGAATAGCACACTGACACTTTCCCTCACTGTCCTACTCTGTCCCTCCCTACAAACAAGATTTAGCACAGAATAGCACACTGATAGTTTCCACGAGTGTCCTTCTCTGTCCCTAAACTCAAGGATTTCAAATATGGAACAGCAAAATAGGTTTAGAACAGAATAGCACACTGACACTTTCCCTCACTGTCCTACTCTGTCCCTCCCTACAAACAAGATTTAGCACAGAATAGCACACTGATAGTTTCCACGAGTGTCCTTCTCTGTCCCTAAACTCAAGTATTTCAAATATGGAACAGCAAAATAGGTTTAGAACAGAATAGCACACTGACACTTTCCCTCACTGTCCTACTCTGTCCCTCCCTACAAACAAGATTTAGCACAGAATAGCACACTGATAGTTTCCACGAGTGTCCTTCTCTGTCCCTAAACTCAAGGATTTCAAATATGGAACAGCAAAATTGGTTTAGAACAGAATAGCACACTGTCAGTTTCACTCACTGTACCTCTCTGTCCCTAAACTCAAGGATTTCAAATATGGAACAGCAAAATAGGTTTAGAACAGAATAGCACACTGTCAGTTTCACTCACTGTACCTCTCTGTCCCTAAACTCAAGGATTTCAAATATGGTTCAGCAAAATTGGTTTAGAACAGAATAGCACACTGACACTTTCCCTCACTGTCCTACTCTGTCCCTCCCTACAAACAAGATTTAGCACAGAATAGCACACTGATAGTTTCCACGAGTGTCCTTCTCTGTCCCTAAACTCAAGGATTTCAAATATGTAACAGCAAAATTGGTTTAGAACCGAATAGCACACTGACACTTTCCCTCACTGTCCTACTCTGTCCCTCCCTACAAACAAGATTTAGCACAGAATAGCACACTGATAGTTTCCACGAGTGTCCTTCTCTGTCCCTAAACTCAAGGATTTCAAATATGGAACAGCAAAATTGGTTTAGAACAGAATAGCACACTGTCAGTTTCACTCACTGTACCTCTCTGTCCCTAAACTCAAGGATTTCAAATATGGTTCAGCAAAATTGGTTTAGAACAGAATAGCACACTGACACTTTCCCTCACTGTCCTACTCTGTCCCTCCCTACAAACAAGATTTAGCACAGAATAGCACACTGATAGTTTCCACGAGTGTCCTTCTCTGTCCCTAAACTCAAGGATTTCAAATATGGAACAGCAAAATTGGTTTAGAACAGAATAGCACACTGACACTTTCCCTCACTGTCCTACTCTGTCCCTCCCTACAAACAAGATTTAGCACAGAATAGCACACTGATAGTTTCCACGAGTGTCCTTCTCTGTCCCTAAACTCAAGGATTTCAAATATGGAACAGCAAAATTGGTTTAGAACAGAATAGCACACTGACACTTTCCCTCACTGTCCTACTCTGTCCCTCCCTACAAACAAGATTTAGCACAGAATAGCACACTGATAGTTTCCACGAGTGTCCTTCTCTGTCCCTAAACTCAAGGATTTCAAATATGGAACAGCAAAATTGGTTTGGAACAGAATAGCACACTGTCAGTTTCACTCACTGTACCTCTCTGTCCCTAAACTCAAGGATTTCAAATATGGTTCAGCAAAATTGGTTTAGAACAGAATAGCACACTGACACTTTCCCTCACTGTCCTACTCTGTCCCTCCCTACAAACAAGATTTAGCACAGAATAGCACACTGATAGTTTCCACGAGTGTCCTTCTCTGTCCCTAAACTCAAGGATTTCTAATATGGTTCAGCAAAATTGGTTTAGAACAGAATAGCACACTGACACTTTCCCTCACTGTCCTACTCTGTCCCTCCCTACAAACAAGATTTAGCACAGAATAGCACACTGATAGTTTCCACGAGTGTCCTTCTCTGTCCCTAAACTCAAGGATTTCAAATATGGAACAGCAAAATTGGTTTAGAACAGAATACAAAAAATAAAAGAAAAAAGTTGCGCTACTAAATGAACAAAGTGAGAACGTAGCTGCCAGCATCAGCAAATAGACATGTTGCACAAAAAATATATAAAAACAAAAAATGCAGCGCCTAGGATATGTATGGTGGCCCAAACGTGAACGTAAATAGGGACAACAACCAAACAGTAAGTGTATACGGCCTAAGAAGGCCTAGGATAAGTAAATCCAAATGTGTACCACACTAGTATATGCCTATACATGTGTATGAAAAACTTTTAAAGTATGTAATACAGTGAGCTGATACTTATAAAGTATGCAATACAGTGAGTAATACAGTGAACTAATAATAAAGTTCAATTAAGGTGACCAATGTGTAGACTGGGATCAGATGGAAGAAATGTGTATAAATCTTCAATATATTGTCCTCATAAAAGAAATCCAAAAAAACTTCAGGAACGTGAAAAACATGTATTCGTATATCCGTAGCACCCGGGGACGTGACTCCAACACCAGGGATGGGGGGAAGAAATGGATACTCTTACCCCTATGCGTGGACACACACACCAGCGGTGGTGGGTCAAACAGACAAAGATGGTGAAATAGACTTCTCTGGATCCGTCCTCTCAAGGTGTCCGCAGATGAAGCAGGCGCAAGAAATCCAATCCTTTCCCAAGTAATAATGTAGACCTCCAAGGCGTCAATGCATCAGAGATCATGTAAAAAATTGAACAGAAGAAGGCTCCACATAGCGCAGGATCAGATGGCAAAATAAAATCCTCATTTATTTCAGGAACAAAACACAAAACACACACGGTATAAAAAATGGATAAAAAAATGGATAAAAAGGATTTCAAATATGGTTCAGCAAGATTGGTTTAGAACAGAATAGCACACTGTCAGTTTCACTCACTGTCCTACTCTGTCCCTACAAGCAAGATTTAGCACAGAATAGCACACTGACACTTTCTCTCACTGTACCTCTCTGTCCCTAAACTCAAGGATTGAAAATATGGTTCAGCAAGATTGGTTTAGAACAGAATAGCACACTGACACTTTCCCTCACTGTACCTCTCTGTCCCTACAAACAAGGTTTAGCACAGAATAACACACTGACACTCTCCCTACCTATCCTTATTTGTCCCTAAACACAAGGAATCCAGGATTAGTAAAGGGAAAAAATGACACTGTCCCTGCCTATGCTTCTCTTTCCCTGCTCCGGAACACACTACACAAGGCCGCCGCGCTGGCGGCCTTTTATAGTGTGGGGCGTGTACTAAACCCCCTCAGCAATAATTGGCCACAGGCATCCTGCCTGTGGCCAATCATTGCTCTCCTCGCTGCCGGCGCTGTGATTGGCCAAGCATGCGGGGTCACAGTGCATGCTTGGCCAATCACAGCGCCTGGATGACACTGCGATGGCGTAGTGCATTGTGGGCCGTTCGCGTCACTCGAATTTGGCGCGAACGGCCCAAATCGTTCGATCTTCGTCGAACGATCGAACAGCCGATGTTCGAGTCGAACGTATGTTCGACTCGAACACGAAGCTCATCCCTACTCTTCTGCTGTGCTGGTGGCTCTGTGCGACCACCGCCTCTTCCTCCAAACTACACTGGTCACCTGCATAACGTTGATTCCATGTGGGGTCGAGGACCTCATCGTCCTCCACATCATCTTCCACCCAGTCTTCACCCCTGCCCTCCTTGTCTGTCTGCACAATTGCGAAAGCAGCAGCAGTTGGCACCTGTGTTTCGTCATCATCCGAGACGTACTGCGATGGTCCTCCCATGTACTCATCATGAAACATAAGTGGTTGGGCATCGGTACACTCAATCTCTTCCACTTCTGGGGCAGGGCTAGGTGGATGGCCCTGGGAAACCCTGCTAACAGAGTCATCGAAAAGCAGAAGAGACTGCTGCATGATTTGGGGCTCAGACTGCTTGGCTGATTTGCAAGGGGGTGAGGTGAAAGACTGATGGACATGGGTTTCAGGTGCCAACTCTGTTCTTTCATCAGAAGAGTGGGTGGGAGACAATGTGAAGGAACCCGAGGCACTGTCAGCAACCCAATCTACTATCGCCTGTACTTGTCCTGGCCTAAACATTCGTACAGCCTCATTAGGCGCGACAAAATACCGCCGCAGGCTCGGTCGCCTACTCGCACCTGAGGAAGATGTTTCACTTGTGCGTGTATCTGGCACAGATCCACCACGTCCTCTCCCTGCAACAGGAGCTCCACCAGCAGCACCACGACCGGGGCCACCACGTCCCTTTGACCTTCTCCTCATATTTTCCAAATTTAGGATCTTGCCCTAAATGGGTGTTTTTGGAAGAGCAGAACACACCCACAGTACGTAACCGCTGAATCGCACAGCTACAGAACTGCAGAAAATGCTATTAAAAAAAAATGTTGTTTTTTTAGTATAGCACAGTAGGAGAAAACTATATAGAAATTGTTTATTTCACACACCTCAAAATATGTATAACACACTGCAAACTTTTTTTTGTGCCCCATAACGGCGTTTTTTGGAAGAGCAGAACACACCCACAGTACGTAACCGCTGAATCGCACAGCTACAGAACTGCAGAAAATGCTATTCAAAAAAAATGTTTTTTTAGTATAGCACAGTAGGAGAAAACTATATAGAAATTGTTTATTTCACACACCTCAAAATATGTATAACACACTGCAAACTATTTTTTGTGCCCCTAAACGGCGTTTTTTGGAAGAGCAGAACACACCCACAATACGTAACCGCTGAATCGCACAGCTACAGAACTGCAGAAAATGCTATTCAAAAAAAATGTTGTTTTTTTAGTATAGCACAGTAGGAGAAAACTATATAGAAATTGTTTATTTCACACACCTCAAAATATGTATAACACACTGCAAACTTTTTTTTGTGCCCCTGAATGGCTCTTTTTGCAAGCGTACATTAAAGTGCATTTTTTTTTTTTTTTGCCCTAAACGGGTCTTTTTTTGCACTAACAAAATAAAATGTTTTTTTTTTTTTTTTTTGCCCTATGGGTCTTTTTTTGCACTAGCAAAATAAAATGCTTTTTTTTTTTTGCCCTATGGGTCTTTTGGAAAAGAGCACAGTATAGTGACTTTTTTTTCCCCCTAAAAGTTAGATTTTCTCTGACACTGGGCTCATGGCAGTGTAAAAAGACTGCACTGCAACACAAACAGGTAAACCTATGCAGATCGCTGATTTTAATCTCTGAATCTGGACTCCTATATAATATTCTCTCTCCCTGAAAGCACCAACACAGGAACCTGGCCCTACACTACACTATCTCTATCTTTTCCCTCAGATTGTAGAATCAGGACTACCTCATCTATTTTTCCATCTCTCCCTAAAAGCAGCAGCAGCAGACTAGATCCTCTCCCTATCTATTCTGAAGCAGAGTGTCATGTGTGCTGTGTGCCTCTAGCTTATATAGAAGCTGGGTCACATGTTGCACTGACCAATTACAGCCATGCCATTAGTAGGCATGGCTATGATGGCCTCTAAGGGCACACCAGCTAATCAAAAGGTGATTGGCTGGCCCCTGAAGCATTTCTAAATGCGTTATTAGATTGCCGAACCCGGACTTTTGGGCAAAGTCCGGGTTCGGGTTCGGGAAAAAGCTAAAGTTCGGTACGGACCCGAACTTTACAGTTCGGGTTCGCTCAGCACTAGTATTGTCACATCACGTGACTTCATCAGGGGATCATGTTCAGCAGTGAGGTAAGCTGCTTATAGACACGGAGGTGGGTTCACTGAAGATTTTCACTGAAGATTGTCACAGCATTCATTGTCTTAATTTGGTGGCGGGATTTGCGGCACTTGAGACTATATCGTTTATATATAACCTCCATATAGACTTTTTGGATTCACTGCTTCATCTATCACGTTTGTTTATAGTTTTCTGGATGTCATCACATTATCACTTGTGATGACCTGTCAAAACTTTACATTGCGTTTCTATTTTGCTGTGTTTGTTTATGGGACCACATTTATATTGTATATATTGTATATTTCACATATACTTTTCATCCACTGTTTGTGTTCTATTACCCTCCCCTTTTTCACTTCTGTAACACAGCGCAGTCACCATTTTTATTGCATTTACGAATAGTACACATCTGGTACCTAATGTTATTAGAAGGAAAGAGGTATCTTGGTATTTAGGTTCAAAACAGGACGACTGCCAGCTATTTTTATATTCTGCTACATTATTAACATTGTATCATGTATCATTTCTTGTAACATTGTATCATGTATAATTTCTTGTAACATTGTATCATGTATCATTTCTTGTAACATTGTATCATGTATAATTTCTTGTAACATTGTATCATGTATCATTTCTTGTAACATTGTATCATGTATCATTTCTTGTAACATTGTATCATGTATCATTTCTTGTAACATTGTATCATGTATCATTTCTTGTAACATTGTATCATGTATCATTTCTTGTAACATTGTATCATGTATCATTTCTTGTAACATTGTATCATGTATCATTTCTCCTAGTTGCTGTTTACTGAGGTCACACATCAGAATGTATGGGAAACAACACACCTAGCACCTGACCATTACTGTATCAGTGTACAGATGAAGTTTAAGGAAAGAACAAGTAATCCAAGTCCAAAAGTTTGTGTGAACCTGAATGGTAAATACAGAATTTTTTTATGTCTGGGTCATAGAATATGTATGACATCTGGAAGATTGCTGGTGTTTTCTTTTATTAGAATTGGTCAAGTGACGCTGTTTTTTAAAGCTTTTCTCTACTGAAATGGCTTACTCTGACTTCAAAGCACACTGTGAGCCTCTCACAGTGTGCATTAGAAGCTGCACCCCTTTCATTCCTTCGATTTCAGCAATTTTAATCATGGAGGCTCAACATTACACATGTGTTTGTCTGTTATTGAGGGCAGTTTGCATGCAGATACAGCCTACCTAGGAATGGCCACTCCTCCAGACTGACATCCACCCATTAAGAAAATATGATACTTGCATAACTCCTCCCAAGGGCAATCCCACTGTTTGCATCAGGGCTGAAGGCTCCTAAGAGGAGTACTGAGGCAGGGTGCTTTCAGAAAAAGCTATGTACAACACTCTACAGGCCCTTCCCACCAGTCATAATCTGCCTGCATTGCATAGGGAAGCACCGAGATCCAGTGATAATATCACTGGGTCGAAAATAAAGTATTATAGCTATGACTAAGCACTGTTGAGAGTGTGAAATGCGTCAGGTTTTATCCTGTACCCTGCTATGGTTTGTACTTTTGTTATTTTACACAATGTACGCGTTTTTATTGGAGTGCGGTTGTCCAGACCTTCCCTCTTCTAATCGAAAATAAAGTATATAATGGGAATAGAAAGTTTTTTTTTCCAAAAAATCATTAAGAAGAGGGAAGAGAGGAACCAGAAAGGGAAAATATAAACAGATTTGACTTCAGTTTTAAGATTAACAGTATATCTGGAAACACAGGTCTGATCATAAATTTTCAACTTGGGATACTTGTGTTTATCAGTGTATAAGTCACTGGAACCCATTGAGACTGGCCCAATGTGTAAGGTCGTTACCCCACACATTTTAATGTACAGTCTTTCAATAGTTACCTGCATTGTGTTAAGGCAGCCTATTTACTGTATATTGAATAAGCTAAGAATGCACCACAGCACAAATATGTATGAATATGCACATGTTATTTCAATGTAACACTTTGTGTCGAGGTGTGTTGCAGTAATACACAGTAAAATGCATGTTACCAAAATGCAATATTCTGGAAATTACACTGTACTCATAAGTGTTTTTACTATGCTGCCTATGCATTCATTCTTCTAAGTTGCCTTTAACCACTTGTCCCCCGCCCACTGTCAATAGACGGCGGGCGGAGGATACTCTCGTTCTGGGAGGACGTCATATGACGTCCTCCCTTTAAAACGAGCTAGGAGGCGCGCGCGCGCCCGCCGCGTTCACAAGGCCCTGGTGCGCATGCCCGGCGGCCGCGATTGCCGTCGGGCACCCGCGATTGCCCGGGAAACGAGCAGGAAAGTGGATCTCTGTGTGTAAACACAGAGATCCACGTCCTGTGAGGGAGAGGGGACCGATGGTGTGTCCCTTGTACATAGGGACAACCATCGGTCACCTCCCCCAGTCAGTCCCCTCCCCCCACAGTAAGAACACTTTGAGGGAACATATTTAACCCCTTCCCGCCCCCTAGTGGTTAACCCCTTCCCTGCCAATCACATTTATACAGTAATCAATGCATTTTTATAGCAGGGATCGCTGTATAAATGTGAATGGTCTCAAAAATGTGTCAAAAGTGTCCGATGTGTCCGCCACAATATCGCAGTCACAATAAAAAATCGCAGATCGCCGCCATTACTAATAAAAAATAAAAAAAAATGCTATAAATCTATCCCCTATTTTGTAGACACTATAACTTTTGCGCAAACCAATGAATACGCGCTTATTGCGATTTTTTTTTTTTTTACCAAAAATATGTAGAAGAATACGTATCGGCCTAAACTGAGGAAAATTTTATTTAAAAAAAAAAAATGGGTATTTATTATAGCAAAAAGTAAAAAATAGTTTTTTTTTCCAAACTGGACGCTATTCTTTTGTTTATAGCGCAAAAAATAAAAACTGCAGAGGTGATCAAATACCACCAAAAGAAAGCTCTATTTGTGGGAAAAAAAGGGAGCAAATTTCGTTTGGGAGCCACGTCACACGACCGCGCAATTGTCATTCAAAATGTGACAGCGCTGAAAGCTGAAAAATGGCTTGGGCAGGAAGGGGGTGCACAGTAGAGAAGTGGTTAAAGTTCATTATACACTCATATCTGCACAGTTTCCAACATCACTAAAGCCCTGTACACACGATTGGATTTCCTATGGTTTTTAAGCCGATGGATTTTTCCATCGGAAATCCGATGAAGCTGACTTTCATCAGTCTTGCCTAAACACCATCAGTCAAAAAACCGACCGTTCCAAACGCAGTGACGTAAAACACTCCGATGAGCCGAGAAAAATTAAGTTCAATGCTTCTGAGCATGCGTCGACTGGATTCTGAGCATGCGTGGGTTTTTTATCCGATGGAGTTCCCCACAGACGATAGTACTTTGCTATCGGTTTTTTAACCATCGGATAAATTTAAAACATGTTTTATTTTTAAACACCGATGGAAAAAAGACCGATGGGGCCCATACACGATCGGTTTGTCCGATGAAAACAGTCCATCAGAGTGTTTTCATCGGTAAAACCTATCCGTGTGTACACGGCTTAACACTATAGTAACCTCGGCACATAAAATAGTTCAAAACATATTCAACAAAAAAATTTGTGGTCATTGCAAGCCTGCACAACAGAAATCAGTGATAATATATTCTAAAAATGGCACATTTTTCTCCTATTAATGTAAATCATTTTTCTTAAATGTTAATGTATTCGGGTTTTTACATTTTATGATACCCTCTTGTTTTTTCCTTTAACATCAAAAGATGCAAAACTGTATTGAAAACTAGTACCAATAATCATATAAACACTTTTGCTGTAATATTATCTATTCTACAGACCTGGCACCCAAGGAAGTAATTTTGGGATCTGCTGTTGCCATATGTGTTTGTTTGATAATACTTGTGATTCTAGCAGTTTACCTTATTGTGTATCGGCACATGTTACATCCCAAATCACATCTTCCATCAAATCTGGTAAGCTGCATGTATATTTAGACAAAAAATATAATTTAAAGGTTTTGGACTGCACAACAATTACTTTACACATTCTATAGCAAATGTATGATTATCTGAAAATACAATCCTGGCAGATAGAATGTGTTAGTAGATGTGGCCAACATGCCTAATCGAATACACAATAACACTATACATTTCCCATGGGACTTTTTAGGGCCAAAATGTGTAAACCAAAATCATCAAAATTTAATATACAACACATTTTATTTGCAATGTTCATTAAAAGACATAACAACTCTTTTACTCATCAATACAATTTATCATAGAATACCCCAAAAGTCCCTGATCAGGAAATAATTATAGTATTTCCATAGTGCTTGGCATATCCGCACTGGTTTGTAAATAAGGGGTCAGTCCTTGTACGGGGACCAGTGTAGATATGCCAAGCGCTATGGAAATACTCTATTTATTCCCCAATCAGTAGGGATGAGCTTCGAGTTCGAGTCGAACTCATGTTCGACTCGAACATTGCCTGTTCGCCCGTTCGCCGAACAGCGAACAAATTGGGGTGTCCGCGGCAAATTCGAAAAATCTATGGGAGAAATCTAAAGTGCTAATTATAAAGGCTAATATGCAAGTTATTGTCCTAAAAAGTGTTTGGGGACCTGGGTCCTGCCCCAGGGGACATGTATCAATGCAAAAAGAAGTTTTAAAAACGGCCGTTTTTTCGGGAGCAGTGATTTTAATAATGCTTAAAATGAAAAAATAAAAGTGAAATATTCCTTTAAATTTCGTACCTGGGGGGTGTGTATGATATGCATGTGAAGTGGCGCATGTTTCCCGTGCTTAGAACTGTCCCTGCAAAAAATGTCATTTTTGAAAGAAAAAAAGTCATTTAAAACTCACTAGCGGCTATTAATGAATTGTCGGCTCCCGGCAATACATACAAAAGTCATTGATAAAAAAAAAAAAAATAAGCGTGGGGGTTCCCCAGAATTCAATTACCAGGCCCTTCAGGTCTGGAATGGATATTAAGGGGAACCCCGCCGCAAATTAAAAAAAAAATTGACGTGGGGTTCCCCCAAATATCCATTCCAGGCCCTTCAGATCTGGCATGGATTTTAAGGGGAACTCCACCCCAAATTTTAAAAAAAATGGCGTGGAGTCCCCCTAAAAATCCATACCAGACCCCTTATCCGAGCACGCAACCTGGCCGGCCGCAGGGGAAAAGGGGGGGACGAGAGAGCGGCCCCCCTCCCTCCTGAACCGTACCAGGCCACATGCCCTCAACATGGGGAGGATGTCCCCATGTTGATGGGGACAAGGGCCTCATCCCCACAACCCTTGCCCGGTGGTTGTGGGGGTCTGCGGGCGGGGGGCTTATCGGAATCTGGAAGACCCCTTTAACAAAGGGGACCCCCAGATCCCCCCCTATGTGAATTGGTAAGGGGTACATTGTACCCCTACCATTTCACGAAGAAAGCGTTAAAAAAATGTTTAAGAAAACACACAAACACCTTGAAAAAGTCCTTTATTTAAAAAAACAAAAACATTCCAGCGGTGAAATCCAGTGTCCCGCGGCGATCCCGATGTCCAGCGCTGTCCTTCATTGGTTGTGCCTGAGCGGACCTGATGGGGAACTCCCTCTCAGTATTTTAAATGTATAGACCCGCCCTTCTAAAGTTCCCCATCAGGTCCGCTCAGCGGACCAGATGCGGAACATGAGAAGGGGCGGGTCTATACATGTATTACCAAAGTGAGAGCAGTTCCCCATCAGGTCCGCCCCCTCGGTATGTCGGACCCGCCTACGTCATTGGCTTGAGCGGGGAACTTCCTTCACTGTGTAATTTAAATTTACATAGTGAAGGAAGTTCCCCGCTCAAGCCAATGACGTAGGCGGGTCCGACATACCGAGGGGGCGGACCTGATGGGGAACTGCTCTCACTTTGGTAATACATGTATAGACCCGCCCCTTCTCATGTTCCGCATCTGGTCCGCTGAGCGGACCTGATGGGGAACTTTAGAAGGGGCGGGTCTATACATTTAAAATACTGAGAGGGAGTTCCCCATCAGGTCCGCTCAGGCACAACCAATGAAGGACAGCGCTGGACATCGGGATCGCCGCGGGACACTGGATTTCACCGCTGGAATGTTTTTTTTTTTTTAAATAAAGGACTTTTTCAAGGTGTTTGTGTGTTTTTTTTAAACATTTTTTCACGCTTTCTTCGTGAAATGGTAGGGGTACAATGTACCCCTTACCAATTCACATAGGGGGGGGCCGGGATCTGGGGGTCCCCTTTGTTAAAGGGGTCTTCCAGATTCCGATAAGCCACCCGCCCGCAGACCCCCACAACCACCAGGCAAGGGTTGTGGGGATGAGGCCCTTGTCCCCATCAACATGGGGACATCCTCCTCATGTTGAGGGCATGTGGCCTGGTCCCGTTCAGGAGGGAGGGGGGGCCGCTCTCTCGTCCCCCCCTTTTCCCCTGTGACCGGCCAGGTTGCGTGCTCGGATAAGGGGTCTGGTATGGATTTTTAGGGGGACTCCACGCCGTTTTTTTTAAAATTTGGGGTGGAGTTCCCCTTAAAATCCATGCCAGATCTGAAGGGCCTGGAATGGATATTTGGGGGAACCCCACATCAATTTTTTTTTAAATTTGCGGTGGGGTTCCCCTTAATATCCATTCCAGACCTGAAGGGCCTGGTAATTGAATTCTGGGGAACCCCCACGCTTTTTTTTTTTTTATCAATGACTTTTGAATGTATTGCCGGGAGCCGACAATTCATTAATAGCCACGAGTGAGTTTTAAATGACTTTTTTTCTTTCAAAAATGACATTTTTTGCAGGGACAGTTCTAAGCACGGGAAACATGCGCCACTTTACATGCATATCATACACACCCCCCAGGTACGAAATTTAAAGGAATATTTCACTTTTATTTTTTCATTTTAAGCATTATTAAAATCACTGCTCCCGAAAAAACTGCCGTTTTTAAAACTTTTTTTTGCATTGATACATGTCCCCTGGGACAGGACCCGGGTCCCCAAACACTTTTTAGGACAATAACTTGCATATAAGCCTTTATAATTAGCACTTTAGATTTCGAACGTTCGAGTCCATTGTATTTAATAGGGTTCTAAAGTTTACACGAACATTTTGTCTGTTCGCAGGTTCTGGTGCGAACCAAACAGGGGGGTGTTCGGCTCATCCCTGCCAATCAGGGACTTTTTGGGTCTTCTATGACATGTTGCAGCAAATAGACTGTGCACTTTGCAAGTGCAGTTGCTCAAGAGCTAAGAAAATGAGGCGAAGCTTCACTTTGCAAAGAATACCCAATCACATGCATGACAAATAAAAAAACAGTGTTTTTGCTTGCACATGATTGGATGATAGAATTCAGCCAGTAGTGTATTTAGGTTTTGTGCTGCCCTAGGCCTGACTAAACTCGCGCACCCCCTAATTTAAATAGGACCCACCCCTGTCTGTCAATGTCACACCCCTTTCTGGTGAGGGCCTGGGGGGGCAATGGATTCCCTTAATTTGCATAGATTTCCTTTTACTTCCTGTTTGACTATGGGGCAGGAAGTGAAGGGAAATCTCTGCAATGGGACAATGATGGTAAAAAATAAACTGACGGGCTATAACCCTCCCTTATTCTATCCAAAATGAAAAAAAAAGTGTTGCCTATAGTTCTACTTTAAGCACAAATTTCTGATAATTTTATGGAAGATATAACCATGCCAATGGTGCAGCAGAAAACATATAGTACACTGAGGAAGGTTTGTGGTTCAGGATGATAAGACAGTCAAAGTAGAAGCAGCTTTATGGGGCGCTAGACTAATTTGCCTCTAAGCCCAGTCAGGAGGCACTCTTTCGGTGCTGCCCCCCTACAAAGTGCTGCCCTAGCCCTAGGCCAGGAAACAGTATTGAATTCAGCACAGCTTACCCTCATTTATGAAGCTCTGGAGCAACTGCACTATATAGAGTGCAACTGCACTTGCAAAGTGCACAGTCTATGTGCCCTTAGTAAATCAACGCCAATGTATTGTTGAGTACACCAGTTATTATATATTTTATGTCTATTAATGAACAGTGTAAATAAAGATTGTTGTATTTTAAATTTTTATGATTCTGGTTTACACATTTTGGCCCTAAACATCCCTTGGGAAATGTATAGTGCTATGAAGGGTAATGACATTACTGCTCTAAAGATATACATTTTTTTTTTTTTTTTTTTTTTTTTAGTTTTTTATGTTTAACCACTTAAGCCCTTGACCATTTGGTAGCTAGAGGACCAGAGGTGAATTCAGAATTTTGCACTGCGCTGCTTTAACTGTAAATTGTGTGGACATGCAATGTTGTACCCAAACGAAATTTGCGTCCTTTTCTTCCCACAAATAGAGCTTTATTTTAATGGTATTTGATTGCCTCTGCGATTTTTATTTTTTGCGATATAAACGGAAAAAGACCGAAAATTTTGAAAAAAAATGATATTTTCTACTTTTTGTTATAAGAAAAATCGAATAAACTCAATTGTAGTCATACATTTAGGCCAAAATGTATTCAGCCACATGTTTTTAGTAAAAAAAATGTCAATAAGCGTATATTTATTGGTTTGCGCAAAAGTTATAGAGTTTACAAACTAGGGTACATTTTCTGAAATTTACACAGCTTTAAATTTATGACTGCCTATCTCATTTCTTGAGGTGCTAAAATGACAGGGCAGTACAAAACCCCCCCAAATGACCCCATTTTGGAAAGTAGACACCCCAAGGAAATTGCTGAGAGGCATGTTGAGCCCATTGAATTTTTTATTTTTTTGTCCCAAGTGATTGAATAATGACTAAAAAAAAAAATTACAAAAAGTTGTCACTAAATGATATATTGCTCACACATGCCATGGTTATATGTGGAATTTCACCCCAAAATACATTTTGCTGCTTCTCCTGAGTACGGGGATACCACATGTGTGGGACTTTTTGGGAGCCTAGCCGTGTACGGGACCCCGGAAAACCAAGCACCGCCTTCAGGATTTCTAAGGGCGCAAATTTTTGATTTCACTCCTCACTACCTATCACAGTTTCGAAGGCCATAAAATGCCAAAATAGCACAAAACCCCCCCAAATGACCCCATTTTAGAAAGTAGACACCCCAAGGAAATTGCTGAGAGGCCTGTTGAGCCCATTGAATATATTTTTTTTTGTCCCAAGTGATTGAATAATGACAAAAAAAAAAAAAATTACAAAAAGTTGTCACTAAATGATATATTGCTCACACATGCCATGGTTATATGTGGAATTACACCCCAAAATACATTTTGCTGCTTCTCCTGAGTACGGGGATACCACATGTGTGGGACTTTTTGGGAGCCTAGCCGCGTACGGGACCCCGAAAACCAAGCACCGCCTTCAGGATTTCTAGGCACAAATTTTTGATTTCACTCCAAGCTATTTGCTGAGAGGAATGGCGAGTATTTTACAGCTCTCATTTGTTTTTGAAAATGAAGAAAGAAAATATATATATATATATATTTTTTTTTTTCAATTTTCAAAACTTTGTGACAAAAAGCGAGATCTGCAAAATACTCACAATACCTCTCAGCAAATAGCTTGGGGTGTCTACTTTCCAAAATGGGGTCATTTGGGGGTGTTTTGTGCTATCTGGGCATTCCATGGCCTCCGAAACTGTGATAGGCAGTGAGAAGTGAAATCAAAAATTGACACCCTTAGAAAGCCTGAAGGCGGTGCTTGGTTTTTGGGGTCCCGTACGTGGCTAGGCTCCCAAAAAGTCTCACACATGTGGTATCCCCGTACTCAGGAGAAGCAACAGAATGTATTTTGGGGTGTAATTCCACATATGCCCATGGCATGTTTGAGCAATATATCATTTAGTGACAACTTTGTGCAAAAAAAAAAAAAAATTGTCGTTTTTTCCGCAACTTGTGTCAACATATAAAATATTCCATGGACTCAACATGCCTCTCAGTATATAGCTTGGGGTGTCTACTTTCCAAAATGGGGTCATTTGGGGGGGTTTTGAACTGTTCTGGCATTTTATACACAACATTAGGAAGCTTACATCCACTCTTCTAACCACTTGAAGACAAAGCCCTTTTTGACACTTTTTGTTTACATGAAAACATTTTTTTTTTTGCAAGAAAATTATGTTGAACCCCCAAACATTATATATATTTTTAAAGCAAAGGCCCTACAGATTAAAATGGTGGGTGTTGCATTTTTTTTTTCTACACAGTATTTGCGCAGCAATTTTTCAAACGCATTTTTTGGGTTAAAAAATACACTTTTTTTAATTTTAATGCACTAAAACACACTATATTGCCCAAATGTTTGATGAAATAAAAAAGATGATCTTAGGACGAGTGCATAGATACCAAACACGACATGCTTTAAAATTTCGCACAAACGCGCATTGGCGACAAACTACATACATTTTTAAAAGCCTTTAAAAGCCTTTACAGGTTACCCCAGTAGATTTACAGAGGAGGTCTACTGCTAAAATGATTGCCCTCGATCTGACCTTCGCGGTGATACCTCACATGCATGGTGCAATTGCTGTTTACATATGACGCCAGACCGACGCTTGCGTTTCCCTTTGCGCAAGAGCAGGGGGGGACAGGGGTGCTTTTTTTTTTTTCCTTTTTTTTTTATTATTAATTTTGCTTTTTTATTTTATTTTTAAATTGTTCCTTCCAAGTATTTTTTTTTTTTATCATTTTTATTGTTATCTCAGGGAATGTAAATATCCCCTATGATAGCAATAGGTAGTGACAGGTACTCTTTTTTTTTTAAAAACTGGGGTCTTCTAGACCCTAGATTTTTCCTCTGCCCTCAAAGCATCTGACCACACCAAGATCGGTGTGATAAAATGCTTTCCCAATTTCCCAATGGCGCTTTTTATATCCGGGGGGGGGCATTCCCTCCCACTGCTTGTAAAAGCAGTCCAGAGGCTAATTAGCCGCTAGGATTGCTTTTACATGAAAGCCGGCCGCAGGCTGAAAAGAATGATACCAAGATGATACCTAAACCCGCAGGCATCATTCTGGTATAAACATTCAAAGTCCAGCAACATACCAGTACGTTGCTGGTCCTTGTTGGACATGTATTGTAATCTTTTTTTTTCATGCAGCCAGTTGGCTGAACGAAAAAAGAGATTGATCGGTGGGTATGCCCACCATTAGAATACCGCCCTTCATCCACCCACTTCCAATGATGGGCATACACGCACCATTTATATATGCCGAAGCATGGGGGCATCCTCCCGCAAAAAAGTTATGCCGCACACACATGGTCGGACTTTTCCACGGGCAAGCCTCCGTCGGAATTTCGACCGTATGTACGCGGCATTAGGAGCAAAATCGCTCCTCCGCCCCTGCTGCCCCAATGCTTCGGCATATTTGCTTTTTTTTTTTAACTGTGGTGGTGAAATCACCTCCTACAGCACTGGAGTCGCAGGGATCAGGCCTGTCTCTGCGAACGCTGCAGTTATGTGTGTTTTTGTTTTGTAAGTGACAGTGATCGATCGATACTGCACTTGGGTGGCCTGGGCTGGACGGAGGGGCAAAACGCAGGTGCCAGCAGGTATCTGGGCTGATCCCGCTAACACTGCGTTTTTGGGAACCCTAAACTGCTGGGGACGCTAGTATAGATCAGATCAGATATTGATCTGTTCAGATACTATACCACTAAGGGGGGTGTATGCTTCACGCGTGGGTGTTAGCGTTACTGGCACTAACCTGACGCTGCCTGGGGTGTGACGCAGACCCTCTCTGACGCTAAAACCTAATTGATATCACCCGCCGGGCGATCAGGGGGTTAAACCTTTATTGGGTTATATACACGGCGGGTGCCCTGACACTATAAAAAGCAAACTAACTAACCAGCGTCACCCGTAACACTTATATGGTGATCACTGGTGAAAGGGTTAACTAGGGGCAATCAGGGGGTTAAAACCTTTATTAGATAATATATGGGGGTACCTGACGCTATAAAAACCTGCGGCAAACCTAAAAAAAATTACCAGCTACCGATCTGCATCACCGACACTAAGACAGCGTTTAGAAAAACGATTGCTTAGCGACAGTGGTGATGGGGGTGAAAGGGTTACCTGGGGGGGCGATCAAGGGGGTTAAACCTTTATTAGATAATATATTGGGGTACCTGACGCTATAAAAACATGCGGTGAACCTAAAAAAAATTACTGGCTACGATCTGCATCACCGACACTAAGACAGCGTTTAGAAAAACAATTGCTTAGCGACAGTGGTTATAGGGGGTGAAAGGGTTACCTGGGGGGCGATCAAGGGGGTTAAACCTTTATTAGATAATATATTGGGGTACCTGACGCTATAAAAACCTGCGGCGAACCTAAAAAAAATTACCGGCTACCGATCTGCATCACAGACACTAAGACAGCGTTTAGAAAAACGATCGCTTAGTGACAGTGGTGATAGGGGGTGAAAGGGTTACCTGGGGGGCGATCAAGGGGGTTAAACCTTTATTAGATAATATATTGGGGTACCTGACGCTATAAAAGCCTGCGGCGAACCTAAAAAAAATTACTGGCTGCCGATCGGCATCACTGACGCTAAGACAGCGATCAGAAAAATGATCGCTAAGCGACAGTGGTGATAGGCGGTGAAAGGGTTATCTGGGGGGTGATCAGGGGGTTAAACCTTTATTAGGGGGGGTTAGGGGGCTACACTGGACCTAAGACTAAACTTTGGTGACACTTTTACAGTCACAAATGTCACTGATTGCAGTGATCACTAAATAAATGGTCACTGCAATCAGTGACACTGTGACTGGGGGCTGGGGGGGTGATCTGGGGGGTGATCTGGGGTGTCTGGGGGGGCCTGGGGGGGCGATGTATGTCCCTATGTGTCCTGGTGTCAGTGTAGTGTTGTGTGCACTGACCTGATATCTTCTCTTGTACGGCGCTCGGTATATGTGAGCGCCGCACCAGAGATGACATCACTTCCTCCTGCTCCCTCTGTCTGACACAGACAGAGGGGGCATTTCCATTCGCCGGGAGCGATCGCGAGGGGGTGGCCAGAAACGAATGGCTGCCCCCTCATCCCGGAACGCTCCCGGACACTTAGCCACCGCTCACTGTATAGGAGGGGGGTCCGATTGGACCCCCCAACTGTACAAAGGCAATCACGTACACTCTACGTGATTGTGCCTGTCGGTGCCATTCTGCCGACGTATATATACAGTGAGCGGTCGTTAAGTGGTTAAGTTGTCACAGCTTTTCAAATACAGACAAATGTTTTTCAGGATATTTCATGTATATTCTCTTAGTGGAGCTTATTGCTTTTTACTGCATACTTTCTCAAGCAAACCTGATTGTCCAACAAGTGTACCTGGTAGTGCATAGTTGCCAACATTGCAAAAAAAACATCTGGGACACTTTTTTGTATTGAGGCGGAGCCTTGCTATAATCAGGGGGCGGGGCATTCGTTTGTAGGCGTGGCATGCTGGAGTGGAAAATGCGGCGCGCTGGTTTACGCACGATAGTGGGTGTGGTTTAAATGGGCGTGGTTCAAAGGGGTGTGGCTAGAGTCCGAGGTGAGAGAAAGAGAGAGAAAGAAATAGAAAGAAAGAAGCCAGATCCTACACCACAATAGTAATGTGTAACAAAATTGGCAGATAAGGATACTCCAAAACACCTGTTGGCGCTTCAATCATCCCGGCACCATGGTTGTTACGGTGTCAGGATGATTGAAGTGCATTATTTCTATTTTTACATTGTAATATAAAATGAAATCATTCAACTCACCATAATGCCGAATCAGTGGAAGCCCTGAGCGTGTTACCTGCCACGTCGCCTGCCACCAGATGGCCTCCCCAGCAGTCCGTCCTTGCATCAGGTGCCTCCCCAGCAGTCCGTCCTTGCATCAGGTGCCTCCCCAGCAGTCCGTCCTTGCATCAGGTGTCCCCAGCAGAGCCCCCTCCACACTTGTGGACAAGGGTCCAAAAATCATGATTGTCCCGGGAAATTCGGGACTGTTTGGCAACTATGCACTACACTGATTACCCCGCCACCCACTACACCGATTACCCCGCCACCCACTACACTGATTACCCCGCCACCCACTACACTGATTACCCCGCCACCCACTACACTGATTACCCCGCTACTCACTACACTACACTGATTACCCTGCCACCCACTACACTGATTAACCCGCCACCCACTACACTACACTGATTACCCTGCCACCCACTACACTGATTATCCCACCACCCACTACACTACACAGATTACCCTGCCACCCACTACACTACACTGATTACCCCACACTGATTACCCCACCACCCACTACACTACACAGATTACCCTGCCACCCACTACACTAATTACCCCGCCACCCACTACACTACACTGATTACCCCGCCACCCACTACACTGATTACCCCGCCACCCACTACACTGATTACCCCGCCACCCACTACACTGATTACCCCGCCACCCACTACACTACACTACACTGCGATTACCCCACCACCCACTACACTAATTACCCCGCCACCCACTACACTGATTACCCCGCCACCCACTACACTAATTACCCCGCCACCCACTACACTCATTACCCCGCCACCCACTACACTAATTACCCCGCCACCCACTACACTAATTACCCCGCCACCCACTACACTAATTACCCCGCCACCCACTACACTAATTACCCCGCCACCCACTACACTACACTGATTACCCCGCCACCTACTACACTGATTACCCCGCCACCCACTACACTGATTACCCCGCCACCCACTACACTGATTACCCCGCCACCCACTACACTGATTACCCCGCCACCCACTACACTGATTACCCCGCCACCCACTACACTAATTACCCCACCACCCACTACACTACAATTACCCCACCACTCACTACACTACAGTGCAATAGTACGGTACCTGCGGTGCGTGAGGATGTGCTGGTGGTCCGAGGGGTCTGCCAAATGGAGTGAGCCAGGACCATCACAGTGACCCCAGCCAGCGGTGCCCCGGTCCTTCCATCAGTGTCCCCACTCGTCGGACACACGGGGGCGGGGCGGAGGGTTGTTGGCAGCGGCGGCGCCGGGTGCTGATAGGCGTCAGTGTCCCCAGCCAGTGGAGCCCCGGTCCTTACATCCGTGTCCCCGCTCCTTGTCGGACACACGGGGGCTGGGCAGAGGGTCGTTAGCGGCGGCGGCGGGTGAAGCATGCTGCTTCCTTGTGCCTCTCCTTGCGTTCAGTGGAGAGCGGGGAGGAGTCGCCAATCCGAAGCCGATTGGCTGCCCCAGGCTCTGCACTGAACACAAGGGGGAAACGTAAACAAATATGGTGGCGGCAGCGGCCATTTTTGTGTAGCCGCTGCCGTTTTTCGCTAAAGCATTCCCGAATTTACCGGGACAAAACGGGACAAAAAGAACTGGGCTTGTCCCGAATCAGGACAAGCCCAATTCGGGACAAGGGTCCAAAAATCGTGCTTGTCCCGGGAAATTCGGGACTGTTGGTAACTATGGTAGTGTGGGATGGTATATCAATGCTAGGCGTGTAGCTTGTCTGGGTTGTAGGCTTCTCTGGGTGCTTGCATATATTATTAAATTTTTTGTAGTTACAGCTATGTTATAGCCCAAACATTTCATATGTTGTAGCACCTCATGTGACCTTGTCTACACTTGAGGCCAGGGACAGTAAAAATAGGCCGCAGTTTTATCATCCCCTGATAATCCACTTTAGACTAATATGGCAGCTAGAGGGGGTGGTACACATGCTGCAGCAGTGATGCTTTGCTTCATGGCAAAAATTATACAACGGGTCGTTCGACAGGCAGTACCACAACAAAATGCAACCCATTCAAGTTAATGAGGCTGCTCTGCACACCGCCCTTTAAGGGTTAAAATAAGCGGCAAGGAGGCAACATATCACCTCCTGGCTGCCCTGCCAACTGTCCTCTGATTGTCAAGTTCATTGAACTTCAAGCTGAATTCCTGGCAGATATAAAATAAACTAAAGAAATTAGCTTTGTGTTCAATAAAATGCTCCTTGAGCCTAGGTTCACACTGACTGTGGGAATGAAATCATGCGAGTTCAGCTGAACTTGCACGATTTCATTCCCGCATGTCAGTTCCGACTTCGGGGGCGATTTCAGAGACATCTGTGCGGGTTTTTGCACAGATGTCAATGGTAATCGCACAACGAAATCGTCAAAATTAGTACAGAAACTACTTTTGTGAATCGGTGCAGCGCCGCAAGTGCGGCGTCGCACCGATTCGGACACGGCCATTGTCAGCAATTCCTGACGATTTGGCATGCGATTTAACATGTCAAATCGCATGCCATATCACATCAATGTGAACCAGGGCTTAAATGTATTTAAATTGTAAATGCAATCAGTGCAAATACCTTAACCAGTTCAGCTCTAAAACAATTTATTTCATTTTGTTTTGCACACATGTAAAATACCATAGGCATGGTTATATCTTCTTAGTCCTCTCCATAAAATTATCAGAAATTTCTGCTTAAAGTAGAACTATAGGCAACACTTTTTTTTCATTTTGGATAGAGTAAGGGAGGGTTAAAGCCCCTGTCTATTTTGTTTTACCGTCCCTGTCCCATTGCAGAGATTTCTTTTCACTTCCTGCCCCATACCCAAACAGGAAGTGAGAGGAAACCTATGCAAATTAAGGGAATTCAATGGCCCTCGGAACTAGTGTCCCGAATCGAAAATTTCAGGGGTGTGGACTGAACAGAAAGGGGTGGGTCATATTCAAATTAGGGGGTGCATGAGTTTAGTCAGGCCTAGGGCAGCACAAAACCTAAATACACTACTGGGCTGCAGTAGCAGCCATCAGCTTGTGATTAACATTTGCACTCTTTGGATGTATGCAGTTAATTAATTAACATAACTAGGTAATTTACAGCCCTTGTACAGTAGGACTCCAAGAGGAGGAGGGAGAAGCAGTACAAGCAGCCAGTCAGGTGGGTTGTAATGCAAGAAGCCTGCTGTTAGGAGGAGGGAGCAGAATGACAGAGATTTGCTGTCAGTGTGCTGCTTCTCCTTTCACTGCCCAGTCATGTGGTGTGGATAGGAAAGATACCTGTAAGTGAAAGTGTAACTGCAGCAGAGAAAGGTCAGGTCTCCTGCCCTGTCAGGCACAATTATGCTGTGTGACAAAACTGTGTAAAATTTAGGATTGGATCAGTGGCGGCTGGTGCTCAAAATTTTTGGGGGGGCGCAAACAAACTGAAAAAAAAAAATCAATTGCTGCCACTGTGCCCATTAAACGCAGCCACTGTGCCCAAACGCCACCATTTTTCCCCCTCAAATACAGCCAGTTTGTTTCCATATACAGCCAGTGTGCCCCATATATATATAACCAGTGTGCCCCCATATATACAGCCAGTGTGCCCCCATATACAGCCAGTTTGTCCACATATATATAGCCAGTGTGTCCCCATATACAGCCAGTTTGTCCCCATATATATAGCCAGTGTGCCCCTATATATATAGCCAGTGTGCCCCCATATACAGCCAGTGTGCCCCCATATACAGCCAGTGTGCCCCCATATACAGCCAGTGTGCCCCCATATACAGCCAGTTTGTCCCCATATACAGCCAGTTCCCCCCAAATGCAGCCAGTTTGTCCCCCATATACAGCCAGTTCCCCCCATATTCAGCCAGTTTGTCCCCCATATACAGCCAGTTCCCCCCATATACAGCCAGTTCCCCCATATTCAGCCAGTTTGTCCCCCATATACAGCCAGTTCGTCCCCCATATACAGCCAGTTCCCCCCATATTCAGCCAGTTTGTCCCCCATATACAGCCAGTTCCCCCCATATTCAGCCAGTTTGTCCCCCATATACAGCCAGTCCCCCATATACAGCCAGTTCCCCCCATATTCAGCCAGTTTGTCCCCCATATTCAGCCAGTTTGTCCCCCATATTCAGCCAGTTCCCCCCATATTCAGCCAGTTTGTCCCCCATATACAGCCAGTTCCCCCCATATTCAGCCAGTTTGTCCCCCATATACAGCCAGTTCCCCCCAAATGCAGCCAGTTTGTCCCCCCCCCCAGCCCTGCACTTACCTTCCTCGGTCCGCGCCGTCCTCAATGTGTTCTCCCGCCCTCGATGTCGCTTCAGCCAATCAGGTTACCGGTAACCAGATCCGGTGAACCTGATTGGCTGAAACCTCCACACAGTCTTCTCCAAGGAACGCACCCCTGTGCGTACCTGGGAGGAGTTTTTGGAAGCAGCCGAATACAGCGTGAGAGCTGGCTCTGATAGACACTTCCAAGTTACACCCACCGCCGGCCGCCGCTCTAATTCATATGGCCGGCGCTCACCAGGAGGCCGGCCATATGAATAGTGGGCAGCGCGGCAGCGGTGACAATACACAGATTCATGCAATGCATGAATCTGTGTATTGTCTTTCAGTGACGGTGTGGGAGCGAGAGGGGGTGGCGCTTCGGCGCCCTCTATGGACGCACTGCCACTGGATTGGATGGACAGAAAAACAAATCCATTTGGCAAGTAAAACAACTCCCTTATGTACTATATGTCATTTGTGTATTTATGTAGCTGTTTGACTTTAGTGTGGTAGTTAGTTTACAATATATTTTTAATCTTTGTCTATAAATTTCTGTTTTCAATAGAATTTTAATGATGTAAAAGCAAAATCAAGTGCCAGCGACTACAAATCTGATGAAGCGTTTTTGGCTCCCTCAATATTTGAAGGTATGGAATTTGGTAAACACACACTGGACTCTGATGACCATGAAGAACATCCTCAAAATAAACGATATGTCTCGACTGAAACTTGGAAAACAGGCTATGTTAACTTCAGGCAGAAATACACTGATCCTATTTTTCCTTTAAGCAAAACGGTGGAACTTAGAAATTCAACATATGGGGCAAATGCTGCACAGGACTGTCTCCTGGACTATCCAAGCATTTGGATTCCACCAGAAGCAAGCTATACGAAGGCTAAAGATTGTCTTCATTATGGACACATTTGCAATGAATACGATTACTATAATGACCTAACGGCATTTAAGCAGGGCTGTAATAAGCCAAATCAGCCATATTTCAATCAGGAAGAAAAATCACATTGTTTGTACATGAATGAACAATTTCGGGCCTACACTAATATTTCTGGTGATACCTAACTTCTAAAACCAGCACTTTGTCTATTATAAAATAAATTAGTAATGACTTTGTTTAAAGGAGAAATTTTAGTAAATGCAGGAAAAGATTAAACTTTTTACTGTTCCTGTAAGACAAGTCTATTTGTTCAAGATTATAGGAATGTCAGATGTGTCCTCTTTGACCATATTACTCATATCAGATAGCGAGCTGGCCAAACCAGTTAGTCTGGTTTAAAAATGTAAGAGATATGGGCATAGGTTTGCACTGAATAGAATGTTTTCAAAGCTAGCTTGGTAACATTTTTTTAAACATTTGCTGATCTCTATCCATTGTCTGAAACAATTAGAGTGGAATTACCACATCATGATGGGTCAATGGATGGACTCTTCATCTGCATCCATATTTAGACATTGTGATTAGTGATGAGCCGAACACCCCCGGGTTCGGTTCGCACCAGAACCCGCGAACGGACCGAAAGTTCCTACGAACATTAGAACCCTATTAAATACAATGGATGCGAACGTTTGAATTCTAAAGTGCTAATTATAACAACTATTATGCATGTTATTGTCCTAAAAAGGGTTTGGGAACCCGGGTTGTGCACCAGGGGACATGTATCAATGCAAAAAGAAGTTTTAAAAACGGTCAGTTTTCGGGAGCAGTCATTTTAATGATGCATAAAGTGAAAAAAAAAAGAGTCAAATATTCCTTTAAATATCGTACCTGGGGGGTGTCTAAAGTATGCCTGTGAAGTGCCACGTGTTTCCCGTGTTTAGAACTGTCCCTGCACAAAATGACACTTCTAAAGGAAAAAAAAGCCATTTAAAACTGCTTGCGGCTTTAATGTAATGTCTGGTCCCGGTAATATGGATGAAAATCTTTAAGAAAAATGGCATAGCTACCCCATGACCCCCCCCCCCCCCTACCCCAGCCCATTACCAGCCTCTTTGGGTCTTGTATGGATATTAAGGGGAGCCCCGCACATAAAATAAAAAAGGCCCTATATACTCTGAACAGCCGTATACAGGCGGTGCATACAAGACAGGGACTGTAGGTTTGTTCTTATGTAGAATCTGTTTGTAATTTTGAACAGGTACATTGTTTAAGTGTAGCTCCAGCCCAAAAATCTATTTTTAAACTTTTTGGAAAACATAGGTAAGGGTTATCACCCCTGTAACATTTGTTTTGCTGTCTGTGCCCCTGTTCAGAACATTTCACCTCACTTTCCGTCCCAATGACAACTGTTTTTGAAATGTGGTGTTTTTCTTGAAACAAGGATTGCTGATAAAGCATCAGTACAGAGGAGACACCTTTCTCCCATATTAATTCTTACAGGAGAGAATTTTCCTTCCAAGGGGTAGATTTCCTCTCACTTCCTGTTGTCTTCTTGCGTTTGCAAGTAGGAGTCGTTTGTAAGTTGGATGTTTGAAAGTAGGGACCTGCCGTGTATACTCTGCAGAAATAGGCCCCTTAGTTGTTGGTGTTGGCACAACACTGTAAGCACTCACAGTTACTCTTGGTTGGTGCTGGAACGCCCTGCTGTCAACTATTATATCAGGAATTGTAATTACATATAATTGTTGAACAGTGGTAGTAAAAATTGGGCCTTTGATGGTGGTGCTGGTGCCACAACACTGTAAGCCCTGACAGTTACTCTTGGTGGGTGCAGCAATGGGCCCTGCTGTGAATTATTAGATCAAGAATTGTAATTGCATGCCCCTGTTGAACAGGGGCTGAAAAATTGGGCCTTTCGTGGTGGTGGTGGTGGTGGCGTTGCCACAACACTGTAAGCCCTCAGAGTTACTCTTGGTGGGTGCAGGAATGGGCCCTGCTGTGAATTATTAGATCAAGAATTGTAATTACATGCCCCTTTTGAACAGGGGCTGAAAAATTGGGCCTTTCGTGGTGGTGGTGGTGGTGGCGTTGCCACAACACTGTAAGCCCTCAGAGTTACTCTTGGTGGGTGCAGGAATGGGCCCTGCTGTGAATTATTAGATCAAGAATTGTAATTACATGCCCCTTTTGAACAGGGGCTGAAAAATTGGGCCTTTCGTGGTGGTGGTGGTGGTGGCGTTGCCACAACACTGTAAGCCCTCAGAGTTACTCTTGGTGGGTGCAGCAATGGGCCCTGCTGTGAATTATTAGATCAAGAATTGTAATTACATGCCCCTGTTGAACAGGGGCTGAAAAATTGGGCCTTAGGCACTGGTGGCACAACACTACAACCCCTCACAGATACTGTACTTGGAGCACAGCAATGAGCCCTGTTGCAAAGTATTGCTTCAAAAATTGTAATGACACGCCCCTGTTAAACAGGGGCTGAAAAATTGGGCCTTAGGCACTGGTGCCACAACACTCCAACCCCTCACAGATACTGTACTTGGAGCACAGCAATGAGCCCTATGGCAAATTATTGCTAAAAAAATTGTAATTACACGCCCCTGTAAAACAGGGGCTGAAAAATTGGGCCTTAGCCACTGGTGGCGGCACCCATAAACAAAAATGATCTTCCAAGCTATCATCATCAATCGTATCATTGAGGACTCGGAGGAGGAGGATAGCCAGTCAACATAACAGCACAGGCACTCAGCATCAGCATCAGTCTTGAAGGGATGTGACATGTTAAAATCAATTAGTCTGTTACATCAGCATCAGGTGTGTGGTAGCTGGTGGTGATCCAAGACTGGTTCATCTTGATGAAAGTCAGTCGATCAACCGAGTCGGTGGACAGGCGCACCCTGTGATCCGTGACAAATCCTCCAGCAGCACTGAATGTGCGTTCCGAAAGAACGCTGGATGCAGGACAGGCCAGTAGCTCAATTGCATACTGTGCAAGCTCTGCCCAGTGATCCATCCTCAAGACCCAGTAAGCCAGAGGATTTTCGGTGGGGAAGGTGTCCAAGTCTGACCTTGCCCCTAGATATTCCTGCACCATGTTTATCAGACGCTGGCGATGGTTGCTGGAACCGATCATACTTTGGGGCTGCGGACTAAAGAATTGTCTGAACGCATCGGTCAGACGGCCACCTTCCCCACCGCTCCTTCTTTGACTGGCCGAAGCCTCAGCAACTCGTTGTCCAGGACCAGGAGTTTGTAACCTCCCAGTCTCTGGGAACGCGTTGCACAGACCTTTCTGCAAGGCCTCCCGGAGTTGTCTCATCCTCTGCTCCCTCTGCGACGGTAACATAAGGTCCGCAACCTTACCCTTGTACCGTGGATCAAGGAGAGTGGCCAGCCAGTAATGGTCCCTCTCCTTGATCCGAAGAATACGAGGATCCTTCCGCAGACTTTGCAGGATCAGGGAGGCCATGCAGCGTAGGTTTGCTGAGGCATTCGCTCCGGAGTCCTCTGGGTCACTAAGGACGACATGATCCGCAGCCACCTCCTCCCAGCCACGTACAAGTCCACTGGTTTCTTGGGACTGTAAATCATCCCTAAAAGACTGCTGCTGATGATGCTGAGTGCCAGCCTCCACCTCCATGCTGACACAATCCTCCTCCTCCTCCTCCTCCTCCTCTTCCTGTGCGATGGGTGGGACAGAAGGAACACTGTCTGGGTAAAGGGGGCCTTGAGAGGCAAGGAAGTCCTCCTCTTCCTGCCTCTGTTCTGCCTCAAGTGCCCTGTCCATTATTCCACGCAGCGTGTGCTCCAACAGGTGGACAAGAGGTACAGTGTCACTGATGCATGCACTGTTACTGCTCACCATCCTCGTGGCCTCCTCAAATGGTGCCAGGACAGTGCATGCATCCCTGATCATGCCCCACTGGCGTGGAGAAAAAAACCAAGCTCCCCTGACCCTGTCCTGGTGCCGTAGTCGCACAGGTACTCATTGATGGCCCTCTGCTGCGTGTGCAGCCGCTGCAGCATGGCCAACGTTGAGTTCCACCTGGTGGGCATGTCACATATAAGGCGGTTCTTGGGCAGGTTCAACTCCTTTTGCAGCTCAGCCAGGCGAGCACTGGCATTATAAGATCTGCGGAAATGCACACAGACTTTCCTGGCCTGCCTCAGGACATCCTGTAAGCCCGGGTACCTGCCTAAGAACCGCTGCACCACCAGGTTAAGGACGTGAGCCACACAGGGCACATGGGTCAGTTGTCCCTGTCGGAGGGCGGAGAGGAGGTTGGTGCCATTGTCGCAAACCACCATTCCTGGCTTAAGCTGGCGTGGCATCAACCACCTCTCGGCCTGGCCCTGCAGAGCAGACAGGACCTCTGCCCCAGTGTGGCTTCTGTCCCCCAAACACACCAGCGCAAGCACGGCATGGCATCTTTTTGCCTGCGTACTTGCGTAGCCCCTTGAACGGCTACGGAGCACCGCTGGTTCAGAGGACAAACCACAGGAAGAGGCCATGGAGGAAGAAGAAGAGGAGGGGGTGGAGGAGAGAGGTGTGTCACAACCAGTAGTAGCATTTTGGAGGCGTGGCGGTGGAACAACCTCCAACACTACTGCACCTTGTCCTGCATCCTTCCCAGCTGCCAAAAGAGTGACCCAATGGGGCGTGAAAGAAAGGTAACGTCCCTGTCCATGCCTGCTGGACCATGAGTCAGCGGTAATATGCACCTTACCGCTGACCGCCCTGTCCAGCGAGGCCAAGACATTGCCTTCCACATGCCGGTAGAGAGCTGGAATAGCCTTCCGTGAGAAAAAGTGGCGTTTGGGAACCTGCCACTGAGGAACCGCACATTGCACAAACTCACGGAAGGGGGGCGAGTCTACCAACTGAAAAGGCAGCAGTTGAAGCGCTAGCAATTTAGCCAAGCTAGCATTCAACCGCTGGGCATGTGGATGGCTGGGAGTGAACTTCTTTCGACGGTCCAGCAGCTGGGGCAGGGAAATTTGCCTGCTAGAATCGGACGTCGGTGTACTGCTAGCAGAGTGGCCGCAAGTACTTGGCTGTGACACACCTAATTCTACACCTTCATTCCTCTCAGTGCATGTTTCAGAGAGGACTGAAGTTATAGTGGGGTTGGAGATCCCAGCTGATGCGGTGCAAGGAGAGGTCCGCTTTGTTCTTTGGTGTGGGTCTTTGAGGTAGGCTTGCCAACGAGCTGCATGGCAGGTCAACATATGTCTGGTCAGGCATGTGGTACCCAAGCGGCTGATGTTTTGGCCACGCGATATACGCTTGAGACATATGTTGCAAACAGCAGCTGTGCGATCTGATGCACTAGCCTCAAAAAAGGCCCACACCAAAGAACTTTTTGAATGACGGGCAGAGGCAGCGCCCTGCACAGGCGGAGCTCTGCGGTGTGATTCCGTCGGTGTACTGCCCTTACGCTGGCCACCAAAGGGCATCCTGCCTCGTTGGAGATGTGCCTCCTCCTCATCCTCCTCCTCCTCCTCTCTCCTATTAGGCACCCATGTGGAGTCAGTGACCTCATCATCCCCTCCCCCCTCATCACTGGAGCCAATCTGGCAGTATGCTGCAGCTGCTGGAACATGACTGCCAGATTGGTGTCCTTCTTGAGCATCCCCTCTGTCTGCTCTCACGCTACTGCCTTCCTGTAGCTGGGTTTCATCATCAGACCCTTCGAAACGCTGGGCATCCTCCTGGAGCATGTACCCAACACTGTGCTCAAACAGTTCGGGGGACTCCTCAGGAGGAGGACATGGTGGGTCTAGGGAAGGAGTGACTGATGATGAGTCTGACATTGATACCAGGGAAGAGGACGCTTTGGCAGCTGCTTTGCCAGTACCCTGAGCCTGGGTGAGAGAGGATGAGGAGGAGGAGGAGGGCTTGGTCATCCACTCTACCAAGTCTTCGGCATGATGTGGCTCAACATGTCCAGCTGCCGAAAAGAAGGACAAGCGTGTCCCATGGCCATGTGCTGATGACAATGCACCGCGTCCACGACCAGCACTGTTGTCCCCAGACACAGAGCCTGCTTGCCCTCTTTTATTGCCTCCTGACTGTCTGCCTCTCCTTGTTTGCCTTCCAGACATTCTAATAGATGGCCTGCAGGGAGATGGGAAAAAAGCAATAAGGGCTACCTTCAGGTGTCCTTCTCTGTCCCTTTACTTAAGGATTTCTAAATATGGTTGAGGATGATTGCTTTTGCACAGAATAGCACAACGACAATTTCCCTGACTGTCCAAAAAACAAGGATTTCAAAGATGGTTGATGAGGAATGCTTTAGCACACTATAGCACAAGGAGAATTTCCCTCACTGTCCTTCCCTGTCCCTAGAAACAAGGATTATCACAGTGAAAGAAACTGACACTCTTCCTACCTATAGTTTTCTGTCCCTAGAAAAAATGTTTTTTTAAAGCACACTATAGCACAAGGAGAATTTCCCTCACTGTCCTTCCCTGTCCCTAGAAACAAGGATTATCACAGTGAAAGAAACTGACACTCTTCCTACCTATAGTTTTCTGTCCCTAGAAAAAATGTTTTTTTAAAGCACACTATAGCACAAGGAGAATTTCCCTCACTGTCCTTCCCTGTCCCTAGAAACAAGGATTATCACAGTGAAAGAAACTGACACTCTTCCTACCTATAGTTTTCTGTCCCTAGAAAAAATGTTTTTTTAAAGCACACTATAGCACAAGGAGAGTTTCCCTCACTGTCCTTCCCTGTCCCTAGAAACAAGGATTATCACAGTGAAAGAAACTGACACTCTTCCTACCTATAGTTTTCTGTCCCTAGAAAAAATGTTTTTTTAAAGCACACTATAGCACAAGGAGAATTTCCCTCACTGTCCTTCCCTGTCCCTAGAAACAAGGATTATCACAGTGAAAGAAACTGACACTCTTCCTACCTATAGTTTTCTGTCCCTAGAAAAAATGTTTTTTTAAAGCACACTATAGCACAAGGAGAATTTCCCTCACTGTCCTTCCCTGTCCCTAGAAACAAGGATTATCACAGTGAAAGAAACTGACACTCTTCCTACCTATAGTTTTCTGTCCCTAGAAAAAATGTTTTTTTAAAGCACACTATAGCACAAGGAGAATTTCCCTCACTGTCCTTCCCTGTCCCTAGAAACAAGGATTATCACAGTGAAAGAAACTGACACTCTTCCTACCTATAGTTTTCTGTCCCTAGAAAAAATGTTTTTTTAAAGCACACTATAGCACAAGGAGAATTTCCCTCACTGTCCTTCCCTGTCCCTAGAAACAAGGATTATCACAGTGAAAGAAACTGACACTCTTCCTACCTATAGTTTTCTGTCCCTAGAAAAAATGTTTTTTTAAAGCACACTATAGCACAAGGAGAATTTCCCTCACTGTCCTTCCCTGTCCCTAGAAACAAGGATTCGCACAGTAAAACACACTGACACTCTCCCTACCTATAGTTTTCTGTCCCTAGAAAAAATGTTTTTTTAAAGCACACTATAGCACAAGGAGAATTTCCCTCACTGTCCTTCCCTGTCCCTAGAAACAAGGATTATCACAGTGAAAGAAACTGACACTCTTCCTACCTATAGTTTTCTGTCCCTAGAAAAAATGTTTTTTTAAAGCACACTATAGCACAA
Source organism: Rana muscosa (assembly GCA_029206835.1). Taxonomy (NCBI): domain Eukaryota; kingdom Metazoa; phylum Chordata; class Amphibia; order Anura; family Ranidae; genus Rana; species Rana muscosa. The sequence goes on along the minus strand of CM055121.1, from coordinate 853,975,457 downwards.
GGAGAATTTCCCTCACTGTCCTTCCCTGTCCCTAGAAACAAGGATTATCACAGTGAAAGAAACTGACACTCTTCCTACCTATAGTTTTCTGTCCCTAGAAAAAATGTTTTTTTAAAGCACACTATAGCACAAGGAGAATTTCCCTCACTGTCCTTCCCTGTCCCTAGAAACAAGGATTCGCACAGTAAAACACACTGACACTCTCCCTACCTATAGTTTTCTGTCCCTAGAAAAAATGTTTTTTTAAAGCACACTATAGCACAAGGAGAATTTCCCTCACTGTCCTTTCCTGTCCCTAGAAACAAGGATTCGCACAGTAAAACACACTGACACTCTCCCTACCTATAGTTTTCTGTCCCTAGAAAAAATGTTTTTTTAAAGCACACTATAGCACAAGGAGAATTTCCCTCACTGTCCTTCCATGTCCCTAGAAACAAGGATTCGCACAGTAAAACACACTGACACTCTCCCTACCTATAGTTTTCTGTCCCTAGAAAAAATGTTTTTTTAAAGCACACTATAGCACAAGGAGAATTTCCCTCACTGTCCTTCCCTGTCCCTAGAAACAAGGATTCGCACAGTAAAACACACTGACACTCTCCCTACCTATAGTTTTCTGTCCCTAGAAAAAATGTTTTTTTAAAGCACACTATAGCACAAGGAGAATTTCCCTCACTGTCCTTCCCTGTCCCTAGAAACAAGGATTCGCACAGTAAAACACACTGACACTCTCCCTACCTATAGTTTTCTGTCCCTAGAAAAAATGTTTTTTTAAAGCACACTATAGCACAAGGAGAATTTCCCTCACTGTCCTTCCCTGTCCCTAGAAACAAGGATTCACACAGTAAAACACACTGACACTCTCCCTACCTATAGTTTTCTGTCCCTAGAAAAAATGTTTTTTTAAAGCACACTATAGCACAAGGAGAATTTCCCTCACTGTCCTTCCCTGTCCCTAGAAACAAGGATTCGCACAGTAAAACACACTGACACTCTCCCTACCTATAGTTTTCTGTCCCTAGAAAAAATGTTTTTTTAAAGCACACTATAGCACAAGGAGAATTTCCCTCACTGTCCTTCCATGTCCCTAGAAACAAGGATTCGCACAGTAAAACACACTGACACTCTCCCTACCTATAGTTTTCTGTCCCTAGAAAAAATGTTTTTTTAAAGCACACTATAGCACAAGGAGAATTTCCCTCACTGTCCTTCCCTGTCCCTAGAAACAAGGATTCGCACAGTAAAACACACTGGCACTCTCCCTACCTATCCTTCTCTTTCCCTAAACTAAAGGAATCCAGGTTAAGCAAGAAAAAATAAATGTCACTGTCCCTGCCTATGCTTCTCTTTCCCTGCTCCGGAACACACTACACTAGGCCGCCGTGCTGGCGGCCTTTTATAGTGTGGGGCGTGTACTAAACACCCTCAGGAATAATTGGCCACAGGCATCCTGCCTGTGGCCAATCATTGCTCTCCTCGCTGCCGGCGCTGTGATTGGCCAAGCATGCGGGGTCACAGTGCATGCTTGGCCAATCACAGCGCCTGGATGACACTGCGATGGCGTAGTGCATTGTGGGCCGTTCGCGTCACTCGAATTAGGCGCGAACGGCCCAAATCGTTCGATCTTCGTCAAACGATCGAACAGCCGATGTTCGAGTCGAACGTATGTTCGACTCGAACACCGAGCTCATCCCTAATTGTGATGATGAATTCTTTGGGGTTGATTTACCAAAACTGGAGAGTGCAAAATCTGGTGCAGCTTTGCATAGAAACCAATCAGCTTCCATTTTTTTTTTTTTTGTTTTGTTTTTTGTTAAAACAAAATTGAGCTGAAGTTAGAAGCTGAATGGCTACCATGCACAGCTTCACCAGATTTTGCACGTCCATTTTTAGTAAATCAACCCCTTTGTTTTCCTGAAAAAAACCCATCTCATATATCATGCTAATTCTGCCCACGAGGTGGTAGCATTATTCTTCCTAGTGGAACTACATGGTTATGATGTAATTTCTTGTCTCTGTGTTTATTTTTTTCTATTAAAACAAGAAGGGCACAGCCATGTGTCCAGCATAATTTTGACTGGTAAGAGACATATCTGCAGATTTTTTCCAGCAAAAACATTGTTTTTTTTGGGGGGGGGGGGGGATTTTTACTTTTATTTTATAAATGTATTGCTCTGTTTTTGCTATTTAAAATAATGTCAGTGTGGTGACTTTCCCCATTCCCTTATCCAATGAGAAATGAATGACTATAGAGGGTCAGTTAGTGTGGGAAGCTTGATGATCTCCCTTCAGGTTTTTGCAAATAACTACCAATTTTTATAGTTGTTTTGTGCAAACAGTTTTATACTGTATCAGTATAAATTAACTTTTCCTATCAAATGTTTTTATTGAATTTTCAAAAAAGCACAAAAAGGAGAAAAAGAATGCACTATTAATGTATCACATAAAATTCAAACCAGAGATAGGCAAAATTATAAGATGGGGGTGGGTGGGTACCAGACACCCAAAAATGCGCTCAATAATACAATATTACAGAGTATATTAACAAGCAATAAGTACAAAAATCCAGTGTGCTATAGTAACTCAAAACTTTCATCTAACAGCGTGTAATATCCTGCCACTTCCAAAGAAAATGAACAGAAAAAAATGGAAGAATTAAACAAATCAAAATTTTCCAAGTTACATTAGTAAGCCTTATGACCTATAGGGTTTGCAGTCACATTAACCCCTTCCTTACTGGGCACATATACCCCTTTCCTGTCCAGGCGAAATTTCAGCTTTCAGCACTGTCACGCTTTGAATGACAATTGCGCGGTCGTGCGACGTAGCTCCCAAACAAAATTGACGTCCTTTTTTTTGCACAAATAGAGCTTTCTTTTGGTGGTATTTGATCACCTCGGCGGTTTTTATTTTTTGCGCTATAAACAAAAATAGAGTGACAATTTTGAAAAAAAAGCAATATTTTTTGATTTTTGCTATAATAAATATCCCAATTTTTTTTTTTTTTTTTTTATATTTTTTTCCTCAGTTTAGGCCGATACGTATTCTTCTACATATTTTTGGTAAAAAAAAATCGCAATCAGCGTTTATTGATTGGTTTGCGCAAAAGTTATAGCGTTTACAAAATAGGGGGATAGTTTTATGGCATTTTTATATATTTATTTTTTTATTAGTAATGGCGGCGATCAGTGATTTTTTTTGTGACTGCGACATTATGGCGGACACATCGGACACTTTTGACACTAATTTGGGACCATTCACATTTATACAGCGAACAGTGCTATAAATATGCACTGATTACTGTATAAATGTGACTGGCAGGGAAGGGGTTAACACTAGGGGGCGAGGAAGGGGTTAAATGTGTTCCCTGGAGTGATTGTTACTGTGGGGGGAGGGGACTGACTGGGGGAGGAGACCGATCTGTGTCCCTATGTACAAGGGACACAGCATCGGTCTCCTCTCCCTGACAGGACATGGATCTCTGTGTTTACACACACAGATCCATGTCCTTGTCTCTGTAACCGCCGATCGCGGGTGCCTGGCGGACATCGCGGCCGCCAGGCACGCGCATCGGCATTGCAGTGAAGCGCCGGGCACATGCGCGCGCCGCCGGCGGCGCTCGCACGCCCCTCAGTGGCCAAATAGCGGAGGCTGTATAATAACGGCCTCCCGGCATTTGACAACCACCTTGCGGCCGTATATTCTCGTACGGCGGGCGCGAGGTGGTTAAAAAATCAAAGCTTCTAAATGTAACATTAGAAATTGGAACTTGGTGTACAACAGCAGGACATAGTTATGAGCACAAGAACTGCTATTTATTCCAATAAAATCAAGAATTCACCTAGAGAAAAAAAGGGAAACAAAGAAGAGAAAATAGTAAACAGAATGAAAGATGTATAAGAGAGAAAAAAAGAGGAAGAAGGGGAAGAGAAGTGCCTGGCCACTAATCCATCGCCACCCACTTACACGTTGGCCTCTAGCAACCCGGCACCTGCAAATAGGAATGCCAGGGATTACAAATTTTGGCAGACTTTACCCGGTTGTCACGCAGTATACTCACAGTTTTCTCATTTAACATAATCCATGTCAATTTACGCTTTAGTGAAGCTAAATTAACCACAGGACTTTTCGAAGCTGTGGCAATCGTAATCTTGGCTGCCAAAATCATAAAATAGGGTTTGTGTATGTCTTGGTATGTTCTCCAATGGCTCATTTAAAAGTGCAACCCAAACATCTTTGTCAATATCGACCATAGCCACTAAATATTTTAAAGAGTGTATTTGCATCCAAAAAGGCCTGACCTTGGGGCAGGTCCACCATACATGCAAAACTGTTACCACCTGCCCACACCCCCGAAAGCAAGAGGGGGGGGGCAGATATATTTTTGAAAGTCGCACCAGTGCCAAATACCATTTGCAGTAGACTTTGTACCCTGCTTTGAACAAGGTCACGTTCACGATACCTTTATGGATACAAGTATTCCAGGCTCAACAATCCTCTTCCTCAATTTCCACATTAAGGTCTTTTTGCCAGGCTATCTGATAATAAGGATAATTTGGAGGGTGGAGTCACGAATAGCCTATACAACATTGTGATGTCCCTCCGAATACATTTTTTACTGGTAACAGAGTCTAAACACAGAGGTCAAGCATGTTTGTGGGGTTAATTTACTAAAGGCAAATAGGGCATTTACTTTTCAAAAGAATAGTCCCTTAGCTTAGTGAATGTGTACTTTGAAATGAATACACAATCAAGTGCAAGTAAAATAAAAAAATATATATATATGTTTGCTTGCATATAATTGGATAGTTCCCTTGCAAAGTAAGCAGACTATTTTCCTTTAGTACATCAACTCCTATGTGTCTATATACTGTATATATATATATATATATATATATATATATATATATCTTTTTACAATAAGCAATTTTTTACATACAGTGGGACACAACTTTGTCTCACTCTGTTACCCATCCTAGAAAGAGTAGAGAGATGCAGAGCTAGAGACCATGTGTTTTATGTACACTAATTGGTTGCATGGCTTCTCTGCCCAATCAGAGTACTCTATCATTGGGAGCTGCTCTGATTAACCACCAGGATATCTCAGATACAATAGCTGTAAATTAATCAGTATATCGGATATATTCTATGACTTGGCACCATGAGTGTGAAATGCACTAGGTTTATGGCTGTTGACTACACACTGTGCTTGCATTCTGCATTCATTAATACACAAACCATTAGGCTGTTTGAGCATGGTCTACTTTGCACAAGTTTTTTTTTACTATAAAGCATGCATATTTAAGGAAGAACCAAGCAAGTCTGAAGATATACCCTTTCATGTCTGCCATTTTTGGCTCTGAAAGCTGTTAGAATTGGCAGACGTCTGACTCAAGCCAGTAAAACATTACTTTGTTTACATCCTGTCTGTCTGCATCACAGTCTATTCAGCAGTATGCATAGCAGGACCAGAGCTGGGCATATACTCTATTAGAATTTTGTTAGAAATGTAAAATTTTAAGATCTTTCGTTCAATTTTCTAACTGTTAGTAGGTTTAAATTTGTGGCAATTTTTGACCGCAGTGTCATGAAAATTACTAACAGTGAATGTGGTTTTCATACATTCCAAAATTAAATGTTAAAAAGACAACAAAATGTAAGTACTTTTGAATGGCATTCATCAAGTGATTGAAGGTATTGAGAATTTTCTTACACATGTTCGTACAAATGTTTGTGCGAAAATCTAATAGTGTATGGCCAGCTGAACAGCAATGAGATGTATTTTCTGCAGTGGGTTACATGAAATCATATGCGATGGGTGTGTGATAGACCTAGCCGGGACAGAGGCTTTTAGGGAGGACTGGCAGCAAGCCTCTTACTCGCCAACTATTGGCCCTGATATTTTAGGCATAACTACTCTTTGGAAGGTGTATATCTGCGGGATCCGTGGAGTGGTTTTGTTACTTTGGTTTCAAGTCCATTTTTCCCCAAGACAAATAGACTCTGGGACTCTAGGCCCAGGATCCATGTTAAGGGCCTAGATGCCACATTTCCAGCAATGACTGCTCCACATTGTGGGACTCATAGCAGATGTTGATGTCATCAGCAAGTCACCTGTCTGGGGTTGCCTGCTATAATATGTTTAATGTAAGTAGGTCTAGTGTGCCTCCTAAGGGTCTTTCATCCATTGTTGTGCTAATTAACACACCTATTGTCTGTAGGGTTGCCACCTCATCCCTTTAAGCCCGAACACATATTACTTACACAGGTTCTGTGGCTGATTAAGGTGGTAATTAAACTCACTTGGTGCCTTATCTGCATTAAATTGGATTCAGAACCTGTGTAATTCATATGTGTTTGGATTTAAAGGGATGAGGTGGCAACCGTAATTGTCTGTCTGCTAGCAAACCATTGTGGGTTGTGTTTATACTTGTAGTAATTTGTATTGTATAGTACACTGTATTCAGTATGGTAGGGGCGGGAAGTCTGCCTAGAATGAGACCTCAGAGTCATCCATGGCTAATTAACGCAATGTTTATAGTATATGTCGGCTGTTGTAATTATAATCCTGTGTACATGTTGTATTGTTAGGGTAATATTAACAGGAGGGGGATGTCCCCCTTTGGCGTATCTATTCTGTGTAAGTTTGTTCAATAAAGAGAGTTCCAGCTTTGCAGCCAAATCAGTCATGCCTAGTTCTTGGTTGCAATATGCGGCTATAATATCTGATATCTATGTTCAGACTGGAGGAAGCAGTATATTGACGGAAGCACTCTAGCGGAGTGTGGAACGTTTTGTTACAGGGTGTAAATATAAATTTGTATGAAGACAGCCTTCTGTATGCAGCTTCTGATGTTTCCTTCAGTGATTACGGAGGCAGGGCTTGATGTATCTTGTCTTATCTGGGGGTTCAAGGCATAAACATATTTAAATTTTATCCTTGTGGCTATGTGCACTGCAGTGGTTGGGCTGGGCTGGAGTTCAGTGCCTTATTATAGGACCCACCCTGCTGATGCTACTGGTCCTGGGGGCTGGAAAGACCAAAATCGGGGGAAGGGGGGCCCAGCATCATTCTGAATTTACCCATAAAATATACTTTACCTTTCTGGGTCTATTTATAAAAGATTTGATGGATGAATGTCACACACATTTTTGCATGCTGCGCGAATTGAGGCTGTGATTTTGATTGTTAGCTTCATCTAGTGGCCAAAATGCGGTATAGATTTTTTTTTCAAATACCTCAATGAGAAAATATAATGCATTTTGGCCATCAGATGAAGCTAACAGTCATGGGGGTTACCCTATTAGAGAAATTACAGCCACAACTTGTGCAGCAATATATTTGACATCTATCCAAAAAATGTTTTATAAAGAGACCCTTATGTGTAAGTAGATTGTAATTGTGTAAATAGTTTATTAGATTAGATTTCTTATCTGAAAAAAAAAAAAAAAAAGGAAGTGTCTTGTGAAAATTTTTATTTCTTTTGTTCACTATTTTGTAATGAAACATACACTTAATAAATATTTCATGTAGTGCTGGTTGTTTTGTTATTGTTGTCATTTATGTTATCTAGATAATCTGTATTATCAATCTCAAGGGATCTGTTTATAAAAAAAGCACACAACTTTCATCCAGGATTCACAGATTTTTCAATTTGAATCAAACTAAAAATGTGTGAAACTTGGATGAACGAAGTATGAATCTTGTCTGAAAACATTTATAAATCAACCATCTAGTGTTTATGTGACAGTTTTTCCACCATAGTTAATCTTTAGGAATACTGAAGATTTTCTAGTATACTAAAAAATATCAGTCAGTCATTTGGCACCTAAAGGGGTTGTATTTTAATAAAATTAGATGTGATACTTGCCTGCTCTGTGTTAGCGTATTGCAAAGAGCAGCCCCAAACCTTTTCTTCTGGGGTCCCCCGCTGGTGGTCTCCATAGCGCCTCTACTCTGTGCGCCACCATAGGAAGCTGATTCTTATGGGGACACACCTCCATAAACACAAAGTGTGCCTCGGCCTCCCCCACTGCTACCTTTTCACAGGATTTGACTGACTGCAGCAGGAGCCAATTTCTCCAATTACCACTGCTATCAGCTAAGTTTGCAAGAGCAGAGAGAGGGAAGAGAAGAACTGCAGACGGTCACAGCGCAGAATCAATAAAGGATTCAGGTAAGTATTTAGGGAGGGGGGAGGAACAGCAACTGGAAGATTTTTTACCTTAATGCATAAGGGAAAGCGGAGGGGCAGGAGGGGCAGCTGCCCCAGGTGCAGTGCTCTCATGTACGGAGAGGCACCCCTTGGCAAGTTCTTGGCGCTACAAGCTGACAGAAGTAATAACAGCAGCATTACTACTCCTGCCAGCTTAGCCCTGGAAGTTACAAGACAAATTTAGAGAAGAGGAGGGAGCTGGGAGGAGGTGCAAGCTATGCTCCCCCCAGCTACCTCCTGCCACTGCTGAGCTTCTGGATTGGGACTCTCAGATCTGGGCTGTGCAGGCTTTTCTTGCCGCCTCCTATCTCCTTTTTAAACTGCCTAGGGGGTGAATAAGCAAACCCTAAAAGTCCTAATCTGACAGTCAGTGGTGTCTCCGGCGTCACAATACCATAACCCTGCAGAAGCTTGTCAAAAGTGTTAAAAGGTCAAAGCTGAGGAAAGGTTGTCCTAGGCTCATTCTCAGCTCTGACGTGCCAAGATGAGGAGGAGCCTGGGAGGAAAGACATCCCACAGCCATTTGCTGTGCTGCATCTCAGGTCTGTGTGTCTGAGGGAGGGGGAAATTGTACTGGGGACACAACTAGGGGGCGAGGCAGAGTAACAAACTTTTGTGCTAGGGATGAGAGTATTTGTGCTGGGGGGGTATTGTAGGGGAGAGGATTTGTGCTGAGAGGGGGGAATTTGGAGGGCAATGGCAGTAAAGATTTGTCCTTGGAGGAGAATGTGCTAGGAAGGGTGATTTGTGGAGAATTATGCTGGGAGCAGGGATGGGGGGGGGGATTTGTGCTAGGAGGGGGGATTGGGGGGGTTGTGCTATGAGGAGAAAATTGGGGAGGGGGAGAAGATCTGTGCTAGGAGATGGGAATTGGATTTAGGGAGGTGAATTTGTGCTAGTAGATGAGATTTTTTTTTGGGGGGGGATTTGTGCTAATGGAGGTGATTGGGGGGCTGTGCTAGAAGGTGAGATTTGGGGGGGGGTGATTTATGCTAGGAAGGGGGATTTGTGTTAGGAGAAAGGATTTAGGGAGAGGGATTTGTACTGGGAGGGGGGATTTGGAGAGGAGGGATTTGTGCTTGGAGGGGTAATTTGTGAGGTAGAGAGTTTGTGCTAAGAGGGATTATTTTTGAAGGGAGAAGGGATTTGTACTAGGCGGGAGGTTGGAGGGGGGATTTGAGCTGGGAGGGGGAATTGGGGGCAAAGATTTGTGCTGGGAAAGGGCGTTTCAGGAGGTCGGTGTCAGTACAGGTATCCCTGCTTGCAGGCAGCAAGGTACCATTGGATATGTGGAAAGTAAACAGCAGAAGAGAAGCTACAAACCATTCAGGGAGTCCAGGAAGTTGTGGAAAGAGATGGCCAGCAGAAAGGCAGAACTCACAACATGAAAGATTTTTTAACTAAGGTTTTATTGGATTGTGAAAAATAAGTATTGTATGTATTAATGTCAAAGTTAGATAGATTTTCTTTAACGTATCAAACTGGAAACTGTACGATAACAATGGTATTTAAAAAAGTAAATAACCATGAATTGGGCATTTCCATTTTTTGGAACAATCTTATGATTATCTAAAAGTTAAAGTGGATGATTCGAGAATCGCTTTCAACCAGGCCTGGACTGGCCAAAGGGCAGACCGGCATTTGTCCGGTGGGCCGGAGCCGCCCGCACTGTGGCCTGTTGATGATCAGGCCACACACCGGGAGGTAAGTGGGGACCGTGGCATGGAAAAAGAAAGAGAGGGCTGTGCTGGGGGAACTAATAGTCCCAGCCCCACCAGATAGAGCCACGCTATACCCACTCCACCAGAGAGAGCCACGCTGTACCGCACCACCAGAGAGAGCCATTCTGTAGCCACACCACCAGAGAGAGCCACGCTGTACCCACACCACCAGAGAGAGCCACGCTGTACCCACACCACCAGGGAGAGCCACGCTGCACCCACACCACCAGATAGAGCCACGCTGTACCCGCACCACCAGATAGAGCCACGCTGTACCCGCACCACCAGAGAGAGCCACGCTGTACCCACACCACCAGAGAGAGCCACAATGTACCCACATCACCAGAGAGAGCCATGCTATACCGCTTCACCAGATAGAACCACGCTGTACCCATACCACCAGAGACAGCCACGCTGTACCTGCACCACCAGAGACAGCCACGCTGTACCCGCACCACCAGAGAGAGCCATGCTGTACCCGCACCACCAGAGAGAGAGACACGCTGTACCACACCACCAGATAGAACCAAGCTGTACCCGCACCACCAGAGAGAGAGCCACGCTCTACCCGCACCACCAGATAGAGCCACGCTGTACCCGCACCACCAGAGAGAGCCACACTGTACCCACACCACCAGAGAGCCACACTGTACTGCACCACCAGAGAGAACGACGCTGTACCCACACCACCAGAGAGAGCCACGCTGTACCCGCACCACCAGAGAGAGCCACGCTGTACCCGCACCACCAGAGAGAGCCACGCTGTACCCACACCATCAGAGAGCCATGCTGTACCCACACCAGCAGAGAGAGCAACGCTAGATGCACACCACCAGAGAGAGCCACGCTGTACCCGCACCACCAGATAGAGCCATGCTGTACCCGCACCACCAGAGAGAGCCACGCTGTACCCACACCACCAGAGTAAGCCACACTGTACCCGCACCACCAGAGAGAGCCACACTGTACCCACATCACCAGAGAGAGCTATGCTATACCGCACCACCAGATAGAGCCGCGCTGTACCCACACCACCAGAGAGAGCCATGCTGTACCCGCACCACTAGAGACAGCCACGCTGTACCCACACCACCAGATAGAGCCACACTGTACCTGCACCACCAGATAGAGCCACACTGTACCCGCACCACCAGAGAGCCACGCTGTACCCGCACCACCAGAGAGAGAGCCGGGCTGTACCCACACCATCAGAGAGAGCCACGCTGTACCCACACCAACAGAGAGCCACGCTGTACCGCACCACAAGAGAGAACCACAAGATCCACGCTGTACCTGCACCACCAGAGAGAGAGAGACACTCTGACCCCGCACCACCAGAGAGAGAGCCACACTGTACATGCACCACCAGAGAGAGTCATGCTGTATCCGCACCACCAGAGAGAGCCACACTGTACCCGCATCACCAGAGAGCCACACTGTACCGCACCACCAGAAAGAGAGCGCCATGCTGCCCAGCACCACCAGAGAGAGAGAGAGCAAGTCAGTGTCACTGGGCAGTGTGGGCAAAATAGGAGACAGACAGTACAAGAATAGTATGGCCACAATAGTAATGCAATTTAAAGGGGACTGCACTGTAAAGGGGCACAGCAATGATTACCGTGCCCCTTTACAGTGCAGTCCCCTTTATATCACAGTGTCCCTGCACATTACAGTGTGACCTATTTTTGTCCCAGTCCAGGCCTGCTTTCAACAGATGAGAAAAACCATAACTAGTGTTTTTAGCATTTAGACATAGTCCCACTGCTCAAATGTGAGCCGGCATGGCTGTATGGTCTCTGGAGTGGGGTGCACGCCCCATCGCAGCTGTAGTAATTCAAATGAACAAGAAACTTGAGCACTGCCAAGGAAAGATCCAAAAAATGCCTTTATTGTTTTTGCATGTACTTGCATCAAAAATCAAGACATTGCCATGGTACTTGAATGGTAAATTGCTTGAAATTAGTTCATTAGTCCATGAAAGCACCATTGAATGTTCTGGCAAATGATTTAGATCCCTTCTCATCCAAACCTTTAGGGGCCCTTTCACACAGGAAGATCCCGTGAGGATCCGTTCCTTAAACATCCGCTTGCTCAGTGGGGATCGCTCCGTTGATCCTCAATGAGCCGACGGATGACTAGCCTGCCTCTGCACAGTGTGCAGGGACCACCCTGTCAGATCTCTGCTCTCCTCTATGGGGGGATCGGACTGAACACGGCCCGTCTGCCTGTGTTTATCGGATCCGATCCGCAGACGGATAGAAAAATAGGATTTTCCTCCGTCTGCAGAAACGGAGCATAGTGGAGACTGATGAGACCGGATGTCCGCTGACATCCGAAATCCCATAGGGATACATGTATGTCCGTTTTTCATCTGAAAACGGATGGATGAAAAACGGACATACGGTCCGCATGGGTGAAAGGGCCCTAAATGAAAATCTTCAGGTTTCAAGCCAGCTTTAAAGAGACATTGACTAATTGGAGATATACATTTTGCTGTTTGTTTTTTCTTCTCTTTTTCTTTTGTTTCATACTTCAATATAAAAAGTAGGGATGAGCTTCGAGTTCGAGTCGAACCCATGTTCGTCTTGAACATCGCCTGTTCGCTGAATTTCAAACATTATGGGCCGTTCGCGCCAAATTCGAGTGGCGCGTCACGGCCCATAATTCACTGCGGCATCGCAGTGCATTGCTGGCTGATGATTGGCCAAGCATGCACTATGACCCGCATGCTTGGCCAATCACAGCGGCGTACGTACAGAGAGCCATAAATTGGCCAAAGCCAGGGTGGCTTTGGCCAATCATGGCTCAGAGGAGTAGGTACACGCCCCACACTATATAAGGCCTCCAGCTTGGCGAGTCAGTTAGCTGCAGTTACAGTGTGTAGAGGATATATATGCATCCTAGGTGTTGTATATATATTTACACACTGTATTCAGTTAGCTAGATCTGTTCCTGTTATTCTCTATGATAACAGGCAGGCAGGTGATTGTGCTAGCTGCAGTGTTTCACTTAGTGTACTGTGTCCTTTGCACAGTGTGCACCAAAAGCTTACATGAATACAATTGCTGGTGTTCTGATACAAATACAGGCAGGGAGCTGCAGTATTTTGCTTTAGTGTCCTTTGCACAGTGTGCACCAAAAGCTTACCTGAATACAATTGCTGGTGTTCTGATACAAATACAGGCAGGGAGCTGCAGTATTTTGCTTTAGTGTCCTTTACACAGTGGGCACCAAAAACTTACCTGAACACAATTGCTAGTGTTCTGATACAAATACAGGCATGGAGCTGCAGTATTTTGCTTTAGTGTCCTTTGCACAGTGTGCACCTAAAGCTTACCTCAATAGAATTGCTGATGTTCTCATACAAATACCACAGGCAGGGAGCTGCAAGTATTTTCAGTTAGTGTACTTTGTCCTCTGCACAGTGTGCACCTAAAACTAACTGAAGACAATTGCTGGTGTTCTCATACTAATACCACAGCAGGCAGTTGATTCTGCTAGCTGCAGTATAATCAGTATAGATATATATATACATCCCACCTTTGTGCAGCTACATCTCACTGCAGGCCATTAGTATGTCTGGAAGGCAAACAAGGAGAGGCAGACAGTCACGAGCAAATAAAAGAGGCCAAGCAGGCTCTGTGTCTAGAGGCAAAAGTGCTGGTCGTGGACACGGTGCATCCTCATCAGCACTTGGCCGTGGGAGACGCTTGTCCTTTTTTTCGGCAGCTGGCTGCGTTGAGCCGCAACATGCCGAAGACTTGGTAGAGTGGATGACCAAACTGTCCTCATCCTCCTCATTCTCTCTCACCCAGGCTCAGGGTACTTTGTCTGGCAAAGCAGCTGCCAAAGTGGCCTCTTCCCTCGGCTCAATGGCATCAGTCACTCCTTCCCTAGCCCCACCATGTCCTCCTGAGGAGTCCCCCAAACTGTTTGACCACAGTGTTGGGTACATGCTCCAGGAGGATGCCCAGTGTTTTGAAGGCTCCGATGATGGTACCCAGCTAGAGGAAGGCAGTAACGTGAGCCCAGAGAGAGGGGGTGCCCAAGAAGGACAGCAATCTGGCAGTCATGTTCCCCCAGCTGCAGCATACTGCCAGGTTTGCTACAGTGATGAGGAGGGAGGGGATGATGAGGTCATGGACTCTATGTGGGTGCCTGATAGGAGAGAGGAGGAGGAGGCGGCACATCTCCAACAAGGCAGGATGCCCTCCAGGGGCCAGCTTAAGGGCAGCACACCGACAGCATCACACCGCAGAGCTCCGCATGTGCAGGCCGCTGCTGTCTCTGCATGTTATTCCAAAAGGTCTTTGGTGTGGGTCTTTTTTGAGATGAGTGCATCAGATCGCAGCGCTGCTATTTGCAACATATGTCTCAGGCGTATCTCGCGTGGCCAAAACATCACCTGCTTGGGCATCACATGCTTGATCAGACATATGTCGTCCTGCCATGCAGTTCATTGGCAAGCACACCTAAAAGACCCACACCAAAGAACAAAGCGGACCTCTTCTGGCTCCTCATCAACTGGGATCTCCAACCACACTATACCTTCAGTCCTCTCTGAAACCTGCACTGAGAGGAATGAAGGTGTAGAAGGTGTCACAGCCAAGTACTTGCGGGCAATCTGCTATCGGTACACTGACGTCAGATTGTACCAGGCAAATTTCCCTGCCCCAGCTGCTGCACCGCCGAAAGAAGTTCGCTCCCAGCCATCCACATGCCCAGCGGTTGAATGCTAGCTTGGCTAAATTGCTAGCACTTCAACTGCTGCCTTTTCAGTTGGTAGACTCGGCCCCCTTCCGTGAGTTTGTGGAATGTGCGGTTCCTCAGTGGCAGGTTCCAGAATGCCACTTTTTCTCACGGAAGATGATTCCGGCTCTCTACCGGCATGTGGAAGGCAATGTCTTGGCCTTGCTGGACAGGGCGGTCAGCGGTAAGCTGCATATAACCACTGACTCATGGTCCAGCAGACATGGACATTACCTAACTTTCACGGCGCATTGGGTGACTCTGCTGGCAGCTGGGAAGGATGCAGAACAAGGTGCAGTAGTGTTCAAGGTTGTTCCACCACCACGTCTCCAAAATGCTACTACTGGTGATTCTGACACACCTCTCTCCTCCACTCCCTCCTCTTCTTCTTCCTTCATGGCCTCTTCCTGTGCTTTGTCCTCTGAACCAGCGGTGCTCCGTAGGCGTTCAAAGGGCTATGCAAGTACGCAGGCAAAGAGATGCCATGCGGTGCTTGAGCTGGTGTGCTTGGGGGACAGGAGCCACACTGGGGCAGAGATTCTGTCAGTTCTGCAGGGGCAGGCTCAGAGGTGGTTGACGTCATGCCAGCTTAAGCCAGGAATGGTGGTTTCCGACAATGGCACCAACCTCCTCTCCGCCCTCCGACAGGGACACCTGACCCATGTGCCCTGTTTGGATCACATCCTTAACTTGGTGGTGCAGCAGTTCTTGGGAAGGTACCCGGGCTTTCAGGATGTCCTGAGGCAGGCCAGGAAAGTCTGTGTGCATTTCCGCCGGTCATATAATGCCAGTGCTCGGCTGGCTGACCTGCAAAAGGAATTGAACCTGCCCAAGAACCGCCTAATCTGTGACATGCCCACCAGGTGGAATTCAACGTTGGCCATGCTGCAGCGGCTGCACACGCAGCAGAGGGCCATCAATGAGTATCTGTGCCAATATGACACCAGGACATGGTCAGGGGAGCTTGTTTTTTTTTGCCACGCCAGTGGGTCATGATCAGGGATGCATGCACAGTTCTGGCACCATTTGAGGAGGCCACGAGGATGGTGAGCAGTGACAGTGCATGCATCAGTGACACTGTCCCTCTTGTCCACCTGTTGGACCACACGCTGTGTGGAATAATGGACAGGCAGGGGAGGGCTGGCTGCCATAGGCCTGGGGGGCAAGTCCAGTCAAGTGGCCCATTGAACTGCCGAATCAGCTCACCAGCCATGGCCCACCTGGTTTTTCAATGCAGCCTCACCAGTGCCCATCAGTGCAGCCACCTCCAGTGCTCATCAATGCAACCTGATCACTGGGGCAGGTTACATGGTGTGTATGGGAGGGAGATGGAGGGTCAGCTAGGGGTGTCAGGGTCTCTCACCTCAGCGATCTCAGCTCAGCAGGTCTTTGCACGACACGGTTTCCTGGGGGGGTAACGCTCCTGATCCTGGGGTCAAGTTGCAGCCAGCGCCCAGCCCTGCAGCCCTGCGTCCCGACTCCCTGGCACGCCCTGCCTCTGCCTGCTTCCAAGAATCCGGTCCCAGGGAGTTTTAGTTTCCTCTGCACTGCTGTGTTTTCCACCCACTAGAAGATTGAGTGAGGACTACAACTCCCGGAATGCAACAGCTAGTGGTCGGCCGCCAAGGCCATGCCCCCGGCCCGACTTCCTAGACCAGAATAAAAAAGAAAATGGTAGCGGACAGCGGCTGCCAGCCATTTTGAACATAAGTTAGGGCGGCCTGGGAGGCAATTGCCACCCTGCCCCCTGGCCCAGCCCTCCCCTGTGGACAGGGCACTTGAGGCAGAACAGAGGGAGGAAGAGGAGGACTTCCTTACCTCTCAAGGCCCCCTTTATCCAGACAGTGTTCCTGCTGGCCTGCCTATAACACAGGAAGAGGACGAGGAGGAGGAGGAGGAGGATTGTGTCAGCATGGAGGTGGAGCCTAGCACTCAGCATCAGCAGCAGTCTTCAAAGGATCAATTACAATCCCAAGACACCCATGGACTTGTACGTGGCTGGGAGGAGGTAGCTGCGGATCATGTCGTCCTGAGTGACCCAGAGGACTCTGGACCGAATGCCTCAGCAAACCTACGCTGCATGGCCTCCCTGATCCTGCAAAGCCTGCGGAAGGATCCTCGTATTCGTGCTATCAAGGAGAGGGATCATTACTGGCTGGCAACCCTCCTTGATCCACGTTACAAGGGTAAGGTTGCAGACCTTATCTTGCCGTCGCAGAGGCAGCAGAGGATGAAACATCTTCAGGAGGCCTTGCAGAAAGGTCTGTGCAACGCGTTCCCAGAGACTGGGAGGTTACAAATTACTGGTCCTGGACAACGTGTTGCTGAGGCTTCGGTCAGTCAAAGAAGGAACGGTGGAGAAGGTGGCCGTCTGACCGATGCGTTCAGACAATTTTTTAGTCCGCACCCCCAAGGTATGATCGGTTCCAGCAACCATTGCCAGCGTCTGGTTTACATGGTGCAGGAATACCTAGGAGCAAGATTAGACTTGGACACCTTTCCCATCGAAAATCCTCTGGGTTACTGGGTCTTGAGGATGGATCACTGGCCAGAGCTTGCACAGTATGCAATTGAGCTACTGGCCTGTCCTGCATTCAGCGTTCTTTCGGAATGCACATTCAGTGCTGCTGGAGGCTTTGTAACCGATCACAGGGTGCGCCTGTCCACCGACTCGGTCGATCGACTGACCTTTATAAAAATGAATCAGTCTTGGATCACCACCAGCTACCAAGCACCTGATGCTGATGTAACCAAATATTTTTTTTTGAAATGTCAGATCCCTTCAAGACTGCCTATGCTGATGCTGAGTGACTATTCTGTTATGCTGAGTGACTATCCTCTTCCTCCTCAATGATCATGCTGATTAGGGATGAGCTTTGTGTTCGAGTCGAACATACGTTCGACTCGAACATCGGCTGTTCGATCGTTCGACGAAGATCGAACGATTTGGGCCGTTCGCGCCAAATTCGAGTGACGCGAACGGCCCACAATGCACTACGCCATCGCAGTGTCATCCAGGCGCTGTGATTGGCCAAGCATGCACTGTGACCCCGCATGCTTGGCCAATCACAGCGCCGGCAGCGAGGAGAGCAATGATTGGCCACAGGCAGGATGCCTGTGGCCAATTATTGCTGAGGGTGTTTAGTACACGCCCCACACTATAAAAGGCCGCCAGCACGGCGGCCTAGTGTAGTGTGTTCCGGAGCAGGGATAGAGCAGCATAGGCAGGGACAGTGACTGTTATTTCTTTCTTGCTTAACCTGGATTCCTTTAGTTTAGGGAAAGAGAAGGATAGGTAGGGAGAGTGTCAGTGTGTTTTGTGCTTGTGCTATAGTGTGCTTAAAAAAAACATTTATTCTAGGGACAGAAAACTGTAGGTAGGGACAGTGTCAGTTTCTTTCACTCTGCAAGTCCTTGTTTCCAGGGACCTGGAAGGACAGTGAGTGAATTGTCCTTGTGCTATATTGTGCTTAAAAAACATTTATTCTAGGGACAGAAAACTGTAGGTAGGGAGAGTGTCAGTTTCTTTCACTCTGCAAGTCCTTGTTTCCAGGGACCTGTAAGGACAGTGAGTGAATTGTCCTTGTGCTATATTGTGCTTAAAAAAAACATTTATTCTAGGGACAGAAAACTGTAGGTAGGGAGAGTGTCAGTTTATTTCACTCTGCAAGTCCTTGTTTCCAGGGACCTGGAAGGACAGTGAGTGAATTCTCCTTGTGCTATATTGTGCTTAAAAAAAACATTTATTCTAGGGACAGAAAACTGTAGGTAGGGACAGTGTCAGTTTCTTTCACTCTGCAAGTCCTTGTTTCCAGGGACCTGTAAGGACAGTGAGTGAATTGTCCTTGTGCTATATTGTGATTAAAAAAAACATTTTTTCTAGGGACAGAAAACTGTAGGTAGGGAGAGTGTTTTTTTTCTTTCACTCTGCAAGTCCTTGTTTCCAGGGACCTGTAAGGACAGTGAGTGAATTGTCCTTGTGCTATATTGTGCTTAAAAAAAACATTTTTTCTAGGGATAGAAAACTGTAGGTAGGGAGAGTGTTTTTTTTCTTTCACTCTGCAAGTCCTTGTTTCCAGGGACCTGTAAGGACAGTGAGTGAATTGTCCTTGTGCTATATTGTGCTTAAAAAAAACATTTATTCTAGGGACAGAAAACTGTAGGTAGGGAGAGTGTCAGTTTATTTCACTCTGCAAGTCCTTGTTTCCAGGGACCTGGAAGGACAGTGAGTGAATTCTCCTTGTGCTATATTGTGATTAAAAAAAACATTTATTCTAGGGACAGAAAACTGTAGGTAGGGAGAGTGTCAGTTTATTTCACTCTGCAAGTCCTTGTTTCCAGGGACCTGTAAGGACAGTGAGTGAATTGTCCTTGTGCTATATTGTGATTAAAAAAAACATTTTTTCTAGGGACAGAAAACTGTAGGTAGGGAGAGTGTTTTTTTTCTTTCACTCTGCAAGTCCTTGTTTCCAGGGACCTGTAAGGACAGTGAGTGAATTGTCCTTGTGCTATATTGTGCTTAAAAAAAACATTTATTCTAGGGACAGAAAACTGTAGGTAGGGAGAGTGTCAGTTTATTTCACTCTGCAAGTCCTTGTTTCCAGGGACCTGGAAGGACAGTGAGTGAATTGTCCTTGTGTTATATTGTGATTAAAAAAAACATTTTTTCTAGGGACAGAAAACTGTAGGTAGGGAGAGTGTTTTTTTTCTTTCACTCTGCAAGTCCTTGTTTCCAGGGACCTGTAAGGACAGTGAGTGAATTGTCCTTGTGCTATATTGTGATTAAAAAAAACATTTTTTCTAGGGACAGAAAACTGTAGGTAGGGAGAGTGTTTTTTTTCTTTCACTCTGCAAGTCCTTGTTTCCAGGGACCTGTAAGGACAGTGAGTGAATTGTCCTTGTGCTATATTGTGCTTAAAAAAAACATTTATTCTAGGGACAGAAAACTGTAGGTAGGGAGAGTGTCAGTTTATTTCACTCTGCAAGTCCTTGTTTCCAGGGACCTGGAAGGACAGTGAGTGAATTCTCCTTGTGCTATATTGTGCTTAAAAAAAACATTTATTCTAGGGACAGAAAACTGTAGGTAGGGACAGTGTCAGTTTCTTTCACTCTGCAAGTCCTTGTTTCCAGGGACCTGTAAGGACAGTGAGTGAATTGTCCTTGTGCTATATTGTGATTAAAAAAAACATTTTTTCTAGGGACAGAAAACTGTAGGTAGGGAGAGTGTTTTTTTTCTTTCACTCTGCAAGTCCTTGTTTCCAGGGACCTGTAAGGACAGTGAGTGAATTGTCCTTGTGCTATATTGTGCTTAAAAAAAACATTTATTCTAGGGACAGAAAACTGTAGGTAGGGAGAGTGTCAGTTTATTTCACTCTGCAAGTCCTTGTTTCCAGGGACCTGGAAGGACAGTGAGTGAATTCTCCTTGTGCTATATTGTGATTAAAAAAAAACATTTATTCTAGGGACAGAAAACTGTAGGTAGGGAGAGTGTCAGTTTATTTCACTCTGCAAGTCCTTGTTTCCAGGGACCTGTAAGGACAGTGAGTGAATTGTCCTTGTGCTATATTGTGATTAAAAAAAACATTTTTTCTAGGGACAGAAAACTGTAGGTAGGGAGAGTGTTTTTTTTCTTTCACTCTGCAAGTCCTTGTTTCCAGGGACCTGTAAGGACAGTGAGTGAATTGTCCTTGTGCTATATTGTGCTTAAAAAAAACATTTATTCTAGGGACAGAAAACTGTAGGTAGGGAGAGTGTCAGTTTATTTCACTCTGCAAGTCCTTGTTTCCAGGGACCTGGAAGGACAGTGAGTGAATTGTCCTTGTGTTATATTGTGATTAAAAAAAACATTTTTTCTAGGGACAGAAAACTGTAGGTAGGGAGAGTGTTTTTTTTCTTTCACTCTGCAAGTCCTTGTTTCCAGGGACCTGTAAGGACAGTGAGTGAATTGTCCTTGTGCTATATTGTGATTAAAAAAAACATTTTTTCTAGGGACAGAAAACTGTAGGTAGGGAGAGTGTTTTTTTTCTTTCACTCTGCAAGTCCTTGTTTCCAGGGACCTGTAAGGACAGTGAGTGAATTGTCCTTGTGCTATATTGTGCTTAAAAAAAACATTTATTCTAGGGACAGAAAACTGTAGGTAGGGAGAGTGTCAGTTTATTTCACTCTGCAAGTCCTTGTTTCCAGGGACCTGGAAGGACAGTGAGTGAATTCTCCTTGTGCTATATTGTGCTTAAAAAAAACATTTATTCTAGGGACAGAAAACTGTAGGTAGGGACAGTGTCAGTTTCTTTCACTCTGCAAGTCCTTGTTTCCAGGGACCTGTAAGGACAGTGAGTGAATTGTCCTTGTGCTATATTGTGATTAAAAAAAACATTTTTTCTAGGGACAGAAAACTGTAGGTAGGGAGAGTGTTTTTTTTCTTTCACTCTGCAAGTCCTTGTTTCCAGGGACCTGTAAGGACAGTGAGTGAATTGTCCTTGTGCTATATTGTGCTTAAAAAAAACATTTATTCTAGGGACAGAAAACTGTAGGTAGGGAGAGTGTCAGTTTATTTCACTCTGCAAGTCCTTGTTTCCAGGGACCTGGAAGGACAGTGAGTGAATTGTCCTTGTGCTATATTGTGATTAAAAAAAACATTTATTCTAGGGACAGAAAACTGTAGGTAGGGAGAGTGTCAGTTTATTTCACTCTGCAAGTCCTTGTTTCCAGGGACCTGGAAGGACAGTGAGTGAATTGTCCTTGTGCTATATTGTGATTAAAAAAAACATTTTTTCTAGGGACAGAAAACTGTAGGTAGGGAGAGTGTTTTTTTTCTTTCACTCTGCAAGTCCTTGTTTCCAGGGACCTGTAAGGACAGTGAGTGAATTGTCCTTGTGCTATATTGTGATTAAAAAAAACATTTTTTCTAGGGACAGAAAACTGTAGGTAGGGAGAGTGTTTTTTTTCTTTCACTCTGCAAGTCCTTGTTTCCAGGGACCTGTAAGGACAGTGAGTGAATTGTCCTTGTGCTATATTGTGCTTAAAAAAAACATTTATTCTAGGGACAGAAAACTGTAGGTAGGGAGAGTGTCAGTTTATTTCACTCTGCAAGTCCTTGTTTCCAGGGACCTGGAAGGACAGTGAGTGAATTGTCCTTGTGCTATATTGTGCTTAAAAAAAACATTTATTCTAGGGACAGAAAACTGTAGGTAGGGAGAGTGTCAGTTTATTTCACTCTGCAAGTCCTTGTTTCCAGGGACCTGGAAGGACAGTGAGTGAATTGTCCTTGTGCTATATTGTGCTTAAAAAAAACATTTATTCTAGGGACAGAAAACTGTAGGTAGGGAGAGTGTCAGTTTATTTCACTCTGCAAGTCCTTGTTTCCAGGGACCTGTAAGGACAGTGAGTGAATTGTCCTTGTGCTATATTGTGATTAAAAAAAACATTTTTTCTAGGGACAGAAAACTGTAGGTAGGGAGAGTGTCAGTTTCTTTCACTGTGAAAGTCCTTGTTTCAAGGGACAGAGAAGGACACCTGAAGGTAGCCCTTATTGCTTTTTTCCCATCTCCCTGCAGGCCATCTATTAGAATGTCTGGAAGGCAAACAAGGAGAGGCAGACAGTCAGGAGGCAATAAAAGAGGGCAAGCAGGCTCTGTGTCTGGGGGCAACAGTGCTGGTCGTGGACGCGGTGCATTGTCATCAGCACATGGCCATGGGACACGCTTGTCCTTCTTTTCGGCAGCTGGACATGTTGAGCCACATCATGCCGAAGACTTGGTAGAGTGGATGACCAAGCCCTCCTCCTCCTCCTCCTCATCCTCTCTCACCCAGGCTCAGGGTACTGGAAAAGCAGCTGCCAAAGCGTCGTCTTCCCTGGTATCAATGTCAGACAAATCATCAGTCACTCCTTCCCTAGACCCACCATGTCCTCCTCCTGAGGAGTCCCCCGAACTGTTTCAGCACAGTGTTGGGTACATGCTCCAGGAGGATGCCCAGCGTTTCGAAGGGTCTGATGATGAAACCCAGCTAGAGGAAGGCAGTAGCGTGAGAGCAGACAGAGGGGATGCTCAAGAAGGACACCAATCTGGCAGTCATGTTCCAGCAGCTGCAGCATACTGCCAGATTGGCTCCAGTGATGAGGAGGGAGGGGATGATGAGGTCACTGACTCCACGTGGGTGCCTAATAGGAGAGAGGAGGAGGAGGAGGATGAGGAGGAGGCACATCTCCAACGAGGCAGGATGCCCTTTGGTGGCCAGCGTAAGGGCAGTACACCGACGGAATCACACCGCAGAGCTCCGCCTGTGCAGGGTGCTGCCTCTGCCCGTCATTCAAAAAGTTCTTTGGTGTGGGCCTTTTTTGAGGCTAGTGCATCAGATCGCACAGCTGCTGTTTGCAACATATGTCTCAAGCGTATATCGCGTGGCCAAAACATCAGCCGCTTGGGTACCACATGCCTGACCAGACATATGTTGACCTGCCATGCAGCTCGTTGGCAAGCCTACCTCAAAGACCCACACCAAAGAACAAAGCGGACCTCTCCTTGCACCGCATCAGCTGGGATCTCCAACCCCACTATAACTTCAGTCCTCTCTGAAACATGCACTGAGAGGAATGAAGGTGTAGAATTAGGTGTGTCACAGCCAAGTACTTGCGCCCACTCTGCTAGCAGTACACCGACGTCCGATTCTAGCAGGCAAATTTCCCTGCCCCAGCTGCTGGACCGTCGAAAGAAGTTCACTCCCAGCCATCCACATGCCCAGCGGTTGAATGCTAGCTTGGCTAAATTGCTAGCACTTCAACTGCTGCCTTTTCAGTTGGTAGACTCGGCCCCCTTCCGTGAGTTTGTGCAATGTGCAGTTCCTCAGTGGCAGGTTCCCAAACGCCACTTTTTCTCACGGAAGGCTATTCCGGCTCTCTACCGGCATGTGGAAGGCAATGTCTTGGCCTCGCTGGACAGGGCGGTCAGCGGTAAGGTGCATATTACCGCTGACTCATGGTCCAGCAGGCATGGACAGGGACGTTACCTTTCTTTCACGGCCCATTGGGTCACTCTTTTGGCAGCTGGGAAGGATTCAGGACAAGGTGCAGTAGTGTTGGAGGTTGTCCCACCGCCACGCCTCCAAAATGCTACTACTGGTTGTGACACACCTCTCTCCTCCACCCCCTCCTCTTCTTCTTCCTCCATGGCCTCTTCCTGTGGTTTGTCCTATGAACCAGCGGTGCTCCGTAGCCGTTCACGGGGCTACGCAAGTACGCAGGCAAAAAGATGCCATGCCGTGCTTGCGCTGGTGTGTTTGGGGGACAGAAGCCACACTGGGGCAGAGGTCCTGTCTGCTCTGCAGGGCCAGGCCGAGAGGTGGTTGACGCCACGCCAGCTTAAGCCAGGAATGGTGGTTTGCGACAATGGCACCAACCTCCTCTCCGCCCTCCGACAGGGACAACTGACCCATGTGCCCTGTGTGGCTCACGTCCTTAACCTGGTGGTGCAGCGCTTCTTGGGCAGGTACCCGGGCTTACAGGATGTCCTGAGGCAGGCCAGGAAAGTCTGTGTGCATTTCCGCAGATCTTATAATGCCAGTGCTCGCCTGGCTGAGCTGCAAAAGGAGTTGAACCTGCCCAAGAACCGCCTTATATGTGACATGCCCACCAGGTGGAACTCAACGTTGGCCATGCTGCAGCGGCTGCACACGCAGCAGAGGGCCATCAATGAGTACCTGTGCGACTACGGCACCAGGACAGGGTCAGGGGAGCTTGGTTTTTTTTCTCCACGCCAGTGGGGCATGATCAGGGATGCATGCACTGTCCTGGCACCATTTGAGGAGGCCACGAGGATGGTGAGCAGTGACAGTGCATGCATCAGTGACACTGTACCTCTTGTCCACCTGTTGGAGCACACGCTGCGTGGAATAATGGACAGGGCACTTGAGGCAGAACAGAGGCAGGAAGAGGAGGACTTCCTTGCCTCTCAAGGCCCCCTTTACCCAGACAGTGTTCCTTCTGTCCCACCCATCGCACAGGAAGAGGAGGAGGAGGAGGAGGAGGAGGAGGAGGATTGTGTCAGCATGGAGGTGGAGGCTGGCACTCAGCATCATCAGCAGCAGTCTTTTAGGGATGATTTACAGTCCCAAGAAACCAGTGGACTTGTACGTGGCTGGGAGGAGGTGGCTGCGGATCATGTCGTCCTTAGTGACCCAGAGGACTCCGGAGCGAATGCCTCAGCAAACCTACGCTGCATGGCCTCCCTGATCCTGCAAAGTCTGCGGAAGGATCCTCGTATTCTTCGGATCAAGGAGAGGGACCATTACTGGCTGGCCACTCTCCTTGATCCACGGTACAAGGGTAAGGTTGCGGACCTTATGTTACCGTCGCAGAGGGAGCAGAGGATGAGACAACTCCGGGAGGCCTTGCAGAAAGGTCTGTGCAACGCGTTCCCAGAGACTGGGAGGTTGCAAACTCCTGGTCCTGGACAACGAGTTGCTGAGGCTTCGGCCAGTCAAAGAAGGAGCGGTGGGGAAGGTGGCCGTCTGACCGATGCGTTCAGACAATTCTTTAGTCCGCAGCCCCAAAGTATGATCGGTTCCAGCAACCATCGCCAGCGTCTGATAAACATGGTGCAGGAATATCTAGGGGCAAGGTCAGACTTGGACACCTTCCCCACCGAAAATCCTCTGGCTTACTGGGTCTTGAGGATGGATCACTGGCCAGAGCTTGCACAGTATGCAATTGAGCTACTGGCCTGTCCTGCATCCAGCGTTCTTTCGGAACGCACATTCAGTGCTGCTGGAGGATTTGTCACGGATCACAGGGTGCGCCTGTCCACCGACTCGGTTGATCGACTGACTTTCATCAAGATGAACCAGTCTTGGATCACCACCAGCTACCACACACCTGATGCTGATATAACAGACTAATTGATTTTAACATGTCACATCCCTTCAAGACTGATGCTGATGCTGAGTGCCTGTGCTGTTATGTTGACTGGCTATCCTCCTCCTCCGAGTCCTCAATGATACGATTGATGATGATAGCTTGGAAGATCATTTTTGTTTATGGGTGCCGCCACCAGTGCCTAACGCCCAATTTTTCAGCCCCTGTTTAACAGGGGCGTGTAATTACAATTTTTGAAGCAATACTTTGCAACAGGGCTCATTGCTGTGCTCCAAGTACAGTATCTGTGAGGAGTTGCAGTGTTGTGCCACCAGTGCCTAAGGCCCAATTTTTCAGCCCCTGTTTAACAGGGGCGTGTCATTACAATTTTTGAAGCAATACTTTGCAACAGGGCTCATTGGTGTGCTCCAAGTACAGTATCTGTGAGGAGTTGCAGTGTTGTGCCACCAGTGCCTAAGGCCCAATTTTTCAGCCCCTGTTTAACAGGGGCGTGTCATTACAATTTTTGAAGCAATACTTTGCAACAGGGCTCATTGCTGTGCTCCAAGTACAGTATCTGTGAGGAGTTGCAGTGTTGTGCCACCAGTGCCTAAGGCCCAATTTTTCAGCCCCTGTTTAACAGGGGCGTGTCATTACAATTTTTGAAGCAATACTTTGCAACAGGGCTCATTGGTGTGCTCCAAGTACAGTATCTGTGAGGAGTTGCAGTGTTGTGCCACCAGTGCCTAAGGCCCAATTTTTCAGCCCCTGTTTAACAGGGGCGTGTCATTACAATTTTTGAAGCAATACTTTGCAACAGGGCTCATTGCTGTGCTCCAAGTACAGTATCTGTGAGGGGTTGCAGTGTTGTGGCACCAGTGCCTAAGGCCCAATTTTTCTGCCCCTGTTCAACAGGGGCATGTAATTACAATTCTTGATCTAATAATTCACAGCAGGGCCCATTGCTGCACCCACCAAGAGTAACTGTCAGGGCTTACAGTGTTGTGGCACCAGCACCACCATCAAAGGCCCAATTTTTACTACCACTGTTCAACAATTATATGTAATTAAAATTCCTGATATAATAGTTGACAGCAGGGCGTTCCAGCACCAACCAAGAGTAACTGTGAGTGCTTACAGTGTTGTGCCAACACCAACAACTAAGGGGCCTATTTCTGCAGAGTATATACGGCAGGTCCCTACTTTCAAACATCCAACTTACAAACGACTCCTACTTGCAAACGCAAGAAGACAACAGGAAGTGAGAGGAAATCTACCACTAGGAAGGAAAATTCTCTCCTGTAAGAATAAATATGGGAGAAAGGTGTCTCCTCTGTACTGATGCTTTATCAGCAATCCTTGTTTCAAGAAAAACACCACATTTCAAAAACAGTTGTCATTGGGACGGAAAGTGAGGTGAAATGTTCTGAACAGGGGCACAGACAGCAAAACAAATGTTACAGGGGTGATAACCCTTACCTATGTTTTCCAAAAAGTTTAAAAATAGATTTTTGGTCTGGAGCTACACTTCAACAATGTACCTGTTCAAAATTACAAACAGACTCTACATAAGAACAAACCTACAGTCCCTGTCTTGTATGCACCGCCTGTATAGGGCTGTTCAGAGTATATAGGGCCTTTTTTATTTTATGTGCGGGGTTCCCCTTAATATCCATACAAGACCCAAAGGGGCTGGTAATGGGCTGGGGTAGGGGGGGGGTCATGGGGTAGCTATGCCATTTTTCTTAAAGAATTTCATCCATATTACCGGGACCAGACATTACATTAAAGCCGCAAGCAGTTTTAAATGGCTTTTTTTTCCTTTAGAAGTGTCATTTTGTGCAGGGACAGTTCTAAACACGGGAAACACGTGGCACTTCACAGGCATACTTTAGACACCCCCCAGGTACGATATTTAAAGGAATATTTGACTTTTTTTTTTTCACTTTATGCATCATTAAAATGACTGCTCCCGAAAAACGACCGTTTTTAAAACTTCTTTTTGCATTGATACATGTCCCCTGGTGCAGAACCCGGGTTCCCAAACCCTTTTTAGGACAATAACATGCATAATAGTTGTTATAATTAGCACTTTAGAATTCGAACGTTCGCATCCATTGTATTTAATAGGGTTCTAATGTTCGTTCGAACTTTCGGTCCGTTCGCGGGTTCTGGTGCGAACCGAACCCGGGGGTGTTCGGCTCATCACTAATGCTGATAGCTTGTAAGAACATTTTTGGTTCTGGGCACCGCCACCAGTGGCTAAGGCCCAATTTTTCAGCCCCTGTTTAACAGGGGCGTGTAATTACAATTTTTGATGCAATACTTTGCAGCAGGGCTCATTCCTGCGCTCCAACTAGAGTATCTGTGAGGGGTTGCAGTGTTGTGGCACCAGCACCAGTGCCTAAGGCCCAATTTTTTAGCCCCTGTTTAACAGGGACGTGTAATTACAATTTTTGAAGTGATACTTTGCAGCAGGGCTCATATCTGCGCTCCACCAAGAGTATCTGTTAGTGGTTGCAGTGTTGTGGCACCAGTGCCTAAGGCCCAATTTTGATGCCCCTGTTCAACAGGGGCATGTAATTACAATTCTTGATTTAATATTTCACAGCAGATCCCATTCCTGCGCCCACCAAGAGTAACTGTGAGGATTATGCCGCGTACACACGATCGTTTTTCACGTCGTTAAAAATGCCATTTTTTAACTTGGGCATTAAAAACGATCGTGTGTAGGCTCTAGAGCATTTTTAGAACCTGCTCTATTTTTTCACATCGTTTTTCATGTCGTTTTTTTTCCCGTCGTGAAAAACGGTAGTGTGTATGCTTTTACGAGGGGGGAAAAAAACGCGCATGCTCAGAATCAAGTATGAGATGGGAGCGCTCATTCTGGTAAAAGTAGCGTTCGTAATGGAGATAGCACATTCGTCACGCTGTAACAGACTGAAAAGCATGAGGCTGAAAAGCGCGAATCGTCACTCAACAAACTTTACTAACATGAAGGGTGGCGCCATTCAAACGGAACTTCCCCTTTATAGTGCCGTCGTACGTGTTCTACGTCACTGTGCTTTGCTCGAGCATTTGCGTATGTGTATGCAAGACAGGCTTGAGAGGAAACAAGAAAAATCACGTCGAGAAAAACGTTGTTTTTGAAAATGACATTAAAAATCGTGTGTATGCGTCATTACAGTGTTGTGGCACCAGCACCACCACCAAAGGCCCAATTTTTCCTACCACTGTTCAACAATGGCATGTAATTACAATTCTTGATATAATAGTTCACAGGAGGACATTCCACCGCCTACCAAGAGTAACTGTGAGGGCTTACAGTGTTGTGGCAACACCGACACCTAAGGGGCAAATTTCTGCAGAGTATATACGGCAGACCCCTACTTT
This sequence comes from Rana muscosa, assembly GCA_029206835.1. Classification (NCBI taxonomy): domain Eukaryota; kingdom Metazoa; phylum Chordata; class Amphibia; order Anura; family Ranidae; genus Rana; species Rana muscosa. Next base: position 853,946,532 of record CM055121.1, on the reverse strand, counting down.
CAAACATCCAACGTACAAATGACTCCTACTTGCAAACATAAGGAGATAACAGGAAGTGAGAGGAAATCTACCCCTAGGAAGGGAAATTCTCTCCTGTAAGAGTTAATATGGGAAAAAGGTGTCTCCTCTCCACTGATGCTTTATCACCAATTTTTGTTTCACTAAAAACCCCAAATTTTCAAAAAACATTTGTCATTGGGACGGAAAGTGAGGTGAAATGTTCTGAACAGGTGCACAGACAGCAAAACAAATGTTACAGGGGTAATAACCCTTCCCTATGTTTTCCAAAAAGCTTAAAACTGATTTTTTGGCTGGAGCTACACTTTAAAAATGTACCAGTTCAAAATTACAAACAGATTCTACGTAACAACAAACCTACAGTCCCTGTCTTGTTTGCACCGCCTGTATACTGCTGTTCAGAGTATATAGGGCCTGGGGGCCCCACGCCTTTCCTTTTTTTAATTTGGGTGCAGGGTTCCCCTTAATATTCATACAAGACCCAAAGGGGCTGGTAATGGGCTGGGGCGGGGGGGTACCCATGCCATTTTTCTCAATGATTTTCATCCATATTGCCGGGACCAGACATTACATTAAAGCCGCAAGCAGTTTTAAATTACCTTTTTTCCTTTAGAAATGTCATTTTGTGCAGGGACAGTTCTAAGCACGGGAAACACTTGTCACTTCACAGGCATACTATAGACACCCCCAGGTACGATATTTAACCGCTTGGAGCCGTGGCCATTGTCAAATGACGGCAACAAGGCAGCTCCTCAAGGCCGGGAGGCCGTCTATTGACGGCCTCGGCTCCTCCGGCCACTGGGGGGCACGCGAGCGCCGCCGGCGGCGCGCGCGCATGCCCGTCACTGAGGTGCCGATGCGCGTGCCTGGCGGCCGGGATGTTCGCCAGGTACCCGCAATCGGCTGTTACACAGACAAGGACATGGATCTCTGTGTGTAAACACAGAGATCCATGTCCTGTCATGGAGAGAAGACAACGATGCTGTGTCCCTTGTACATAGGGACACAGATCGGTCACCTCCCCCAGTCACTCCACTCCCCCCACAGTAAGAATCACTAATAGGGAACACATTTAACCCCTTCCTCGCCCCCTAGTGTTAACCCCTCCCCTGCCAGTCACATTTATACAGTAATCAGTGCATATTTATAGCACTGTTCGCTGTATAAATTTAAATGGTCCCAAAAATGTGTCAAAAGTGTCCAATGTGTCCGCCATAATGTCGCAATCCTGACAAAAATCAGATAACCGCCATTACTAGAAAAAAAAAATTATAAAAAAAAATGTCATAATTCTATCCCCTATTTTGTATAACTTTTGCGCAAACCAATCAATATACGATTATTGCGTTTTTTTTTTACCAAAAATATGTAGAAGAATACATATCGGCCTAAACTGAGAAAGAAAATGTTTTAAAAAAAATATATTTATTATAGCAAAAAGTAAAAAATATTGTGTTTTTTTCAAAATTGTCGCTCTTTTTTTGTTTATAGCGCAAAAAATAAAAACCGCAGAGATGATCAAATACCACTCAAAAGAAAGCTCTATTTGTGGGGGAAAAAAAATTGTTTGGGAGCCACGTCGCATGACCGCGCAATTGTCATTCAAAGCGTGACAGTGCCAAAAGCTGACATTTCGCTTGGGCAGGAAGGGGGTATATGTGCCCAGTAAGCAAGTGGTTAAAGGAATATTTCACTTTTTTTTTTCACTTTATGCATCATTAAAATCACTGCTCCCGAAAAACTGGCAGTTTTTAAAACTTCTTTTTGCATTGATACATGTCCCCTGGGGCAGGACCTGGGTCCCCAAACCCTTTTTAGGACAATAACTTGCATATTAGCCTTTAAAATTAGCACTTTTGATTTCGAACGTTCGAGTCCCATAGACTTTAATAGGGTTCTAAAGTTCGCGCGAACTTTCGGTCCGTTCGCAGGTTCTGGTGCGAACCGAACCAGGGGGGGGGGTTCGGCTCATCCCTAATAAAAAGCTTGTTTAGCACAGTTTAGCACATTTAGATTCAACCATTATTAAAATGCATAACATGTATACGTGGAGGAATTTTCATTTCTCAAAAAGAGTTTGTAGTAGTACAGAACTAGGAAAACTGAGCAAATAAGGGTTGTCACCAATTTACATCTCTATACAGTAGGAAATCCACCGGTATAGAAACATTGTGAAATAGGTCAGGTATACACTACTAGATTTTTGAATGAATATCCGTACAAAAATTCTCAGTACGACTTGGTGAATGTCATTTGAAAGTAGTTCAAAATTTCCTACACTTTTAGCATTTGATTTTGGAAATAATGGACTTTACCAAACAAAAAAAACACATACACTGTTAGAAATTCATTAAATTGAGAAAAGTTTTCCATTGTGTTCCTTCAAATTTAACTCATTGATACGAGCTGGGACCTGTTCAGGAGTTTGGTTCAGTACTCCAAAGTAATCCTACTACTTTTCTGATAAGTGGGAGGGAACCCTATGCAATTATTTGGCTAAGATCAAGTGTAGTATCTGTTCTTATGGTAGGGATGAGATGCCTGTTTGTATATTGCTCCTGCTGGTATGATGGGGGTCCTGAGGTATCTTCCCGATGGGCAAGGAAATGAAATATAGCATGCACCCCCATCAGAAGCCTTGTGCCCCAAGGGGTCAGGGAGAGGTCCTACTTCTTTGGGAGATGGACCAGCGACACACCCTTTTTTGTGTGTGTGTTCACATGCACTTTTTTGGTTCACTTACTGCTGTTTAGTTTTTGTGCACTCATCACAGATTTAAAAAAGATTTAAAAAAAAAGAGTACTTAACCGCTTGCCGACCGCCGCACGCAGATACAGTATACGTCTGTAGAATGGCACGGGCAGGCAAAAGGACGTATATACAGGTATACGTCCCCTTTAAGAAGCGGCATTGTGGACACGCACGCCGCGAGCTCCGTGACTCCGACTGCGGGTCCCGCAGACTCGATCATGTCACGGTGAGGAAGGAGGGGGAAATGCTTAAGTAAACAAGCATTTCCCCAGTCTTCCTAGTGACAGGACAGTGTACACAGCTTCCTGTAATCGGAAGCGTTGATCACTGACGTGTCACACACAGCCCAACCCCTCTACAGTAAGAATCACTCCCTAGGGCACACTTAACCCCTACAGCGCCACCTAATGGTTATCCCCTTCACTGCCAGTGTCATTTTCACAGTAATCAGTGCATTTTTTTAGCACTGATCGCTGTAAAAATTACAATGGTCCCAAAAATGTGTCAAAAGTGTCCGATGTGTCCGCCATAATGTCACAGTCATGATAAAAATCACTGGTCGCCGCCATTACTAGTAAAAAAAAAAATATTTATAAAAATGCCATATAAATGCCAAATAAAACTATCCCCTGTTTTGTAGACGCTATAACTTTTGCGTAAACCGATAAATAAACGCTTATTGTGATTTTTTTTTTTTTTACCAAAAATATGTAGAAAAATACGTATCGGCCTAAACTGAGGAAAAAACATGTTTTTTTTATATATATTTTTGGGGGATATTTATTATAGCAAAAAGTAAAAAATATTGCATTTTTTTCTAAATTGTCGCTCTATTTTTGTTTATAGCGCAAAAAATAAAAACCGCAGAGGTGATCAAATACCACCAAAAGAAAGCTCTATTTGTGGGAAAAATAGGAAGTCAATTTTGTTTGGGAGCCACTGCGCACGACCACACAATTGTCAGTTAAAGCGACGCAGTGCCGAATCGCAAAAAGTGGCCTGATCTTTGACCAGCAAAATGGTCTGGGACTTAAGAGGTTAATATACATTATTAAAGAAATCAGGCTTCTACAATGTGAAGTGGGCTTTACCTTTTTAAGAGCTCTGCATTGTATCCCTAATGTGGTTGTGTTAACTAGTTTGTGCTGGGGGTCTAATACCATATTGCCTGAAAATGGATTGTTGGTTATACAAGAAAAAGGAGAGTGCAACTATGCTCTATCTCAGTTTATATGTAATCTTATGAAGACTACTACTTTGAGTGACACTGTGTTCCTGGGAATCTGGCTACACTGTATATCCTGTGAACAGAGACCGGTTGACTCAAATTCATGTAATTAGCTATTCTACCTTTAGCGTTAGTTTCAGCTCCAACCGGACTTTGTACTTGCCTGTAAAAGGAGTTCACTAAAGCTGATACAATTTTATCAAAGTGTCTCAAGTGTCCTGTGCACTGCAGCAAGCACAGCATTATTACAGCTATTCCTCAGGCGATTCAAATAAGTACTGTGTAAATTTTTATCAAAGCATGACGGACACTCCAACCTAAAATGTGCTGGAAAATTACAAGAGCTGCACAAAAACTGTTAAAGCTGAACTCCAGGTAGCTATAAAATGCACACATTAATGCAGCTCTGTAATCATCATACATCATTATATGTATTTTTTAATTCGAGGAGCGTAAGTACCTAGATTTAAATCTGGACTCCAGGAATTTAGCAAAATGTACCCTTGTGCCGTGTACACATGATCGGTTTTACCGATGAAAACAGTCCGATGGACTTTTCTCATCGGACAAACCGATTGTGTATGGGCCCCATCGGTCTTTTCTCCATCGGTGAGAAAAAATAGAACATGTTTTAAATTTATCCGATGGGAAAAAAAACGATAGCAAATTCCGATCGTCTGTGTGGAACTCCATCGGACAAAAAACCCACGCATGCTCAGAATCAAGTCCACGCATGCTCAGAAGCATTGAACTTCATTTTTCTCGACTTGTCGGAGTGTTTTACGTCACGGCGCTTGGGACGGTCGGATTTTTGACTGATGGTGTGTAGGCAAGACTGATGGAAGTCAGCTTCATCGGAAATCCGATCGTGTGTACAGGGCTTTACAGTAGGGCCCCTGCAAGGGTTTTCTGCTCGATAAGTCTAGGGGTGCTGGTATCAGGACTAATACTTACCTTACTGCCGTTCCAGCAGGCTCCTTCCATACAGGGGACTGATCCCTCACTGACCCCTCTCTAAGGCACTCTCCGGCCTCCTCCACATACAGTGCAGGGTTGCCAGGTATAGTGCAGGGTTATTAGCCTTGTACTAATTATGTGACTATTCTAAGAGACCCCTCACAGCCCATAGCTTTAGAGAGAAGAGGACAGTGGCAGATCCTGGGGTTAAGCTTTAACCTGGTATCGGCCTCTTACAGTCCCTCTACAGCAGAGCACAGAGAGAGGGCAGTAGAAGCAACACAAGAAGACAATCAGGTGTGCTGCAATGGAAGGAGCATGTTCATAGAAGAAGAGAAGAGACTGGCAGAGAGATGAGTATTGCTGCATCTTCTGCTTTGCCCCCAGTCAAATCACTTGGTAATGAGAAGACTTGTAAGTGAAAATGAAACTGCAGATAAATCAGATCCCTTCCCCTGTTAAACAGGACTGTGCTTGTGTGGCAGAGCTATGTAAATATCAGGTCTCAATGAATACACATACAATACCTTTGGCAAGTAAAACAACTTTCTAGTATTTATTTCATATGTGTATTTATAGCTGTTTGCCAAGAGTTTCACTTTTACATTGCTTATTGTATACAGTAATTATTATATTTGAATATATCAGTTTTGCAGAACAAATATCAAATCTGAAATTAAAGTGGATGTAAACCCACTCTCATCCTTTCTAAACTACTGCCATAGTGCTGATCTATAAGGATATAGATGCCTCCTGCATGTATCCTTACCTTTCTCGTCATGAAAAACGGCCGTGTGTGGGCTTTAACGACGTGAAAAAAAATGTGCATGCTCAGAATCAAGTATGAGACGGGAGCGCTCGTTCTGGTAAAACTAGCGTTCGTAATGGAGATAGCACATTCGTCACGCTGTAACGGACTGAAAAGCATGAGGCTGAAAAGCGCAAATCGTCTCTCAACAAACTTTACTAACATGAAGGGTGGCGCCATTCGAACGGAACTTCCCCTTTATAGTGCCGTCATACGTGTTGTACGTCACCGCGCTTTACTCAAGCATTTTTTTTCAACGATAGTGTGTAGGCAAGGCAGGCTTGAGAAGAATCACGTCGAGAAAAATTACGTTTTATTCAATGACATTAAAAACGGTCGTGTGTACGCGGCATAACTGTATAGCCTAAAGTTGTGCACTCTTACTATGATCCTATGTCACCATGCTGTAGAAGTGTTGTGCTGTGTTCCTTTACCACACCTACGAACAAATAATTTTTATAAACGCTGTTAAATCGTCTGAAACTAATGTCTTCAATCAAAGGAAACACTGATGCTATGCATTATATAAATAAAGTAACAGATTATGGGGTGTTCAAAGGGCAGCAATCTTCATTGATTTCATTATGCACTATGGTAACATAGGTTATCAATTTTTTTTAATAATCAATGATTATTTTGCTGTCAAGTGGAAATCATTAATGTATGTCAAATGTCACTACAAGGTATGAAGAATTGTGCTAAAATACACTGTTTTAAATGCTACCCTGGTCTATCTTTTGAGTTTATGTAATCACAGTCATTATATCTTTATGTGTGTGGGTGTGTATGTAGACAGTGTTCTTTGAGTCGGTTTGTCCCTCTCATCACTGTTGGTATGCTATCTCACTTTAAACATTTTACCCAAATTGGTCAATTTATTCTTTTATATATAATGCACACTACTGTTCCAAGTCAAGCTAGCAAACCCAGACAGAAGTCAAGCTAATAAATACAAAGACAGAAGGCCTTAGTTATAAAACAAATTTATTTAATTTTTTTATATGTCAATTGCCTGAATTTATTTTGGCCTCTATGTCACTGCTGTATTCTATAATGACTTGGAGGCCAGCATGAGGAACCAGTGCAAGCTGTGGAGGATTCAGGAGAACGACACTCTCAAGCCTCGTACACACGACCAGTTTTCCTGGCAAGAAAACTGCTGGGAGAGCTTTTTGCCGTGAAAACCGGGCGTGTGTATGCTCCCTCGCCGGGAAAACTGCCAGGAATCCCGGCGGGGAATATAGAGAACCTGGTCTCTATTTTACAGCCGGGATTCCCGCTATTTTTTTTCCGCCAGATTTACTACACTTGCCAATGGAAAACACTGCGAGACAGTGCAGAGGGAGCATAAGCCCAGTACACACGGGCGGGATTCCCGGCCAAAGCTCTCTCCGCAGTTTTCCCATCAGGATTCCCGGCGGACGTTATACCACCGGGAATCCCGGCCGTGTGTACAGGGCTTAGGATGTGTTGGATTCTCTGCAGATTTCTGCTGAAGATATTGTATTTTAGTAGTGCATATAGCGCAAAAAGTACATTTTCACAGTCTTATTTTACTGAGATGTCTGTGTGGGGAATTTTTTTTTGGTGGTAGGACCACCTAACACCAATCACGTACATGTGCGTCATTTGACTTTCAGTGGTTGTACCGGGATGATGCCAACAGCTACAGGCATCATCCCAATATTGTTTTTTTAAGACAGCCCGCCTTTTATGCTGGATGGGTTTTACAGGCAGCGGGAGGGATCACCCCCCACTGCCTGCCGGTCCCTCTCCGGGCTCTAGCGTCCCGGCAGCAAGACTGGAACGAAAGCTGGCGGTTTTGCCGGCTTACCACAGAGATCATCGAGGACCGGAAGGTATAGGAAACTGGAAGCAACAGGCATCTTTGTCACTTCCAGATGTATAAAGCGCCTTTTTTACATTTAGAAAGCACCCGATTACACCGATCTTGATGTGATCAGATGCTTTTAAGGGCAGAGGAGACATTTGAAGTCTAATAGACCCCAGATCTCTCCATAAAGAGTACCTGTCACTGACTATTGCTGTCACAAGGGATATTTACATTGGGTGTTTACAATGGGTCTTACGTGGCTCCAAAATGTTGAAATCTGCTGTAACGATGTGATCACTAATTTAAGCTTTGGGTCCATTCTGGAGATCCTTGGTGTGCTGGTGACATTTTCTTGCTCTGACTTATGACACGGTTCCAGCCAGTGGTCACTTCAGCACCCACTTATATGCACAGACATTTCTACAGGAATGTGTGCGTTGGGAATAGGGATGAGCTCTGTGTTCGAGTCGAACATACGTTCGACTCGAACATCGGCTGTTCGATCGTTCAACGAAGATCGAACCATTTGGGCCATTCGCGCCAAATTCGAGTGACACGAACGGCCCACAATACACTGAGCCATCGCAGTGCAATCCCGGCGCTGTGATTGGCCAAGCATGCACTGTGACCCCGCATGCTTGGCCAATCACAGCGCCGGCAGCTAGGAGAGCCATAATTGGCCACAGGCAGGTTGCCTGTGGCCAATTATAGCTCAGGAGGTTTAGCACACGCCCCACACTGCCTTGTGTAGTGTGTTCCGGCGCAGGGAAAGAGAAGGATAGGCAGGGACAGTGTCATTGTGCTATTCTTTGTGCTATTCTTTTGTGTAGGGAGAGAGAAGGATAGGCAGGGAGAGTGTCAGTGTCATATTCTTTGCTAAACCTTGTGTGCAGGGAGAGAGAAGGATAGGCAGGGGACAGTGTCAGTGTCATATTCTTTGCTAAACCTTGTGTGCAGGGAGAGAGAAGGATAGGCAGGGAGAGTGTCAGTGTCATATTCTTTGCTAAACCTTGTGTGTAGGGAGAGAGAAGGATAGGCAGGGAGAGTGTCAGTGTCATATTCTTTGATAAACCTTGTGTGCAGGAAGAGAGAAGGATAGGCAGGGGACAGTGTCAGTGTCATTGTTGCTAAGCCTCCTGCACAGTATACACCTGAAGCTAGCCCGTATTGCTGTGTTTTGCTGGTGTGTTACACTAACAGGCATTTGCAGCACTTACAGCGGGCGGAGTGTGCTTCCTGCTAAATATACACCTGAAGCTAGTCTGTATTGCTGTGTTTTCCTGGTGTGTTACACTAACAGGCATTTGCAGCACTTACAGCGGGCGGAGTGTGCTTCCTGCTAAATATACACCTGAAGCTAGTCTGTATTGCTGTGTTTTCCTGGTGTGTTACACTAACAGGCATTTGCAGCACTTACAGCGGGCGGAGTGTGCTTCCTGCTAAATATACACCTGAAGCTAGCCCGTATTGCTGTGTTTTTCTGGTGTGTTACACTAACAGGCATTTGCAGCACTTACAGCGGACGGAGTGTGCCTCCTGCACATTATACACCTGAAGCTAGCCCGTATTGTTGTGTTTTCCTGGTGTGTTACACTAACAAGCATTTGCGGCACTTACAGCGGGCGGAGTGTGCTTCCTGCTAAATATACACCTGAAGCTAGCCCGTATTGCTGTGTTTTCCTGGTGTGTTACACTAACAGGCATTTGCAGCACTTACAGCGGGCGGAGTGTGCTTCCTGCTAAATATACACCTGAAGCTAGCCCATATTGCTGTATTTTCCTGGTGTGTTACACTAACAGGCATTTGCAGCACTTACAGCAGGCGGAGGGTGCTTCCTGCTAAATATACACCCGAAGCTAGCCCGTATTGCTGTGTTTTCCTGGTGTGTTACACTAACAGGCATTTGCAGCACTTACAGCGGGGGGAGTGTGCTTCCTGCTAAATATACACCTGAAGCTAGCCCGTATTGCTGTGTTTTCCTGGTGTGTTACACTAACAGGCATTTGCTGCACTTACAGCGGGCGGAGTGTGCCTCCTGCACATTATACACCTGAAGATAGCCCTTATTGCTGGAGCTTTTTTTCTTTTGTGTTACACTAACAGGCATTTGCAGCACTTACAGCGGGCGGAGTGTGCTTCCTGCAAAATAAACACGTGAAGCTAGCCCTTATTGCTGTTTTTTTCCTGTTGTGTAACACAGGCAGTCATCTGCAGCACTTACAGCGGGCGTAGTGTGCTTCCTGCAAAATATACACCTGAAGCTACCCCTTATTGCTGGTTTTCCCATCTCCCTGCAGGCCATTAGAATGTCTGGAAGACAAACAAGGTGAGGCAGACAGTCAGGAGCCAATAAAAGAGGGCAAGCAGGCTCTGTGTTTAGAGACAACAGTGCTGGTCGTGGACGCGGTGCATCGTCATCAGCACGTGGCCATGGGACACGCTTGTCCTTATTTTCGGCAGCTGGACGTGTTGAGCCGCATCATGCCGAAGACTTGGTAGAGTGGATGACCAAGCCCTCCTCATCCTCCTCATCCTCTCTCACCCAGGCTCAGGGTACTGGCAAAACAGCTGCCAAAGCGTCCTCTTTCCTGGTATCAATGTCATCATCAGTCACTCCTTCCCTAGACCCACCATGTCCTCCTGAGGAGTCCCCCGAACTGTTTGAGCACAGTGTTGGGTACATGCTCCAGGAGGATGCCCAGCGTTTCGAAGGGTCTGATGATGAAACCCAGCTACAGGAAGGCAGTAGCGTGAGAGCAGAGAGAGGGGATGCTCAAGAAGGACACCAATCTGGCAGTCATGTTCCAGCAGCTGCAGCATACTGCCAGATTGGCTCCAGCGATGAGGAGGGAGGGGATGATGAGGTCACTGACTCCACGTGGGTGCCTAATAGGAGAGAGGAGGAGGAGGAGGAGGATGAGGAGGAGGCACATCTCCAACGAGGCAGGATTCCCTTGGGGGGGCCAGCGTAAGGGCAGCACACCGACTGAATCACACCGCAGAGCTCCGCCTGTGCAGGGCGCTGCCTCTGCCCGTTATTCAAAAAGTTCTTTGGTGTGGGCCTATTTTGAGTCGAGTGCATCAGATCGCACAGCTGCTGTTTGCAACATATGTCTCAAGCGTATATCGCGTGGCCAAAACATCAGCCGCTTGGGCACCACATGCTTGACCAGACATATGTTGACCTGCCATGCAGCTCGTTGGCAAGCCTACCTTAAAGACCCACACCAAAGAACAAAGCGGACCTCTCCTTGCACCGCATCAGCTGGGATCTCCAACCCCACTATACCTTCAGTCCTCTCTGAAACCTGCACTGAGAGGAATGAAGGTGTAGAATTAGGTGTGTCACAGCCAAGTACTTGCGGGCACTCTGCTAGCAGTACACCGATGTCCGATTCTAGCAGGCAAATTTCCCTGCCCCAGCTGCAGGACCGTCAAAAGAAGTTCACTCCCAGCCATCCACATGCCCAGCGGTTGAATGCTAGCTTGGCTAAATTGCTAGCGCTTCAACTGCTGCCTTTTCAGTTGGTAGGCCCCCTTCCGTGAGTTTGTGCAATGTGCGGTTCCTCAGTGGCAGGTTCCCAAACGCCACTTTTTCTCACGGAAGGCGATTCCGGCTCTACCGGCATGTGGAAGGCAATGTCTTGGCCTCGCTGGACAGGGCGGTCAGCGGTAAGGTGCATATTACCGCTGACTCATGGTCCAGCAGGCATGGACAGGGACGTTACCTTTCTTTCACGGCCCATTGGGTCACTCTTTTGGCAGCTGGGAAGGATGCAGGACAAGGTGCAGTAGTGTTGGAGGTTGTTCTGCCGCCACACCTCCAAAATGCTACTACTGGTTGTGACACACCTCTCTCCTCCACCCCTCCTCTTCTTCTTCCTTCATGGCCTCTTCCTGTGCTTTGTTCTCGGAACCAGCGGTGCTCTGTAGGCGTTCAAGGGGCTACGCAAGTACGCAGGCAAAAATATGCCATGCCGTGCTTGCGCTGGTGTGTTTCGGGGACAGGAGCCACACTGGGGCAGAGGTTCTGTCTGCTCTGCAGGGGCAGGCCGAGAGGTGGTTGACGCCACGCCAGCTTAAGCCAGGAATGGTGGTTTGCGACAATGGCACCAACCTCCTCTCCGCCCTCCGACAGGGACAACTGACCCATGTGCCCTGTGTGGCTCACGTCCTTAACCTGGTGATGCAGCGGTTCTTGTGAAGGTACACGGGCTTACAGGATGTCCTGAGGCAGGCCAGGAAAGTCTGTGTGCATTTCCGCAGATCTTATAATGCCAGTGCTCGCCTGGCTGAGCTGCAAAAGGAGTTGAACCTGCCCAAGAACCGCCTTATATGTGACATGCCCACCAGGTGGAACTCAACGTTGGCCATGCTGCAGCGGCTGCACACGCAGCAGAGGGCCATCAATGAGTACCTGTGCGACTACGGCACCAGGACAGGGTCAGGGGAGCTCGGGTTTTTTTCACCACGCCAGTGGGGCATGATCAGGGATGCATGCACTGTCCTGGCACCATTTGAGGAGGCCACGAGGATGGTGAGCAGTGACAGTGCATGCATCAGTGACACTGTACCTCTTGTCCACCTGTTGGAACATACGCTGCGTGGAATAATGGACAGGGCACTTGAGGCAGAACAGAGGCAGGAAGAGGAGGACTTCCTTGCCTCTCAAGGCCCCCTCTACCCAGACAGTGTTCCTTCTGTCCCACCCATCGCACAGGAAGAGGAGGAGGAGGAGGAGGAGAAGGAGGAGGAGGAGGAGGATTGTGTCAGCATGGAGGTGGAGCCTGGCACTCAGCATCATCAGCAGCAGTCTTTTAGGGATGATTTACAGTCCCAAGAAACCCGTGGACTAGTACGTGGCTGGGAGGAGGTGGCTGCGGATCATGTCGTCCTTAGTGACCCAGAGGACTCCGGACCGAATGCCTCGGCTAACCTACGCTGCATGGCCTCCCTGATCCTGCAAAGTCTGCGGAAGGATCCTCGTATTCTTCGGATCAAGGAGAGGGACCATTACTGGCTGGCCACTCTCCTTGATCCATGGTACAAGGGTAAGGTTGCGGACCTTATCTTACCATCGCAGAGGGAGCAGAGGATGAGACAACTCCGGGAGGCCTTGCAGAAAGGTCTGTGCAACACGTTCCCAGAGACTGGGAGGTTACAAACTCCTGGTCCTGGACAACGAGTTGCTGAGGCTTCGGTCAGTCAAAGAAGGAGCGGTGGGGAAGGTGGCCGTCTGACCGATGCGTTCAGACAATTCTTTAGTCCGCAGCCCCAAGGTATGTTCGGTTCCAGCAACCATCGCCAGCCTCTGATATACATGGTGCAGGAATACCTAGGGGCAAGGTCAGACTTGGACACCTTCCCCACCGAAAATCCTCTGGCTTACTGGGTCTTGAGGATGGATCACTGGCCAGAGCTTGCACAGTATGCAATTGAGCTACTGGCCTGTCCTGCATCCAGCGTTCTTTCAGAACACACATTCAGTGCTGCTGGAGGATTTGTCACGGATCACGAGTAAGCACTAGTTACAGTGTGAAACATGTCAGCTGTTACCCCGGTTATGCCGTGATTTTTTGGTGTATTTTATCCGATCCTTTACAATAAAGGCGACCGTTAAGGTTTTTTGGAGTGCGGCTGTCCATATCTTTATTTTCTTTTTCATATGCTACGTGCATTGCTGGCACCCACGGTGTTCCTGAGACCATAGATTGTTGGAGCATACTCACCTGGAGCGGTAAAAACTCCCTTTCAAGTTATTAACCTTCTAATAAAAAACAAAAGTCACAATACAGAAGGAAAAAAGACAGAGATCCCCTGATTAAGTCACATGATCTTATGACGCAACACATTAAAAAGAGCCAGTGACATCAAACAGGAAGTGTACAGTCGGCCATTTTGTTGGCTGTTTGCATCTGCATATGCCTATATATTGTGTGCACCAACAGAGTGTACCTATAAAGTTGAGTGTATATATTTATATTTTTAAGGAAATAGTGTTTTTTATTCAGAGAACACTAAATTACCCTCTTTATTTTGAGAAATTTACCAACATTTACCTTATGATTGCGGAGGATGGATATGGATTGAGGAGCAGCAGAAGTCGGTGAAAGGCATTACATCTCTGGCATAGGAGACCCCACTTGAAAGGGCAAGCACATGAGACCCACTTGTGAGGTCTTAACGTGATTGTAAAGCCCTAAGGTTTTTCACTTTAATGCATTCTATGCATTAAGTGAAAAACCTTCCTCCCCCAGACTCCCCCTTTTATCTACCTGTGCCAGATCCAATCCAACAATGAGCCTTAGCCTAGCGGCTCCAGCCACTGTCTCTCTCATCATTGGACAGACTGATAGCAGCAGGAGCTCCTGGTGCTGTCAATCAAATCCAGTCACATGGAAGCAGGGGGCAGGGCTGAGTCCTGCTGTCTGTGTCAATGGACGCAGCAGTGTGCACGGGTGCCCCCATGGAAAGCTGCTTTCCGTGGGGGCACATAACGAAGGGGAGTAGCCAGGAGCACCAGCGGGGGACCCTAGAAGATGAGGATTGGGGCTGCTTTGTGCAAAACCTAATAAAAAAATATAAATAAATTAACGTTTACAACCCCTTTAAGACAAGGTGAGAGCATATAAATGTCAGTGAAGGGATATCTGCACATGGTGAAAATATAATGCAGATGATTTTAAATGCACTGTAAAGAAACAACGGAATCTATTAGGACGCACATTCAAACACACTTTTTTATGGACACTTAGGACTTTTATGTTTATGTTTCAGAAAATATAAACTGTTCATCAGCACAAAAATGCCTTTTTAAAAAAAAAATTGTGTGTAGCACACCCACCCCTCTCTTTACCTGCCTTGTTCCGCTCCTCGCAGGAATAGAGGGGCACACCGCGCCACAAGCCCGTACCCTCCTTTGTGAAGAGGTTGAGCGGTGTTGTTGATGGGTCCTCCACAGTCAGACAGCCAGAGAATGTTTCTCATCTCTATATTAAATAAAGACAAGTCCTTGTTTCCCCACAGTAACTTGAATGTCCACACCAGCTGCAACTCCAACGTAGAGTTTATTCTCTTGTAAAACACAGTCTCTGACAGAAAAGGTTGGAGGGGGGACAGGACAGCTTAAGGTGTGGAAGAGGTCCAGGCACAAACCTAACCCAATTCACTGCTCCGATTCTCAAGCAGACTCAGCCCATTCGGATAATCTCCCTAGCTTGGGACTAGCAGCCGATATGGTATCCAAACTTTACCCAAAGTCTCTGCCACAGACCCGGTGAACTTGGTCTCTGCCACAGACCTGGTGAACTTGGTCTCTGCCACAGACCTGGTGAACTTGGCCTCTATTAAGGAGAAGACATCCCTCCAGAGAGTTACCGGGACCCTTCCTTCACCGTGACTTCTGCACCAGTCCCTCGGAACGGTTCCTCCCCCAGCCTCCTCATCTAGGATACGGGTCCCCTCACAAGGCGGCACCCTGAGACTCCTCGATCCTTGGTGGGCTCCAGCCGAAGATGGACTAAAGGTGCCTGGGACTGATCCACCGACCTCCGCCCCTGGGCCAAAGATGCCCAGGACAGACAGGAACACACACCCTGGGGTAGGACCCCCGACAACGAACCCTGAACAGGCAGCGTCTGCCCCTTTTATATCCTCTCCCAGCATGCACAGCAGGCCTACCACACCCACCGTACGGCTGCTGAGAGGGGACACACAAGGGACAGCACTGGATTAGCGGTTCGACCCTGGCCTACTATGGAAGCGCCACCTGCAGGCCACAGGGAACTATACACCAATGCTCTCCCTGCAGACAAAAAATGGTTGCAAGAACTCTAACAATTAGGGTGTTTGGGTATAACTACCACCCAACACTTCCCCTAAATTTAGCACCCTGCTACATGTGTGAAAAAGCGACTGTGGCAGCGATAGGCTTTAACTGCTGTGTCTTATTGGAGAATTGAGCTGTCTGTGGAAGACCCCTTTTCTGCAGTTGATCATATTGGCCAGACTGACAGACATATTGGACTGAGTTCTAAAGGAGGTATTTCCATGCTTAAAGTGGTTGTAAAGGCTCAAGGTGTTTTACCTTCATGGATGAAGGTAAAATACCTCCTCTGTGCAGCAGCCGCCCCTAAAACTTACCTGAGCCTGATCTTCCTCCAGCAATGTGCAAGAGAGCCTCAGCACTCTGGGGACTCTCCCTCTTCATTGGCTGTCAATCACAGCCAGTGATCCAATGAGGAGAGGGGGGGGCAGGGTGGGACAGAGCCATGGCTCATGAACAAGCCTGTTTGGGTGCCCCCATCGCAAGCTGCTTACTCTGGGGGGCACTCATCTGCAGGGAGGAGCCAAGACTACCGGCAAGGGACACAAGAAGAGGAAGATTGGGGCTGCTCTGTGCAAAACCACTGCTCAGAGCAGGTAAATATAACATGTTTGTTATAAAAAAAAAAAAAAAAAAAGGAAAGTCTTAATATCACTTTAGGTGTTGCTTCAACCACAAGGGTGAACAGAACAAGGTCTGGTAGGACTTGATTCTGCCTTTAATGTACATTTGTAGTAAAGGATCACATGTAAAGCCGGTTTGACACTGTTGTACTCTAGTTTGGCTGCAGCGTGGGTGTGTCAGCAGTTTTCGTGCGTTTTACCCGCGGTTATAGCAACGGTCCCATACTTTTTCTATTAGGTCATGTATTTTTGGCACTTTTTCTGAAATACCGGCATGCTTTCGGTGAGCTTTCGGAAAACACAACTTATTATAAAGTCTATGGGACCATGACTAAAACATGCAAAAAATGCAGATAAACCTGTTGTAAGTTGTTCTACCAGTCATTTTCATAAATATCTCTTCAGCATGACTGCAAGCCCAGAAGCTGATTGTGTTAATTCCTGGCCTTGATAGCATGTGTTTGCAGCATCACAATTAATAAACCACTACCAGTTTTAAAACATTGTTGCAGTCTGCTGCAATGTCAGTTTACAGCTAGAGTTACTTTTGGACTTTGCTACTGAGAGATGTAAGAACTTGTTGGCAGTCATCTTATTAGCAGCACATTGATTTCAGGGTGTTTTAGGTAGAATTTTGGTGATTTGACACTTTCACGAGTATCGGGTGCCCCTGTTCCACACCTCAACCAATAGTTTCTTTGATTGACCCTTACAGTATGTCAGTGTAAAGTCCTCTGTAGTGATATACTGTAGGTGCCAGAAGAAGGAATCACAGCATGCGGCAGGCTGTATAGATATCTGACACTTCTGTGAGTACCAAATGCTGAAGAGAGAAGACTGCAGGGTTGGAACGGAGTGGCTTCAGTTGTCGCTTTGCACCAGAAAACTACCTACGCTGATGCCCAAAATAGTATAAAAAAAATTGTGCTCAGCAACAACCAACATTATTTTATAAAAGACGGCAAATGCTGAGAAAGTGCATGTTATTTTTTTTGAGTATCAGATGGAATCAGTGCAACCAGTCAGTAAGCATTTGACTCTTGGGTCCAGCCACAGGTGCCTAGAGATGTAGCACTGCCTTTGGAACCCATATACAGTATCTCACAAAAGTGAGTACACCCATCACATTTTTGTAAATATTTTATTCTATCTTTTCATGTGACAACACTGAAGAAATTACACTTTGCTACAATTTAAAGTAGTGAGTGTACAGCTTGTATAAGAGTGTAAATTTGCTGTCCCCTCAAAATAACTCAACACACAGCCATTAATGTCTAAACCGCTGGCAACAAAAGTGAGTACACCCCTAAGTGAAAATGTCCAAATTGGGCCCAAAGTATCAATATTTTGCGTGGCCACCATTATTTTTTACCAGCACTGCCTTAACCCTCTTGGTAATGGAGTTAACCAGAGCTTCACTGGTTACCATTGGAGTCCTCTTCCACTCCTCCATGACGACATCACTGAGCTGATGGATGTTAGAGACCTTGTGCTCCTCCACCTTCCGTTTGAGGATGCCCCACAGATGCTCAATAAGGTTTAGGTCTGGAGACATGCCTGGCCAGTCCATCACCTTTACCCTCAGCTTCATTAGCAAGGCAGTGGTCATCTTGGAGGTGTGTTTAGGGTCGTTATCATGTTGGAATACTGCCCTGCCGCCCAGTCTCTGAACGGAGGGAATCATGCTCTGCTTCAGTATGCCACAGTACATGTTGGCATTTATGGTTCCCTCAATGAACTGTATCTCCCCAGTGCTGGCAGTACTCATGCAGCCCCAGACCATGACACTCCCACCACCATGCCTGACTGTAGGCAAGACACACTTGTCTTTGTACTCCTCACCTGGTTGCCGCTACACACACTTGACACCATCTGAACCAAATAAGTTTATCTTGGTCTCATCAGACCACAGGACATGGTTCCAGTAATCCATGTCCTAAGTCTGCTTGTCTTCAGCAAACTGTTTGTGGGCTTTCTTGTGCATCATCTTTAGAAGAGGCTTCCTTCTGGGATGACAGCCATGCAGACCAATTTGATGCAGTGTGTGGCGTATAGTCTGAGCATTGACAGGCTGACCCCCCACCCCTTCAACCTCTGCAGCAATGCTGGCAGAACTAATGTGTCTATTTTCCAAAGACAACCTCTGAATATGACGCTGAGCACGTGTACTCACCTTCTTTGGTCGATCATGGTGAGGCCTGCTCTGACTGGAACCTGTCCTGTTAAACCGCTGTATGTTCTTGGCCACCGTGCTGCAGCTCAGTTCCAGGGTCTTGGCAATCTTCTTATAGCCTAGGCAATCTTTATGTAGAGCAACAATTATTTTTTTCAGATCCTCAGAGAG
This sequence comes from Rana muscosa, assembly GCA_029206835.1. Taxonomy (NCBI): domain Eukaryota; kingdom Metazoa; phylum Chordata; class Amphibia; order Anura; family Ranidae; genus Rana; species Rana muscosa. The sequence continues at coordinate 853,928,143 of CM055121.1, read as the reverse complement.
TTCTTTGCCATGGGGTGCCAGGTTGAACTTCTAGTGACCAATATGAGAGTGTGAGAGCGATAACACCAAATTTAACACACCTGTTCCCCATTCACATCTGAGTCACATGACACCGGGGAGATAAAATGGCTAATTGGGCCCAATTTGGAAATTTTCGCTTAGGAGTGTACTCACTTTTGTTGCCAGCGGTTTAGACATTAATGGCTGTGTTGAGTTATTTTGAGGGGACAGCAAATTGACACTGTTATACAAGCTGTACAATCACTACTTTACATTGTAGCAAAGTGTCATTTCTTCAGTGGTGTCACATGAAAAGGTATAATAAAATATTTACAAAAATGTGAGGGGTGTACTCACTTTTGTGAGATACTGTATATGTAATCATCAAGCATTTTGTGCTAAGTTGGGATGAGTGAATATGTCCATGTTCAATTTGTGGCCAGGCATCAACCATTTATCCATTTTCCCTGAACAACTTTGAAGTCTATTGGAGGAGAATTTTGATACATGATGTTGATTTTGTGAGGCTAATAAACAAACGTATAAAAAAAAGGAATAGGTAGCTTGACATTTGGGAGGCATACAAATGACAAAAAAAAAAAAACAGTGGGAGAGACCTTTATTTGGCTTTGTGGGCTTCACTGAAGATAAATTAATCCTCTAAATTACAGGCTTGGTGGATATGTTAAATGTTTACCTAGTGTTATGCAATAGTGCAATGTTCACAGACAGCCTCAAAGAGGAGTAGGGACAAGAGTGCAAGACTTGTAGAAGGGTTTGTCAGCAAGTCTGACAAATATCTGCCCAATGTGAATTATTTGGTCCCTTTGGGAAAAATGCCTCCAAATACTTCCAACCTCCCTACCATCGCTATATCCTACAGGACCTGCTGGTCTTCTTCTACCTCCACATGTGGCACCTCTGCCTTTCATTTTAAACCTACCTCTGTGGTATTTTTTGGAAGGTAAATTGAATGTTTAGCTTTTGCTGAACATATGACAGTAGATATAACAGAACCCCATGACTAAGCTCTGATGGGCGGAGCGAAACATGTTGGGGGTGTGGCCTGGTCGGAGTTTGCCACTCATACATTAATCTCAGGGATGGTTTGGATGTGCGGCCATAGGGAGACCTTTTTTTATCTCTACTTATGACTGTAGTAGGGTAAATTTTTGCTGCTATTGAACACACTAGTTACGGCACAGCAATGCCGTGGCATGCTGTGTACAAAGGGCAGCTCCAACAAGTGTCCAGAAACAAATGAATGCTACTAAACACACAAAACTTAAAAAAAAAAAAAAACTTGCAAGACAAAATAGAAAAAAGGGCAGTTTTGTTTTACTCTACTGGAAAATAAACTAGAGAATGTTAAATGAAAAAAAGACAGTAATAAAGCTCAAAAAACTTCAAAGGAACATCACAGAGGCTAGCAAGCAAGCATGTTTACTGCTGATAAGGAAGAAAAAAGTCCCAAGAAGAACAGTTGTGCCGCGTACACACGGTCGGACTTTTCAACGGGAAAACCTCAGTCGGAAAAATAGAGAACCTGCTCTCTATCTAAGTCCGTCGGAAATTCCGACAGAAAAAAGTCTGTTGGGGTATACACACGGTCGGAATATCCAGACTTTTCTGTCGGAAATTCCGACCGTGTGTACGCGGTATAAGTCTATGGAACTGTGAACACAGGATGATACACAATGCATAACTATTAAAGGGCCCTTAATAAAAAGATTACAATATTTTAAGGTTGTCTGAATGCAACTTTAAAGTAATATTAAAGATCCAATTGTTTTTTTACATAACAAATATGTCATACTTACCTGCTCTGTGCAATGTTTTTGTATAGAGCAGCCCAATCCTCCTCTTCTCAGGTTTCCCGCTAGCACTCCTGGCTCTTGCCTCCTTTGAGTACCTGCACAGAAAACCTCTTGCTGAGGGGGGTACTCATGGGGGCTCACTCCTGAGCCCCTGAGCCCCGCTGGATGTGTCCATAGACACAGAGCAGAGCTTTGCATCGCCCCCTCGTTATAGGATCTGATTGACAGCAGCATGAGCCAATGGCTCCCTTTGCTATTAATCTGTCCTCTGAGGAGTGAGAGAGTGGCTGCTCTTGCGCATAGCTCTGAATCAAAATCGGGCTCAGATAAGTATAAAGGGAGGCAGGGGGATCTTAGATGAAGAAGTTATTTTTTTTACCTTAATGCAGAGAATGCAAAACCTTGAGGCTTTAAAACCACTTTAATCTCTCACCACTTATAAATATCCCTCCTTATACTTGGAGTATGTTCTACGCATTTTATCCACTTTTGTTAATGACCAAAATAAGTCAATTAATAATTCTTATAAGACCTTCTGATTCAGATTTGTAAGTTACATTAAAATGCATTTTTATTAAGTTAAATCTAAAAAAAATAGAAATTTAGCAAAAAGTAATTTAGGTGTCAGACGCATCTACCAGCGGTTCTGCTAACAATGTTTTAGTTATGTGAATCTTTTTTTTTTTTTTTTTTTGTGGTTTAGTGAAAGTGTGCATAATATGTGCTCACTCTTGCCTATAAAGGAAGTAAACAAAAACTTGGTGAGGGTATTTAAAGAACTGTCATTTTTTCATTTCATTTGTTTTTTGTTTTTTTCATAAAAACAACTTTCTCCAGTAGCTAGACTTTTAGATATATTATACGTTATGCTAGCGCTCTACCACCAAGTACATGAAGTTGTCAAGTTGTCATGAAGCTCTGCAGAATTGGTTGCTATTTTATTAATTAAGAACATTTAAAAAAAAAAAAAATGTTTACTACCATGGAAGAGATTCAGGCTGCTAATGAGAATCTTTTTTTTACATCATCTCCTTTTTATTTAGAAAATTATTCTCATGATACAAACACTTATTACATTTTATCCATTAAAACATTACATTTTTTGTGTTAGTCATCGTGTACATATTGTTTTATCCTGTTAATATTTTCTCTTTTCCCCTTTTCCTCCCCCTTCCCACATCCCCCCCTTCCCCCGAACTACATCCATCACCTTTATTCCCTTGTATCTAGTCACCACAATTCACTCCCTCCACCATTACCACTGCTCACCCCTATCTATATATACAGATTTTGCTCCTTCACCACGTTCTTTCCCTCTCTTCTCCACCCTTCCCCCCTACGACCCCTAAATTCTTACATCTGGAGTCTTTCCACTACTAATTGAGGTGGCGCGAGGTCGGCGTCCCCCAGCCATGATTTCCATATGGTGTCAAATTTACTCACTTCTCCCCTTCGGCTGTACGTCAGTCACTCTCTTAAAAGCACAGAATTCACACATGAAATCCACTGCTTCCCCGTAGGTACCGCTGGTGACATCCAGTATTTTGCAATGAGTTTCCTAGCTCTTGGGAATATTTCTGTGTCAATGGCTCCAAGCAAGTACACTAACGGGGTTTAGGGGAACAGGTACCTGAGCTAGTTTCGTAATACACTGGGAGACTTCCTCCCAGTACCTATAGAGTTTTGGGCATTTCCATATTAAATGTATAAAGTCCCCCCTATGTACTTTACATATTGGACACAGGGGGGAGTCTCTTCCTCCCCACCTATATAACTGCTCTAATGTTCTATATGCCCTGTGCAAGTGAATAGTTGTGATAATCTATGGGATGCAGATACCGATACCACAGGTTAGAGTTAAGTGCCATTTCCCACTGGTTCCCGTCTATGGCCCCTATGTCTTCCAACCATTTACTTCTGCTTCTCAGAGAGGTATGGTCCTGGACCGAGGACAGCAATTCCATATACATTTTTGATATTAATCCCTTCCGGGTGTCTGCCCCAAGAACTTCCCTCAACATAGGTGATGTTGACACTATCATAGGGTGTGCTATTTGTTGTGCCTGCAGGGCATGACGAAGCTGAAGATATTGATAGAAGCCCTTGGGACTTAACTGGAATTCCTGACATAGCTGTTCATATGTCTTCAACTCCTTCCCTTCATATAATTGTGAAAAAAACAGATCCCCCTATCTTTCCAGGGGGTAAAGCCCTGCAGTTCCTGTACCTCTGGGTATCTCTGGCTATGCCATATCGGGGTGAAGGGCAGCAAACCCTTTATCTTTAAGGCTTTCCGAATCTCCCCCCATACTCTTTTAAGAAGGACGCATATGGGTGCTGAGTCTGGTATACTCGGTAGGTCCATTTCCATATGGGAGGCCGCTTCTAATGTTGGGGCAGATGTGGTCACCATTTTACATATCGGGTCCTCCCTCCCTTCCCGCCCCCATCCTGCCATCTGCTGAAACTGTGAAGCCAAAAAGTACATTTTGGGATGGGGTATTGCCAATCCTTTCCATACTGCAGGGTAGCTAGACTAATCCTAGCTGTCTTTTTTTTCCAAATTAATTCCCTCATTAGTGTATCAATCTGTTTAAACCACTTATTGGAGATCCACATGGGGGAATTATGGAATACATACAGTAACTGCGGGGCCCACACCATTTTTATTAAGTTTGCCCGTCCTACTACTGACAGTGGAAGCTTACACCAGCTGTTGCATTTCGCTTTCTGTCTAACCAACAGTGGGCCCAAATTTAGCTGGATATATTCGGCCAGTTCTGGGGATACTACTACTCCCAGGTATTTGATACGTTTTGCTATAACTATTTGTTCTGCCCCCTCTGGTAACTGTTCCGTCCACTGATCAATGGGCATTAAAATTGATTTTGACCAATTAATGGTAAAACCTGAGAAACCTCCAAAGTCCTCAATTATCCCCATCACTGCTCGCAACGAGGCGGCCAAGTCACCTAGATATATAAGTGCGTCATCCGCGTATAGAGATATTTTTTCTTCCCTCTGGCCCCTGTGGAACCCCACCACTTCCGAGGCATTACGAATCAGAATAGCCAAAGGCTCTACTGCCACGGTGAACAGCAGTGGGGACAGTGGGCACCCCTGCCGGGTGCCTCTATATAGCGCAAATGGGGCGGAGACATTGTTATTGACACGGAGTCTGGCTCTGGGTTTAGAATAAAGCACCTTTACCCACTTTATAAACCTATCCCCCAATCCGAACCTTTCCAGGATCTCCAGGAGGTAGGGCCACTCCACACTGTCAAAAGCCTTCGCGGCATCCAGTGACAGAATGGCCCTACCCCCCGGATTATCCACCGGCACCTGTAGATTCATATATAATCGCCTAATATTGTCTGCGGTGGAGCGTGTGGGTAAAAAGCCAGACTGGTCATAATGGACCAGCCTGTCGATTACCTGGGATAGCCTTTTAGCCAAGATGCTGGCCAGAAGCTTAACATCCGCATTCAATAGGGAGATTGGACGATAGGAGTCCAACCGTAGCTTATCCTTCCCCGGTTTCGGAAGTACTATTATTATTGCCTCCTGCATACTATCTGGTAGGCTACCTACTTCCACTGCCTCCCCTAATGCCTGCAACAGGGGTGGTAGAAGGTCCTCCCTATACTGGGAGTACACCTCTGGCGGTAACCCATCCGGGCCTGGGGATTTGTGGTGTGATGCCCCCTCCAATGCCTCCGTCAGTTCTTTCAATGTTATTGGGGAGTTTATCATTTCCCTATCGACTTCAGAGAGCTGTGGGAATGGACATGCTTGCAAAAACAGAGCCAGGTCAGATGGAGTGTAGCTAGTTTTAGAGGAGTATAAATCCTTATAGAACCGCTGGAATTTATCTAAAATATCGGAGCTAAGGGTATATTTCTCCCCAGATTCTGCCTTTACAGCAGAGATATTAGTGGATTCCCGCTGTTCTCTAGCTATGAGGGCAAGGAGACAGTCAGTATTTTCCCCCTGCTCAAAGTAACTCTGCTGCTGAAAATATCTCCTTTTCTCAGCTGCGGTCAGTAAGACCAAATTATACATGGATTGCGCCTCCATCCAGGAGTCATGGTTAGACTGCAAAGGGGTCAGCTATCAAGGCCTGTTCTCTCACTTTCATTTCTTCCCTTACCCTACTTTCCCATTCCCTAGACCGAGTTTTAATTCCCGTTATCTCTCTAATAAGGCTTCCCCTTAAAAATGCCTTAAAGGAGTAGTAAAGTTACATGTTTTTTCACCTTAATGCATCCTATGCATTAAGGTGAAAAAACATTCGACAATACCGCCCCCCCCCCCGAGCCCCCGTTTTTCTTACCTGGCCCCTCGAAAGTCCCATGCTCGTCCCCGTCATCCTCTTCGTTTTTCAGCCAGGCCGACGATTGGCTACACTGGATGGATTGAAAGCAGCGCAGCCATTGGCTGGCGCTGCTGTCAATCACATCCAATGACGCGGGGGTGGGGCCGAGTGATACAGTCGGCGGCTATGGCCGCCGCTGTATCACGGGAGCGCGCCCGCAATCACTCCACACCATGCGAGCTCACTCGCATTAAGGTGTGGAGTCCCTGCGGGGAGGAGCTGAAACAGCCGCCGAGGGACCCCAGAAGACCAGGATCGGGGCCACTGTGTGCAAAACGAGCTGCACAGTGGAGGTAAGTATAACATGTTTGTTATTTTTAAGCAAAAAAAAGGGAAGCTTTAGTGCTCCTTTAAGTGTGTCCCATACTACCGCTGCGCTAGCTGATCTCCTGTTAAAGTGCAAAAATTCCCGCATTGCCCTCTTCATTTTATCCTGAGACGGGAACAGAGTTAACCAAAAAGGGTTCACTTTCCACAGCGGGCGGCCCGATGTAATCGTGGCATCTAGTCGTACCCAAAATGGAGAGTGATCTAATAACATACGCGGCTCATAAGCCAACTCCCTTACCCGCTGCATAAGTACCCTAAGAAAAAGAAAGAGAAAAAAAACCCCTCAACATCTATTTAGTCTCTTGTCTCTTGCCCTGTCGTTTTCTGTGAAGTTTTCCTATTATCTTCCAGCCACCTCTCAACACTCATCGGGGAATCAAAAAAATGTATGCCATTCAACGCTGATACCCGCAAGCGGGCAGGGTATAGGAGTGCGTAGTCCATCTTGTTTTCCTGGAGAGTACGTTTAATCGGTATGAAGGGCGCTCGCCTCCTTTGGAGTTCTGGCGAGAAGTCCTGATAAAATGAATTTTTTATCCCCTTATATAGGATTTCCCCCATTTCTCTGGCCTTCCTAAGTAGGGTCTCTTTGTCCCTATAGTTAAACATTTTTAGAATTAGTGGTCTTGGGCGCTCGCTTCCCTGGCGGGGTTTAAAGGGGGCTCGATGGGCACGTTCGATGCCAAAAAAAGATGAAAAAGAGGTTATCCCAAATGTCTCCTGAAACCACCCCTCCAGGAATGATATAGGGTCAGCTCCCTCGCTTCGTTCGGGCATGCCTATTATTCTGATGTTGCTTCTCTGATTCCTATTTTCTAATTCATAGATTTTGGTGGCCTGATTATCCATTTGTTTTTTCATCCCCGCAATGTCTTGACTAAGCGGGAGTAGCACATCTTCAACTGCGCTTAGCCTTTCCTCTAAAGCAGTAGTTCTATCAACTGTTTCTTTCAGCTTGCCCCCCATTGTGATCAGCTCCTCTTTTATTCCTTTCAACTGAGTGTCCAGGCCGATTATTGATTCCTTACATGCATTGATTGCGTGCAGAAGATCTCTCAATGTGGGCTCTACCTCTCTTTCTCCAGTGCCCTCCTCCATATTCGCCTCTACTGTATTGATGTTGCTTATTACCGCTGTTACTGCAGTTGTCACATTCGATTTCCCTGTCCCTTGCCCTTTGTTACTGGCTGTTTTTGTACTTGATATTACTGCCTGGTTCACTGGTACCGGTGCCTGGCCGCTACCTTGACTTTTCCTGGCTGCTGAGGTTCCTGCTTGAGCTGACTGTTGGGATTTTGCTGGTGAGAGGGTGTTTCGAGCAAATCGCTCCAGTTTTGCTGCTGCCGCTACCGCTGCAGCTGCTGCTGCCACTGCCGCCTTTGCTTGACCTGCTTGGCTCTTTGCAGAGCGTGTGACCTGAGCTCCTTCCTGCAGTGTCTGATGCTGGTTTTTCTGCTCCTCTACTCCCCGTTTTCCGGACATAATAGAATATCGCACTACCGCAGTTTTCTAGTTGTAGAGGAGGGTATTATCCCTTAAGCTTGTTAAGCCCACACTGCTAGGAGGCCACTTCTGAGACTGGACTCAAACAGTATCATTTATTTATGACCCTCCCCAAAGAAGAAGAAAGGAGAGAAGCAGAACTCACTGCTAAGGGTTGATAGCTGCGAGTTATCACTCATGAAAAAGCCACATTAAATTGCGAGAAGTCTGTAAGGTATTGCCCTCTCCTTTCCTCCTTTTCTCCTATACTTTTCTGTTTTACCGTCCCCCGGCAGAACCAGCTATATAGAGTTAGCCCAGTGAAAAAAGATAGTTCCAGTATATCAATGAAAAATATATGCAACAGATTTCAGCCATGACAGTGGTGCCCACGCGTGTGCAGTCTGTTACAAACTTTACAAGCTGTAAAGAGATTCAGGCTGCTACTGAGAATCTTGACTGAGCCATAATTGAACCAGCTTAAAAATATTCAAAAGTGAAAAAACACTATACACCGCTCCAGGTTGGTCCATTGCTGACTCAAACCCCAAATCTTTCAGGTTCTGATCTGGCTCATACTGCAAAACTTCAATAGCAAAATGTGGATGACTTCACAATGATGTTCAGTAAAATCCACAAACAGTATTTGAAAACGTTTAAAGTTAAAAAAGCACGCAGTATACAAGGGGATCAAACGTTGACACGTTTCACACTAGAAGGCACATAATCATAGCATACCACACACAGAGGCTCTGCTGCATAAAGTGGTTCTAAAGGCTCAAGGTTTTTTACCTTCATGCATTCTATGCATGAAGGTAAAAAACCTTCTCTGTGCAGCATCCCCATAATACTGTACTTATTATGCAATGTGCACGAGTGCCTTGGCTCTTTGGGACTCTACCTCTTCATTGGCTTAGGCAGCAGGCTCCCACTGCTGTCAATCACAGCCACTGAGCCAATCAGGAGAGAGAGAGGAGGCAAGGCCCAGCCGCGGCTCTGTGTGTGAATGGACACGCAGAGCTGCAGTTCGGGAGTGAGCCTGCTTGGGTGCCCCCATTGCAAGCTGCTTGCTCTGGGGGCAGGAGGCAGGAGGAAGGGTCCAGGAGCATCAGTGAGGGACCCGAGAAGAGGAGGTTCAGGATTATTTTGTGCAAAATTCCTGCACAAAGTAGGTAAGTATAATATGTTTTTTTTTTTTTTTTTTAAATAGACTTTAATACCACTTTAAATACCATTATCGTGAATATACACACAGTTGGAGCCAAGCTGTGGAGGTGCTCACAAAATTGATACACATTTATAAGATTCTCAGATCACAAATCACCACAAGTCATAAAAAAACGATGTTAATGCAAGCAGAAACACACAGATAGTCAGAAAACCATTAAAGAAAAGTAGCATGCATAAATATAATAAATCATATATAAGAGTAAACACCAATGAAAATATAACAATACAAACTCTCAGATAAATTACTCAAAAGTTATTATGTTGTGGATACCAAGAGAATACAAATAAACTCCCTGTCACAGATTGTACTCCACTAGAAATCAAAGCTTCCCACAATAGCTTACAAATGACTGCAGAGCAGGAATAATAGTCCTGATAAGATGATAGCTGCTCACACCAGCTTAGTAATGCAGAAAAAATAGTAATCATAATTAAATGACATTAATGCTGAATGCACCCAAGGATCAAGATGACCTAAACTAATATACATACGTTAAATGTATTTAGGACTTGTCAGCAGAAGAGAGCAGGCCCAATCTACTGATAAAAATGGGTCACATCCCATTCATAATTCAGCCCTTTAGGGATCTGAGTTTATACATCTCTTTTTCATAACAGCCTTTACACATCTCCTCCCCCTTTAGGGAGCCTAACTTTCTCAATAGCTTGTACCATGAAAGCAGATATGTTCCCTCCATGACCATCATTAAAATGATCGGCAACATTGGTAGAGAGGTGCTGTTCTATGTCATAGAGGTGATCGTGTGTGCAATCCCTCTATCTTTTAGTAGTTCTAAATACTGTACATGTTGAGCATAGCAAATTCTATATAAATAATGTATCAAGTGTTGCAGATCAAAAAAAGATTACATTTTAAATGCCCCATTGCTGACCGTTGATCTTATAGTATCACCTCTCAAAATCTGATGTCTAGTGGTTTTTGACTGTCTGTGTGTTTCTGCTTCAATAACAATGTTTCGTATGGCTTACGTGGTTACAGTGATACATGTTGTACCTAAAGCCCTGTACACACGATCGAGATTCTCGTCAGGAAAAAAAACATTGTTTTTCCTGAGGAGATTCTTGACAAGAATCTTGTGCTGGCCGAGTGTACACACACACCATTCCAAAGAACCGCCGTTCTTTTGAATGGAACGAACGCGGTGACGTCATTGACTGCGACGAGCATGCGCTCGTCACATTCGATGCCGTCGCCGCCATCTTGCTACACCCTACCTATGCCTAGGAAGCTACCGCGCATGCCTCAAAGTCATTTCGAGCATGCGTTGGCTTACCGGAGGACAGGTAAGCTTGTTGCCGCATACACACACACAGTTTTCTTGTCGGGAAACAGGCCGACGAGAATCCCGGCGAGAAAATAGAGAGCAGGTTCTCTATTTTTCTCGTTGAGATTCCCGGCAGTTTTCTCGACGAGAAAACATACACACGAACGGTTTTCTAGGCAAGAAAGCTCTCCCAGCAGTTTTCTTGTCGTTTCTTGCTGAGAAAACCAGTCGTGTACGAGGCCTCAGACTCCTTTTACACTGGGGCAGTTTGCAGGCGCTTTTGAGCTAAAAATAGGGCCTGCAAACCGACCTGAAACAGCGGCTGCTGTTTCTCCAGGGTGAAAGCCCAAGGGCTTTCACATTGGAGCGGTGCGCTAGCAGGACGGTAAAAAAAGTCCTGCTAGCTGCATCTTTGGAGCGGTGAAGGAGCGGTGTGTTTACCGCTCCTGCCCATTGAACGCAATGAGGCACCGCGGCGCTTTGCGGTGGTTTTTAACCCCTTTTCGGACGCTAGCGGGGGTAAAACCGCACCGCTAGCGGTCGAATAGTGCCATGAAAGTGGTGGTAAAGCGCCACTAAAAATAGCGGCGCTTTACCGCCACCGCCGCTCCCTTAGGCCCCTTCTACACTGGTTGGGCTCCGTTTGAATCCACCTGTTCAGTGGAGAATCTGTCTGCTGATCCCTGCTGAGCAGGCAGATGGCTGGTCCACTCTCCTCTATGGGTGGTTGGATTTAATCGGACCGCCTGTCCATTTACACCTGACTGCCATCCGATCTGATCTGCCAGACGATCTCCCCATCCATCTGTTTTTAGCAGACAGGATCCGATCGGATGACGGCGGGTGTCAATGGACACCCGTTACTCCTTAAAGGAGACTGGAGGGTCCGACTGTGTCCACCTGAAAAACTGACAGGTGGACCCTATCGGTCTGCTAGTGTGAAAGGGCCTCATTGTACCTTTTTTATGTTTCTTATTGTGTTTATATACAGTGCAGGCAGCACAGTGGTGTAGTGGTTAGCACTTTCACCTAGCAGCAAAAGGGTCACTGGTTTGAATCCCAACCAGGACACCATCTGCCTGGAGTTTGCATGTTCTCCCTGTGTCTGCGTGGGTTTCCTCCAGGTACTCCGGTTTCCTCCCACACTCCAAAGACATGCTGGTATGATAATTGGATCTTGTCCAAATTGGCCCAGTATATATGTGTGTCCCAAGCGTGTCGAGATCCTACAGGGTAAATGACCGCACCAACCAGTCAGACACTGGCTGCAAAAAGCGCCTTAAGGCGATTGAGTTCGCATGTGTAGCGCTATACAAGTCACTCATTCATTCATTCAGTGCCTTGAAAAAGTATTCCTACCCCATTGCATTTTCCACATTTTGTCATTTTACAACCAAAAACATAAATGTATTTTATTGGGATTTTATGTGAATGACCAACACAAAGTGGCACATAATTGTGAAGTGGAAGGAAAATGATAAATGGTTTTCAATTTTTTTTTCAAATAAATATCTGAAAAGTTTGGCGTATATTTGTATTCAGCCCCCCCTGAGTCAATACTTTGTAGAACCACCTTTCGCTGCAATTAAAGCTGCAAGTCTTTTTGGGTATGTCTCTACCAGCTTCGCACATCTAGGAAGTGAAATTTGGATTTAGGTCTGGACTTTAACTGGGCCATTCTAACACATGAATATTCTTTGATCCAAACCATTCCATTGTGGCTGTATGTTTAGGGTCATTGTCCTGCTGGAAGGTGAACCTCCACCCCAGTCTCAAGTCTTTTGCAGACTCTAACAGGTTTTCTTCTAATGCGGCGTACACACGATCGTTTTTCATGCCATTTTTTAAACCAACGTTTTTCTCGTCGTTTTTTTTCATGTTTCCTCTCAAGCCTGTCTTGCGTACACACGATCATTTAAAAAAACGTTCAAGCAAAGCGCAGTGACGTACAACACGTACGACGGCACTATAAAGGGAAAGTTCCGTTCGGATGGTGCCACCCTTCATGTTAGTAAAGTTTGTTGAACGACGATTCGCGCTTTTCAGCCTCCTGCTTTTCAGTCCGTTACAGCGTGACGAATGTGCTATCTCCATTACAAATGCTAGTTTTACCAGAACGTGCGCTCCCGTCTCATACTTGATTCTGAGCATGCGCGGTTTTTTTTCACCTCGTCAAAGCATACACACCATCGTTTTTCACGTCGTTAAAAAAAACACATGAAAAACGACGTGAAAAAATAGAGCATGTTCGAAATTTTTAATGCCCGTTTTTCACGTCGTTAAAAATGCTCTGGAGCATACACACGATCGGTTTTAATGCCCATTTTTAAAAATGGCATTTTTAACGGCATGAAAAACGATCGTGTGTATGGGGCATAAGATTGCCCTGTATTTGGCTCCATCCATCTTCCCATCAACACTGACCAGCTTTCCTGTCCCTGCTGAGGAAAAACATCCCCATAACATGATGCTACCACCACTATGTTTTACAGTGGGGATGGTGTGTTCAGGGTGAAGTGCAGTGTTAGTTTTCCACCACACATAGAATTTTGCTTTTAGGCCAAAAAGTTCAATTTTGGTCTCATCTGACCAAAGCACCTTCTTCCACATGTTTGCTGTGTCCCCCATGTGGCTTCTCACAAACTGCAAACAGGATTTCTTATGACTTTCTTTAAACAATGGCTTTCTTCTTGCCACTCTTCCATAAAGGCCAGGTTTGGGGAGTGCACGACTAATACTTGTCCTGTGGACAGATTCCCCCACCATTTATTAGTTCCTCCTGCTTCCCATTCCTCTGTTGCAAGGAAGTGGTAGGCTCTTAGATGACATAGGGGTCCTGTTGACATTTTGTGATTGCTGTGATTGGTCATCACAGCAATCATATGGTACAGAGTCACTAAGGTCGGCTCTGTACATTGTTTCTGTCCAATAGCAGCTTGGTTCACAGCTAGTGATGAGCCGAACACCCCCGGGTTCGGTTCGCACCAGAACCCGCGAACGGACCGAAAGTTCGAACGAACATTAGAACCCTATTAAATACAATGGATGCGAACGTTCGAATTCTAAAGTGCTAATTATAACAACTATTATGCATGTTATTGTCCTAAAAAGGGTTTGGGAACCCGGGTTCTGCACCAGGGGACATGTATCAATGCAAAAAGAAGTTTTAAAAACGGTCGTTTTTCGGGAGCAGTCATTTTAATGATGCATAAAGTGAAAAAAAAAAAGTCAAATATTCCTTTAAATATCGTACCTGGGGGGTGTCTAAAGTATGCCTGTGAAGTGCCACGTGTTTCCCGTGTTTAGAACTGTCCCTGCACAAAATGACACTTCTAAAGGAAAAAAAAGCCATTTAAAACTGCTTGCGGCTTTAATGTAATGTCTGGTCCCGGTAATATGGATGAAATTCTTTAAGAAAAATGGCATAGCTACCCCATGACCCCCCCCCTACCCCAGCCCATTACCAGCCCCTTTGGGTCTTGTATGGATATTAAGGGGAACCCCGCACATAAAATAAAAAAGGCCCTATATACTCTGAACAGCCCTATACAGGCGGTGCATACAAGACAGGGACTGTAGGTTTGTTCTTATGTAGAATCTGTTTGTAATTTTGAACAGGTACATTGTTGAAGTGTAGCTCCAGACCAAAAATCTATTTTTAAACTTTTTGGAAAACATAGGTAAGGGTTATCACCCCTGTAACATTTGTTTTGCTGTCTGTGCCCCTGTTCAGAACATTTCACCTCACTTTCCGTCCCAATGACAACTGTTTTTGAAATGTGGTGTTTTTCTTGAAACAAGGATTGCTGATAAAGCATCAGTACAGAGGAGACACCTTTCTCCCATATTTATTCTTACAGGAGAGAATTTTCCTTCCTAGTGGTAGATTTCCTCTCACTTCCTGTTGTCTTCTTGCGTTTGCAAGTAGGAGTCGTTTGTAAGTTGGATGTTTGAAAGTAGGGACCTGCCGTATATACTCTGCAGAAATAGGCCCCTTAGTTGTTGGTGTTGGCACAACACTGTAAGCACTCACAGTTACTCTTGGTTGGTGCTGGAACGCCCTGCTGTCAACTATTATATCAGGAATTTTAATTACATATAATTGTTGAACAGTGGTAGTAAAAATTGGGCCTTTGATGGTGGTGCTGGTGCCACAACACTGTAAGCCCTGACAGTTACTCTTGGTGGGTGCAGCAATGGGCCCTGCTGTGAATTATTAGATCAAGAATTGTAATTACATGCCCCTGTTGAACAGGGGCTGAAAAATTGGGCCTTAGGCACTGGTGGCACAACACTGCAACCCCTCACAGATACTGTACTTGGAGCACAGCAATGAGCCCTGTTGCAAAGTATTGCTTCAAAAATTGTAATGACACGCCCCTGTTAAACAGGGGCTGAAAAATTGGGCCTTAGGCACTGGTGGCACAACACTGCAACTCCTCACAGATACTGTACTTGGAGCACAGCAATGAGCCCTGTTGCAAAGTATTGCTTCAAAAATTGTAATGACACGCCCCTGTTAAACAGGGGCTGAAAAATTGGGCCTTAGGCACTGGTGGCACAACACTGCAACTCCTCACAGATACTGTACTTGGAGCACAGCAATGAGCCCTGTTGCAAAGTATTGCTTCAAAAATTGTAATTACACGCCCCTGTTAAACAGGGGCTGAAAAATTGGGCGTTAGGCACTGGTGGCGGCACCCATAAACAAAAATGATCTTCCAAGCTATCATCATCAATCGTATCATTGAGGACTCGGAGGAGGAGGATAGCCAGTCAACATAACAGCACAGGCACTCAGCATCAGCATCAGTCTTGAAGGGATGTGACATGTTAAAATCAATTAGTCTGTTATATCAGCATCAGGTGTGTGGTAGCTGGTGGTGATCCAAGACTGGTTCATCTTGATGAAAGTCAGTCGATCAACCGAGTCGGTGGACAGGCGCACCCTGTGATCCGTGACAAATCCTCCAGCAGCACTGAATGTGCGTTCCGAAAGAACGCTGGATGCAGGACAGGCCAGTAGCTCAATTGCATACTGTGCAAGCTCTGGCCAGTGATCCATCCTCAAGACCCAGTAAGCCAGAGGATTTTCGGTGGGGAAGGTGTCCAAGTCTGACCTTGCCCCTAGATATTCCTGCACCATGTTTATCAGACGCTGGCGATGGTTGCTGGAACCGATCATACTTTGGGGCTGCGGACTAAAGAATTGTCTGAACGCATCGGTCAGACGGCCACCTTCCCCACCGCTCCTTCTTTGACTGGCCGAAGCCTCAGCAACTCGTTGTCCAGGACCAGGAGTTTGCAACCTCCCAGTCTCTGGGAACGCGTTGCACAGACCTTTCTGCAAGGCCTCCCGGAGTTGTCTCATCCTCTGCTCCCTCTGCGACGGTAACATAAGGTCCGCAACCTTACCCTTGTACCGTGGATCAAGGAGAGTGGCCAGCCAGTAATGGTCCCTCTCCTTGATCCGAAGAATACGAGGATCCTTCCGCAGACTTTGCAGGATCAGGGAGGCCATGCAGCGTAGGTTTGCTGAGGCATTCGCTCCGGAGTCCTCTGGGTCACTAAGAACGACATGATCCGCAGCCACCTCCTCCCAGCCACGTACAAGTCCACTGGTTTCTTGGGACTGTAAATCATCCCTAAAAGACTGCTGCTGATGATGCTGAGTGCCAGCCTCCACCTCCATGCTGACACAATCCTCCTCCTCCTCCTCCTCCTCCTCCTCCTCTTCCTGTGCGATGGGTGGGACAGAAGGAACACTGTCTGGGTAAAGGGGGCCTTGAGAGGCAAGGAAGTCCTCCTCTTCCTGCCTCTGTTCTGCCTCAAGTGCCCTGTCCATTATTCCACGCAGCGTGTGCTCCAACAGGTGGACAAGAGGTACAGTGTCACTGATGCATGCACTGTCACTGCTCACCATCCTCGTGGCCTCCTCAAATGGTGCCAGGACAGTGCATGCATCCCTGATCATGCCCCACTGGCGTGGAGAAAAAAAACCAAGCTCCCCTGACCCTGTCCTGGTGCCGTAGTCGCACAGGTACTCATTGATGGCCCTCTGCTGCGTGTGCAGCCGCTGCAGCATGGCCAACGTTGAGTTCCACCTGGTGGGCATGTCACATATAAGGCGGTTCTTGGGCAGGTTCAACTCCTTTTGCAGCTCAGCCAGGCGAGCACTGGCATTATAAGATCTGCGGAAATGCACACAGACTTTCCTGGCCTGCCTCAGGACATCCTGTAAGCCCGGGTACCTGCCCAAGAAGCGCTGCACCACCAGGTTAAGGACGTGAGCCACACAGGGCACATGGGTCAGTTGTCCCTGTCGGAGGGCGGAGAGGAGGTTGGTGCCATTGTCGCAAACCACCATTCCTGGCTTAAGCTGGCGTGGCGTCAACCACCTCTCGGCCTGGCCCTGCAGAGCAGACAGGACCTCTGCCCCAGTGTGGCTTCTGTCCCCCAAACACACCAGCGCAAGCACGGCATGGCATCTTTTTGCCTGCGTACTTGCGTAGCCCCGTGAACGGCTACGGAGCACCGCTGGTTCATAGGACAAACCACAGGAAGAGGCCATGGAGGAAGAAGAAGAGGAGGGGGTGGAGGAGAGAGGTGTGTCACAACCAGTAGTAGCATTTTGGAGGCGTGGCGGTGGGACAACCTCCAACACTACTGCACCTTGTCCTGAATCCTTCCCAGCTGCCAAAAGAGTGACCCAATGGGCCGTGAAAGAAAGGTAACGTCCCTGTCCATGCCTGCTGGACCATGAGTCAGCGGTAATATGCACCTTACCGCTGACCGCCCTGTCCAGCGAGGCCAAGACATTGCCTTCCACATGCCGGTAGAGAGCCGGAATAGCCTTCCGTGAGAAAAAGTGGCGTTTGGGAACCTGCCACTGAGGAACCGCACATTGCACAAACTCACGGAAGGGGGCCGAGTCTACCAACTGAAAAGGCAGCAGTTGAAGCGCTAGCAATTTAGCCAAGCTAGCATTCAACCGCTGGGCATGTGGATGGCTGGGAGTGAACTTCTTTCGACGGTCCAGCAGCTGGGGCAGGGAAATTTGCCTGCTAGAATCGGACGTCGGTGTACTGCTAGCAGAGTGGGCGCAAGTACTTGGCTGTGATACACCTAATTCTACACCTTCATTCCTCTCAGTGCATGTTTCAGAGAGGACTGAAGTTATAGTGGGGTTGGAGATCCCAGCTGATGCGGTGCAAGGAGAGGTCCGCTTTGTTCTTTGGTGTGGGTCTTTGAGGTAGGCTTGCCAACGAGCTGCATGGCAGGTCAACATATGTCTGGTCAGGCATGTGGTACCCAAGCGGCTGATGTTTTGGCCACGCGATATACGCTTGAGACATATGTTGCAAACAGCAGCTGTGCGATCTGATGCACTAGCCTCAAAAAAGGCCCACACCAAAGAACTTTTTGAATGACGGGCAGAGGCAGCGCCCTGCACAGGCGGAGCTCTGCGGTGTGATTCCGTCGGTGTACTGCCCTTACGCTGGCCACCAAAGGGCATCCTGCCTCGTTGGAGATGTGCCTCCTCCTCATCCTCCTCCTCCTCCTCTCTCCTATTAGGCACCCACGTGGAGTCAGTGATCTCATCATCCCCTCCCTCCTCATCACTGGAGCTAATCTGGCAGTATGCTGCAGCTGCTGGAACATGACTGCCAGATTGGTGTCCTTCTTGAGCATCCCCTCTGTCTGCTCTCACGCTACTGCCTTCCTCTAGCTGGGTTTCATCATCAGACCCTTCGAAACGCTGGGCATCCTCCTGGAGCATGTACCCAACACTGTGCTGAAACAGTTCGGGGGACTCCTCAGGAGGAGGACATGGTGGGTCTAGGGAAGGAGTGACTGATGATTTGTCTGACATTGATACCAGGGAAGACGACGCTTTGGCAGCTGCTTTTCCAGTACCCTGAGCCTGGGTGAGAGAGGATGAGGAGGAGGAGGAGGGCTTGGTCATCCACTCTACCAAGTCTTCGGCATGATGTGGCTCAACATGTCCAGCTGCCGAAAAGAAGGACAAGCGTGTCCCATGGCCATGTGCTGATGACAATGCACCGCGTCCACGACCAGCACTGTTGCCCCCAGACACAGAGCCTGCTTGCCCTCTTTTATTGCCTCCTGACTGTCTGCCTCTCCTTGTTTGCCTTCCAGACATTCTAATAGATGGCCTGCAGGGAGATGGGAAAAAAGCAATAAGGGCTACCTTCAGGTGTCCTTCTCTGTCCCTTGAAACAAGGACTTTCACAGTGAAAGAAACTGACACTCTCCCTACCTACAGTTTTCTGTCCCTAGAAAAAATATTTTTTTTAAGCACAATATAGCACAAGGACAATTCACTCACTGTCCTTACAGGTCCCTGGAAACAAGGACTTGCAGAGTGAAAGAAAAAAAACACTCTCCCTACCTACAGTTTTCTGTCCCTAGAAAAAATGTTTTTTTTAATCACAATATAGCACAAGAACAATTCACTCACTGTCCTTACAGGTCCCTGGAAACAAGGACTTGCAGAGTGAAAGAAAAAAAACACTCTCCCTACCTACAGTTTTCTGTCCCTAGAAAAAATGTTTTTTTTAATCACAATATAGCACAAGAACAATTCACTCACTGTCCTTACAGGTCCCTGGAAACAAGGACTTGCAGAGTGAAAGAAAAAAAACACTCTCCCTACCTACAGTTTTCTGTCCCTAGAAAAAATGTTTTTTTTAATCACAATATAGCACAAGAACAATTCACTCACTGTCCTTACAGGTCCCTGGAAACAAGGACTTGCAGAGTGAAAGAAAAAAAACACTCTCCCTACCTACAGTTTTCTGTCCCTAGAAAAAATGTTTTTTTTAATCACAATATAGCACAAGGACAATTCACTCACTGTCCTTACAGGTCCCTGGAAACAAGGACTTGCAGAATGAAATAAACTGACACTCTCCCTACCTACAGTTTTCTGTCCCTAGAATAAATGTTTTTTTTAAGCACAATATAGCACAAGGACAATTCACTCACTGTCCTTACAGGTCCCTGGAAACAAGGACTTGCAGAGTGAAAGAAAAAAAACACTCTCCCTACCTACAGTTTTCTGTCCCTAGAAAAAATGTTTTTTTTAATCACAATATAGCACAAGGACAATTCACTCACTGTCCTTACAGGTCCCTGGAAACAAGGACTTGCAGAGTGAAAGAAAAAAAACACTCTCCCTACCTACAGTTTTCTGTCCCTAGAAAAAATGTTTTTTTTAATCACAATATAGCACAAGGACAATTCACTCACTGTCCTTACAGGTCCCTGGAAACAAGGACTTGCAGAATGAAATAAACTGACACTCTCCCTACCTACAGTTTTCTGTCCCTAGAATAAATGTTTTTTTTAAGCACAATATAGCACAAGGACAATTCACTCACTGTCCTTACAGGTCCCTGGAAACAAGGACTTGCAGAGTGAAAGAAAAAAAACACTCTCCCTACCTACAGTTTTCTGTCCCTAGAAAAAATGATTTTTTTAATCACAATATAGCACAAGGACAATTCACTCACTGTCCTTACAGGTCCCTGGAAACAAGGACTTGCAGAGTGAAAGAAAAAAAACACTCTCCCTACCTACAGTTTTCTGTCCCTAGAAAATTTTTTTTTTTTAATCACAATATAGCACAAGGACAATTCACTCACTGTCCTTACAGGTCCCTGGAAACAAGGACTTGCAGAGTGAAATAAACTGACACTCTCCCTACCTACAGTTTTCTGTCCCTAGAATAAATGTTTTTTTTAAGCACAATATAGCACAAGGACAATTCACTCACTGTCCTTACAGGTCCCTGGAAACAAGGACTTGCAGAGTGAAAGAAAAAAAACACTCTCCCTACCTACAGTTTTCTGTCCCTAGAAATTTTTTTTTTTTTAATCACAATATAGCACAAGGACAATTCACTCACTGTCCTTCCAGGTCCCTGGAAACAAGGACTTGCAGAGTGAAATAAACTGACACTCTCCCTACCTACAGTTTTCTGTCCCTAGAATAAATGTTTTTTTTAAGCACAATATAGCACAAGGACAATTCACTCACTGTCCTTACAGGTCCCTGGAAACAAGGACTTGCAGAGTGAAAGAAAAAAAACACTCTCCCTACCTACAGTTTTCTGTCCCTAGAAAAAATGTTTTTTTTAATCACAATATAGCACAAGGACAATTCACTCACTGTCCTTACAGGTCCCTGGAAACAAGGACTTGCAGAGTGAAAGAAAAAAAACACTCTCCCTACCTACAGTTTTCTGTCCCTAGAAAAAATGTTTTTTTTAATCACAATATAGCACAAGGACAATTCACTCACTGTCCTTCCAGGTCCCTGGAAACAAGGACTTGCAGAGTGAAATAAACTGACACTCTCCCTACCTACAGTTTTCTGTCCCTAGAAAAAATGTTTTTTTTAAGCACAATATAGCACAAGGACAATTCACTCACTGTCCTTACAGGTCCCTGGAAACAAGGACTTGCAGAGTGAAATAAACTGACACTCTCCCTACCTACAGTTTTCTGTCCCTAGAATAAATGTTTTTTTTAAGCACAATATAGCACAAGGACAATTCACTCACTGTCCTTACAGGTCCCTGGAAACAAGGACTTGCAGAGTGAAAGAAAAAAAACACTCTCCCTACCTACAGTTTTCTGTCCCTAGAAAAAATGTTTTTTTTAATCACAATATAGCACAAGGACAATTCACTCACTGTCCTTCCAGGTCCCTGGAAACAAGGACTTGCAGAGTGAAATAAACTGACACTCTCCCTACCTACAGTTTTCTGTCCCTAGAATAAATGTTTTTTTTAAGCACAATATAGCACAAGGACAATTCACTCACTGTCCTTACAGGTCCCTGGAAACAAGGACTTGCAGAGTGAAAGAAAAAAAAACACTCTCCCTACCTACAGTTTTCTGTCCCTAGAAAAAATGTTTTTTTTTAAGCACAATATAGCACAAGGACAATTCACTCACTGTCCTTCCAGGTCCCTGGAAACAAGGACTTGCAGAGTGAAAGAAAAAAAACACTCTCCCTACCTACAGTTTTCTGTCCCTAGAAAAAATGTTTTTTTAAGCACAATATAGCACAAGGACAATTCACTCACTGTCCTTACAGGTCCCTGGAAACAAGGACTTGCAGAGTGAAATAAACTGACACTCTCCCTACCTACAGTTTTCTGTCCCTAGAATAAATGTTTTTTTTAAGCACAATATAGCACAAGGACAATTCACTCACTGTCCTTACAGGTCCCTGGAAACAAGGACTTGCAGAGTGAAAGAAAATAAACACTCTCCCTACCTACAGTTTTCTGTCCCTAGAAAAAATGTTTTTTTTAATCACAATATAGCACAAGGACAATTCACTCACTGTCCTTACAGGTCCCTGGAAACAAGGACTTGCAGAGTGAAATAAACTGACACTCTCCCTACCTACAGTTTTCTGTCCCTAGAATAAATGTTTTTTTTAAGCACAATATAGCACAAGGACAATTCACTCACTGTCCTTACAGGTCCCTGGAAACAAGGACTTGCAGAGTGAAAGAAAAAAAACACTCTCCCTACCTACAGTTTTCTGTCCCTAGAAAAAATGTTTTTTTAATCACAATATAGCACAAGGACAATTCACTCACTGTCCTTCCAGGTCCCTGGAAACAAGGACTTGCAGAGTGAAATAAACTGACACTCTCCCTACCTACAGTTTTCTGTCCCTAGAATAAATGTTTTTTTTAAGCACAATATAGCACAAGGACAATTCACTCACTGTCCTTACAGGTCCCTGGAAACAAGGACTTGCAGAGTGAAAGAAAAAAAACACTCTCCCTACCTACAGTTTTCTGTCCCTAGAAAAAATGTTTTTTTTAATCACAATATAGCACAAGGACAATTCACTCACTGTCCTTACAGGTCCCTGGAAACAAGGACTTGCAGAGTGAAAGAAAAAAAACACTCTCCCTACCTACAGTTTTCTGTCCCTAGAAAAAATGTTTTTTTTAATCACAATATAGCACAAGGACAATTCACTCACTGTCCTTCCAGGTCCCTGGAAACAAGGACTTGCAGAGTGAAATAAACTGACACTCTCCCTACCTACAGTTTTCTGTCCCTAGAATAAATGTTTTTTTTAAGCACAATATAGCACAAGGACAATTCACTCACTGTCCTTACAGGTCCCTGGAAACAAGGACTTGCAGAGTGAAAGAAAAAAAACACTCTC
Organism: Rana muscosa; assembly: GCA_029206835.1. Lineage (NCBI taxonomy): Eukaryota > Metazoa > Chordata > Amphibia > Anura > Ranidae > Rana > Rana muscosa. Next base: position 853,905,398 of record CM055121.1, on the reverse strand, counting down.
CCTACCTACAGTTTTCTGTCCCTAGAAAAAATGTTTTTTTTTAAGCACAATATAGCACAAGGACAATTCACTCACTGTCCTTCCAGGTCCCTGGAAACAAGGACTTGCAGAGTGAAAGAAAAAAAACACTCTCCCTACCTACAGTTTTCTGTCCCTAGAAAAAATGTTTTTTTTAAGCACAATATAGCACAAGGACAATTCACTCACTGTCCTTACAGGTCCCTGGAAACAAGGACTTGCAGAGTGAAATAAACTGACACTCTCCCTACCTACAGTTTTCTGTCCCTAGAATAAATGTTTTTTTTAAGCACAATATAGCACAAGGACAATTCACTCACTGTCCTTACAGGTCCCTGGAAACAAGGACTTGCAGAGTGAAAGAAAAAAAACACTCTCCCTACCTACAGTTTTCTGTCCCTAGAAAAAATGTTTTTTTTAATCACAATATAGCACAAGGACAATTCACTCACTGTCCTTCCAGGTCCCTGGAAACAAGGACTTGCAGAGTGAAATAAACTGACACTCTCCCTACCTACAGTTTTCTGTCCCTAGAATAAATGTTTTTTTTAAGCACAATATAGCACAAGGACAATTCACTCACTGTCCTTCCAGGTCCCTGGAAACAAGGACTTGCAGAGTGAAATAAACTGACACTCTCCCTACCTACAGTTTTCTGTCCCTAGAATAAATGTTTTTTTAAGCACAATATAGCACAAGGACAATTCACTCACTGTCCTTACAGGTCCCTGGAAACAAGGACTTGCAGAGTGAAAGAAAAAAAACACTCTCCCTACCTACAGTTTTCTGTCCCTAGAAAAAATGTTTTTTTTAATCACAATATAGCACAAGGACAATTCACTCACTGTCCTTACAGGTCCCTGGAAACAAGGACTTGCAGAGTGAAAGAAAAAAACCACTCTCCCTACCTACAGTTTTCTGTCCCTAGAAAAAATGTTTTTTTTAATCACAATATAGCACAAGGACAATTCACTCACTGTCCTTCCAGGTCCCTGGAAACAAGGACTTGCAGAGTGAAATAAACTGACACTCTCCCTACCTACAGTTTTCTGTCCCTAGAATAAATGTTTTTTTTAAGCACAATATAGCACAAGGACAATTCACTCACTGTCCTTAGAGGTCCCTGGAAACAAGGACTTGCAGAGTGAAAGAAAAAAAACACTCTCCCTACCTACAGTTTTCTGTCCCTAGAAAAAATGTTTTTTTTTAAGCACAATATAGCACAAGGACAATTCACTCACTGTCCTTACAGGTCCCTGGAAACAAGGACTTGCAGAGTGAAAAAAAACACTCTCCCTACCTACAGTTTTCTGTCCCTAGAAAAAATGTTTTTTTTAATCACAATATAGCACAAGGACAATTCACTCACTGTCCTTACAGGTCCCTGGAAACAAGGACTTGCAGAGTGAAAGAAAAAAAACACTCTCCCTACCTACAGTTTTCTGTCCCTAGAAAAAATGTTTTTTTTAATCACAATATAGCACAAGGACAATTCACTCACTGTCCTTCCAGGTCCCTGGAAACAAGGACTTGCAGAGTGAAATAAACTGACACTCTCCCTACCTACAGTTTTCTGTCCCTAGAATAAATGTTTTTTTTAAGCACAATATAGCACAAGGACAATTCACTCACTGTCCTTCCAGGTCCCTGGAAACAAGGACTTGCAGAGTGAAATAAACTGACACTCTCCCTACCTACAGTTTTCTGTCCCTAGAATAAATGTTTTTTTAAGCACAATATAGCACAAGGACAATTCACTCACTGTCCTTACAGGTCCCTGGAAACAAGGACTTGCAGAGTGAAAGAAAAAAAACACTCTCCCTACCTACAGTTTTCTGTCCCTAGAAAAAATGTTTTTTTTAATCACAATATAGCACAAGGACAATTCACTCACTGTCCTTACAGGTCCCTGGAAACAAGGACTTGCAGAGTGAAAGAAAAAAAACACTCTCCCTACCTACAGTTTTCTGTCCCTAGAAAAAATGTTTTTTTTAATCACAATATAGCACAAGGACAATTCACTCACTGTCCTTCCAGGTCCCTGGAAACAAGGACTTGCAGAGTGAAATAAACTGACACTCTCCCTACCTACAGTTTTCTGTCCCTAGAATAAATGTTTTTTTTAAGCACAATATAGCACAAGGACAATTCACTCACTGTCCTTAGAGGTCCCTGGAAACAAGGACTTGCAGAGTGAAAGAAAAAAAACACTCTCCCTACCTACAGTTTTCTGTCCCTAGAAAAAATGTTTTTTTTTAAGCACAATATAGCACAAGGACAATTCACTCACTGTCCTTCCAGGTCCCTGGAAACAAGGACTTGCAGAGTGAAAGAAAAAAAACACTCTCCCTACCTACAGTTTTCTGTCCCTAGAAAAAATGTTTTTTTTAATCACAATATAGCACAAGGACAATTCACTCACTGTCCTTACAGGTCCCTGGAAACAAGGACTTGCAGAGTGAAAGAAACTGACACTCTCCCTACCTACAGTTTTCTGTCCCTAGAATAAATGTTTTTTTAAGCACAATATAGCACAAGGACAATTCACTCACTGTCCTTCCAGGTCCCTGGAAACAAGGACTTGCAGAGTGAAAGAAACTGACACTGTCCCTACCTACAGTTTTCTGTCCCTAGAATAAATGTTTTTTTTAAGCACACTATAGCACAAGCACAAAACACACTGACACTCTCCCTACCTATCCTTCTCTTTCCCTAAACTAAAGGAATCCAGGTTAAGCAAGAAAGAAATAACAGTCACTGTCCCTGCCTATGCTGCTCTATCCCTGCTCCGGAACACACTACACTAGGCCGCCGTGCTGGCGGCCTTTTATAGTGTGGGGCGTGTACTAAACACCCTCAGCAATAATTGGCCACAGGCATCCTGCCTGTGGCCAATCATTGCTCTCCTCGCTGCCGGCGCTGTGATTGGCCAAGCATGCGGGGTCACAGTGCATGCTTGGCCAATCACAGCGCCTGGATGACACTGCGATGGCGTAGTGCATTGTGGGCCGTTCGCGTCACTCGAATTTGGCGCGAACGGCCCAAATCGTTCGATCTTCGTCGAACGATCGAACAGCCGATGTTCGAGTCGAACGTATGTTCGACTCGAACACGAAGCTCATCCCTATTCACAGCCATTAACAGGTGCACTGGCCCTTGAGTGCTATGTCTGAAGTACAGTTTATAAAAGGCACTGCGGGAAAAAATATCCACCTTCCTGACATTTCTTTCACTACAGTGAGAAGGCAGTGGTACAGAGAGTCTGTGCTGAAGAAATATGGAGGCAGCCATTGCTGAATTCTCTTTCTGATTTTACTAGTTCCCTGGCTTTCATAATGATCTAATTGCTTTATTACTTTTGAAGTCACCAACTCAGAACACATATGCAGATCAGGAATTCTAACTCTGACTGATCGGCATGTTTGCTCCAGGCCAGTCTATCATGTGTTAAACCCAGAAACTTGTATGTTCAGAAACAGGTTAGCATTGACATTTTCTATATTTTTTCAATGCGCTTTTCTAACTATTGTTGGATGACAAATTATAATGGCATTTGACATGCAAGATAAAACCATATTTTTTGACTCACATTTCAGGAATCTATCATTTGCAAATTTGTTTTGCTCTAGGGAATAGAAAAGCAACCTAACACTCGCTATGGTCTTAGATTTTTTTTAAATGCAAGGACAGAAAAATATAAAACAAGAGAGAAAAGAGATAAGCCAACCAAAATAAGTTATTACAATGCTTTAGAGGTGTTTTTTTGTGACATGGGAACTTGGACTTTTTGATTTTCCAACTTTCAGCACCCTGGAACCTGGTGTATTTAAAATGTTGATGAAAAAAGAAAAATAGCATGGTTCAGTAACCCATAAACTTGACTAGCAAAAAGCTATAAAAAAATACAACACTTTATTACAATAGATATTCCAAAAAACATTCACACACATAAGTTATAAAAGAAGATTTAAATACAAATGCTTCCATTAGTGCAGGAAGTATCCCCAAGGCATGTAACCAACTGTGTACAGGGGAAAAAAAATACAACTCCTATGTAAGGTTGAATCAGTCAGTGGGGGATATAGTATGTCTCTTCGGGAGGCATACGGAGGCATCAACAGATTCTAAATAGAAAAAACAACATCAATATTACAGATATATGTCCCAGTTCCCCTCAAATATGTAAATATTGGTACAAACATGGTTAAAAGATTGACCTACAAAAAACAAGAAAAGTAGCAACAAGCTTGCGTCCAAGTCGCAGCCATGTCCCCCGGGGCGAGCATGGGAGCATGTACTCATGCATGTAAACCTTCAATCAAAAATCTACCTTGTAGATAAACAGGATAAATAAAAGGACAAAAAAGTACTACAAATAAGACTACAACTAATAGGGCCAACTTAAACAGCACAGTGACACCTAGGCTAGGGTGACCAGACATCCCCGGTTTCTGGGGACAGTCCCCAGATTGAGGACAATGTCCCTGGACCAAGTCTGTCTCCAGTTTTGTCCCCGGATTGGATTTGAACAGAGACTGGGGCAATTTCAAAGACAGTCAGTGTAGAATTAAAAAAAAAAAATCTGAATTACACCCCCTGCTCCGTCGCTCCTACTAGCTTAGGTGGGTGTATTTTTCCATTATCTGTGCCCCTTTCTGATGATCATGTGCTGGTCGGAGCAGAGGGAATATTTCTACAGTTTTGCCCATTTAGCTCTACTCACACGTTCTGCCTTGGCTTAAAGTGGAAGTAAACCCTCCTATCATTTTCAGCCAAGGAAGCTGCCATCTTGGCCTCTGTTTAATCTTCAACTGCCATGATGCTGCACATGTGATCAGTTATGACACCAGCCATTGGATGGTTTGACAGTTTGGTTGAGAGCACAACCAATGTGACAGTTGGCATTCCCGGCATGCCGGGAATGTAACTGCTTTTTGAAACTGTTAAATCGATGGGTTTACTTCCGCTTTAAGTCCCAGCCAGCCGCCTGCCTGCTTATTTCCTTGCCTTCCTTGGCGGAGTGATCTTCCTCCGCTCTCCACCCAGTAGTAGCCGGGGCCCGGAGAGTGAGACTTGACAGGCTGTGAGGCGGGCGGCGGCGGCGACGGGCAGAGAGTCGCTAATTGCCACCATTACTAGTAAAAAAAAAATATATGTCCCTAGATTTCATTTTAAAAATCTGTTCACCTTAACCTAGGCACCAAATGTATATATACCAACCAATCTGGTCACCATGAATTCATCAAGTGATGAGCAGGGAGCACTGGATGGAAAGTGTTTCCATCCACAAATGGATAGAGCACAATATCAACAGGAAAAATAAATAACCTAAACTAGGCAGACAAGGATCAAATGAAGCCACGTCCATTATATCACACTAATCCAAACACATACAATTAGGCCAAAGGGCAAAAGGCAGACACCACATTAATCCTCAGAGGGGGAGAATGCCGACCACAGGTGCATCAAGTGGCATCCACCCCCTATATATATCTCCTGCCAGGTGTTCCCAATCAAGCAACTATGCTGGTAGATAGAAGCAGCTATCTTGACCATAATATTGGTTACACGATTTTTTAAGTTGGTTTATATAATTTTTTGCGATATTCTTTTGATTTTTTTTATTGCATTTGCGCAGAGTTCACTTGTGTTTAGTAAGGCATATAATCAAAAAATTGGGAAGCAATTTTCCCAATATCCTATTTACATTGGAAAAATATAAAATCTCTGCGCTGCTCTAAATGAATGAAACAGCTGCTACTTAAGACCAGGAAAAAAGTAAAAAATGGTAATAATATATGTAGCGATACCCCCAGTTAAGAGGGCTGCCTTGTTTGATTTTTGGGCCCTGTAGTGCACCGCTGTCAACCCCAGGCAATCGGCTCTAACCTCTCGTGACACAGTTAGGAAAAGGGATGATAGAATTACACTCTCTCTCCCCATTGTAATATAGCACAGTAATTGAAACTGACAACCAATATACTTAACTATAGGTTATTTACTATTAGTGAAAGGTTAAAAGGGTAAAACAGTATGCAATGTCACATGCAGACATTGGCGTCCGCTCCATAGGGCAAGTGAGGGTGTTTGCCCCCCCTGGAATCCAGTGCCGTGATTCTCTGAAAGGAAAACATCGGGGAGGAAGCGGGGTGGCAAATTCAATTAGAGCCGCTCTCTCTCTCTCTCTTCGCCTGACAGAAAGGGGGAGGGGGGCGATCGGGGGAGATATACAGACAGCCCGCAGCTCTCCTCTCCCTGTCACGGCGCCGCTGCCGAGTTCTCTGGTAAATGGAGCAGCGGCGCTGTGACAGGGAGAGGAGAGCTGCAGGCTGTCTGTATATCTCCCCCGATCGCCCCTCCCCTTTCTGTCAGCTGAAGCTAGAAGAGAGAGAGAGTGGCTCTAATTGGATTTGCCGTGCCGCCACCCCGCTTCCTGCTCGCTGTTTTCCTCCCCATGATTGGCTACAGCAGAGGGCCAATCAGAAGACTCTGGGGACTGGGGGCATCATGGGAAATGTAGTCCCTGAAGAGTGGCAGCCCCAGCGTGTCCACAGACACCATGCTACAGCCCCCAGCATGCAAGCACTCTGATGGGGGGGTGTTACAAGAGGAGCTGTAACCGCACCACCAGAGAGCCACGCTGTAACCGCACCACCAGAGAGAGAACCCCGCCGTACCCGCACCACCAGAGAGGGAGCCATGCTGTACCCGCACCACCAGAGAGGGAGTCACGCTGTACCCGCACCACCAGAGTGGGAGCCACGCTGTACCCGCACCACCAGAGAGGGAGCCACGCTGTACCCGCACCACCAGAGAGGGAGCCACGCTGTACCCGCACCACCAGAGGGAGCCACGCTGTACCCGCACCACCATAGGGAGCCATGCTGTATCCGCACCACCAGAGAGGGAGCCACGCTGTACCCGCACCACCAGAGAGGGAGCCACGCTGTACCCGCACCACCAGAGAGGGAGCCACGCTGTACCCGCACCACCAGAGAGGGAGAAAGACCGAGCCACTGCCAGGGCACAGGCATGCTACACTACTGACTAGAGTCACCCCGGGCAACCCAGAGTGAGCGAACGTCCAGCCAGAGGGATCACTGTTGCGGTTTCACCAGGTCTGGTAAGAGGGCCTGTTGGCCATTATCCATCACTGTTCCTAGGGACTGAGCCATTAGGAAGTGTCTAACCTGATATCCTCCCATTTATGCTGGGGGGCAATTATTGCAGAAAATGACACAAAATGCTGGGAGTTTTTAGTGCGGACACTGACACCAGTGCTGAGGGTCATTATTATGTACACTGTCTGGTACAGATGCTGAAGTTTTTATTCTAGAAATCTGCAGCGATGTGGGGGGTTATTATTGTTGCTACTGACACCAATGCTGGCGATTTTTATTGCGGAAACTGACACTGATCCTGGGGGTTGTTATTTCCTTGGGGGGGGAAATTCCATTTTTTATGATATTGTTATTCAAAGTTGCTAGTTGCTTGATAGTTGCATCAGGTTTCTCAAACCTTTTCATGCCTGCGCTTTATCTGATAATGACTAAGCCCCTCCCCTTCATGACATTGTCAAAAAGGGACCGAGCATTGATGACCTTAAAATGATGCCCCCCCCTGAAAAAAGTTCAGCGGGCGCCCAAGCATGCAGATCCCTGCAATACAAGTATACTTATCAAAGGTAAAACATTCAGCAATGAAACGACAGTTTAACAGACCCCGCTGCTGCTATCCTCCCTCGTGAGCAAGATGGCGCCCATCAATGTCCTATACTAGAAAAGGAAAAAGTTGCGCTAAAAAGTGAGTGACATATAAATGAAAAATGATTATTGAAATTATCACCAGTACAACAACTGGTAAAAATGTAAATATGAGCCAACGTCTCACACAGTAAATAAATAACACAAATTGTTAAAGATGAGTGATACAAACATGTGATGCGGAATCACTACATGTGAGTGATCCATAAACTATAAACCACTAAAATTGTCACATAAAGTCCAAACGATAAAGTTCATATGCACATATATTAGGGATGCTCCTCCACCGTGCTGATTGTGATCCAATGCATTACCCCAGAGCAAGTGTAAGATAGGACAGCCTCCATCAATGAAATTACTGCCTCTTACTGAAAAAGATGGATCCCTTGTCACAGGGGATCAAAGAAAACCTGTGGCTATTCCCCAGCCAGGGGTATGGGGCAAGCAGTGTCTCTTTGACCAGGAGATCAGCAACTCTCAGCAGTAGGAAACATTAGAACCCATGCAAGGGTATAGGTTGAATAAATGCTATTGCGTTTCGGGGTGATTCCTCTTTATCAGAGCCTGGGCTCCAGGAAAATACCTTTGGCTCTGATGAAGAGGAATCCCCCCGAAACGCGTTAGAATTTATTCAACCTATACCCTTGCATGGGTTCTAATGTTTCCTACTGCTGAGAGTTGCTGATCTCCTGGTCAAAGAGACGCTGCTTGCCCCATACCCCTGGCTGGGGAATAGCCACAGGTTTTCTTTGATCCCCTGTGACAAGGGATCCATCTTTGTCGGTAAGAGGCAGTAATTTCATTGGTGGAGGCTGTCCTATCTTACACTTGCTCTGGGTGTAATGCATTGGATCACAATCAGCACGGTGGAGGAGCATCCCTAATATATGTGCATATGAACTTTATCGTTTGGACTTTATGTGACAATTTTAGTGGTTTATGGTTTATGGATCACTCACATGTAGTGATTCCGCATCACATGTTTGTATCACTCATCTTTAACAATTTGTGTTATTTATTTACTGTGTGAGCCGTTGGCTCATATTTACATTTTTACCAGTTGTTGTACTGGTGATATTTTCAATAATCATTTTTCATTTATATGTTCCTCACTTTTTAGCGCAACTTTTTCCTTTTCTATTATCTGTTTTGTGTAGTATAACACTTATGGTTGCAGCTTTGACTTTATTTTTTTATTCACTAGCGGAGTTTTTTTCTATTCACAATGTCCTATACTACCCAGTCAGGCCTGACTATAACTTGAGGTAAAGTTTTGTTTTTTTTTTTGAAAAGTTTTATTTATAGCTTTTGACATAACAAATAGACCCAGTGGGCCATACACAAACACAAACTATATACAATTCTTCAGCATTGGCTCCCTCTCCCTCCCTCCAGACCCCCACCCATCAACAGGAATAATACAGTTATAAAGTCACTTTAACTCAGTCACAGTCTATATGTTGTTTGGAAATGTCACATAATCACAATCATATTCAACTCTTACTGCAAGTGCATTTATAATGGGTGCCACTCAATCCGCCACCGTAAGTTCACTATTCATCCAACTGCCCCATACTTTATCAAATTTCTGAGGTGCGCCCCTACTAGCATACGTAGCTTTGTACAGTGGTACAGCTCTATTCACCACCCCCTTCCATGCTGATACAGTGGGTGGATTGGGCTTTTTCCATGATAACACTATCAGTTTCCTGGCGTAATATATGAGAATCGTTAACAGAGCACGAGTCGCTCTCCTTGGGGCTAGATTGTCTACCAGTCCCAAGAGGCATACCTCAATTGAAGGCTGTACCTGGATGGCGGTCACCCCAGCTATGCAGTCGGCAACCCCTCTCCAGAACCCTTGGATGAATGAGCAATTCCAAAAGACATGCATGAAATCGGCCGTGAGGGAACTGCACCACCAGCAACAAGGAGACTGTGTACATAGTTGCCAACAGTCACGGATTGGCCGGGACATTCCCGGGATTCAAACCCTTTTCCCGGATTTATTTTGTCCCGGCCAATGTCCCGGCCAATCCGTTTTTTCCCGGTTTCCACGACTTTGGCCGCCGCGGGCCGACGCCGCTAGAGGTCCACGGCCGGCGGAGACAATGTCTCCGACGGCCGCCATTTTAAAGAAGACCAAAACCAGGATGTAGTACAATAGAAAATAAAGCTGCTGCGCGCCGCCCACACCCCGCGTCTCCCCGTGGGTGGGCGGCGCCGCAGCAGCTTTATCTTCTATTGTACTACATCTGTGTTTTGGCTGGCCGGCCGGCCACCCCCCGCCCCGCCCTGCTGCAGGTCTGTCTGTAATGGAAAGGGGCGGGGGTGGGCGGCGCCACAGCTTAATTTTTTGTGCAGCCACGCGGTCGGCTCCGCCTCTATTTTGTTCCCCCTCGCGGAAGGGGAAACAGTAATGGCGGTCGAGACAGGAGACACCTGGTTAAGGGGGGACTCCGCTGGGGACGCCTGATGTAAGGGGGGACTCCGCTGGGGACGCCTGATGTAAGGGGGGACTCCGCTGGGGACGCCTGTTGTAAGGGGGGACTCTGCTGAGGACACCTGATGTAAGGAAGGACTCCGCTGGGGACGCCTGATGTAAGGGGGGACTCCACTGGGGACGCCTGATGTAAGGGGGGACTCCACTGGGGGCGCCTGATGTAAGGGGGGACTCCACTGGGGACGCCTGATGTAAGGGGGGACTCCGCTGGGGACGCCTGATGTAAGGGGGGACTCCGCTGGGGACGCCTGATGTAAGGGGGGACTCCGCTGGGGACGCCTGTTGTAAGGGGGGACTCCACTGGGGACGCCTGTTGTAAGGGGGGACTCCGCTGGGGACGCCTGTTGTAAGGGGGGACTCCGCTGGGGACGCCTGATGTAAGGGGGGACTCCGCTGGGGACGCCTGATGTACGGGGGGACTCCACTGGGGACGCCTGATGTAAGGGGGGACTCCGCTGGGGATGCCTGATGTAAGGGGGGACTCCGCTGGGGACACCTGATGTAAGGGGGGACTCCGCTGGGGACACCTGATGTAAGGGGGGACTCCGCTGGGGACACCTGATGTAAGGGGGGACTCCGCTGGGTACGCCTGATGTAAGGAAGGACTCCGCTGGGTAAAGCTGATGTAAGGACGGACTCCATTGGGGGCACCTGATGGCATCTGGTGGCAGGCGACGTGGCAGGTGACACACTTGGGGCTTACAGTGATTCGGCATTATGGTGAGTTGAATGATTTCATTTTATATTAAAATGTAATAATATAAATAATGCACTTCAGTCATCCTGACACCATAACAACCATGGTGCCAGGATAATTGAAGAGCTAACACCAGATGTTTGTAGTATCTTTATCTGCTGATTGGTAAACTCTGGAATACACATATTTCTATTGTGGTGTAGGATCTGGGCCTGCTGTCCCTCCATCCTTCCTTCTCTTTCCTTCCCTCCCTCTTTCTTTCTCTCTTTCTTTCTCCCTTCATCCCTCATTCATCTCAGACTCTAACCACACCCCCTTTGAGCCACGCCCATTTAAGCCACTCCCACTACCCGCGTAAACCATCGCGCACCGCTTTTTTCTGCTAGGGTGTGACACACCTACAAACGAATGCCCCGCCCCCTAATTATAGCAAGGCTCCGCCTACATGCGAAAAAGTGTCCCGGATTTTTTTTTTGCAATGTTGGCAACTATGTGTGTAGGGAATATCTTGGCCAGTCTAGCCGGCGTAAGATAGATGCGATGTAGGAATTTAAATTGGATGAGATGGTCCCTAGCAGAGACCAATCTAGTAAAATTATTGTCCCATATAGGGATGAGCTCGGTGTTCGAGTCGAACATACGTTCGACTCGAACATCGGCTGTTCGATCGTTCGACGAAGATCGAACGATTTGGGCCGTTCGCGCCTAATTCGAGTGACGCGAACGGCCCACAATGCACTACGCCATCGCAGTGTCATCCAGGCGCTGTGATTGGCCAAGCATGCACTGTGACCCCGCATGCTTGGCCAATCACAGCGCCGGCAGCGAGGAGAGCAATGATTGGCCACAGGCAGGATGCCTGTGGCCAATTATTGCTGAGGGTGTTTAGTACACGCCCCACACTATAAAAGGCCACCAGCACGGCGGCCTAGTGTAGTGTGTTCCGGAGCAGGGAAAGAGAAGCATAGGCAGGGACAGTGACATTTTTTTTTTCTTGCTTAACCTGGATTCCTTTAGTTTAGGGAAAGAGAAGGATAGGTAGGGAGAGTGTCAGTGTGTTTTACTGTGATAATCCTTGTTTCTAGGGACAGGGAAGGACAGTGAGGGAAATTCTCCTTGTGCTATAGTGTGCTAAAGCATTGATCATCAACCATCTTTAAAAAAACATTTTTTCTAGGGACAGAAAACTATAGGTAGGAAGAGTGTCAGTTTCTTTCACTGTGATAATCCTTGTTTCTAGGGACAGGGAAGGACAGTGAGGGAAATTCTCCTTGTGCTATAGTGTGCTAAAGCATTGATCATCAACCGTCTTTAAAAAAACATTTTTTCTAGGGACAGAAAACTATAGGTAGGAAGAGTGTCAGTTTCTTTCACTGTGATAATCCTTGTTTCTAGGGACAGGGAAGGACAGTGAGGGAAATTCTACTTGTGCTATACTGTGCTAAAGCATTCCTCATCAACCATCTTTGAAATCCTTGTTTTTTGGACAGTCAGGGAAATTGTCGTTGTGCTATTCTGTGCGAAAGCAATCATCCTCAACCATATTTAGAAATCCTTAAGTAAAGGGACAGAGAAGGACACCTGAAGGTAGCCCTTATTGCTTTTTTCCCATCTCCCTGCAGGCCATCTATTAGAATGTCTGGAAGGCAAACAAGGAGAGGCAGACAGTCAGGAGGCAATAAAAGAGGGCAAGCAGGCTCTGTGTCTGGGGGCAACAGTGCTGGTCGTGGACGCGGTGCATTGTCATCAGCACATGGCCATGGGACACGCTTGTCCTTCTTTTCGGCAGCTGGACATGTTGAGCCACATCATGCCGAAGACTTGGTAGAGTGGATGACCAAGCCCTCCTCCTCCTCCTCATCCTCTCTCACCCAGGCTCAGGGTACTGGCAAAGCAGCTGCCAAAGCGTCCTCTTCCCGGGTATCAATGTCAGACTCATCATCAGTCACTCCTTCCCTAGACCCACCATGTCCTCCTCCTGAGGAGTCCCCCGAACTGTTTGAGCACAGTGTTGGGTACATGCTCCAGGAGGATGCCCAGCGTTTCGAAGGGTCTGATGATGAAACCCAGCTACAGGAAGGCAGTAGCGTGAGAGCAGAGAGAGGGGATGCTCAAGAAGGACACCATACTGCCAGATTGGCTCCAGTGATGAGGAGGGAGGGGATGATGAGGTCACTGACTCCACGTGGGTGCCTAATAGGAGAGAGGAGGAGGAGGAGGATGAGGAGGAGGCACATCTCCAACGAGGCAGGATGCCCTTTGGTGGCCAGCGTAAGGGCAGTACACCGACGGAATCACACCGCAGAGCTCCGCCTGTGCAGGGCGCTGCCTCTGCCCGTCATTCAAAAAGTTCTTTGGTGTGGGCCTTTTTTGAGGCTAGTGCATCAGATCGCACAGCTGCTGTTTGCAACATATGTATATCGCGTGGCCAAAACATCATCCGCTTGGGTACCACATGCCTGACCAGACATATGTTGACCTGCCATGCAGCTCGTTGGCAAGCCTACCTCAAAGACCCACACCAAAGAACAAAGCGGACCTCTCCTTGCACCGCATCAGCTGGGATCTCCAACCCCACTATAACTTCAGTCCTGTCTGAAACATGCACTGAGAGGAATGAAGGTGTAGAATTAGGTGTGTCACAGCCAAGTAGTTGCGGCCACTCTGCTAGCAGTACACCGACGTCCGATTCTAGCAGGCAAATTTCCCTGCCCCAGCTGCTGGACCGTCGAAAGAAGTTCACTCCCAGCCATCCACATGCCCAGCGGTTGAATGCTAGCTTGGCTAAATTGCTAGCGCTTCAACTGCTGCCTTTTCAGTTGGTAGACTCGGCCCCCTTCCGTGAGTTTGTGCAATGTGCGGTTCCTCAGTGGCAGGTTCCCAAACGCCACTTTTTCTCACGGAAGGCTATTCCGGCTCTCTACCGGCATGTGGAAGGCAATGTCTTGGCCTCGCTGGACAGGGCGGTCAGCGGTAAGGTGCATATTACCGCTGACTCATGGTCCAGCAGGCATGGACAGGGACGTTACCTTTCTTTCACGGCCCATTGGGTCACTCTTTTGGCAGCTGGGAAGGATGCAGGACAAGGTGCAGTAGTGTTGGAGGTTGTTCCACCGCCACGCCTCCAAAATGCTACTACTGGTTGTGACACACCTCTCTCCTCCACCCCCTCCTCTTCTTCCTCCATGGCCTCTTCCTGTGGTTTGTCCTCTGAACCAGTGGTGCTCCGTAGCCGTTCAAGGGGCTACGCAAGTACGCAGGGAAAAAGATGCCATGCCGTGCTTGCGCTGGTGTGTTTGGGGGACAGAAGCCACACTGGGGCAGAGGTCCTGTCTGCTCTGCAGGGCCAGGCCGAGAGGTGGTTGACGCCACGCCAGCTTAAGCCAGGAATGGTGGTTTGCGACAATGGCACCAACCTCCTCTCCGCCCTCCGACAGGGACAACTGACCCATGTGCCCTGTGTGGCTCACGTCCTTAACCTGGTGGTGCAGCGGTTCTTGGGCAGGTACCCGGGCTTACAGGATGTCCTGAGGCAGGCCAGGAAAGTCTGTGTGCATTTCCCCAGATCTTATAATGCCAGTGCTCGCCTGGCTGAGCTGCAAAAGGAGTTGAACCTGCCCAAGAACCGCCTTATATGTGACATGCCCACCAGGTGGAACTCAACGTTGGCCATGCTGCAGCGGCTGCACACGCAGCAGAGGGCCATCAATGAGTACCTGTGCGACTACGGCACCAGGACAGGGTCAGGGGAGCTTGGTTTTTTTTCTCCACGCCAGTGGGGCATGATCAGGGATGCATGCACTGTCCTGGCACCATTTGAGGAGGCCACGAGGATGGTGAGCAGTGACAGTGCATGCATCAGTGACACTGTACCTCTTGTCCACCTGTTGGAGCACACGCTGCGTGGAATAATGGACAGGGCACTTGAGGCAGAACAGAGGCAGGAAGAGGAGGACTTCCTTGCCTCTCAAGGCCCCCTTTACCCAGACAGTGTTCCTTCTGTCCCACCCATCGCACAGGAAGAGGAGGAGGAGGAGGAGGAGGAGGAGGATTGTGTCAGCATGGAGGTGGAGGCTGGCACTCAGCATCATCAGCAGCAGTCTTTTAGGGATGATTTACAGTCCCAAGAAACCAGTGGACTTGTACGTGGCTGGGAGGAGGTGGCTGCGGATCATGTCGTCCTTAGTGACCCAGAGGACTCCGGACCGAATGCCTCAGCAAACCTACGCTGCATGGCCTCCCTGATCCTGCAAAGTCTGCGGAAGGATCCTCGTATTCTTCGGATCAAGGAGAGGGACCATTACTGGCTGGCCACTCTCCTTGATCCACGGTACAAGGGTAAGGTTGCGGACCTTATGTTACCGTCGCAGAGGGAGCAGAGGATGAGACAACTCCGGGAGGCCTTGCAGAAAGGTCTGTGCAACGCATTCCCAGAGACTGGGAGGTTACAAACTCCTGGTCCTGGACAACGAGTTGCTGAGGCCAGTCAAAGAAGGAGCGGTGGGGAAGGTGGCCGTCTGACCGATGCGTTCAGACAATTCTTTAGTCCGCAGCCCCAAAGTATGATCGGTTCCAGCAACCATCGCCAGCGTCTGATAAACATGGTGCAGGAATATCTAGGGGCAAGGTCAGACTTGGACACCTTCCCCACCGAAAATCCTCTGGCTTACTGGGTCTTGAGGATGGATCACTGGCCAGAGCTTGCACAGTATGCAATTGAGCTACTGGCCTGTCCTGCATCCAGCGTTTTTTCGGAACGCACATTCAGTGCTGCTGGAGGATTTGTCACGGATCACAGGGTGCGCCTGTCCACCGACTCGGTTGATCGACTGACTTTCATCAAGATGAACCAGTCTTGGATCACCACCAGCTACCACACACCTGATGCTGATATAACAGACTAATTGATTTTAACATGTCACATCCCTTCAAGACTGATGCTGATGCTGAGTGCCTGTGCTGTTATGTTGACTGGCTATCCTCCTCCTCCGAGTCCTCAATGATACGATTGATGATGATAGCTTGGAAGATCATTTTTGTTTATGGGTGCCGCCACCAGTGGCTAAGGCCCAATTTTTCAGCCCCTGTTTTACAGGGGCGTGTAATTACAATTTTTTTAGCAATAATTTGCCATAGGGCTCATTGCTGTGCTCCAAGTACAGTATCTGTGAGGGGTTGGAGTGTTGTGCCACCAGTGCCTAAGGCCCAATTTTTCAGCCCCTGTTTAACAGGGGTGTGTCATTACAATTTTTGAAGCAATACTTTGCAACAGGGCTCATTGCTGTGCTCCAAGTACAGTATCTGTGAGGGGTTGTAGTGTTGTGCAACCAGTGCCTAAGGCCCAATTTTTCAGCCCCTGTTCAACAGGGGCATGTAATTACAATTCTTGATCTAATAATTCACAGCAGGGCCCATTGCTGCACCCACCAAGAGTAACTCTGAGGGCTTACAGTGTTGTGGCAACGCCACCACCACCACCACCATGAAAGGCCCAATTTTTCAGCCCCTGTTCAAAAGGGGCATGTAATTACAATTCTTGATCTAATAATTCACAGCAGGGCCCATTCCTGCACCCACCAAGAGTAACTCTGAGAGCTTACAGTGTTGTGGCAACACCACCACCACCACCACCACCACGAAAGGCCCAATTTTTCAGCCCCTGTTCAACAGGGGCATGCAATTACAATTCTTGATCTAATAATTCACAGCAGGGCCCATTGCTGCACCCACCAAGAGTAACTGTCAGGGCTTACAGTGTTGTGGCACCAGCACCACCATCAAAGGCCCAATTTTTACTACCACTGTTCAACAATTATATGTAATTAAAATTCCTGATATAATAGTTGACAGCAGGGCGTTCCAGCACCAACCAAGAGTAACTGTGAGTGCTTACAGTGTTGTGCCAACACCAACAACTAAGGGGCCTATTTCTGCAGAGTATATACGGCAGGGCCAAACTTTCAAACATCCAACTTACAAACGACTCCTACTTGCAAACGCAAGAAGACAACAGGAAGTGAGAGGAAATCTACCCCTTGGAAGGAAAATTCTCTCCTGTAAGAATTAATATGGGAGAAAGGTGTCTCCTCTGTACTGATGCTTTATCACCAATCCTTGTTTCAAGAAAAACACCACATTTCAAAAACAGTTGTCATTGGGACGGAAAGTGAGGTGAAATGTTCTGAACAGGGGCACAGACAGCAAAACAAATGTTACAGGGGTGATAACCCTTACCTATGTTTTCCAAAAAGTTTAAAAATAGATTTTTGGGCTGGAGCTACACTTAAACAATGTACCTGTTCAAAATTACAAACAGATTCTACATAAGAACAAACCTACAGTCCCTGTCTTGTATGCACCGCCTGTATACGGCTGTTCAGAGTATATAGGGCCTTTTTTATTTTATGTGCGGGGTTCCCCTTAATATCCATACAAGACCCAAAGGGGCTGCTAATGGGCTGGGGTAGGGGGGGGGGGGTCATGGGGTAGCTATGCCATTTTTCTTAAAGATTTTCATCCATATTACCGGGACCAGACATAACATTAAAGCCGCAAGCAGTTTTAAATGGCTTTTTTTTCCTTTAGAAGTGTCATTTTGTGCAGGGACAGTTCTAAACACGGGAAACACGTGGCACTTCACAGGCATACTTTAGACACCCCCCAGGTACGATATTTAAAGGAATATTTGACTTTTTTTTTTTCACTTTATGCATCATTAAAATGACTGCTCCCGAAAAAACGACCGTTTTTAAAACTTCTTTTTGCATTGATACATGTCCCCTGGTGCAGAACCCGGGTTCCCAAACCCTTTTTAGGACAATAACATGCATAATAGTCGTTATAATTAGCACTTTAGAATTC
This sequence comes from Rana muscosa, assembly GCA_029206835.1. Taxonomy (NCBI): domain Eukaryota; kingdom Metazoa; phylum Chordata; class Amphibia; order Anura; family Ranidae; genus Rana; species Rana muscosa. The sequence continues at coordinate 853,887,556 of CM055121.1, read as the reverse complement.
GAACGTTCGCATCCATTGTATTTAATAGGGTTCTAATGTTCGTACGAACTTCCGGTCCGTTCGCGGGTTCTGGTGCGAACCGAACCCGGGGGTGTTCGGCTCATCACTAGTCCCATACATCATCCCAGTCATCCCTGTCCATCTGGGGGAACACCTCACCCCACGCCGCCCTACACTTTGCCAGGAGATCACCTCCCTCACTGAACAGCTGTTTATATATTTTAGACAAGGCCTTGTCTAAAGTGTCCTCTCTCAGTAAAGACTCCATATCACTAGTTTACATGGTGATACCAATATCTCCAAATTGGGCCTTAAATGCATGTCTGAGCTGAAGAAAACGAAACAAGTGCGTGTTGGGCAGATCAAACGTGGCTTTAAGGGTGTCAAACTGTAAGAGTTTCCCACCCCCCACTATGTCCCTCAGAGTCTTAATGCTATATTTAGTCCAGGTGACTGGATCGGGGTACTCACAAAAGTGTGCTAGCTGAGGATTCTTCCAAAGTGGTGTGTAAGGAGAAATTTCAGAGGCACCACCCACCTTATTCACTGCCACCCATGCCCTACAGGCGGCACGCATGGATATCGTGAGCCTATACAGAGCCCTGATTCCCCGAAGCGGGAGATGCTTCAGTGCCTCATACGAACCCACAACAGCCGCCTCCAGCGTATTAGCAGTGTCGTCCTCAGGTAGAGTGAACCACCTGTGGACAAATACTAGCTGACCGGCTAAGAAATACCGGTGGAAGTCCGGGACCGCCAGTCCCCCTTGTTTCCACGGCAGTTGTAACACCCGGAATTTAATTTGAGGGCGTCGTCCCTGCCATAGGAAAGTTGTTATGAGACTATCTATTTTTTTTAAAACATATCTCGGTATCCAAACAGGGGAATTCCGAAATATATACAAAAACAAAGGTAAAAATTTCGTTTTCACTAAATTCACCCTACCAATGAGCGTCAAAGGTAAGTTTTGCCATGCCTGTAGCCTGGATTTCAGTTTAGTCAAAAGTGGATCAACATTTAAGGCAATAAAATCGGACACGGAATTAGAAATGTTTAACCCCAGAAATTTGAGCACCTCCACCCGCTGTAAAGGACAATCAACAGGAATCTCACACCTGGGGGATGGCGTCCTGAGTGATAGAATTTGGGATTTTCCCCAGTTGACTTTCAGACCCGAAAAACGTGCAACAGAATTTAGGATATCTAGTGCTGCCGACAAGGAATTTCCGGAGTCCCGCAGAAAAAGAACCATGTCGTCCGCATAGAGTGCCGTCTTTTCGTTCAAGTCACCCACCATGATCCCCCGCACCTCCTCAGAGGCCCGCAAGGCCGCAGCCACGGGTTCAATCATGATGGAGAAAAGACCCGGGGACAAAGGGCAACCCTGGCGAGTGCCCCTCCGCACTGAAAAAAATTCCGACAACATATTGTTTAACTTAATGGCCGCTGTAGGGGAATGATATAGAATGTCGATCCACTTCCTGAAATGAAGCCCAAAACCGAATACCTCCAGCACCACCCTCATGTAATTCCAGTCAACGGAATCAAAGGCCTTCTCCAAATCCAAAAAGACCAGTATCCCGCCGCTGGAACTGTCTGGGCCCAACTGCGTGTGGGTGAAAACCCTACGCAGATTGATATCCGTGGCTTTCTTGGGCATGAAACCTGTCTGGTCAGGGGAAATAACATGGTGCAAGACCGACATAAGTCTAGTAGCCAACATCTTAGTAAGTATTTTGAAGTCCATATTCAGTAAAGAAATGGGCCTATAAGAAGAACATTGGGTCCTTGTCCGGCTTGGCCAACAGTACAATATGAGCCTCATAAAAGGAAGGGGGGAGGCCCTCCTTCTGAAAACAGTCGGCATACAATTGCAGTAGTCTAGGCACCAGGATCTCCGAGTAACGACGGTACCAGTCAATTGGCAGACCATCAGGACCCGGAGCCCTGCCACCAGGAAACGACCCAACTGCGGAGACCAACTCCTCCTCCCTGAATGCGGCATCAAGAAAATTCCGAGATTCCCCTGGCAGCTCGGGCAACCGCAGGGCCTCCAATGTGACCCCAAGGTCACCCGTGTCATAGGGATCTATAGGCAAGTACAGAGACTTATAGAAGGATACAAACTCCCGTACTACGTCCTCCCTGTCTCTCAACAGGTGTCCAGACTGGGACAGTACGCAAGGCACTACCGTTGGGGACGTGTCCCCAGCCGTCAAAAAAGCCAAGAGTTTACCGTTTTTATCCCCCTGTTCAAAAACACGCGCCGCACTCCTTTGCAGATGACAAGCAGTCGTCCCTCGGTAATGGAGAGATACGTTCCTCCTTGCAAACCGACACTGAGCCAACGTGTCAGGAGAAGGTGAGTCCGCATGTGCCTTAGCGCACTCCCGCTCCCTGTCATGGAGTGTTTTTTTTACACTATTCCGCTCAATTCTCAGGGCTTTTATGGCTGATATGTATTCCCCCCTAGTGGTGGCCTTGAAGGCCTCCCATTCCGTATGTAATGTGGCCGATCCCTCGTTCCCTCCAGCTGATTGACAGCCTTGGCTCTATTTATGTGTGCTGTTACAGTGTGAAGAGAGGTGGGTCCCTTCCCTCCAATCATCTCTCAGAGCTCACTGATTTCACCTCTTTGCCCCCTTTTTCTGACAGCTCAGACAAACTTAAAAAATTCCGGACTTTGAACGGATGTAGAAAACAGAATACAGCAGATAAACAGGTACAACTTATGTAGGAAGATTTGTTTCATCTCTGTTTATCACCTGAGGAGATTCACTTCACTGGATATATGTATGGGTTTAATAATCACTTTAAGAAAGTCAATGTTTACCGTGCTATAACTCATAGGGGGTGATTTACAAAACGTTTGCGCCATGAGCATCGGCGCATCTGCGCGCGCAATGGCTGTTTTGCTATTTACAAAACATTAGCGCCGGTAGCGCAGCCCTATTTCCTATTTACTATAGTGTTGTCGGCGGACGGGAGGAGGCGCTCAGTGCGCCACTATGGACCTGGCGCACGGCATCTTAAACTCTAAATATAAAGAAGCTGGAAGTGAGAATATAATGGGGGTGATGTGGGGTGATGTGAAGAAGTGTAGGGACACCTGCCCAAATAACTAATATGCCCAAAATAGAGTGAGAAAGTAACTTTTTCAAAACCAGCCCGCTGCGCCGGCAAGTACGATTCGAGCTGCGGGAGGTTTTTTGGAGCTCAGCGCGGGAATTTTAATGGTTCAAATGCGCCGGGACACTGCGCCGGCAAAATCTTAGTAAATGTCAAGTCACGTAAGTCAAATAAGTTGAACAGGCGCAGCTCTGAACTTGCCAGTGCGCCTGTAAAATGACATTTCTAAAGGAAAAAAAAGGCATTTAAAAGCACCCGCGGCTATAATGAATTGTCGGCTCCCAGCAATATACAGAAAAGTCATTGAAAGTCTTTGATAACCAAAAAAAAAGCGTGGGGGTTCCCCCAAATTCCATTACCAGGCCCTTCAGGTCTGGTATAGATATTAAGGGAAACTCTGCCACAAATTTAAAAAAAAAATGCGTGCGGTTCCCCCAAATATCCATACCAGGCCCCTCAGATCTGGCATGGATTTTAAGGGGAACTCCACCCCAAATTTAAAAAAAAAATGCCGTGGAGTCCCCCCAAATATCCATACCAGACCCTTATCCGAGCACGCAACCTGGCAGGCCGCAGGAAAAGAGGGGGGGACGAGAGAGCGGCCCCCCTCCCTCCTGAACCATACCAGGCCACATGCCCTCAACATGGGGAGGAGGTCCCCATGTTGATGGGGACAAGGGCCTCATCCCCACAACCCTTGCCCAGTGGTTGTGGGGGTCTGCGGGCAAGGGGCTTATCGGAATCTGGAAGACCCCTTTAACAAAGGGGACCCCCAGTTCCAGGCCCCCCCTGTGTGAAATGGTAATGGGGTACATTGTACCCCTACCATTTCACAAAGAAAGTGTAAAAATTTAAAAAATGACAAGAGACGGTTTTAGACAATTCCTTTATTAATGTCTTCCCCTTTCTTCCATCTTCTTCCATCTTCTTCTTCTTCTTCCAGCTTCTTCTTTTCTCCATTCGGGTTTCTTCCTCCATCTTCCTCTTCATCTTTATCTTCATCTTCCTTCTTCCTTCGGTTTTCTCGTCCGGCATCTTTCTCCGGCTTCATCTTTCTTCTTCGGCCTCTCCGTTTGAATTGGAGGTTCCCGCTGTGTGACGCTTCAGTTCTTCAGTTCTCCTCTTGGTCCGCTGCCACCCGGTGGCTCCGCCCCCCTCTGACACCACGGGGAAAGTCCCCGTGAAATCCATGTGCGTCAGAGGGGGGCGGGGTCACCGGGTGGCAGCGGACCCAGAGGAGAACTGAAGAACTGAAGCGTCGCACAGCGGGAACCTCCAATTCAAGCGGAGCGGCCGAAGAAAGAAGAAGGGAAGACGCCGGAGCAAGATGCGGACGAGAAGACCGAAGGAAGAAGGAAGATGAAGATGAAGATAAAGATGAAGATGAAGAACAAGATGGAGGAAGAAACCCGAATGTAGAAAAGAAGAAGATGGAAGAAGAAGATGGAAGAAAGGAAAAGACATTAATAAAGGAATTGTCAAAAACCGGCTCTTGTCATTTTTTACATTTTTGTCACTTTCTTTGTGAAATGGTAGGGGTACATTTGTACCCCATTACCATTTCACACAGGGGGGGGCGGGATCTGGGGGTCCTCTTTGTTAAAGGGGTCTTCCAGATTCCGATAAGCCCCCTGCCCGCAGACCCCCACAACCACCAGCAATGGTTGTGGGGATGAGGCCCTTGTCCCCATCAACATGGGGACATCCTCCCCATGTTGAGGGCATGTGGCCTGGTACGGTTCAGGAGGGAGGGGGGCACTCTCTCGTCCCCCCTCTTTTCCTGCGGCCTGCCAGGTTGCGTGCTCGGATAAGGGTCTGGTGTGGATTTTTGGGGGTACTCCACGCCATTTTTTTTTTATTTGGGGTGGAGTTCCCCTTAAAATCCATACCAGATCTGAAGGGCCTGGTATGGATATTTGGGGGAACCGCACGCATTTTCTTTTAAAATTTGCGGCAGAGTTCCCCTTAATTTCAATTCCAGACCTGAAGGGCCTGGTAATTGAATATGGGGGACCCCCACGCTTTTTTTTTTTTTTGTGTTATCAAAGACTTTCAATGACTTTTATCTGTATTGACGGGAACCAGCAATTCATTACAGCCGCGAGGACTTTTAAATGACTATTATTTTACTTTAGAAATGTCATTTTGCTCTTGAACTGTTATAAACATGGAAAACATGCACTACTTTACAGGCATACTATAAACACCCCCCAGGTATGATATTTAGGGCCAGTTCACACCGGATGCAGTGCAGTGCATTTTTTTGATGCATGAAAAACGCAAAGAAAGTTGATCACATTAATGCCAATGGCATAGTTCACACCACTGCAGTCCGTTCCAGTGCGTTTCATAAAGGAAAAAAAAAATTGGTCATGCTGCATTTTTTAGGTACAGAACTGTACTGGACTGCAGTAAAACACATCAAAAACGCAACGGAACGTACCAAAAACGCACTGGAATGCACCGGAACGCACCTAAATGCACCAAAGACGCACTGCAACACACTTGTCCTAAGTGAAAAGAGGGGGGGAAAAACACTGGACTGCATCAAAAACGCATCAAAAATGCACTGGAACACACTTGTCCTTCTCTTTGGTTAATAAAAAAGAGGGGTGAAAAAAAGCACTGGACGGCATCAAAAATGCACTGGAACGTGTCAAAAACGCGCATGCAGAAAATCACCTGGAACGCATCCAGACTGCGTTTCTATGGTGTGAACTAGGGCCAGTTCACACCATAGAAACGCAATCCGGATGCGTTCCAGTTGTTTTTCTGCATGCACGTTTTTGATGCGTTCCAGTGCATTGTTGTTACGTTTTTGATGCAGTCCAGTGCTTTTTTTTCACCCCTCTTTTTTATTAACCAAAGAGAAGGACAAGTGTGTTCCAGTGCGTTTTTGGTGCATTTAGGTGTGTTCCGGTGCGTTCCAGTGCGTTTATGATGCGTTTTGCTGCGTTCCAGTACAGTCCAGTGCAGGTAAAATGCAGCATGTTCTACTTTTTTGGGGGAACTGGAACGCACTGGAACAAACACTGCCATTTAGAACCATATAACCAACTTTCCATGCATTTTTGATGCATAAAAACGCAATGGACTGCATGTGGTGTGAAATGGCCCTTAAGCAATTTGGCATATTTAAAGGCACTTCTCCTTGTTTTGTTTTTGGTGTTGTCCAAATTGGTGACATTGATATATGTCCCCTAGGGTGGGACCTGGGCCCCCATTTTAAGGCCAATAACTAGAAGAAAGGCCAGCCAAGTGGGGACTAGCAAAATTAACAAGTCAGTTCCTATAGACTGCAATGGTATTTGTTGGTGGGGGGGGGTGATTGTCCCATCTCTAATTTTGTAGCATGCTGGATGATGTGCTTAATTTTGGACGGGGGGGGGGGGGGTTATTTTCTGATAGCTGCATTTGTGTTGTTATGCGCATGCCCAGGGACTTAGATTTTTTTTTGGTGCTTTTTGTGTGTGAACAGCACCTGGATATTTCGGGGCATGTTCAGAGAGTGTTTTTATGGGTTAGTAATTGAAGGACATCCTTAACAGGTGTAGCCACTTTGAAGTTCAGTCTCTACATTGGGTGAACTTGCATTTTGGGTGTTTCATGGACTGTGCATGTGTTTTCAATTGCCTCATTAGCTCACAAACATGGGTTATATAAAGCTCACAGTTAGCATTCCCTCCCTTGCCCTGAAAAGAGGCAAGTGTGTGTGTCCGGCAAAATGTACATTTTGGTGTCCTTATCGAGTTTGTAACATCTATTTTATTTGTTATGTCTTTGCAAAACAGGTGTTTGGTTTATTTTGTGGATTGTATTTTTTGGTGTGGGGGAAATGTTCCCCTGAACTAATTTTGATGTTGTTAATGTTTGTCGTTTGTTCACTTTGATTTAATTGTCTGTGCTGCACTATTTAGCCAAATCTTTATCAAGATGTTGTGAGTCTGTAACTGTTTCAAATTGACCCTGTTTTTTTATTTCTTATTTTTTATTATTCTTTGTTTTGTTGACCAATAAAATTTGATGCAAAGTTTTGAGGTTTGTTTTGCATTTTCTTTGCAACAAATGTGACAGCTGATTGGCATGTCAAAACAACAGGTGTGATTTGTCTACCCTGGTGCCTTCATGCTAGCATATGCATGTATTGTGTGCTGCCATGGAAAATCACCAGGAAATGAAAAATACAGAGCGGTAAGTATTCAATTTTCCTTTTTTACTGCAGTGGTTCTCAGCCTCAGTCCTCAAGTACCCCCAACAGGACATGTTTTGTGAATTTATCTTATGGAGAATTGCTGTCCAAAATACCAAACCATTGACTGTGATTTAAAGCACATGTGCAAGATGAAGGAAAACCTGCAAACATGGCCTGTTGGGGGGTACTTGAGAAGCACTGATTTAGAGCACTGCACTTAAATATAGCTCAAGGCAATACAATTCTATTTGTGGGCATTTTGAGGGAAACAAAGTAAGTGTTAGAACCCCTGCTTGTGTGTTGTTTTTTTTTTAAGGTTGGGCTTTGTGTCCCCTTTTAGTAAAAGTGGCTTCACTTCCTGTCACACAGCTAACCAGGAAGTGAAGGTAAAACCCTACCAATGTCTTTTCTTGGGGACACACAGATCAATCTAACTAGTGTCCCCATTAAGCAAATTGCACTCTAGCACTTTGTTGTGTACACCCCAAATCATTGAATAGTTTGGGGTTTAGTAAAGACAAATCCACTCTGCAGCAAAAGTGTAGCTGCTGAAAATCTGAGGGATCACTGGTGATTGTAACATCCAATCATGTAAAAGCAAAGATGGTGTTTTTTGTTTGCTTGCATGTCCCCCTCGGATATCCAGCAAGTGCACTTGTAGTGCAAAGTAGATTTGCCTTTAGTAAATAAACCCCAAAGTCCAAAAAAACTAACAATTTGGGGTGTAAGCCGCAAAATGCTGGAGTGCAATGTACATACCGTAATGGGGAAAGTATTTAGATTGACCTGTGTGTCCCCAAGGAAAGACATTGGTAGGGATTTACCCTCACTTCCTGTGTGGCTATGTGACAGGAAGTGAATTATTTGGAAGGATAAAGTGGCCAAATTTGGGAGTTGTCTTCACCCTATCAGGGGTGCAGACATCCCCAAAAACTGTCTAGACTTGTAATCCCTCTGCACTCTATCCCCAAGCAAAAACAAGAAAGGATTTCATTTAGTTTAACTTTGCAAAGACACATTCCTAAGTTGAATTGTGATGCATGTCAATGGCCCATTTAGACCCTCTTTAATCACTTGAGATCAGCGCTATAACTGATCGACGGCCACAGCACGGTCCTGAATTGCCGGGAGTCTGTCAATAAACGTCCTCCCCTTCGCGTGCGCGCGCTGTGGTAACCGAGTCACTAAGACTCGGGTGATGACAGATCCAAGTAAGGGGCCGATACCTGCCCTTTACCATGTGATCAGCTGTCAGCCAATGACAGTTGATCACGTGATGTAAACAAAAGCTGGGTAATGGTTTTTGTTTTCTCCTTGTGCTGACAGCGTGAGCATAAAAAAAGGCAATCACCGGCTTATGTGCAAGGGACATCGGGCCCGAAGAGGAAGAGGCAATTCTGCGTCATCTGTGACGATCAGTAGCCCCTGCCAGTGCCACCTATCAATGCCCACCACTGCTGCCAATCAGTGCCACCTAGCAGTGCTGCCTATCAGTGCCCATCACTGCCAACTATCATTGCCACCTAGCAGTGCCACTTCTCAATGCCCACCAGTGCCAACTAGCAATGCCACCTCTCAGTGCCCACCCTTGCCACCTTATCGGTGCCCATCAGTGCAGCCAATCAGTGCAGTCTCATCAGTGTACATCAATGAAGGAGAAAAATTACCTTTTTTCTAAATTTTGGAAATATTAACCACTTTCCTACCGCCCACCGTCAAATTACGTCCTTGGCTTTGTGCGGTGACATCTGAATGATGCAGTTCCGCCGCTTGATCGTTCTTATAGGCGGCGGGAGTGGACGTTCCCCCCCCTCCCGCCGCCATCCGGTGCTTCTCCGGGCTCTCCCGTGCCATCTTGGGCTCGGAGAACGATTTGGCCGGCGCCGGATGGGAAGCATAGAGATGACTGGTGACCAGATGGTCACCAGTCATCTCTATGACCGTCGGAGGCCCGGGCGCGACGTTATGACATCACGCTGGGTTCCCGTATGTAAACCAAGCCGTGATCTCGGCTGTCAGCATGAGATTGGTGAATTTTTTTTGACCGATCTCATGCTTTCCAGCTTGGAGGAGAGATGTGGGGTCTTATTGACCCTGCATCTCTCCATAAAGAGGACCTGTCACAATAGATTCCTATTACAAGGGATGTTTACATTCCTTGTAATAGGAATAAAAGTGATCCAAAAAACAAAAAAGTTAAAAAAAGAGTAAGAAATACAAAAAAGTAAAAAAAAAAAAAAAATTCATCCAAAAAAAGAAAAAACGCCCATGTCCCCAGTAGCTTGCGCTCAGAAGCGAACACACACGTAAGTCCCGCCCACATATGTAAACACCGTTCAAACCACACATGTGAGGTATTGCTGTGTGCGTTAGAACGAGTGCAACAATTCTAACACTGGACCTCCTCTGTAATGGCAAAATGGTAACGTGTAAAAAAATTTAAAGCATCGCCTAGGGAGATTTTTAAGTACTGAAGTTTGGTGTCATTCCATGAGTGTGCGCAATTTTAAAGCGTGACATGTTAGGTATCTATTTACTCAGCATAACAACATCTTTCACATTATCCCAAAAAATTGGGCTAACTTTACTGTTTTGTAATTTTTTTACATTCATGAAACCATTTATTTACCAAAAAAAAGGCGTTTGAAAATTTATTGCGCAAATACCGAGCGAGATAAAAATTTGCAATGACCGCCATCTTATTCCCTAGGGTGTCTGCTAAAAAAAACATATATAATGTTTGGGGTTTTGAAGTAATTTTATAGCCATAAATGTATGATTTTTACATGAAGGAGAGAAGTGCCAGAATAGGCCCAGTGCTGAAGTGGTTAAAATATCTTTTTTTTTTTTTTTTAACTCGGTCTTTTGTATTTATAGAAAAAAAAAAAACGCAGAGGTGATCAAATAGCACCAAAAGAAAGCTCTATTTGTGTGCCAAAAAATAATAAATTTTCATTGGGTTACAGTGTTGTATGAGCGCGCAATTGTCATTCAAAGTGCATCAGCGCTGAAATGTGAAAATTGGTCTGGGCAGGAAGGGGGTTTAAGTGGCCAGTGCGCAAGTGGTTAATATAAGGCTACATGCACACGGATGTTTTTCCAGCCGCTTGTTTTTGAGCTATAAATGGCATAGGCCCCATGTACACGGGACGCTGGTGCAAAGTGTTCAGAACTAAGTTTGAAAGCGGCGTTTAGAAAGGCGCGCTTTGTGGCATTTACCAGATTTGCGTCTATATGCGTTTAGTTAGGAAACATGATAAGGAGCCGCCCTAAGCTCCAAAAACAGTATTATTAACGATTTCAGCTATTTTGTGAGACCAGAATGAGTATCAGCAGCTGACAGAGCAGCAGTGTAGTTGTATTTAGCGTGTCACTTGCCACATCACTTGCCCCAAGTTGTGGATTGTCCACTTGCCACGTCAGCTGCCCCAAGTTGTGGATTGTCCACTTGCCACGTCAGCTGCCCCAAGTTGTGGATTGTCCACTTGCCACATCACCTGTCCCAAGTTGTGGATTGTCCACAATGCAATGAAAGCAATTGCATTATTTTTTTGATATACGGGTATATATATATATATATTTAATGGTTTTTCCTCATTTGCCCTAATTTTTGAGTTTATCAATGTAAAAAAATAGGTCACCTTTAAAAACGCTTCTAAACTAAAATGCGTCTAAACGCCGGTACCGCGCCTGAAACGTGGAAATCTTTGGCGTCTAAAGGCATTTTTAGGCTTTGTGAAAAACGAGTTTAAACGCAACTGCAGATTTTTTTTCCAGCCAAAAACAGTGTTTTGGATGTAATAGAATTCAATGGACCCGCATCCAAAACGCAAGTACCGCGAATTTGCGGCAATTTTTTTTAACCTGTTTATAGCTGGTTGTTAAAGGAAATGTAAAAAAAATAAACATTGCCGGCTCAAAAAAAAAAAAATGGAAAAAAACAGCGTGGGGTCCCCCCCCCAGGTCCATACCAGGCCCTTCAGGTCTGGTATGGATTTTAAGGGGAACCCCCGCCAAACTAAAAAAAAAATAGCGTGGGGGTCCCCTAAAAATCCACACCAGACCCTTTATCCGAGCACGCAACCTGGCAGGTTGCAGGGGAAGAGGTGGGGATGAGAGAGCCCCCCCCCTCCTGAACCGTACCAGGCCACATGCCCTCAACATGGGGAGGATGTCCCCATGTTGATGGGGAGAAGGGCCTCTTCCCGACAACCCTTGCCGTTGGTTGTCGGGGTCTGCGGGCGGGGGGCTTATCGGAATCTGGGAGCCCCCTTTAAAAAGGGGGACCCCAGATACCGGCCCCCCACCCTATGTGAATGAGTATGGGGTACATCGTACCCCTACCCATTCACCTGGTGGCAAAAAAAAGTTAATAAAAAACACAACACAGGTTTTTAAAGTAATTTATTAAGCAGCTCCGGGGGTCTTCCTGCTGGGCTCCCCGCTGTCTTCTTCCAGCTCTTTTGCTAGCGGGGTCCCGGGCTTCCTCTTCATCTTCAGGGGTCTTCCTGCCGGGCGCCCCGCTATCTTCTTCCAGCTCTTTTGCTAGCGGGGTCCCGGGCTTCATCGTTGCCTTCTTTCGAAGGTACTGAGCTCCAGGCATCCGCCATAGTACCTCACCCCAGGCTAAAGGTGCCTGAGATGCACTCTATCTCCGCTCCAGCTAGGCCAAGGGTGCCTAGGCCTGGAACACCGGAACACCAGCACCCAAGCTGAAGGTGCCTGGGTGCGGCCGCGTCCTCCGACTCTCTCCCCGAGGTCAGGGCGTCCGCCCCTTTTATGACCTCTCCCTTTGTGCCACAGCGGGTTCCCTGCCCCGCTGTACCAGCTCCAGGGGAGGACAAAAAGGCACGGTTCGCAGTGTGAGTTCAACTTCGGCCCAGGGCAACAGCGCCCCCCAGGGACCCCAAGGAACTTCACACCACCAGAGTCCTCACATATTCAAATACCCGCTATATATATATATATATATATATATATATATATATATATATATATATATTAGGGCTGTTACTGATTAAAATTTTCGTGTTTGAATAATTTTTTTTTTTTATCGATTAATCGACTAATTTCGATTAATTATAAAAGAAGACTGTAATATCCACAATCTCCCCACTGTAATATCCGCAATCTCCCCATGTAATATCCGCAATCTCCCACACTGTACTATCCGCAATCTCCCCTACTGTACTATCCGCAATCTCCCCCACTGTAATACCCGCAATCTCCCCCACTGTAATACCTGCAATCTCCCCCACTGTAATACCCGCAATCTCCCCACTATAATAGGACATCTCCCCCACTGTAATAGACATCTCCCCCACTGTAATAGACATCTCAACCACCATACATACCAGAATAGAAGCCGGCAGACCCCCTCCATCTGGATGACATCAGCGTGCCGCTCTAGGAGCTCACCTAGGCCGCCGCCGGGTGGACCAAGATGGCCGCCGCTCTGGAGCTAGGCCGAAGCCGCGGCCTTTCCTATGGGCGAGGCAGCGGAGACCCGGAAGCCGGCGGAGAGGTGAGTACCGATCAAAATAATTTTGATCGATCAAAAATTAACGATTAATCGAGGGATTAATCGTTAATTTACGCAGCCCTAATATATATATATATATATATATATATATATAAATACACTGCCTGATGTCTATTAGATCTTTACACACTGTATTAGATACTGTGTACACCGCCTAACTGTATTAGCAACTGTACAACTGCTGCACTGTATTACATAGTTACATAGTTACATAGTTAGTCAGGTTTAAAAAAGACACAAGTCCATCCAGTTCAACCATAAAAAAAAAAAAATTATAAAAAAAAAAAAAAAAAAATATCGTACAATCCCATATAACCAATTCTATACCCACAGTTGATCCAGGAGGAAGGCAAAAAACCCCAGCAGAGCATGATCCAATTTGCTACAGCAGGGGAAAAAATTCCTTCCTGATCCCCCGAGAGGCAATCGGATATTCCCCGGATCAACTTTACCTATAAATGTCAGTACCCAGTTATATTATGTACATTTAAGAAAGAATCCAGGCCCTTCTTAAAGCAATCTACTGAGCTGGCCAGAACCACCTCTGCAGGGAGTCTATTCCACATTTTCACAGCTCTTACTGTCAAGAAACCTTTCCGTATTTGGAGGTGAAATCTCTTTTCCTCTAGACCAGGGGTCTCAAACTGGCTGCCCTCCAGCTGTTGCAAAACTACAAGTCCCATGAGGCATTGCAAGGCTGACAGTTACAAGCATGACTTCCACAGGCAGAGGCGTGATGGGACTTTTAGTTTCGCAACAGCTGGAGGGCCGCCAGTTTGAGACCCCTGCTCTAGACGCAAAGAGTGCCCCCTTGTCCTTTGTGTTGACCATAAAGTGAATAACTCAGCACCAAGTTCACTATATGGACCCCTTATATATTTGTACATGTTGATCATATCCCCCCTTAATCTCCTCTTCTCAAGAGTGAATAAATTAAATTCTTCTAATCTTTCCTCATAGCTGAGCTCCTCCATGCCTCTTTTCAGTTTGGTTGCCCTTCTCTGCACTTTCTCCAGTTCCCCAATATCCTTTTTGAGAACTGGGGCCCAAAACTGAACTGCATATTCCAGATGAGGTCTTACTAATGATTTTGAACAGGGGCAAAATGATATCTCTCTCTGGAGACCATACCTCTCTTAATACAAGAAAGGACTTTGCTCGCTTTGGAAACCGCAGCTTGGTATTGCATGCCATTATTGAGCTTATGATCTACCAAAACCCCCAGATCCTTCTCCACTACAGATCCCCCCAGTTGTACTCCCCCTAGTATGTATCATGCATTCATATTCTTAGCCCCCAAGTGCATAACTTTACATTTATCAACATTAAACCTCATCTGCCACATAGTCGCCCAATTAGACAGAGCATTGAGGTCGGCTTGTAAATTGGCGACATCCTGTAAGGACGTTATTCCACTACATAGCTTGGTGTCATCTGCAAAGACAGAAATTTTACTTTTGATCTCAGACCCAATATCATTTATAAAGATATTAAAAAGTAAGGGTCCCAGCACTGAACCTTGGGGTACACCACTGATAACCTTGGACCATTCAGAGTAACAATCATTAACCACTACTCTCTGAATTCTGTCTTTTAGCCAGTTTTCTATCCATTTACAAACTGATATTTCCAATCCTGTAGACTTTACCTTGTACATGAGCCGTGTGTAGGGAAATGTATCGAATGCTTTTGCAAAATCCAAGTATACCACGTCCACAGCCACCCCTCTGTCCAAGGTCTTACTTACCTCTTCATAAAAAGAAATCAGGTTTGTCTGACAACTTCTGTCTTTCATGAATCCATGCTGTCTGTTGCTTAAATAGTTTTTTTCCAGCAAGAACTCATCTACGTGGTCTTTTATTAATCTCTCCAGTATCTTCCCAACTATAGAAGTTAAACTAACAGGTCTATAGTTACTTGGTAAAGACTTAATTCCCTTTTTAAATATAGGCACCACATTGGCCCTGCGCCAATCCAGTGGTACTATTCCTGTCATTAATGAGTCCCTAAAAATTAAATACAATGGCTTTGAAATGACAGAGCTCAATTCTTTTAGGATCCGTGGGTGTATGCCATCTGGTCCAGGTGCTTTATCCACCTTTATTCCATCTAAATATTTCTGGACCATATCACTTTTGAGCCATTGTGGATTTGGGGCTGTGTCCCTACCACCCCCATTTTGGACATGAGTTCCCCCATGCTCCTTTGTATACACAGAACTGAAGAAAGTATTTAATAAATTAGCCTTCTCTTTGTCCCCAGTCACCCACTCTAGATTATTTTGTAAAGGGCCTACTTACTGTTGTGGAATTCCAGGCTGCTGTTTACAGAGCACACAGCCTATAATTCCTGTGCTATCTAAGCACACATCAGATTTCATCTTTTTGCAATAATGCTATCCTTAGCCTAAGTTTGCTAAAATCCACTCACCGTTCATTCCATCATTCATCCAAGAAAGGCAGCACCACAAAAGCTTATCTTCTCATCAGGCCATTCCAGCAAAGACTGACTAGCCGACGCCTAATCATAGGCTTTTATTAAACTCAAAAGATCTCACACAGGAGGTGATTGGCTGCAGCAACCAATCCCCTCCCCCATGGGCGGGAACCTCACAGGATGTTCCTTCCTCACAGGAAAATGACAATACCTGGACATTCCTTCCAACAGGAGATGTCATACATGAATACAATAACGTAGGATGGCTAAAGTTACCGTTGATAGTAATTCTTATCCTGCGCTATTCCATAGAATAACGCATATTAAGATTATACTATTATTGAATGGGGGAGGGAGGCTATCTGCAGATGCGCACTACGAATTCCAACCAATGTTGATCAGACACAGCAGAGACAAGAGTACGCATCTGCTCATAACCAATAATGTTGTTGCAGAGCGAGCATATCCCCTCCTTAACGATCGTCCATGCTAATGCACAGAGGGCCCCCGTTGGCGGACATATCCGCACCCTGCAAACATCACACTCCAACCTCAAAACGTTTTCCCCTATCAGACGGGATTCAACCAGCCTCAGACTACCCCAATCAGCTCTTTTAGAGCGGGTTGCGGAAGTACTAACACTGGGTGACACTATGACAATACATATTAAATACATCTCCATAAAAATCTCCACAACAGTCCTCCCTTTTTTTGTCATATGCACCCCATGTATCCATCGATGAGAGTTGATCTGCTTCTTACACCTGTAAATAAATCAGTCCTTAGTCCATAAAAAGGAAAACACGGCTTGACATGTAGACTCTACTATTCAGGGGCATGACTTATAAAGGAGGACACGACATGGTGAGCTGTAGTAATCGCTGATCCGTCTGTGATCCTCTGTGTCTTGTATGTGGGTCCGGTTTCGGGGCGTCTCATCAAGGAAACTCTGGTCACGCGTCAAATCAGGCAACAGGAGCCTCTCGTCACGACATAGAAAGAATAGAAATAAAAACGACATGAGTATATATATTCCCACTTCCTTTAACCACGATCCGCTGTAAAATAAAAATTAGATCCCCAAAGATTCCCAGACCCTTAAAATAGACTCCCAACCTTCACTTAGCTACAGCTCTGGCTTCAACAATTACATGAAGAACCCTATCCTTAACGGATGAGAATTGTTCAATCGTATCCCAAGCCCGAGCCCCCCCCCACCTTGTACATGCAGGACCCCATGCCCAGACCTGGTCAGGGTTGGTGAACAAATCCCTTCTAGCTGTCCCTGCCATTCTTAATTTCCTGCGCCATCAGATCCTCGCGATCGGCCGCGACCTAAAATGTTGGGACAGCTTCACCATCGCGCATGAACCTCTTGCTTTGGGGGAATTACCTTTATAAGCTGCAGATCCACATAAACACCAAACTAAAGTTCAAACACACTTGTGGGCTGCCTAGATACCCAAACCGACAAGAGACAGAGCCATTAAAACTAAAACCAATTTTACCCTCTAAAAATGCATCGTTAGATTCCATTGACAAGTGTCTGTTTGGAGTCTTCACTAGTTTGTCAAAACTCCTCATACCCATAATAACATCATAAATGGCATGTACCGCTGTCATCGCTGGGGACTAAAACTCGGTGAAGACTCAGAACAGACCCAGCAATCGGTCCTGTTCGCTTTCTGAGCTAGTCAGGACATACACTTTACATAATAACTTGGGATGCTTTTCACCGTTACCCTCGCTAAAATTTACTAAACAACAAAAATATAAATAAACAAAGATACTCCTCATTCTTTGGTGTGGTTGAGCCGCTTCTTGCAGTGGTTGGCGTGGTCTCATCCCTCAAGCTTCTTTACAATGACCCAGTCACCTGGTTGGAAAGAATGTAAACTGATTATTGAGTCGGGTCCAGGAGGGACTCGTGAACCCTGTGGTGGACATTTTGAAGTTCATGTCACAACGATCGCACCCACCCCATCAGCCGAGAATATAAGTGACAGCTAATGAGGAGAGTACGACCCTGATTTTGATTGACCTCCAAACAACCCTCATATGACAATAACCCAGACATCGGGACTGTGGTCACTGCATAACCTGTGCGTGGCTTACAATACCTGGAGCCATTGACAAGGTTCTTAGCCTCTGGGATGGGAACCTACTTCACCAGACTGCTGCTTGCCGATTCAAATTCTATCAAAGAAAGACAGTCTTGGCACAAACTTGGTTAGAATTACAGAGGTTATTATTAGTTTGAAAAAAAAAACTGTCACTCTTACATTTATCACTTCTCCCCCCTTTTCTTCCTCATTACAGACTGAAGGAAGAAATGCGTGGTGCAGGAAAAAAGAAACAATGAAATAGCCTATGATACTTTTACCGCCTTAGACTCATATTTATCCATATGTACAGCTGTCTACATACACCTGTTCTCTGTGTACAAACTCCTTGGACCTGAAAAATACTTATAAGCAAAATCATTACTCTATCCTTCATATTTAACCTGCAAAGAATGGAAAATAATAATGACATTCCTGTACATTGGTAAATTGTCAATGACATTCTTTCAAAACCGATTCAAACAAAACCCTCTGTAACCCTTACTTTTCCCGTTCCTACAAAAATACAACAGCCGCGACGCATCGAAGGATCGCCGCGGTAAGTTCGAACATATTCACGTTACTACATACAAACATTCCGATACAAACGTGGGGGAAATACTTCCCAGTTTCCAAAACCACAAATGAAAAAAAACAAAAACAGCCAGAATTCTACCTTCACTCTTTCAGCAATAGGAAAAAATACAATGGGAATATGAGAGCAACTCGAGAAGCTTGCATGGACCAGCCATACAAAGTTCAAACAAACGGGCATGAGACTACACCTCCATCAACACTCATCATTACAGATTTCTGAAGCCGCAGCTCAACTACATCCATTCCAGAGGGATACCCAAAATAGTATCCTTGGACCACCTATGTTAATCTTTTTGGGGTTCAAAGGCCTTTGCCCCAAAACTAGGCTTTGTGCACTGTGTGACCGTCTGACTGTGGGAAGCCTCCATTCCTTCCCTTTTCACAGACCTCCTTGTGTCCATGGCGATTCGAATCGGCTTATCGTCTTAAACCTGCGTCCAGGTTAAACCGTTGCACCCATTTTCGGAGATCACCGCCCGGTGTCTTCTTATACGGTGAATTGCAGAACTACAACCACTATATGGTCAAGTCCTCCAACTAGAAACCCTAACCGAGGCGTCAACTCTATGGCTTGTTGTCCCAACACTTTTGGAACTACAGCAACAACCACAGATCAACCCCCGAATTAGGCCTCTACCCCTCACAGTGCATGCATACACAAGCATTTTCCGCTATACACCCATACACTGCATTGTCAGACTAAACCTCACAGAACACTTATGCCAGTTTACCACCTGCAGAACAATGTGGCTTCTCTCTGTATCTAGATGATAAAATAATGGTGATGCCCACTGTTTGCTCTCTACTCAAAACTGTATTACAGTACAAAACTTCACAAAACTGGAACAAAATATAAAAGACTTTTAAACGCCAAAATGCTTTCCATTTTCCTTCCAAACACAAATCTCATTCAGACAACCCCAAGCTCCTCCCACTAACTTTCTGCTGATATATAAATGCTGAAAAGAAACTTCCGGTTATGCTCAGCTACTTAAAAAAACCAAACTGGTTTATTTACATATCAATTGTTCAGGAAGAGGGAGGGGGAGGGGAGGCCTTAGAATCACCTTGTCTATCAAGACTTCAAAAAAATCCATGGCTACACATCATATATATTTCAACCATTTAAAACCTTGTCAAGGAAATGATGGAGTAAACCCCCCTTTGCAAATGGGAGGGAATCCCCCCTGACCCACATTCCCTGGAAGTCAGACCATAAGTTGGGACTCAAAGTACAAACTCCTGCCAAAAGATGGCTATACAGTACAAGTTCCAAAAAAATTAATTGCTCTCTGGGAAACTCCCAAATATCCAAACATAAAAACACATCATTGTACAAAAACTCTGTTAGTCTTACAATCTATCAAAATTCAGTGTAAAGTGAAGTTTTTCTTAAAACCAAAATCCAATGCAAAAAAAACGCCGCACATATACTGCAAAGTCAGCTGACCCTGCAATAGCTTACATTCACTTAAATGAAAACAGAGAAACCTTTCTCCTAACACTATCTGCATGGAGTTTGCATGTTGTCCCTGTCTCTGCGTTGGCCTCCTCCCACACTCCAACTGCTGGTAGGTCAGCCAGAGCCCATCCATAAATAGGCCCCAGCATGTGCGTGTGTCTGCAAGCACGTTGTGGCCCCTCGGGGTAAAACCGCGCTATTTCAAGATACCACTCAACTCAAAAGGCGATGCTTAGAAAAACAATTTAAACCAGCAAATTCATTAAACAAAAATCAGTCTCTCAGTATGTCCCCCTGGTGTCTCACTACTCTTCCCAGCAGTGCACAGGTCAAACTGTAAACGCATAAAACATAAGAAAACTGCGCCGATCAACAAATGACAATACAGCATATTCAGGAGCCGTGTTTGCTAAACTGGAACTTCCTATCTCAAACTGTAAACGTCTCTCAAAATGGCCGACAAGCCAGGACTACAAAATGGTGGATGACCCACCACAGCACCTCATGGACAACAAAAATTGTGCCATTGACGCACGCAATTCCTCCCGCCAAAACCAGCATGGGACGTCACAACGAACACCACACTGGTTCCCCCACACAAAGAAAAACACAAATTGCCTCCACCAGGTTCCACGCAGAAAAGATCGCACCATACTCGCACCAAACATCAAAATCTGCCCCAAAGGCTGAGAAATTCCACCAGCAACATAGCTGACGAACGCCACAGCATGGCCACATGACATCACACCCAAAGGAAAGGTGGCTGCACCTTCCCCCATAGGACACCCACAGGCCAAGGAAAAACTGTGCCCCAAAATGGCAGACAAACCTGCAAGGCTAACAAAAGCCAAGAATGGCGCCATTACTTTTTCCCGCCAAAACCAGCATCTCTTTAAAAGAAAATCAAAACTGTTTTTCTCCACAAAGACTGACTACACCATTGAAACTTTTCTAAATTATCATCAAAATCCACTGAAAAAGGTGTCAGCTACACTCTACAAGGACCACATGTACACTTACAAACTTAGCCTCCCTTTTGCCAACTAAACAGCACATTCAATAAATGTAAGTTACATGAACAATATTAAAAACATGTTTATTTCTCTAAGTTCATATACTCTGAGATATTCACCACTTTTCTCTACCTAAAGTTCACACACAGTGGCCTCAGCTTCCATAACAAAGCCATTGCAGAGACATACCTCCTCAATGCTAGCATCCAAAACAGCCTGCAACCATTCAAAGGGCGTATTCCTTTCAACAAACAGCTACTATTGTCTGGCTTCCAACAATGCCTGGCCACTTGAATATGCGGCAGGAATTTTCAACTTTAAAACCAAACACTTTCGTTAAAATATTTTTACACTTATGGGGACATGTGTCTTTGTCCCCTATAAAGGCAAAAATCACAATTTATCCATTTCTATTTTTCATAGAAATCACAAACACCACACACATACAGTATATTGTTGCTTGTAACATCAGATCATCTCTCAGGGCGTTTCCCTTCCAGCACCATTGTCCTTCCCTTAGGGCACAACCTCTGCAACACAAAGCAGTGGGCAAGCCCTTCCCCCATTCAAGCACATGGCAGCCAAACAATCTACTTACAAATAGTGATGTCGCGAACATAAAATTTTCCGTTCGCGAACGGCGAACGCGAACTGCCGCAAATGTTCGCGAACGGGCGAACCCGGCGAACCGCCATAGACTTCAATAGGCAGGCGAATTTTAAAACCCACAGGGACTCTTTCTGGCCACAATAGTGATGGAAAAGTTGTTTCAAGGGGACTAACACCTGGACTGTGGTATGCCGGAGGGGGATCCATGGCAAAACTCCCATGGAAAATTACGTAGTTGACGCAGAGTCGGGTTTTAATCCATAAAGGGCATAAATCACCTAACATTCCTAATGTGTTTGGAATAACGTGCTTTAAAACATCAGGTATGATGTTGTATCGATCAGGTAGTGTAAGGGTTACGCCCGCTTCACAGTGACAGACCAAACTCGGACAGACCAAACTCCCCGTTTAACGCACCGCAAACAACTGCAAACAGTCCATTTGCACAACCGCAAGGCTTTAATGATCACCTTAGATGATCACAAAGAAAATTTATGTTTTTTCTATGCAAAATTATCAAGCCGATCGCTTTTGGTCTGTTCACAATGAAGCAACGACCTTACCATCTGGGGTGTGCCAACAACGCCATTGCCAACACACTCATAGAGGTGGTCGCTTCATTGTGATACGCAAGCCCCTTCACCACAACAAGGTAATGATCACGAAGGGGAATTGACACAGGTATGTGTTTTTTTGTTTGTTTTTTTTGTAGCCACAGTGCAGCACCAGAGGCCAGAAAAATTAGGCATGTACACATGCCTGTAAAATTAGGTATTGTTGCAGCCGCTGCTGTAGCAGCGGCCAGAAAAAATTATGTTTTTCAGGCAGAAAGTGCCCTAAAACATTGCGGCTTGTGGACCATTTTTAGCCCAAGGCAGCTCATCTCATCAGGCCTTTTTTAGTCAAATGTATCGCCCACTGTCAGTCCCTTCGGGATCCATGCCTCATTCATCTTAATAAAGGTGAGGTAATCTAGACTTTTTTGACCTAGGCGACTTCTCTTCTCAGTGACAATACCTCCTGCTGCACTGAAGGTCCTTTCTGAAAGGACACTTGAAGCGGGGCAGGCCAGAAGTTCTATCGCAAATTGGGATAGCTCAGGCCACAGGTCAAGCCTGCACACCCAGTAGTCAAGGGGTTCATCGCTCCTCAGAGTGTCGATATCTGCAGTTAAGGCGAGGTAGTCTGCTACCTGTCGGTCGAGTCGTTCTCTGAGGGTGGACCCCGAAGGGCTGTGGCGATGCGTAGGACTTAAAAAGCTCCGCATGTCCTCCATCAACAATACGTCTGTAAAGCGTCCTGTCCTTGCCGGCATGGTCGTGGTAGGAGGAGGATTACTTTCACCTCTTCCCCTGTTAGATTCCCGTTGTGCTGTGACATCACCCTTATACGCTGTGTAAAGCATACTTTTTAATTTATTTTGGAACTGCTGCATCCTTTCCATCTTCCTGTAATTCGGTAACATTTCTGGCACTTTCTGCTTATACCGGGGGTCTAGTAGCGTGGCCACCCAATACAGGTCGTTCTCCTTCAGCCTTTTTATACGAGGGTCCCTCAACAGGCACGACAGCATGAAAGACCCCATTTGCACAAGGTTGGATGCCGAGCTACTCATGTCCTGTTCCTCGTCCTCACTGATCTCACTGAAGGTCTGTTCTTCCCCCCAGCCACGTACAACACCACGGGTACCAGATAGGTGACAACGAGCACCCTGGGATGCCTGCTGTGGTTGGTCTTCCTCCTCCTCCTCAAAGCCACATTCCTCCTCTGACTCCTCTTCCTCAGACTCCTCTTCCAGCGTTGCCACAGGTCCAGCAAGCGATGCTGATAAAGCTGTTTCTGGCTGTTTCTGGTGGTGATGGTGACCACAACTCTTCCTCTTCCTCTTCACGCTCATCTACGGCCTGATCCAGCACTCTTCGCAGGGCACGCTCCAGGAAGAAAACAAATGGGATGATGTCGCTGATGGTGCCTTCAGTGCGACTGACTAGGTTTGTCACCTCCTCAAAAGGACGCATGAGCCTACAGGCATTGCGCATGAGCGTCCAGTAACGTGGCAAAAAAATTCCCAGCTGCGCAGAGGCTGTCCTAGCACCCCGGTCATACAAATACTCGTTGACGGCTTTTTCTTGTTGGAGCAGGCGGTCGAACATTAGGAGTGTTGAATTCCAACGTGTCGGGCTGTCGCAAATCAAGCGCCTCACTGGCATGTTGTTTCGCCGCTGGATATCTGAAAAGTGCGCCATGGCTGTGTAGGAACGCCTGAAATGGCCACACACCTTCCTGGCCTGCTTGAGGACATCCTGTAAGTCTGGGTACTTATGCACAAAGCGTTGTACAATCAGATTTAACACATGTGCCATGCACGGCACATGTGTCAACTTGCCCAAATTCAATGCCGCCAACAAATTGCTTCCGTTGTCACACACCACTTTGCCGATCTCCAGTTGGTGCGGAGTCAGCCACTGATCCACCTGTGCGTTCAGGGCGGACAGGAGTGCTGGTCCGGTGTGACTCTCTGCTTTCAGGCAAGTCAACCCCAAGACAGCGTGACACTGTCGTATCCGGGATGTGGAATAGCCCCTGGGGAGCTGGGGGGGTGCTGTTGATGTGGAGCAAGACGCAGCAGCAGAAGAGGACTCAGCCGAGGAGGTTATCGAAGAGGATGGAGTAGGAGGAGTAGAGGAGGTGACAGCAGGCCTGCCTGCAAGTCGTGGTGGTGTCACCACCAACTCCTCTGCAGAGCCACGCATTACATGCTTGGCAGCCGTCAGCAGGTTTACCCAATGAGCAGTGTAGGTGATATACCTGCCCTGACCGTGCTTTGCAGACCAGGTATCAGTGGTCAGATGGACCCTTGCCCCAACACTGTGTGCCAGACATGCCATGACTTCCTTTTGCACAATAGAGTACAGGTTGGGGATTGCCTTTTGTGAAAAGAAATTTCGGCCGGGTACCTTCCACTGCGGTGTCCCAATAGCTACAAATTTTTTGAAGGCCTCAGACTCCACCAGCTTGTATGGTAAAAGCTGGCGGGCTAAGAGTTCCGACAAGCCAGCTGTCAGACGCCGGGCAAGGGGGTGATTCTGTGACATTGGCTTCTTACGCTCAAACATGTCCTTGACAGACACCTGACCGTGGGCAGATGAGCAGGAACTGCTCAAGGCGAGAGACGTAGTGTCAGATGGTTGAGAGGGGGCAAGGAGGACAGCAGTGGTTGACGTGGCTGAAGATGCTGGACCAGGAGGAGGATGGTGGCTTTGAGCTTGTGTGCTGCTTGTACTCGTCATCATGTGTTCATCCCATAGGCGTTTGTGATGTGAGATCATGTGCCTTCGCAAAGCAGTTGTACATAGGTGGGTGTTGGATTTCCCACGACTCAGTTTCTTTTGGCACAGGTTGCAAATGGCATCGCTGTTATCAGAGGCAGACACACAAAAAAAATGCCACACTGCTGAGCTTTGCAATGGCGGCATTCTGGTGGTGGCAACAGCATGCGTTGATCGGCGTGCTGTCTGGCTGACCCCGGGTGCCGATACATGCTGTCTTACTGTGCCACTAGCTCCTTGCGACGACCTACCCCTCCTTCCAACTCGTCTCCTCCTCCTCTCTGTCTCCCCATCTGAACTTTCCCCCTGTTCTTCTTCTCTTCGAGCGGGCACCCACGTGACATCCACATCGTCATCATCAACCGCTTCACTTGTATCTGACAACTCAGCAAAGGAAGCAGCAGCGGGTACAACATCATCATCATCACACCGTACATCCATGTGTGTAATGCTGCCTGACTGAGACATATCCCCTCTGACAGATCAAGTGAAGCAACTGTGGTGCTAGTGTTGGTGGTGGCGGCAGGCGGGCGAGTGGGAACTTGAGAGGTGCCCAAAGCTGAGCTGGAGAAGGATGGTGCGTCAAGGTTCCGAGCGGAAGCTGTAGAAGATTGGCTGTCCTGTGTTAGCCAGTCAACTATGTCCTCAGAACTTTTCGAGTTCAGGGTACGTGGCCCCTGAACACTGGGCATTATTCTTGGGCCAAAGGGAATCACAGCACCACGACCACGACAGCCCCTGCGGGGTGGCCTGCCTCTGCCAGTCTCTGCCAGTCATTTTTTTTAGATTAGTTTAGTTGTACTATGCATGCAAGCTACTGTGACACCAGATATGAGTGGCACTGTGCACTGGCAGAAGTTGGCACAGTAGACACTGTAGGTCTGACACACACGCTGGCAGGCAACTGACTGCTCATCTACTGCAGTCAAAACTGTTGTGGTTTTTTTTATGTAAGCTACTGTGCCGGGGAAAAAAAACAAGCAGACTGGTGTTTTACCAGCCCTAAAAAGGGCTTTTTGGGGTGCTGTCAGGACGCTGTGCTTACAGCAGAGATCAGATGAGTCTTTCAGGAGTGGAGTGAACACTGAATACACTTGCCTATAGCTTTCCCTATAAAATCAGCAGCAGCTAAACTGTCCCTCCTCTGGCTAACACTGCAGCTTAAGTACAGACTGAATCTAAAATAGATGCTGTCCAGGAAAAAACAAAAAAGCAGACTGGTGTTTTACCAGCCCTAAAAAGGGCTTTTTGGGGTGCTGTCAGGACGCTGTGCTTACAGCAGAGATCAGATGAGTCTTTCAGGAGTGGAGTGAACACTGAATACACTGGCCTAGCCTAGCTTTCCCTATAAAATCAGCAGCAGCTAAACTGTCCCTCCTCTGGCTAACACTGTAGCTTAAGTACAGACTGAATCTAAAATAGATGCTGTCCAGGAAAAAACAAAAAAGCAGACTGGTGTTTTACCAGCCCTAAAAAGGGCTTTTTGGGGTGCTGTCAGGACGCTGTGCTTACAGCAGAGATCAGATGAGTCTTTCAGGAGTGGAGTGAACACTGAATACACTTGCCTAGCCTAGCTTTCCCTATAAAATCAGCAGCAGCTAAACTGTCCCTCCTCTGGCTAACACTGTAGCTTAAGTTCAGACTGAATCTAAAATAGATGCTGTCCAGAAAAAAAAAACAAGCAGACTGGTGTTTTACCAGCCCTAAAAAGGGCTTTTTGGGGTGCTGTCAGGACGCTGTGCTTACAGCAGAGATCAGATGAGTCTTTCAGGAGTGGAGTGAACACTGAATACACTGGCCTAGCCTAGCTTTCCCTATAAAATCAGCAGCAGCTAAACTGTCCCTCCTCTGGCTAACACTGTAGCTTAAGTTCAGACTGAATCTAAAATAGATGCTGTCCAGGAAAAAACAAAAAAGCAGACTGGTGTTTTACCAGCCCTAAAAAGGGCTTTTTGGGGTGCTGTCAGGACGCTGTGCTTACAGCAGAGATCAGATGAGTCTTTCAGGAGTGGGGTGAACACTGAATACACTGGCCTAGCCTAGCTTTCCCTATAAAATCAGCAGCAGCTAAACTGTCCCTCCTCTGGCTAACACTGTAGCTTAAGTTCAGACTGAATCTAAAATAGATGCTGTCCAGAAAAAAAAAACAAGCAGACTGGTGTTTTACCAGCCCTAAAAAGGGCTTTTTGGGGTGCTGTCAGGACGCTGTGCTTACAGCAGAGATCAGATGAGTCTTTCAGGAGTGGAGTGAACACTGAATACACTGGCCTAGCCTAGCTTTCCCTATAAAATCAGCAGCAGCTAAACTGTCCCTCCTCTGGCTAACACTGTAGCTTAAGTTCAGACTGAATCTAAAATAGATGCTGTCCAGGAAAAAACAAAAAAGCAGACTGGTGTTTTACCAGCCCTAAAAAGGGCTTTTTGGGGTGCTGTCAGGACGCTGTGCTTACAGCAGAGATCAGATGAGTCTTTCAGGAGTGGAGTGAACACTGAATACACTGGCCTAGCCTAGCTTTCCCTATAAAATCAGCAGCAGCTAAACTGTCCCTCCTCTCGCTAACACTGTAGCTTAAGTTCAGACTGAATCTAAAATAGATGCTGTCCAGAAAAAAAAACAAGCAGACTGGTGTTTTACCAGCCCTAAAAATGGCTTTTTGGGGTGCTGTCAGGACGCTGTGCTTACAGCAGAGATCAGATGAGTCTTTCAGGAGTGGAGTGAACACTGAATACACTTGCCTATAGCTTTCCCTATAAAATCAGCAGCAGCTAAACTGTCCCTCCTCTGGCTAACACTGTAGCTTAAGTTCAGACTGAATCTAAAATAGATGCTGTCCAGAAAAAAAAACAAGCAGACTGGTGTTTTACCAGCCCTAAAAAGGGCTTTTTGGGGTGCTGTCAGGACGCTGTGCTTACAGCAGAGATCAGATGAGTCTTTCAGGAGTGGAGTGAACACTGAATACACTTGCCTATAGCTTTCCCTATAAAATCAGCAGCAGCTAAACTGTCCCTCCTCTGGCTAACACTGTAGCTTAAGTACAGACTGAATCTAAAATAGATGCTGTCCAGGAAAAAACAAAAAAGCAGACTGGTGTTTTACCAGCCCTAAAAAGGGCTTTTTGGGGTGCTGTCAGGAAGCTGTGCTTACAGCAGAGATCAGATGAGTCTTTCAGGAGTGGAGTGAACACTGAATACACTGGCCTAGCCTAGCTTTCCCTATAAAATCAGCAGCAGCTAAACTGTCCCTCCTCTGGCTAACACTGTAGCTTAAGTTCAGACTGAATCTAAAATAGATGCTGTCCAGAAAAAAAACAAGCAGACTGGTGTTTTACCAGCCCTAAAAAGGGCTTTTTGGGGTGCTGTCAGGACGCTGTGCTTACAGCAGAGATCAGATGAGTCTTTCAGGAGTGGAGTGAACACTGAATACACTTGCCTAGCCTAGCTTTCCCTATAAAATCAGCAGCAGCTAAACTGTCCCTCCTCTGGCTAACACTGTAGCTTAAGTACAGACTGAATCTAAAATAGATGCTGTCCAGGAAAAAACAAAAAAGCAGACTGGTGTTTTACCAGCCCTAAAAAGGGCTTTTTGGGGTGCTGTCAGGACGCTGTGCTTACAGCAGAGATCAGATGAGTCTTTCAGGAGTGGAGTGAACACTGAATACACTTGCCTATAGCTTTCCCTATAAAATCAGCAGCAGCTAAACTGTCCCTCCTCTGGCTAACACTGTAGCTTAAGTACAGACTGAATCTAAAATAGATGCTGTCCAGGAAAAAACAAAAAAGCAGACTGGTGTTTTACCAGCCCTAAAAAGGGCTTTTTGGGGTGCTGTCAGGACGCTGTGCTTACAGCAGAGATCAGATGAGTCTTTCAGGAGTGGAGTGAACACTGAATACACTGGCCTAGCCTAGCTTTCCCTATAAAATCAGCAGCAGCTAAACTGTCCCTCCTCTGGCTAACACTGTAGCTTAAGTTCAGACTGAATCTAAAATAGATGCTGTCCAGAAAAAAAAACAAGCAGACTGGTGTTTTACCAGCCCTAAAAAGGGCTTTTTGGGGTGCTGTCAGGACGCTGTGCTTACAGCAGAGATCAGATGAGTCTTTCAGGAGTGGAGTGAACACTGAATACACTTGCCTATAGCTTTCCCTATAAAATCAGCAGCAGCTAAACTGTCCCTCCTCTGGCTAACACTGTAGCTTAAGTTCAGACTGAATCTAAAATAGATGCTGTCCAGAAAAAAAACAAGCAGACTGGTGTTTTACCAGCCCTAAAAAGGGCTTTTTGGGGTGCTGTCAGGACGCTGTGCTTACAGCAGAGATCAGATGAGTCTTTCAGGAGTGGAGTGAACACTGAATACACTTGCCTATAGCTTTCCCTATAAAATCAGCAGCAGATACACTCTCCCTCCTCTGGCTAACACTGCAGCTTAAGTACAGACTGAATCTAAAATAGATGCTGTCCAGGAAAAAAAAACAAGCAGACTGGTGTTTTACCAGCCCTAAAAAGGGCTTTTTGGGGTGCTGTCAGGACGCTGTGCTTACAGCAGAGATCAGATGAGTCTTTCAGGAGTGGAGTGAACACTGAATACAGTGGCCTAGCCTAGCTTTCCCTATAAAATCAGCAGCAGCTAAACTGTCCCTCCTCTGGCTAACACTGTAGCTTAAGTTCAGACTGAATCTAAAATAGATGCTGTCCAGAAAAAAAAAACAAGCAGACTGGTGTTTTACCAGCCCTAAAAAGGGCTTTTTGGGGTGCTGTCAGGACGCTGTGCTTACAGCAGAGATCAGATGAGTCTTTCAGGAGTGGAGTGAACACTGAATACACTGGCCTAGCCTAGCTTTCCCTATAAAATCAGCAGCAGCTAAACTGTCCCTCCTCTGGCTAACACTGCAGCTTAAGTTCAGACTGAATCTAAAATAGATGCTGTCCAGGAAAAAACAAAAAAGCAGACTGGTGTTTTACCAGCCCTAAAAAGGGCTTTTTGGGGTGCTGTCAGGAAGCTGTGCTTACAGCAGAGATCAGATGAGTCTTTCAGGAGTGGAGTGAACACTGAATACACTGGCCTAGCCTAGCTTTCCCTATAAAATCAGCAGCAGCTAAACTGTCCCTCCTCTGGCTAACACTGTAGCTTAAGTTCAGACTGAATCTAAAATAGATGCTGTCCAGAAAAAAAACAAGCAGACTGGTGTTTTACCAGCCCTAAAAAGGGCTTTTTGGGGTGCTGTCAGGACGCTGTGCTTACAGCAGAGATCAGATGAGTCTTTCAGGAGTGGAGTGAACACTGAATACACTTGCCTAGCCTAGCTTTCCCTATAAAATCAGCAGCAGCTAAACTGTCCCTCCTCTGGCTAACACTGCAGCTTAAGTACAGACTGAATCTAAAATAGATGCTGTCCAGGAAAAAACAAAAAAGCAGACTGGTGTTTTACCAGCCCTAAAAAGGGCTTTTTGGGGTGCTGTCAGGACGCTGTGCTTACAGCAGAGATCAGATGAGTCTTTCAGGAGTGGAGTGAACACTGAATACACTGGCCTAGCCTAGCTTTCCCTATAAAATCAGCAGCAGCTAAACTGTCCCTCCTCTGGCTAACACTGTAGCTTAAGTTCAGACTGAATCTAAAATAGATGCTGTCCAGAAAAAAAAACAAGCAGACTGGTGTTTTACCAGCCCTAAAAAGGGCTTTTTGGGGTGCTGTCAGGATGCTGTGCTTACAGCAGAGATCAGATGAGTCTTTCAGGAGTGGAGTGAACACTGAATACACTGGCCTAGCCTAGCTTTCCCTATAAAATCAGCAGCAGCTAAACTGTCCCTCCTCTGGCTAACACTACAGCTTAAGTTCAGACTGAATCTAAAATAGATGCTGTCCAGGAAAAAACAAAAAAGCAGACTGGTGTTTTACCAGCCCTAAAAAGGGCTTTTTGGGGTGCTGTCAGGACGCTGTGCTTACAGCAGAGATCAGATGAGTCTTTCAGGAGTGGAGTGAACACTGAATACACTTGCCTATAGCTTTCCCTATAAAATCAGCAGCAGCTAAACTGTCCCTCCTCTGGCTAACACTGTAGCTTAAGTTCAGACTGAATCTAAAATAGATGCTGTCCAGAAAAAAAACAAGCAGACTGGTGTTTTACCAGCCCTAAAAAGGGCTTTTTGGGGTGCTGTCAGGACGCTGTGCTTACAGCAGAGATCAGATGAGTCTTTCAGGAGTGGAGTGAACACTGAATACACTGGCCTAGCCTAGCTTTCCCTATAAAATCAGCAGCAGCTAAACTGTCCCTCCTCTGGCTAACACTGTAGCTTAAGTTCAGACTGAATCTAAAATAGATGCTGTCCAGGAAAAAACAAAAAAGCAGACTGGTGTTTTACCAGCCCTAAAAAGGGCTTTTTGGGGTGCTGTCAGGATGCTGTGCTTACAGCAGAGATCAGATGAGTCTTTCAGGAGTGGAGTGAACACTGAATACACTGGCCTAGCCTAGCTTTCCCTATAAAATCAGCAGCAGATACACTGTCCCTCCTCTGGCTAACACTGCAGCTTAAGTACAGACTGAATCTAAAATAGATGCTGTCCAGGAAAAAAAAACAAGCAGACTGGTGTTTTACCAGCCCTAAAAAGGGCTTTTTGGGGTGCTGTCAGGACGCTGTGCTTACAGCAGAGATCAGATGAGTCTTTCAGGAGTGGAGTGAACACTGAATACACTGGCCTAGCCTAGCTTTCCCTATAAAATCAGCAGCAGATACACTGTCCCTCCTCTGGCTAACACTGCAGCTTAAGTACAGACTGAATCTAAAATAGATGCTGTCCAGGAAAAAAAAACAAGCAGACTGGTGTTTTACCAGCCCTAAAAAGGGCTTTTTGGGGTGCTGTCAGGACGCTGTGCTTACAGCAGAGATCAGATGAGTCTTTCAGGAGTGGAGTGAACACTGAATACACTGGCCTAGCCTAGCTTTCCCTATAAAATCAGCAGCAGCTAAACTGTCCCTCCTCTGGCTAACACTGCAGCTTAAGTTCAGACTGAATCTAAAATAGATGCTGTCCAGGAAAAAACAAAAAAGCAGACTGGTGTTTTACCAGCCCTAAAAAGGGCTTTTTGGGGTGCTGTCAGGACGCTGTGCTTACAGCAGAGATCAGATGAGTCTTTCAGGAGTGGAGTGAACACTGAATACACTTGCCTATAGCTTTCCCTATAAAATCAGCAGCAGCTAAACTGTCCCTCCTCTGGCTAACACTGTAGCTTAAGTTCAGACTGAATCTAAAATAGATGCTGTCCAGAAAAAAAAAACAAGCAGACTGGTGTTTTACCAGCCCTAAAAAGGGCTTTTTGGGGTGCTGTCAGGACGCTGTGCTTACAGCAGAGATCAGATGAGTCTTTCAGGAGTGGAGTGAACACTGAATACACTGGCCTAGCCTAGCTTTCCCTATAAAATCAGCAGCAGCTAAACTGTCCCTCCTCTGGCTAACACTGCAGCTTAAGTACAGACTGAATCTAAAATAGATGCTGTCCAGGAAAAAACAAAAAAGCAGACTGGTGTTTTACCAGCCCTAAAAAGGGCTTTTTGGGGTGCTGTCAGGATGCTGTGCTTACAGCAGAGATCAGATGAGTCTTTCAGGAGTGGAGTGAACACTGAATACACTGGCCTAGCCTAGCTTTCCCTATAAAATCAGCAGCAGCTAAACTGTCCCTCCTCTGGCTAACACTGTAGCTTAAGTACAGACTGAATCTAAAATAGATGCTGTCCAGGAAAAAACAAAAAAGCAGACTGGTGTTTTACCAGCCCTAAAAAGGGCTTTTTGGGGTGCTGTCAGGACGCTGTGCTTACAGCAGAGATCAGATGAGTCTTTCAGGAGTGGAGTGAACACTGAATACAGTGGCCTAGCCTAGCTTTCCCTATAAAATCAGCAGCAGCTAAACTGTCCCTCCTCTGGCTAACACTGTAGCTTAAGTTCAGACTGAATCTAAAATAGATGCTGTCCAGAAAAAAAAAACAAGCAGACTGGTGTTTTACCAGCCCTAAAAAGGGCTTTTTGGGGTGCTGTCAGGACGCTGTGCTTACAGCAGAGATCAGATGAGTCTTTCAGGAGTGGAGTGAACACTGAATACACTGGCCTAGCCTAGCTTTCCCTATAAAATCAGCAGCAGCTAAACTGTCCCTCCTCTGGCTAACACTGCAGCTTAAGTTCAGACTGAATCTAAAATAGATGCTGTCCAGGAAAAAACAAAAAAGCAGACTGGTGTTTTACCAGCCCTAAAAAGGGCTTTTTGGGGTGCTGTCAGGAAGCTGTGCTTACAGCAGAGATCAGATGAGTCTTTCAGGAGTGGAGTGAACACTGAATACACTGGCCTAGCCTAGCTTTCCCTATAAAATCAGCAGCAGCTAAACTGTCCCTCCTCTGGCTAACACTGTAGCTTAAGTTCAGACTGAATCTAAAATAGATGCTGTCCAGAAAAAAAACAAGCAGACTGGTGTTTTACCAGCCCTAAAAAGGGCTTTTTGGGGTGCTGTCAGGACGCTGTGCTTACAGCAGAGATCAGATGAGTCTTTCAGGAGTGGAGTGAACACTGAATACACTTGCCTAGCCTAGCTTTCCCTATAAAATCAGCAGCAGCTAAACTGTCCCTCCTCTGGCTAACACTGTAGCTTAAGTACAGACTGAATCTAAAATAGATGCTGTCCAGGAAAAAACAAAAAAGCAGACTGGTGTTTTACCAGCCCTAAAAAGGGCTTTTTGGGGTGCTGTCAGGACGCTGTGCTTACAGCAGAGATCAGATGAGTCTTTCAGGAGTGGAGTGAACACTGAATACACTTGCCTATAGCTTTCCCTATAAAATCAGCAGCAGCTAAACTGTCCCTCCTCTGGCTAACACTGTAGCTTAAGTACAGACTGAATCTAAAATAGATGCTGTCCAGGAAAAAACAAAAAAGCAGACTGGTGTTTTACCAGCCCTAAAAAGGGCTTTTTGGGGTGCTGTCAGGACGCTGTGCTTACAGCAGAGATCAGATGAGTCTTTCAGGAGTGGAGTGAACACTGAATACACTGGCCTAGCCTAGCTTTCCCTATAAAATCAGCAGCAGCTAAACTGTCCCTCCTCTGGCTAACACTGTAGCTTAAGTTCAGACTGAATCTAAAATAGATGCTGTCCAGAAAAAAAAACAAGCAGACTGGTGTTTTACCAGCCCTAAAAAGGGCTTTTTGGGGTGCTGTCAGGATGCTGTGCTTACAGCAGAGATCAGATGAGTCTTTCAGGAGTGGAGTGAACACTGAATACACTGGCCTAGCCTAGCTTTCCCTATAAAATCAGCAGCAGCTAAACTGTCCCTCCTCTGGCTAACACTACAGCTTAAGTTCAGACTG
The DNA here is from genome assembly GCA_029206835.1 of Rana muscosa. NCBI lineage: Eukaryota > Metazoa > Chordata > Amphibia > Anura > Ranidae > Rana > Rana muscosa. The sequence continues at coordinate 853,853,802 of CM055121.1, read as the reverse complement.
AATCTAAAATAGATGCTGTCCAGGAAAAAACAAAAAAGCAGACTGGTGTTTTACCAGCCCTAAAAAGGGCTTTTTGGGGTGCTGTCAGGACGCTGTGCTTACAGCAGAGATCAGATGAGTCTTTCAGGAGTGGAGTGAACACTGAATACACTTGCCTATAGCTTTCCCTATAAAATCAGCAGCAGCTAAACTGTCCCTCCTCTGGCTAACACTGCAGCTTAAGTTCAGACTGAATCTAAAATAGATGCTGTCCAGGAAAAAACAAAAAAGCAGACTGGTGTTTTACCAGCCCTAAAAAGGGCTTTTTGGGGTGCTGTCAGGACGCTGTGCTTACAGCAGAGATCAGATGAGTCTTTCAGGAGTGGAGTGAACACTGAATACACTTGCCTATAGCTTTCCCTATAAAATCAGCAGCAGCTAAACTGTCCCTCCTCTGGCTAACACTGTAGCTTAAGTTCAGACTGAATCTAAAATAGATGCTGTCCAGAAAAAAAACAAGCAGACTGGTGTTTTACCAGCCCTAAAAAGGGCTTTTTGGGGTGCTGTCAGGACGCTGTGCTTACAGCAGAGATCAGATGAGTCTTTCAGGAGTGGAGTGAACACTGAATACACTGGCCTAGCCTAGCTTTCCCTATAAAATCAGCAGCAGCTAAACTGTCCCTCCTCTGGCTAACACTGTAGCTTAAGTTCAGACTGAATCTAAAATAGATGCTGTCCAGGAAAAAACAAAAAAGCAGACTGGTGTTTTACCAGCCCTAAAAAGGGCTTTTTGGGGTGCTGTCAGGATGCTGTGCTTACAGCAGAGATCAGATGAGTCTTTCAGGAGTGGAGTGAACACTGAATACACTGGCCTAGCCTAGCTTTCCCTATAAAATCAGCAGCAGATACACTGTCCCTCCTCTGGCTAACACTGCAGCTTAAGTACAGACTGAATCTAAAATAGATGCTGTCCAGGAAAAAAAAACAAGCAGACTGGTGTTTTACCAGCCCTAAAAAGGGCTTTTTGGGGTGCTGTCAGGACGCTGTGCTTACAGCAGAGATCAGATGAGTCTTTCAGGAGTGGAGTGAACACTGAATACAGTGGCCTAGCCTAGCTTTCCCTATAAAATCAGCAGCAGCTAAACTGTCCCTCCTCTGGCTAACACTGTAGCTTAAGTTCAGACTGAATCTAAAATAGATGCTGTCCAGAAAAAAAAAACAAGCAGACTGGTGTTTTACCAGCCCTAAAAAGGGCTTTTTGGGGTGCTGTCAGGACGCTGTGCTTACAGCAGAGATCAGATGAGTCTTTCAGGAGTGGAGTGAACACTGAATACACTGGCCTAGCCTAGCTTTCCCTATAAAATCAGCAGCAGCTAAACTGTCCCTCCTCTGGCTAACACTGCAGCTTAAGTTCAGACTGAATCTAAAATAGATGCTGTCCAGGAAAAAACAAAAAAGCAGACTGGTGTTTTACCAGCCCTAAAAAGGGCTTTTTGGGGTGCTGTCAGGAAGCTGTGCTTACAGCAGAGATCAGATGAGTCTTTCAGGAGTGGAGTGAACACTGAATACACTGGCCTAGCCTAGCTTTCCCTATAAAATCAGCAGCAGCTAAACTGTCCCTCCTCTGGCTAACACTGTAGCTTAAGTTCAGACTGAATCTAAAATAGATGCTGTCCAGAAAAAAAACAAGCAGACTGGTGTTTTACCAGCCCTAAAAAGGGCTTTTTGGGGTGCTGTCAGGACGCTGTGCTTACAGCAGAGATCAGATGAGTCTTTCAGGAGTGGAGTGAACACTGAATACACTTGCCTAGCCTAGCTTTCCCTATAAAATCAGCAGCAGCTAAACTGTCCCTCCTCTGGCTAACACTGTAGCTTAAGTACAGACTGAATCTAAAATAGATGCTGTCCAGGAAAAAACAAAAAAGCAGACTGGTGTTTTACCAGCCCTAAAAAGGGCTTTTTGGGGTGCTGTCAGGACGCTGTGCTTACAGCAGAGATCAGATGAGTCTTTCAGGAGTGGAGTGAACACTGAATACACTTGCCTATAGCTTTCCCTATAAAATCAGCAGCAGCTAAACTGTCCCTCCTCTGGCTAACACTGTAGCTTAAGTACAGACTGAATCTAAAATAGATGCTGTCCAGGAAAAAACAAAAAAGCAGACTGGTGTTTTACCAGCCCTAAAAAGGGCTTTTTGGGGTGCTGTCAGGACGCTGTGCTTACAGCAGAGATCAGATGAGTCTTTCAGGAGTGGAGTGAACACTGAATACACTGGCCTAGCCTAGCTTTCCCTATAAAATCAGCAGCAGCTAAACTGTCCCTCCTCTGGCTAACACTGTAGCTTAAGTTCAGACTGAATCTAAAATAGATGCTGTCCAGAAAAAAAAACAAGCAGACTGGTGTTTTACCAGCCCTAAAAAGGGCTTTTTGGGGTGCTGTCAGGATGCTGTGCTTACAGCAGAGATCAGATGAGTCTTTCAGGAGTGGAGTGAACACTGAATACACTGGCCTAGCCTAGCTTTCCCTATAAAATCAGCAGCAGCTAAACTGTCCCTCCTCTGGCTAACACTACAGCTTAAGTTCAGACTGAATCTAAAATAGATGCTGTCCAGGAAAAAACAAAAAAGCAGACTGGTGTTTTACCAGCCCTAAAAAGGGCTTTTTGGGGTGCTGTCAGGACGCTGTGCTTACAGCAGAGATCAGATGAGTCTTTCAGGAGTGGAGTGAACACTGAATACACTTGCCTATAGCTTTCCCTATAAAATCAGCAGCAGCTAAACTGTCCCTCCTCTGGCTAACACTGCAGCTTAAGTTCAGACTGAATCTAAAATAGATGCTGTCCAGAAAAAAAACAAGCAGACTGGTGTTTTACCAGCCCTAAAAAGGGCTTTTTGGGGTGCTGTCAGGACGCTGTGCTTACAGCAGAGATCAGATGAGTCTTTCAGGAGTGGAGTGAACACTGAATACACTGGCCTAGCCTAGCTTTCCCTATAAAATCAGCAGCAGCTAAACTGTCCCTCCTCTGGCTAACACTGTAGCTTAAGTTCAGACTGAATCTAAAATAGATGCTGTCCAGGAAAAAACAAAAAAGCAGACTGGTGTTTTACCAGCCCTAAAAAGGGCTTTTTGGGGTGCTGTCAGGATGCTGTGCTTACAGCAGAGATCAGATGAGTCTTTCAGGAGTGGAGTGAACACTGAATACACTGGCCTAGCCTAGCTTTCCCTATAAAATCAGCAGCAGATACACTGTCCCTCCTCTGGCTAACACTGCAGCTTAAGTACAGACTGAATCTAAAATAGATGCTGTCCAGGAAAAAAAAACAAGCAGACTGGTGTTTTACCAGCCCTAAAAAGGGCTTTTTGGGGTGCTGTCAGGACGCTGTGCTTACAGCAGAGATCAGATGAGTCTTTCAGGAGTGGAGTGAACACTGAATACACTGGCCTAGCCTAGCTTTCCCTATAAAATCAGCAGCAGATACACTGTCCCTCCTCTGGCTAACACTGCAGCTTAAGTACAGACTGAATCTAAAATAGATGCTGTCCAGGAAAAAAAAACAAGCAGACTGGTGTTTTACCAGCCCTAAAAAGGGCTTTTTGGGGTGCTGTCAGGACGCTGTGCTTACAGCAGAGATCAGATGAGTCTTTCAGGAGTGGAGTGAACACTGAATACACTTGCCTATAGCTTTCCCTATAAAATCAGCAGCAGCTAAACTGTCCCTCCTCTGGCTAACACTGTAGCTTAAGTTCAGACTGAATCTAAAATAGATGCTGTCCAGAAAAAAAAAACAAGCAGACTGGTGTTTTACCAGCCCTAAAAAGGGCTTTTTGGGGTGCTGTCAGGATGCTGTGCTTACAGCAGAGATCAGATGAGTCTTTCAGGAGTGGAGTGAACACTGAATACACTGGCCTAGCCTAGCTTTCCCTATAAAATCAGCAGCAGCTAAACTGTCCCTCCTCTGGCTAACACTGTAGCTTAAGTTCAGACTGAATCTAAAATAGATGCTGTCCAGAAAAAAAAACAAGCAGACTGGTGTTTTACCAGCCCTAAAAAGGGCTTTTTGGGGTGCTGTCAGGACGCTGTGCTTACAGCAGAGATCAGATGAGTCTTTCAGGAGTGGAGTGAACACTGAATACAGTGGCCTAGCCTAGCTTTCCCTATAAAATCAGCAGCAGCTAAACTGTCCCTCCTCTGGCTAACACTGTAGCTTAAGTTCAGACTGAATCTAAAATAGATGCTGTCCAGAAAAAAAAAACAAGCAGACTGGTGTTTTACCAGCCCTAAAAAGGGCTTTTTGGGGTGCTGTCAGGACGCTGTGCTTACAGCAGAGATCAGATGAGTCTTTCAGGAGTGGAGTGAACACTGAATACACTTGCCTATAGCTTTCCCTATAAAATCAGCAGCAGCTAAACTGTCCCTCCTCTGGCTAACACTGTAGCTTAAGTACAGACTGAATCTAAAATAGATGCTGTCCAGGAAAAAACAAAAAAGCAGACTGGTGTTTTACCAGCCCTAAAAAGGGCTTTTTGGGGTGCTGTCAGGACGCTGTGCTTACAGCAGAGATCAGATGAGTCTTTCAGGAGTGGAGTGAACACTGAATACACTTGCCTATAGCTTTCCCTATAAAATCAGCAGCAGCTAAACTGTCCCTCCTCTGGCTAACACTGTAGCTTAAGTACAGACTGAATCTAAAATAGATGCTGTCCAGAAAAAAACAAAAAAGCAGACTGGTGTTTTACCAGCCCTAAAAAGGGCTTTTTGGGGTGCTGTCAGGATGCTGTGCTTACAGCAGAGATCAGATGAGTCTTTCAGGAGTGGAGTGAACACTGAATACACTGGCCTAGCCTAGCTTTCCCTATAAAATCAGCAGCAGCTAAACTGTCCCTCCTCTGGCTAACACTGTAGCTTAAGTACAGACTGAATCTAAAATAGATGCTGTCCAGGAAAAAACAAAAAAGCAGACTGGTGTTTTACCAGCCCTAAAAAGGGCTTTTTGGGGTGCTGTCAGGACGCTGTGCTTACAGCAGAGATCAGATGAGTCTTTCAGGAGTGGAGTGAACACTGAATACACTTGCCTATAGCTTTCCCTATAAAATCAGCAGCAGCTAAACTGTCCCTCCTCTGGCTAACACTGTAGCTTAAGTACAGACTGAATCTAAAATAGATGCTGTCCAGGAAAAAACAAAAAAGCAGACTGGTGTTTTACCAGCCCTAAAAAGGGCTTTTTGGGGTGCTGTCAGGACGCTGTGCTTACAGCAGAGATCAGATGAGTCTTTCAGGAGTGGAGTGAACACTGAATACACTTGCCTATAGCTTTCCCTATAAAATCAGCAGCAGCTAAACTGTCCCTCCTCTGGCTAACACTGTAGCTTAAGTACAGACTGAATCTAAAATAGATGCTGTCCAGGAAAAAACAAAAAAGCAGACTGGTGTTTTACCAGCCCTAAAAAGAGCTTTTTGGGGTGCTGTCAGGACGCTGTGCTTACAGCAGAGATCAGATGAGTCTTTCAGGAGTGGAGTGAACACTGAATACACTTGCCTATAGCTTTCCCTATAAAATCAGCAGCAGCTAAACTGTCCCTCCTCTGGCTAACACTGTAGCTTAAGTACAGACTGAATCTAAAATAGATGCTGTCCAGAAAAAAACAAAAAAGCAGACTGGTGTTTTACCAGCCCTAAAAAGGGCTTTTTGGGGTGCTGTCAGGATGCTGTGCTTACAGCAGAGATCAGATGAGTCTTTCAGGAGTGGAGTGAACACTGAATACACTGGCCTAGCCTAGCTTTCCCTATAAAATCAGCAGCAGCTAAACTGTCCCTCCTCTGGCTAACACTGTAGCTTAAGTTCAGACTGAATCTAAAATAGATGCTGTCCAGAAAAAAAAACAAGCAGACTGGTGTTTTACCAGCCCTAAAAAGGGCTTTTTGGGGTGCTGTCAGGACGCTGTGCTTACAGCAGAGATCAGATGAGTCTTTCAGGAGTGGAGTGAACACTGAATACACTTGCCTATAGCTTTCCCTATAAAATCAGCAGCAGCTAAACTGTCCCTCCTCTGGCTAACACTGTAGCTTAAGTACAGACTGAATCTAAAATAGATGCTGTCCAGAAAAAAACAAAAAAGCAGACTGGTGTTTTACCAGCCCTAAAAAGGGCTTTTTGGGGTGCTGTCAGGATGCTGTGCTTACAGCAGAGATCAGATGAGTCTTTCAGGAGTGGAGTGAACACTGAATACACTGGCCTAGCCTAGCTTTCCCTATAAAATCAGCAGCAGCTAAACTGTCCCTCCTCTGGCTAACACTGTAGCTTAAGTACAGACTGAATCTAAAATAGATGCTGTCCAGGAAAAAACAAAAAAGCAGACTGGTGTTTTACCAGCCCTAAAAAGGGCTTTTTGGGGTGCTGTCAGGACGCTGTGCTTACAGCAGAGATCAGATGAGTCTTTCAGGAGTGGAGTGAACACTGAATACACTTGCCTATAGCTTTCCCTATAAAATCAGCAGCAGCTAAACTGTCCCTCCTCTGGCTAACACTGTAGCTTAAGTTCAGACTGAATCTAAAATAGATGCTGTCCAGAAAAAAAAACAAGCAGACTGGTGTTTTAACAGCCCTAAAAAGGGCTTTTTGGGGTGCTGTCAGGATGCTGTGCTTACAGCAGAGATCAGATGAGTCTTTCAGGAGTGGAGTGAACACTGAATACACTGGCCTAGCCTAGCTTTCCCTATAAAATCAGCAGCAGCTAAACTGTCCCTCCTCTGGCTAACACTGTAGCTTAAGTTCAGACTGAATCTAAAATAGATGCTGTCCAGGAAAAAACAAAAAAGCAGACTGGTGTTTTACCAGCCCTAAAAAGGGCTTTTTGGGGTGCTGTCAGGACGCTGTGCTTACAGCAGAGATCAGATGAGTCTTTCAGGAGTGGAGTGAACACTGAATACACTGGCCTAGCCTAGCTTTCCCTATAAAATCAGCAGCAGCTAAACTGTCCCTCCTCTGGCTAACACTGTAGCTTAAGTTCAGACTGAATCTAAAATAGATGCTGTCCAGAAAAAAAAACAAGCAGACTGGTGTTTTACCAGCCCTAAAAAGGGCTTTTTGGGGTGCTGTCAGGACGCTGTGCTTACAGCAGAGATCAGATGAGTCTTTCAGGAGTGGAGTGAACACTGAATACACTGGCCTAGCCTAGCTTTCCCTATAAAATCAGCAGCAGCTAAACTGTCCCTCCTCTGGCTAACACTGCAGCTTAAGTACAGACTGAATCTAAAATAGATGCTGTCCAGGAAAAAACAAAAAAGCAGACTGGTGTTTTACCAGCCCTAAAAAGGGCTTTTTGGGGTGCTGTCAGGACGCTGTGCTTACAGCAGAGATCAGATGAGTCTTTCAGGAGTGGAGTGAACACTGAATACACTGGCCTAGCCTAGCTTTCCCTATAAAATCAGCAGCAGCTAAACTGTCCCTCCTCTGGCTAACACTGTAGCTTAAGTTCAGACTGAATCTAAAATAGATGCTGTCCAGAAAAAAAAACAAGCAGACTGGTGTTTTACCAGCCCTAAAAAGGGCTTTTTGGGGTGCTGTCAGGACGCTGTGCTTACAGCAGAGATCAGATGAGTCTTTCAGGAGTGGAGTGAACACTGAATACACTTGCCTATAGCTTTCCCTATAAAATCAGCAGCAGCTAAACTGTCCCTCCTCTGGCTAACACTGTAGCTTAAGTTCAGACTGAATCTAAAATAGATGCTGTCCAGAAAAAAAAAACAAGCAGACTGGTGTTTTACCAGCCCTAAAAAGGGCTTTTTGGGGTGCTGTCAGGACGCTGTGCTTACAGCAGAGATCAGATGAGTCTTTCAGGAGTGGAGTGAACACTGAATACACTTGCCTATAGCTTTCCCTATAAAATCAGCAGCAGCTAAACTGTCCCTCCTCTAAAAAAAGCCCTTTTTAGGGCTGGTAAAACACCAGTCTGCTTTTTTGTTTTTTCCTGGACAGCATCTATTTTAGATTCAGTCTGTACTTAAGCTACAGTGTTAGCCAGAGGAGGGACAGTTTAGCTGCTGCTGATTTTATAGGGAAAGCTATAGGCAAGTGTATTCAGTGTTCACTCCACTCCTGAAAGACTCATCTGATCTCTGCTGTAAGCACAGCGTCCTGACAGCACCCCAAAAAGCCCTTTTTAGGGCTGGTAAAACACCAGTCTGCTTGTTTTTTTTTTCTGGACAGAGGGCCCCCGTTGGCGGACATATCCGCACCCTGCAAACATCACACTCCAACCTCAAAACGTTTTCCCCTATCAGACGGGATTCAACCAGCCTCAGACTACCCCAATCAGCTCTTTAAGAGCGGGTTGCGGAAGTACTAACACTGGGTGACACTATGACAATACATATTAAATACAACTCCATAAAAATTTCCAGAACAATGCTTAGACTTGACCTTTTTACTATTAATATATTTGAAGAACTTTTTGGGGTTTGTCCTACTATCTTTTGCAATCTGTCGTTCATTTTGAATTTTTGCATCCTTGATTTCCTTTTTACATATCCTGTTATATTCTTTGTAACATTTAAATGACACTAGTGTTCCTTCATTTTTATATTTTTTAAAAGCTCTTTTCTTATAGTTTATAGCTTTTTTAAGTTTGGCAGTGAGCCACATAGGTTTTATTTTTAGCCTTTTAAACGTATTGCCCATGGGAATATACTTTGCAGTGAGTTCACAAACAGTCTTTTTGAAGAATTCCCATTTCTGTTCTGTGCCCATTGATGCCAATATTCCCTCCCAGTCTAAGTCCTGGAGAGCAGCCCTCATCCTTGGAAAATTTGCTCTTTTGAAATTAAGTGTTTTTATATTTCCTGTATGTGATTTTTGCTTACAACTAACATCAAATGAAATCATGTTATGGTCACTGCTACCCAGGTGTTCCTTTATCTGAACATTAGTAATACACTCTGCATGGTTTGAGATTACCAGGTCCAACAGAGCATCATTCCTAGTTGGGGCCTCAATAAACTGGACCATAAAATTGTCCTGCAATAGGTTTATAAATGTTTGCCCTTTAACTGTCCCAGCAGTTCCATTACTCCAGTCAATTTCTGGGTAGTTAAAATCCCCCATTATTATCACTGTCCCAGCCCTTGCAGCACTTTCCATCTGTGCAAGGAGCTGAGTCTCCACCTCCTCATTAACATTGGGTGGTCTATAACAAACTTCATTGATTAACTTTGAACTACGCACATCTGTATGCAGTTCCACCCATAATGCTTCAGACTCATCCCACTCTCCATCCACCAGGTCCTCTTTCACACTCGCTTTGAGATCACTTCTCACATAGAGACAGACCCCTCCACCTTTCCTTTTTACCCTGTCTTTCCGAAAGAGTGCATAGCCAGGAATATTAATAGCCCAGTCATGTGAGGAATGAAGCCAAGTTTCAGCAATACCGATTACATCATAGCTCTCCTCATGCACCAGAGCTTCCAACTCACCTATTTAATGCATTAATATATTTTGACTGGTCACATACTATCCTCTTGGGTGTTCCCAGATTGCAACTAGGACTTGCTACTATACTTACCTTAGGTTTATGTGCTTTGGTTATCCTACCACTAATGCCCCTAATACTAACCTCTAGAATATGTTCCCCGCTGACTCTCACTATCTCTGGACCCTCCCCCCCGTCGCCTAGTTTAAAAACCCCTCTAACTTTTTGCCCATCCTTATTCCCAGCTGATCTGCACCCTCCTCATTTAGGTGCAGTCCGTCCCTTCTATAGTACTGGCTATCGACTGAGAAGTCGGCCCAGTCCTCCAGGAACCCAAACCCCTTCTTACTACACCAGCTCTTCAGCCACTTGTTCACTTCCCTAATCTCCGTCTGCCTTTCTGGTGTGGCTCGATGTACCGGTAGTATTCCTGAGAAAACTGGAGTTAGACTTACCAGTAACTATTTTTCTAGGAGTCTTCCAGGACAGCCTTTGAGATGTATGGCTCCTCCCTCCGGGACAAGAAACACGTTTACCCACTTTAAAAGGCGGTCCTCCAGGCCTCCTCCTCAGTTTAACCAAGAAATACCGGAAGGCTCTGAAAAGACATAAAATACTAACACAACGTCAGTACACACATCCAACACCTAGTTAATAACATAATCACTGGGTGGGAAACCAGGCTGTCCTGGAAGACTCCTAGAAAAAGAGTTACCGGTAAGTCTAATTCCAGTTTTCGCCTTTCGTCTTCCAGGACAGCCTCTGAGATGATAAGCAAGAAACTTACTTTGTCAGGGCGGGACTACTGCCTGGAGGACCTTTCATCCAAATGTCTGTTCCCTCTCAGACAATAAGTCCAGACGATAGTGTTTGGCAAACGTAGAGTAACTGGACCACGTCGCTGCCTTACAGATGTCCTCCGGAGAGGCGCCAGCCCTCTCTGCCCATGAACTGGAAACTGCCCTAGTTGAATGTGCCTTGACTAATGGAGCTGGAACTCCTTCTAACTCATAAGCTTCTATAATTGCCATTCTAATCCATCTGGCAATGGAAGACTTGGATGCCCTAAGGCCTTTGCGGGCCCCCGAAAAGTTAACAAAAAAAGAGTCTGACTTTCTGAACCCACTGGTGACTTTCAAATAAACTAAAAGGCTCCTTTTAACGTCTAATAAACTAGGAGAAGAATCTTCTGCTTCTGTGGTGGAACAAAAAGTCGGTAGAACTATGTTCTGAGTCCTATGGAACGTGGACGCTACCTTGGGAAGAAAACTGGGGTCTGTCTTGAGTAGGGATGAGCTTCGTGTTCGAGTCGAACATACGTTCGACTCGAACATTGGCTGTTCGATCGTTCGACGAAGATCGAACGATTTGGGCCGTTCGCGCCAAATTCGAGTGACGCGAACGGCCCACAATGCACTACGCCATCGCAGTGTCATCCAGGCGCTGTGATTGGCCAAGCATGCACTGTGACCCCGCATGCTTGGCCAATCACAGCGCCGGCAGCGAGGAGAGCAATGATTGGCCACAGGCAGGATGCCTGTGGCCAATTATTGCTGAGGGTGTTTAGTACACGCCCCACACTATAAAAGGCCGCCAGCACGGCGGCCTAGTGTAGTGTGTTCCGGAGCAGGGATAGAGTAGCATAGGCAGGGACAGTGACTGTTATTTCTTTCTTGCTTAACCTGGATTCCTTTAGTTTAGGGAAAGAGAAGGATAGGTAGGGAGAGTGTCAGTGTGTTTTGTGCTTCTGCTATAGTGTGCTTAAAAAAAACATTTATTCTAGGGACAGAAAACTCTAGGTAGGGACAGTGTCAGTTTCTTTCACTCTGCAAGTCCTTGTTTCCAGGGACCTGTAAGGACAGTGAGTTAATTGTCCTTGTGCTATATTGTGCTTAAAAAAAACATTTATTCTAGGGACAGAAAACTCTAGGTAGGGACAGTGTCAGTTTCTTTCACTCTGCAAGTCCTTGTTTCCAGGGACCTGTAAGGACAGTGAGTTAATTGTCCTTGTGCTATATTGTGATTAAAAAAAACATTTATTCTAGGGACAGAAAACTCTAGGTAGGGACAGTGTCAGTTTCTTTCACTCTGCAAGTCCTTGTTTCCAGGGACCTGTAAGGACAGTGAGTTAATTTTCCTTGTGCTATATTGTGATTAAAAAAAACATTTTTTCTAGGGACAGAAAACTGTAGGTAGGGAGAGTGTTTTTTTTCTTTCACTCTGCAAGTCCTTGTTTCCAGGGACCTGTAAGGACAGTGAGTTAATTGTCCTTGTGCTATATTGTGCTTAAAAAAAACATTTATTCTAGGGACAGAAAACTCTAGGTAGGGACAGTGTCAGTTTCTTTCACTCTGCAAGTCCTTGTTTCCAGGGACCTGTAAGGACAGTGAGTTAATTGTCCTTGTGCTATATTGTGATTAAAAAAAACATTTATTCTAGGGACAGAAAACTCTAGGTAGGGACAGTGTCAGTTTCTTTCACTCTGCAAGTCCTTGTTTCCAGGGACCTGTAAGGACAGTGAGTTAATTTTCCTTGTGCTATATTGTGATTAAAAAAAACATTTTTTCTAGGGACAGAAAACTGTAGGTAGGGAGAGTGTTTTTTTTCTTTCACTCTGCAAGTCCTTGTTTCCAGGGACCTGTAAGGACAGTGAGTTAATTTTCCTTGTGCTATATTGTGATTAAAAAAAACATTTTTTCTAGGGACAGAAAACTCTAGGTAGGGAGAGTGTTTTTTTTCTTTCACTCTGCAAGTCCTTGTTTCCAGGGACCTGTAAGGACAGTGAGTTAATTGTCCTTGTGCTATATTGTGCTTAAAAAAAACATTTTTTCTAGGGACAGAAAACTGTAGGTAGGGAGAGTGTTTTTTTTTTTTCACTCTGCAAGTCCTTGTTTCCAGGGACCTGTAAGGACAGTGAGTTAATTGTCCTTGTGCTATATTGTGCTTAAAAAAAACATTTATTCTAGGGACAGAAAACTCTAGGTAGGGACAGTGTCAGTTTCTTTCACTCTGCAAGTCCTTGTTTCCAGGGACCTGTAAGGACAGTGAGTTAATTTTCCTTGTGCTATATTGTGATTAAAAAAAACATTTATTCTAGGGACAGAAAACTCTAGGTAGGGACAGTGTCAGTTTCTTTCACTCTGCAAGTCCTTGTTTCCAGGGACCTGTAAGGACAGTGAGTTAATTTTCCTTGTGCTATATTGTGATTAAAAAAAACATTTTTTCTAGGGACAGAAAACTGTAGGTAGGGAGAGTGTTTTTTTTCTTTCACTCTGCAAGTCCTTGTTTCCAGGGACCTGTAAGGACAGTGAGTTAATTGTCCTTGTGCTATATTGTGCTTAAAAAAAACATTTATTCTAGGGACAGAAAACTCTAGGTAGGGACAGTGTCAGTTTCTTTCACTCTGCAAGTCCTTGTTTCCAGGGACCTGTAAGGACAGTGAGTTAATTGTCCTTGTGCTATATTGTGATTAAAAAAAACATTTATTCTAGGGACAGAAAACTCTAGGTAGGGACAGTGTCAGTTTCTTTCACTCTGCAAGTCCTTGTTTCCAGGGACCTGTAAGGACAGTGAGTTAATTTTCCTTGTGCTATATTGTGATTAAAAAAAACATTTTTTCTAGGGACAGAAAACTGTAGGTAGGGAGAGTGTTTTTTTTCTTTCACTCTGCAAGTCCTTGTTTCCAGGGACCTGTAAGGACAGTGAGTTAATTGTCCTTGTGCTATATTGTGCTTAAAAAAAACATTTATTCTAGGGACAGAAAACTCTAGGTAGGGACAGTGTCAGTTTCTTTCACTCTGCAAGTCCTTGTTTCCAGGGACCTGTAAGGACAGTGAGTTAATTTTCCTTGTGCTATATTGTGATTAAAAAAAACATTTATTCTAGGGACAGAAAACTCTAGGTAGGGACAGTGTCAGTTTCTTTCACTCTGCAAGTCCTTGTTTCCAGGGACCTGTAAGGACAGTGAGTTAATTTTCCTTGTGCTATATTGTGATTAAAAAAAACATTTATTCTAGGGACAGAAAACTCTAGGTAGGGACAGTGTCAGTTTCTTTCACTCTGCAAGTCCTTGTTTCCAGGGACCTGTAAGGACAGTGAGTTAATTTTCCTTGTGCTATATTGTGATTAAAAAAAACATTTATTCTAGGGACAGAAAACTCTAGGTAGGGACAGTGTCAGTTTCTTTCACTCTGCAAGTCCTTGTTTCCAGGGACCTGTAAGGACAGTGAGTTAATTTTCCTTGTGCTATATTGTGATTAAAAAAAACATTTTTTCTAGGGACAGAAAACTGTAGGTAGGGAGAGTGTTTTTTTTCTTTCACTCTGCAAGTCCTTGTTTCCAGGGACCTGTAAGGACAGTGAGTTAATTTTCCTTGTGCTATATTGTGATTAAAAAAAACATTTTTTCTAGGGACAGAAAACTGTAGGTAGGGAGAGTGTTTTTTTTCTTTCACTCTGCAAGTCCTTGTTTCCAGGGACCTGTAAGGACAGTGAGTTAATTGTCCTTGTGCTATATTGTGCTTAAAAAAAACATTTATTCTAGGGACAGAAAACTCTAGGTAGGGACAGTGTCAGTTTCTTTCACTCTGCAAGTCCTTGTTTCCAGGGACCTGTAAGGACAGTGAGTTAATTGTCCTTGTGCTATATTGTGATTAAAAAAAACATTTATTCTAGGGACAGAAAACTCTAGGTAGGGACAGTGTCAGTTTCTTTCACTCTGCAAGTCCTTGTTTCCAGGGACCTGTAAGGACAGTGAGTTAATTTTCCTTGTGCTATATTGTGATTAAAAAAAACATTTTTTCTAGGGACAGAAAACTGTAGGTAGGGAGAGTGTTTTTTTTCTTTCACTCTGCAAGTCCTTGTTTCCAGGGACCTGTAAGGACAGTGAGTTAATTGTCCTTGTGCTATATTGTGCTTAAAAAAAACATTTATTCTAGGGACAGAAAACTCTAGGTAGGGACAGTGTCAGTTTCTTTCACTCTGCAAGTCCTTGTTTCCAGGGACCTGTAAGGACAGTGAGTTAATTTTCCTTGTGCTATATTGTGATTAAAAAAAACATTTTTTCTAGGGACAGAAAACTGTAGGTAGGGAGAGTGTTTTTTTTCTTTCACTCTGCAAGTCCTTGTTTCCAGGGACCTGTAAGGACAGTGAGTTAATTTTCCTTGTGCTATATTGTGATTAAAAAAAACATTTTTTCTAGGGACAGAAAACTGTAGGTAGGGAGAGTGTTTTTTTTCTTTCACTCTGCAAGTCCTTGTTTCCAGGGACCTGTAAGGACAGTGAGTTAATTGTCCTTGTGCTATATTGTGCTTAAAAAAAACATTTTTTCTAGGGACAGAAAACTGTAGGTAGGGAGAGTGTTTTTTTTTTTTCACTCTGCAAGTCCTTGTTTCCAGGGACCTGTAAGGACAGTGAGTTAATTGTCCTTGTGCTATATTGTGCTTAAAAAAAACATTTATTCTAGGGACAGAAAACTCTAGGTAGGGACAGTGTCAGTTTCTTTCACTCTGCAAGTCCTTGTTTCCAGGGACCTGGAGAGACATTGAGTGAATTGTCCTTGTGCTATATTGTGATTAAAAAAAACATTTATTCTAGGGACAGAAAACTCTAGGTAGGGACAGTGTCAGTTTCTTTCACTGTGAAAGTCCTTGTTTCAAGGGACAGAGAAGGACACCTGAAGGTAGCCCTTATTGCTTTTTTCCCATCTCCCTGCAGGCCATCTATTAGAATGTCTGGAAGGCAAACAAGGAGAGGCAGACAGTCAGGAGGCAATAAAAGAGGGCAAGCAGGCTCTGTGTCTGGGGGCAACAGTGCTGGTCGTGGACGCGGTGCATTGTCATCAGCACATGGCCATGGGACACGCTTGTCCTTCTTTTCGGCAGCTGGACATGTTGAGCCACATCATGCTGAAGACTTGGTAGAGTGGATGACCAAGCCCTCCTCCTCCTCCTCATCCTCTCTCACCCAGGCTCAGGGTACTGGAAAAGCAGCTGCCAAAGCGTCGTCTTCCCTGGTATCAATGTCAGACAAATCATCAGTCACTCCTTCCCTAGACCCACCATGTCCTCCTCCTGAGGAGTCCCCCGAACTGTTTCAGCACAGTGTTGGGTACATGCTCCAGGAGGATGCCCAGCGTTTCGAAGGGTCTGATGATGAAACCCAGCTAGAGGAAGGCAGTAGCGTGAGAGCAGACAGAGGGGATGCTCAAGAAGGACACCAATCTGGCAGTCATGTTCCAGCAGCTGCAGCATACTGCCAGATTGGCTCCAGTGATGAGGAGGGAGGGGATGATGAGGTCAATGACTCCACGTGGGTGCCTAATAGGAGAGAGGAGGAGGAGGAGGATGAGGAGGAGGCACATCTCCAACGAGGCAGGATGCCCTTTGGTGGCCAGCGTAAGGGCAGTACACCGACGGAATCACACCGCAGAGCTCCGCCTGTGCAGGGCGCTGCCTCTGCCCGTCATTCAAAAAGTTCTTTGGTGTGGGCCTTTTTTGAGGCTAGTGCATCAGATCGCACAGCTGCTGTTTGCAACATATGTCTCAAGCGTATATCGCGTGGCCAAAACATCAGCCGCTTGGGTACCACATGCCTGACCAGACATATGTTGACCTGCCATGCAGCTCGTTGGCAAGCCTACCTCAAAGACCCACACCAAAGAACCAAGCGGACCTCTCCTTGCACCGCATCAGCTGGGATCTCCAACCCCACTATAACTTCAGTCCTCTCTGAAACATGCACTGAGAGGAATGAAGGTGTAGAATTAGGTGTGTCACAGCCAAGTACTTGCGCCCACTCTGCTAGCAGTACACCGACGTCCGATTCTAGCAGGCAAATTTCCCTGCCCCAGCTGCTGGACCGTCGAAAGAAGTTCACTCCCAGCCATCCACATGCCCAGCGGTTGAATGCTAGCTTGGCTAAATTGCTAGCGCTTCAACTGCTGCCTTTTCAGTTGGTAGACTCGGCCCCCTTCCGTGAGTTTGTGCAATGTGCGGTTCCTCAGTGGCAGGTTCCCAAACGCCACTTTTTCTCACGGAAGGCTATTCCGGCTCTCTACCGGCATGTGGAAGGCAATGTCTTGGCCTCGCTGGACAGGGCGGTCAGCGGTAAGGTGCATATTACCGCTGACTCATGGTCCAGCAGGCATGGACAGGGACGTTACCTTTCTTTCACGGCCCATTGGGTCACTCTTTTGGCAGCTGGGAAGGATTCAGGACAAGGTGCAGTAGTGTTGGAGGTTGTCCCACCGCCACGCCTCCAAAATGCTACTACTGGTTGTGACACACCTCTCTCCTCCACCCCCTCCTCTTCTTCTTCCTCCATGGCCTCTTCCTGTGGTTTGTCCTATGAACCAGCGGTGCTCCGTAGCCGTTCACGGGGCTACGCAAGTACGCAGGCAAAAAGATGCCATGCCGTGCTTGCGCTGGTGTGTTTGGGGGACAGAAGCCACACTGGGGCAGAGGTCCTGTCTGCTCTGCAGGGCCAGGCCGAGAGGTGGTTGACGCCACGCCAGCTTAAGCCAGGAATGGTGGTTTGCGACAATGGCACCAACCTCCTCTCCGCCCTCCGACAGGGACAACTGACCCATGTGCCCTGTGTGGCTCACGTCCTTAACCTGGTGGTGCAGCGCTTCTTGGGCAGGTACCCGGGCTTACAGGATGTCCTGAGGCAGGCCAGGAAAGTCTGTGTGCATTTCCGCAGATCTTATAATGCCAGTGCTCGCCTGGCTGAGCTGCAAAAGGAGTTGAACCTGCCCAAGAACCGCCTTATATGTGACATGCCCACCAGGTGGAACTCAACGTTGGCCATGCTGCAGCGGCTGCACACGCAGCAGAGGGCCATCAATGAGTACCTGTGCGACTACGGCACCAGGACAGGGTCAGGGGAGCTTGGTTTTTTTTCTCCACGCCAGTGGGGCATGATCAGGGATGCATGCACTGTCCTGGCACCATTTGAGGAGGCCACGAGGATGGTGAGCAGTGACAGTGCATGCATCAGTGACACTGTACCTCTTGTCCACCTGTTGGAGCACACGCTGCGTGGAATAATGGACAGGGCACTTGAGGCAGAACAGAGGCAGGAAGAGGAGGACTTCCTTGCCTCTCAAGGCCCCCTTTACCCAGACAGTGTTCCTTCTGTCCCACCCATCGCACAGGAAGAGGAGGAGGAGGAGGAGGAGGAGGAGGAGGAGGAGGAGGATTGTGTCAGCATGGAGGTGGAGGCTGGCACTCAGCATCATCAGCAGCAGTCTTTTAGGGATGATTTACAGTCCCAAGAAACCAGTGGACTTGTACGTGGCTGGGAGGAGGTGGCTGCGGATCATGTCGTCCTTAGTGACCCAGAGGACTCCGGAGCGAATGCCTCAGCAAACCTACGCTGCATGGCCTCCCTGATCCTGCAAAGTCTGCGGAAGGATCCTCGTATTCTTCGGATCAAGGAGAGGGACCATTACTGGCTGGCCACTCTCCTTGATCCACGGTACAAGGGTAAGGTTGCGGACCTTATGTTACCGTCGCAGAGGGAGCAGAGGATGAGACAACTCCGGGAGGCCTTGCAGAAAGGTCTGTGCAACGCGTTCCCAGAGACTGGGAGGTTGCAAACTCCTGGTCCTGGACAACGAGTTGCTGAGGCTTCGGCCAGTCAAAGAAGGAGCGGTGGGGAAGGTGGCCGTCTGACCGATGCGTTCAGACAATTCTTTAGTCCGCAGCCCCAAAGTATGATCGGTTCCAGCAACCATCGCCAGCGTCTGATAAACATGGTGCAGGAATATCTAGGGGCAAGGTCAGACTTGGACACCTTCCCCACCGAAAATCCTCTGGCTTACTGGGTCTTGAGGATGGATCACTGGCCAGAGCTTGCACAGTATGCAATTGAGCTACTGGCCTGTCCTGCATCCAGCGTTCTTTCGGAACGCACATTCAGTGCTGCTGGAGGATTTGTCACGGATCACAGGGTGCGCCTGTCCACCGACTCGGTTGATCGACTGACTTTCATCAAGATGAACCAGTCTTGGATCACCACCAGCTACCACACACCTGATGCTGATATAACAGACTAATTGATTTTAAAATGTCACATCCCTTCAAGACTGATGCTGATGCTGAGTGCCTGTGCTGTTATGTTGACTGGCTATCCTCCTCCTCCGAGTCCTCAATGATACGATTGATGATGATAGCTTGGAAGATCATTTTTGTTTATGGGTGCCGCCACCAGTGCCTAACGCCCAATTTTTCAGCCCCTGTTTAACAGGGGCGTGTAATTACAATTTTTGAAGCAATACTTTGCAACAGGGCTCATTGCTGTGCTCCAAGTACAGTATCTGTGAGGAGTTGCAGTGTTGTGCCACCAGTGCCTAAGGCCCAATTTTTCAGCCCCTGTTTAACAGGGGCGTGTCATTACAATTTTTGAAGCAATACTTTGCAACAGGGCTCATTGCTGTGCTCCAAGTACAGTATCTGTGAAGGGTTGCAGTGTTGTGCCACCAGTGCCTAAGGCCCAATTTTTCAGCCCCTGTTCAACAGGGGCATGTAATTACAATTCTTGATCTAATAATTCACAGCAGGGCCCATTGCTGCACCCACCAAGAGTAACTGTCAGGGCTTACAGTGTTGTGGCACCAGCACCACCATCAAAGGCCCAATTTTTACTACCACTGTTCAACAATTATATGTAATTAAAATTCCTGATATAATAGTTGACAGCAGGGCGTTCCAGCACCAACCAAGAGTAACTGTGAGTGCTTACAGTGTTGTGCCAACACCAACAACTAAGGGGCCTATTTCTGCAGAGTATATACGGCAGGTCCCTACTTTCAAACATCCAACTTACAAACGACTCCTACTTGCAAACGCAAGAAGACAACAGGAAGTGAGAGGAAATCTACCACTAGGAAGGAAAATTCTCTCCTGTAAGAATAAATATGGGAGAAAGGTGTCTCCTCTGTACTGATGCTTTATCAGCAATCCTTGTTTCAAGAAAAACACCACATTTCAAAAACAGTTGTCATTAGGACGGAAAGTGAGGTGAAATGTTCTGAACAGGGGCACAGACAGCAAAACAAATGTTACAGGGGTGATAACCCTTACCTATGTTTTCCAAAAAGTTTAAAAATAGATTTTTGGTCTGGAGCTACACTTCAACAATGTACCTGTTCAAAATTACAAACAGATTCTACATAAGAACAAACCTACAGTCCCTGTCTTGTATGCACCGCCTGTATACGGCTGTTCAGAGTATATAGGGCCTTTTTTATTTTATGTGCGGGGTTCCCCTTAATATCCATACAAGACCCAAAGGGGCTGGTAATGGGCTGGGGTAGGGGGGGGGTCATGGGGTAGCTATGCCATTTTTCTTAAAGATTTTCATCCATATTACCGGGACCAGACATTACATTAAAGCCGCAAGCAGTTTTAAATGGCTTTTTTTTCCTTTAGAAGTGTCATTTTGTGCAGGGACAGTTCTAAACACGGGAAACACGTGGCACTTCACAGGCATACTTTAGACACCCCCCAGGTACGATATTTAAAGGAATATTTGACTTTTTTTTTTTCACTTTATGCATCATTAAAATGACTGCTCCCGGAAAACGACCGTTTTTAAAACTTATTTTTGCATTGATACATGTCCCCTGGTGCAGAACCCGGGTTCCCAAACCCTTTTTAGGACAATAACATGCATAATAGTTTTTATAATTAGCACTTTAGAATTCGAACGTTCGCATCCATTGTATTTAATAGGGTTCTAATGTTCGTACGAACTTTCGGTCCGTTCGCGGGTTCTGGTGCGAACCGAACCCGGGGGTGTTCGGCTCATCACTAGTCTTGAGTATGACCCTATCTTCTGATAATAACAAAAATGGTTCTCGAATCGAGAGTGCTTGCAAATCACTTACCCGTCTAGCTGATGTGATAGCAATAAGAAAAACTGTCTTTAGTGCAACCCATTTTAATAGGGATTCCTCCAAGGGTTCGAAGGGTTTACCATTAAGGGCTTTGAGCACCAAGGTGAGATCCCAGGTAGGACAGGTTGTTACCCTCACTGGCCTAGACCTTGTTAGGGCCTTGAATTTTTTTTGACAAAATGATTCTGTTGAAGTGAGGTCTGAAGGAAAACACTTAAGGCTGCTACTTGTACCTTCAAAGTACTAGGAGCAAGACCCAACTCTACCCCTGCTTGTAGAATCCCTGGACCATCCAAACCCTGTTCCTTAAGCCAAGTATTGAATCTTTTCCAGACCTTGGTGTAAATAGCCCTGGTTACTGGCTTACGACACTCCAGAAGAGTCTTGATCACTCTATCTGAGAATCCTTGTGATTTTAGTAATTGTTCCTCAGATACCAAGCTGATAGCCCAGTCTCTCTATCTGGGGATGAAGCATAGGACCCTGGGAAATTAGGTCCTTCTTGACCGGAAGATGTAGAGGGGGAGAAATTGCTAGTTTCTTTAGACTGGCAAACCAAGGTCTTCTTGGCCAGAATGGTGTTATCAAAATGAGATCCGTCTCTTCTGTCAGGAATTTTTGAAGAACTGCCGCAATCATCCTGACTGGAGGGAAGGCATAACAAAGAGTGAACTGCCAAGGGTTGGCAAATGCGTCTATGCCTCTGGCCCAATCCCCTGGATGGATTGAGAAAAACTGAGCCACCTTCCTGTTTTTCTCCGAGGCAAAAAGATCCACCTCCGGCTGTCCCCAGGCCTGTACTATATCCTTGAACACTTCTTCGTTGAGGGCCCACTCGTCCTGACTGAACTGATGTCGACTCAGAAAGTCTGCCAGCATGTTCTGAGAACCCTTCAGGTGAACGGCTGATAGGGACAATAGATTTGTCTCTGCCCAGCCCAGGATCTTGTTGGCTATGCATTGCAACGCAGGACTTCTGGTCCCCCCTGTTTGTTTAGGTATGTGACAGCAGCCGCATTGTCTGTCCAAATTTGCAGATGCTGTCCTCCTACCTGTGCGTGGAAAGTCTCTATCGCTCTCAGTATGGCCAGAAGCTCCCTCTGATTGGAAGACCGAATGGCCTCTACCTGAGACCATGTACCCTGGGCTGAGGCCTCCTTTATGTGAGCGCCCCATCCCCAGGAACTGGCATCTGTTGTCATTATTGTAGCCACCGGCTGGGACCAGGCCAAACCCCTGTCCAAGTTGTGATGGGCTCTCCACCACCAAAGGGTCCTCCTGACCCTGGATGAGAGGGGCATTTGCAGGTCTAAGCTCTGCCTTCTGCCGTCCCAATACTTGAGCATAAGACATTGTAAGGGGCGTTGATGAAACCTGGCCCAAGGGACTGCCGGGAAACAGGCTGTCATCAAGCCCAGAACTCTCATTACCTCCCTGATCGTGGCTACTCGGTTGGATTGTAGCTGGGCCACAGCCTGATCTACTTTCCTGACCTTTTCCTCTGGAAGAAAAATCTTCGTCTTTACTGAGGAAATTTTGTACCCCAGGTACAGGACCTCCTGAGATGGTGTCAATTGGGACTTGTCCCTGTTGATTAGCCACCCGAGAGAAGAGAGAAAACTCTGTGCTTCCCGCAAATCTCTCTCTAGTTGTTGGGCCGAGTTGGCCACAAACAAGAGATCATCCAAATACGGTATTACCGTAATGGCCTTGATCCTTAATGGAGCTAGGGCTTCTGCCATAACCTTTGTGAAAATTCTGGGAGAGGAAGCCAGGCCAAATGGTAGCGCCTGGAACTGGAAATGCAGAATCTCTGCTTTTACTCTGACTGCCAACCTGAGATACCTCTGAAATCCCGGATGGATTGGGATGTGTAAGTAGGCATCCCTGAGGTCCAGAGTGGCCATATGGCACCCTGGGAACAGAAGTTTTGAAATTGTAAAGATTGATTCCATCCTGAACCTTTTGTATCTCACAAACCTGTTCAGGGGGCGTAGGTTTAGTATCAACCTGAATTTTCCCGATGGTTTCTTTACAAAAAATACATGGGAATATACCCCCTCTCCCTGTTCCTTCTGGGGTACCTGAATTAGAACTCTCTGATCTACTAGATCCCCTAGTAATAGACTTAGGGCCTCTGCCTTCTCCCTGTCTCTGGGTAGCTGAGTAACCTGGAAACTTGGGGGAGGTATTGAACTGAACTCCAATTTGTATCCGTTCTTTATGACTTCCCAAATGAACGGACTTGAAGTTGACCTTGTCCATTGTGGGAGGAATTCCCCCAGTCTTCCTCCCACTGGGACGCAAGAGTCACTGATTTTTTGGGGTGGTTTGAGGAGGATTGAATAGGATTCCTCCTCTTCCACGACCCTTGTGGCCCGTCCAATGCTTTTTAGGGCGATCTTCCCTCTCTTGCCGGTTTTGTTGCCTGGGGCCTCGAAAAAAACGTTTCCCTTCCCATTTTTTCTTTTTCTCGGGAAATGCCTTTTTTCTGTCTTGAGTCCTTTCCAAAGCCTCCTGGAGGCCAGGACCAAACAGATGGTCACCAGAAAATGGTAACCCACATAACTTTAATTTGGAGGCGGCATCACCTGTCCAGGCTTTAAGCCAGACCGCTCTTCTGGCTGCATTTACCAAGGCAGCAGACCTGGCTGCTAACTTAACGGACTCCTCCGAGGCATCTGCCAAAAAACCGACTGCTTTAAATAAAAGCGGGAAAGATTTTAATATTTGTTGTCTTGGGGTACCTGCTGAAATGTGGGCCTGTAACTGAGTGAGCCAACACTCCAAATTTCTGGCCACACAGGTTGCTGCCAGCATCTGCTTTAGCCCTATGGAAGAGGCGTCCCAAGCCCTCTTAAGCAGCAAGTCCCCTCTTTTGTCCATTGGATACTTGAGAAATCCCAGGTCATCAAAGGCCAAGTCTGTTTTCTTGGACACCTTGGCTAAGAGAGCATCTAATTTAGGAATTTTATTCCAGGGATGAGCTACATCCGACTCAAAAGGAAATCTCCTTTTTAAGCTGCCCGAAAAGAAAGGTCTCTTTCCCGGCTGCTCCCACTCCAGCAGAATCGCTTCAATTAAGGATTTATGCACAGGAAAAACCCTGGCGTTATTTGCACTCGACCCCTGGTACATAAGGTCGTGCTTTGAGAGTTGAACCTGTTCCTCTCGTATCTCCAACGTATCGTTGATAGCCTTTAACAGATCCCCCACATCATCCAGAGACAATTTATATCTGGATGCCCTGGAGGAATCTTCCTCTCCTTCAGAATCGGATGCTGAATCCCTTTGAGAAGAGGCTAATGATCTTGTATCCCTTTCCCTCTATTCCTCTTTACCCTGACTTTGGGATAAGGAAGGCATACTTGCTGCCCTAGGCAGGGGAGCAGGGGGACCCTGCATCCTATCCATAAATCCTTTAAAGGACTGGAAAGTGGATGCAATTTCATCCTTAACGGATGACAAAATCTGGTGACAGGCAGAAACTGAGTCCTCCTTTACCAGAATACTAACACATTCAGGACACAGAGGCTTTTCCCAACTGGATCCTAACTTGATCCCACATACGGCACATTTCTTCCTAGGTTGCTGTGATTGGGTCCTGTCATGGGCCTTAACCTGTAAGTTACGCAAAAAAGGAAAAGACAATCCCATTAGCTACAGCTCTGTGCCTACACCACTGTGCACGGCTAACCTAGGAGTGCCTGACCCATCACCAAAGTTTCTCCACCTAGGGAGGGTAACTGGGGTCTAATGACCCTAACCTCCCAGTGTAAGCTATGGCCTGCCCTTACCACGCTTACCTGAGAGGCGCCGGAGCCTGTCGAACCGGGGTCTGTCGGTGCTGCACCCTCCATGGTCCTTGGTGTCATCTGCAGTCTCTCTGAGCGTCTACCACCAGCTCCGGATCCCTTTTTAAATCAACCGCCGCGCCATAGGAAAACCGGAACTTGTTTTCAGGGCGCCCCCGGATGACGCGGTTCCGCCGGAAGTACGCTCTCGTCACTTCCTCTTGGTGGAACGCAGAAACTCCGCCCCACGCTTCGCTGACCCAAAAGACGGTTACACCGCGCGGCTGGTTTGGCGTCTCTCACTTCCCCACCGCGGGTACCGCTCCTGGCTACCGTAGGTAACCCAGCTGCACTGTGGCGGGATCTGCTGTCATCCAGGGTCCGGCTCTCTCCGAGCATCAGGCAGCGGTGAATCCCGCTTCTCTCTCTTCCCCACAGGACAGAAGAGTGCGGAGGGAGGTAGGCTCACCTATTCCAGGGGCTCTCCCAGGACAGTCCTGAAATATGGAGCTTCCCAACAGAAAGTTCCTTCACATGCTCCTTCCCGTCCGGCAGGAAACACAAAAAAACTGAGGAGGAGGCCTGGAGAACCGCCTTTTAAAGTGGGTAAACGTGTTTCCTGTCCCGGAGGGAGGAGCCATACATCTCAGAGGCTGTCCTGGAAGACAAAAGGAGAAAACTACCTTGGAGGTCCTTTTCCTCAATTTAGCTCCCAAGTCCCTAAAATCGTTCTTTAGGACACTCCATCCGCCTCTGACTTTGTCATTGGTGCCAACGTGCACCATGACAGCTGGGTCTTCCCCAGCCCCTCCCAGTAATCTGTCCACCAGATCCGTGATGTGCCGAACCCGAGCGCCCGGTAGACAACATACAGTTCGGCACTTCAGGTCTTTGTTACAGATTGCCCTCTCTGTCCTTCTAAGAATTCAGTCCCCTACCACCAGAATCTGTCTTTCCTTTCCCTTCGCTTCCCCCCCACTCTCACTGGAGGAGTTTTTCCCCCGGCAGCTAGGAGAGTCCCTCAGCTCCAGCAGTGCTGGTCCCTGACTGGTTTCACCAATGTCACTCAATGGAGCATACTCTACCCTCCCTGACTGTCACCCATCTACTATTTTCTAGTGCCTGCACCTCTTTGTCTCCACCCACCTCTGTGCTGGCCCCTGCCATCACCTGCCGGGTATGTTTCCAGCTCTCCTTTAGTGTGGAGGGTCTTCCCAGTGCTGACAGTTGCTTCCCTAGATTCAGAACCTGGGCTTCCAGGGAAACAATGTGCTTACATCTTGCACAGCAGTAATCGCCCTCGATCAGATGATCAAGGAACGCATAAATTCTGCAAGATGTACACCGAGTCGCCTCGCCACACCCGACGGGCATCGTACCTATTAATTTAATGAGGATTAGAGAGTATACCCTGTCCAAATTACCTAACACTAGCTTCCTGACCCAACTACTCAACAAGACAATACACAGGTACCACGCAGACCTACGTGCACCCGCAGACCAGCGGACCTGCGTGCACTCGCAAACCAGCGTGCACTCGCAGACCAACGGACCTGCTTGCGGTCGCAGACCAGCGTGCACTCGCAGACCAACGGACCCGCGTGCACTCGCAGACCAGCGTGCACTCGCAGACCAACGGACCCGCGTGCACTTGCAGACCAGCGTGCACTCGCAGACCAACGGACCTGCGTGCACTCGCAGACCAGCGTGCACTCGCAGACCAGCGTGCACTCGCAGACCAATGGACCTGCGTGCACTCGCAGACCAGCGTGCACTCGCAGACCAACGGACCTGCTTGCAGTCGCAGACCAGCGTGCACTCACAGACCAACGGACCTGCTTGCAGTCGCAGACCAGCGTGCACTCGCAGACCAACGGACCCACTGGCACTCGCAGACCAGCGTGCACTCGCAGACCAACGTGCACTCGCAGACCAACGTGCACTCGCAGACCAACGTGCACTCGCAGACCAGTGTGCACTCGCAGACCAGTGTGCACTCGCAGACCAACGGACCTGCGTGCACTCGCAGACCAGCGCGCACTCTCAGACCAACGGACCTGCGTGCACTCGCAGACCAACGGACCTTCGTGCACTCGCAGACCAACGGACCTGCGTGCAGTCGCAGACCAGCGTGCACTCACAGACCAACGGACCTGCGTGCAGTCGCAGACCAGTGTGCACTCACAGACCAACGGACCCGCGTGCACTCGCAGACCAGCGTGCACTCGCAGACCAACGGACCCGTGTGCACTCGTAGACCAGCGTGCACTCGCAGACCAACGGACCCGTGTGCACTCGCAGACCAGCGTGCACCTACAATACACAAGTACTAACGATCCACACACACTACTCAGACAACACTCAGGTACTCACACTACACATCTACTATGAACCCTGTTTTAACCTCCTGTTTTAAACTCTTGATTTTAACTCACCACTTAGTCCAGTTCCACTAACTCTTGATTTTAACTCACCACTTAGTCCAGTTCCACTATCCCTTGATTTTAACTCACCACTTAGTGCTGGTTCACACTGGGGCGACAAACGCTCCGACATTAGGAGCTCATGTCGCATGACGTGTGAAAATCAATGTTTCCCTATGGGAGCCGTCTTAACTGGTCCGACACATGTCGGTCCGACATTAAAAATTCTCCCTGTACTACTTCTGTCCGACTTTGATCCGACTTCAGCCCATTGACTATCATTGAAGTCGGATCAAAGTCGGATCCTTGTCCTAACCATACGACTTTGGCATCCGACATTGTGATTACAGCAGCAGTAAAAGGAATTTATCTCACCCTGGGATTGTTTTGATTGGTCAAAGGACAAGTCAGACTAGCACAATGTCGGATCAAAGTAGTATCCTGTTCATGAATGTCGGATGGATGTCGGACCAATGTCGGACCAATGTCGGACCAATGTCGGACCAATGTAGGACAGATGTCGCAGAGCAAAGTAGGATGAAAGTCGTGTCGTATAGTGTGAACCCAGCCTTAGTCCAGTTCCACTAACTCTTGATTTTAACTCACCACTTAGTCCAGTTCCACTAACTCTTGATTTTAACTCACCACTTAGTCCAGTTTCACTTGGACAGAGTTCCAGCAACTCAAAATGAGCAGGCTCTAAGGCTGGGTTCACACTGATACTACACGACATTCATCCGACTTTCATCCTTCTTTGCTCTGCGACATCAGTCCTACATTGATCCTACATTGGTCCGACATCCATCCGACATTCATGAACAGGATACTACTTTGATCCGACAT
The DNA here is from genome assembly GCA_029206835.1 of Rana muscosa. Classification (NCBI taxonomy): domain Eukaryota; kingdom Metazoa; phylum Chordata; class Amphibia; order Anura; family Ranidae; genus Rana; species Rana muscosa. The sequence goes on along the minus strand of CM055121.1, from coordinate 853,826,398 downwards.
TGTGCTAGTCTGACTTGTCCTTTGACCAATCAAAACAATCCCAGGGTGAGATAAATTCCTTTTACTGCTGCTGTAATCACCATGTCGGATGTCAAATGTCGGATGGTTAGGACAAGGATCCTACTTTGATCCGACTTCAATGATATTCAATGGGCTGAAGTAGGATCAAAGTCGGACAGAAGTAGTACAGGGAGCATTTTTAATGTCGGACCGACTTGTGTCGGACCAGTTAAGACGGCTCTCATAGGGATTCATTGATTTTCACACGTCATGCGACATGAGCTCCTAATGTCGGAGCGTTTGTCGGACAAGTGTGAACCAGGCCTCAATGAGCTCTACAGAAATGTATATAGGCCTCAAGCACCTGTGACCAATTACCACTCCCCTTAATTAGTAGGCTAAAGAAAAAAAGAGAAAAAAAAAAAGTCCTGTTTAAAATGTGCCAGAAAAAGGTGTTAAAAAGCTGCAAGGAAAAAGACCCAAAAATAACCAAAAATGCAACCCAGCAGTCAAAAGCAGAAACTTCTTCACTCTCCACGCAAGGTCTCCACTGTCTACCCTCCAACCAACAAGACTGGCAATTTCACATGTGCTCTACAGAAATTTATATAGGCCTCAAGCACCTGTGTCCAATTAACCACTCCCCTTAATTAGTAGGCTGAAGGAAAAAAAGAGAAAAAAAAAGGCTGTTTAAAATGTGCCAGAAAAAGGTGTTAAAAAGCTGCAAGGAAAAAGACCCAAAAATAACCAAAAATGCAACCCAGCAGTCAAAAGCAGAAACTTCTTCACTCTCCACACAAGGTCTCCACTGTCTACCCTCCAACCAACAAGACTGGCAATTTCACATGTGCTCTACAGAAATTTATATAGGCCTCAAGCACCTGTGACCAATTAACCAGTATTGTATACTATGTACACCACCAGAAGTGTAGTAGAAACTGTACACTTAGATACTGTGTACCCCGCCTGCACTGTATTAGCAACTGTACACCACTGAATGCACTGTAGATATAGGCTACACTGAATGCAGAGTATATATATATATATATATATATGTACAGTCAGGTCCATAAATATTGGGACATCGACACAATTCTAATCTTTTTGGCTCTAGACACCGCCACAATGGATTTGAAATGAACAAGATGTGCTTTAACTGCAGACGTTCAGCTTTAAATTGAGGGTATTTACATCCAAATCAGGTGAATGGTGTAGGAATTACAACAGTTTGTATATGTGCCTCCCACTTTTTAAGGGACCAAAAGTAATGGGACAATTGGCTGCTCAGCTGTTCCATGGCCAGGTGTGTGTTATTCCCTCATTATCCCATTTACAAGGAGCAGATAAAAGGTCCAGAGTTAATTTCAAGTGTGCTATTTGCTATTTGGAATCTGTTGCTGTCAATTCTCAATATGAGATCCAAAGAGCTGTCACTATCAGTGAAGCAAGCCATCATTAGGCTGAAAAAACAACAACAAAACAAACCCATCAAAGAGATAGCAAAAACATTAGGTGTGGCCAAATCAACTGTTTGGAACATCCTTGAAAAGAAAGAACGCATTGGTGAGCTCAGCAACACCAAAAGATCCGGAAGACCACGGAAAACAACTGTGGTGGATGACCGAAGAATTCTTTCCCTGGTGAAGAAAACACCCTTCACAACAGTTGGCCAGATCAAGAACACTCTCCAGGAGGTAGGTGTATGTGTGTCAAAGTCAACAATCAAGAGAAGACTTCATCAGAGTGAATACAGAGGGTTCACCACAAGATGTAAACCATTGGTGAGCCTCAAAAACAGGAAGGCCAGATTAGAGTTTGCCAAACAACATCTAAAAAAGCCTTCACAGTTCTAGAACAACATCCTATGGACAGATGAGACCAAGATCAACTTGTACCAGAGTGATGGGAATAGAAGAGTATGGAGAAGGAAAGGAACTGCTCATGATCCAAAGCATACCACCTCATCAGTGAAGCATTGTGGTGGTGGTGTCATGGCGTGGGCATGTATGGCTGCCAATGGAACTGGTTCTCTTGTATTTATTGATGATGTGACTTTTGACAAAAGCATCAGGATGAATTCTGAAGTGTTTCGGGCAATATTATCTGCTCATATTCAGCCAAATGCTTCAGAACTCATTGGACGGCGCTTCACAGTGCAGATGGACAATGACCCGAAGCATCCTGCAAAAGCAACCAAAGAGTTTTTTAAGGGAAAGAAGTGGAATGTTATGCAATGGCCAAGTCAATCACCTGACCTCAATCCGATTGAGCATGCATTTCACTTGCTGAAGACAAAACTGAAGGGAAAATGCCCCAAGAACAAGCAGGAACTGAAGACAGATGCAGTAGAGGCCTGGCAGAGCATCACCAGGGATGAAACCCAGCGTCTGGTGATGTCTATGCGTTCCAGACTTCAGGCTGTAATTGACTGCAAAGGATTTGCAACCAAGTATTAAAAAGTGAAAGTTTGATTGATGATTGTTAATCTGTCCCATTACTTTTGGTCCCTTAAAAAGTGGGAGGCACATATACAAACTGTTGTAATTCCTACACTGTTCACCTGATTTGGATGTAAATACCCTCAAATTAAAGCTGAAAGTCTGCAGTTAAAGTACATGTTGTTCATTTAATTTAAAATCCATTGTGGTGGTGTATAGAGCCCAAAAGATTAGAATTGTGTTGATGTCCCAATATTTATGCACCTGACTGTATATACTAGACTGTATATATATATATATATATATATATATATATATATATTAACCACTTAACGACCGCCCACCGCCGATTTACGTCGGCAGAATGGCACGGACAGGCAGAATCACGTAGATCTACGTGATCGCCTTTGTGCAGTTGGGGGGTCCATCCGGACCCCCCTTCACTGCAGTGAGCGGCCGTTAAGTGTTCGGGAGCGATCAGGCATGAGGGGGCGGCCGCTCGATTCCGCCCCCCCCTCGCGATCGCTCCCGGCCAATGAAAATGCTTCCTCCGCCATGTGATGTAAACAAGGCTGGAGGAAGTGATGTCATCTCCCTCGCCGCGGTCTTTTCGTTCCCGGCGCCGAGGAGAGAAGACAGAGGTTAGTGCTCCAACAGTCCACTGACACGTAGGTACACATAGGCACACAAATCACCCCCCAGTCACCCCCAGATCACCCCCCAGGTCACCCCAAAGCCCCCAATCACAGTGTCACTGATTGCAGTGATCATTTATTTTACTGATCACTGCATTTAGTGTCATCTGTGATTGTAAAAAGTTGCAGGGCAGTTAGGATTAGGCCACTTTAGGTCCAGGGTAGCCCCCTAACCCCCCTAATAAAGGTTTAACCCCTTGATCACCCCCCAGGTAACCCTTTCACCCCCTAACTTCAGCGTCACTAAGCGATTGTTTTTCCGATCGCTGTATTCGTGTCGCTGGTGTTTTAGATAGGCAGTTATTTTTTTTTTAGGTTCGCCGCAGGTTTTTATTAGTGTCAGGTACCCGCATATATTATTTTAACCCCCTGATTGCCCCTAGAGTTAACCCTTTCACCAGTGATCGCTGTATAAGCGTCACTGGTGTCACTGGTTAGCCAGTAAGTTATCTAGTTATTTAGGTAACCCGTCAGGTTTTTATATAGCGTCGGGTACCCCCATATTTAACCTAATAAAGGTTTTAACCCCCTGATTGCCCCTAGTTAACCCTTTCACCAGTGATCACCATATAAAGGTTACGGGTGACGCTGGTTGATTAGTTTGCTTTTTATAGCATCAGGGCACCCGCCGTATATAACCCAATAAAGGTTTAACCCCCCTGATCGCCCGGCGGGTGAGATCAATTAGGTTTTAGCGCCAGAGAGGGTCTGCGTCGCCCCAGGCAGTGTTAGGTTAGTGCCAGTAACGCTAACACCCACGCGCAAAGCATACACCCCCCTTAGTGGTATAGTATCTGATCAGATCTATACTAGCATCCCCAGCGGTTTAGGGTTCCCAAAAACGCAGTGTTAGCGGGATCAGCCCAGATACCTGCTAGCGCCTGCGTTTAGCCCCTCCGCCCAGCCCAGCCCAGCCCACCCAAGTGCAGTATCGATCGATCACTGTCACTTACCAAACACAACACACATAACTGCAGCGTTCGCAGAGACAGGCCTGATCCCTGCGATCGCTAACAGTTTTTTTGTAGCGTTTGATATATTTGCTGACGACAGTCAGGTGCTTTTTTTCCTGTGAATCTTACTAGTGTACCCCTAAATTTAGAGCCCAAAATGGCAAGACGAAGGTACACTAGTAAAGAGGCCTACGAGATTCTGAGCATGACAGATAGTGAAGAGAAGGTCACGTATCTGTCAGATTCAGGCTCAGAATATCTTCCCGTAGAAGACAGTGACGTCAGCGGCCCCACGTCAGATAGCTCTGACGACGAAGTTGAGGTCCCTGCTAAGGTCAGGTGTACCCGATCCCGATCTTCTGAGGTTGTTGAGGAGCAAGAACCGCAGGTCTCTCGTATCATGGAGCAGAGTAGTACTAGCGCCGCTATTCCTTCTGGTGAACTGGCAAGCACCAGCGGCCTAGTACAGCCTGGACGTACATCCAGCACTGCAGTAACACTTGGTGACGTGGCGAGTCCCATAAGTGCAGTTCAAGCTGGCGAGGTGGCAAGCACAAGTAGTGTCCCGCTGCCACCAAGAAGACAAAGGCAGGCCCGTCGTGCCCATACTGCCCTTCCTGCAGAATTCGCCTATCCTGATTGGGTCCCCACCACTTCTGCAGAACCCGTACTTCCCCCATTCACTGCCCAACCCGGTATTCAGGTGGAAACAGCTGATTTTATTCCAATTGATTTTTATTCGCTGTTTTTCACGGAAGATCTCTATAGATCTATTGTGGACCAGAGTAATTTATAAGCTGGTCAATTTATCGCCGCTAACCCCCAGTTGCCTAAAATTGCCAGAAATTGGAAACCAATTACGGTTTCCGAATTTAAGACCTTTCTGGGCCTTTCCCTCAACATGGGCACACATAAATTTCCGTCATTGCGTGCTTATTGGTCCACGCACCCAATTGACCACATGCCCGTGTTCTCTGCCTCCATGTCCAGGGCACGATACGAGCAGATTTTGCGGTTCATGCACTTCAACGACAATGAACTTTGTCGTCCACGTGGGGACCCTGAATACGACCGGCTCTATAAAATTCGGCCCCTCATAAACCACTTCAACGAACGTTTTGCAGCCTTGTTTACTCCCGATCAAGTTGTCTGCGTTGATGAGTCCCTGATTAAATTTTCTGGCCGCTTGTCTTTCAAGCAGTACCTTCCCAGCAAGCGTGCCAGATACGGGGTCAAGCTCTACAAGTTCTGTGACAGGGCAACAGGCTATGTAGTGAACTTTACGGTTTATGAGGGAAAAGATAGTCAGATTGAGTCGGTCAACTGCCCGGATTACATAGGGAGCGCTGGCAAGATAGTGTGGAACTTGGTGTCACCCTTATTCGGAAAGGGGTACCACTTGTATGTGGACAATTATTACACGAGCGTGCCACTGTTTAGTCACTTGTTTGATCATCAGATTGGAGCATGTGGCACAGTGCGACCTAATCGCCGGGGCTTTCCCCAGCGGCTTGTAGATACCCGTCTTAGGCTGGGGGAGAGAGCCTGCTTGAAGTGTAATAACTTGCTCGCTATGAAGTGGAGGGACAATAAGAATGTTTTCCTTCTTACCTCCCTTCATGCAGACACGACAGTCCAAATTCGTACGGCGACTGGTGTTGTGGAGAAACCCCTCTGTGTCCACGAATATAACCAAAATATGGGAGGGGTGGACCTCAACGACCAGTTGATGGCGCCGTATCTAATTGACCGTAAGGCGAGACGCTGGTACAAAAAAGTGTCTCTATCATTATTCCAATTGGCTTTGCTGAACGCTCATGTGCTATACAGAGCTTCAGGCGGGACGTTATCTCTTCTAAAATTCCAGAATGAGATAGTCACAGAACTGCTGTATCCAGGCGGTTCTGCACCTCACCATCCCCAACCAAATGCAGTAAGCCGGCTGCATGAGAGGCATTATTCGTATGTCCTCCCGAGTACCCCTACCCAAAGCCACCCCCAAAAAAGATGTCGTGTCTGTAGCAAGCGCGGATTTAGGCGTGACACCCGTAGTTTTTGTCCACTCTGTCCTGACAAGCCTGGTCTTTGCCAAGGTGAATGTTTTGAACGCTACCACTCAAAAGTGAAGTTTTAGCGTAGGGTACAGCATTTCACAGACAAGGACACACTTACACAGGGTCTCCCAAGATGCCATTACATTTTGAGAGACCCGAACCATTACAGTTGTAAAGTTACAAAAAAAAGTGTAAAAAAGAAAAAAAAAAACGTAAAAAACAAAACACAAAAAAAAAAAAAAAAAAAAAAAACCAAAAATAGTTGTCGTTTTATTGTTCTCTCTCTCTCTATTTTCTCTCTATTGTTCTGCTCTTTTTTACTGTATTCTATTCTGCAATGTTTTATCATGCTTGCTTTTCAGGTATGTAATTTTTTGTTTTCAGGTGCGCCATTCAACTGCAGCGCGGAATTATTTATCTTGACAGCAACAGCGTTTGCTCCCACGATACATAAAGCCGTGACTCCAGTGCTGTAGGAGGTGATTTCACCACCACAGTTAAAAAAAAGAGCATATATGCCGAAGCATGGGGGCAGCAGGGGCGGAGGAGCGATTTTGCTCCTAATGCCGCGTACATACGGTCGAAATTCCGACGGAGGCCTGCCCGTGGAAAATTCCGACCGTGTGTACGCGGCATAACTTTTTTGCGGGAGGATGCCCCCATGCTTCGGCATATATATATTTTAGGCACAGGTTGCGTTAAAACATTTTTTTATTTTTTACTAGGTTTTGTTTTGGTATTTGCTTTGCAGGTATGGCATGGTAAGGTCTTACTGTTGTACTGTAATGTTACTTTGTTTTAATGTTAACCACCATTTGCTTAGCAGGTACGCCATTCAGTTGCAGCGCGGATCTATTTATCTTGACAGCAACAGCGTTTTCTCCCACGATACATAAAGCCGTGACTCCAACGCTGTAGGAGGTGATTTCACCCCCACAGTTAAAAAAAAGAGCATATATGCCGAAGCATGGGGGCAGCAGGGGCGGAGGAGCGATTTTGCTCCTAATGCCGCGTATATACGGTCGAAATTCCAACGGAGGCTTGCCCGTGGAAAAGTCAGACCGTGTGTACGCGGCATAACCTTTTATGCCGCGTACATACGGTCGAAATTCCGACGAAGGCTTGACCGTGTGTACGCAGCATAACTTTTTTGCGGGAGGATGCCCCCATGCTTCGGCATATATGCCCATCATTAGAAGTGGGTGGATGAAGGGAGGTATTCTAATGGTGGGCATACCCACCAATCAATCTCTTTTTTTCGTTCAGCCAATAGGCTGTATGAAAAAAAAGATTACAATACATGTCCAACAAGGACCAGCAACGTACTGGTATGTTGCTGGACTTTGAATGTTTATACCAGAATGATGCCTGCGGGTTTAGGTATCATCTTGGTATCATTCTTTTCAGCCAGCAGCCGGCTTTCATGTAAAAGCAATTCTAGCAGATAATTAGCCTCTAGACTGCTTTTACAAGCAGTGGGAGGGAATGTCCCCCCCCCGGATATAAAAAGCGCCATTGGGAAATTGGGAAAGCATTTTATCACACCGATCTTGGTGTGGTCAGATGCTTTGAGGGCAGAGGAAAGATCTAGGGTCTAACCCCCCATTTTTTTTCAAAAAAAGAGTACCTGTCACTACCTATTGCTATCATAGGGGATATTTACATTCCCTGAGATAACGATAAAAATGGTAAGATAAAATATGGAAGGCACAGTTTAAAAATAAAATAAAAAAGCCAAATAAATAATAAAAAAAAAAAAAAAGCACCGCTGTCCCCCCCTGCTCTTGCGCAAAGGCGAACGCAAGCGTCGGTCTAGCGTCATATGTAAACAGCAATTGCATCATGCATGTGAGGTATCACCGCGAAGGTCAGATCGAGGGCAGTCATTTTAGCAGTAGACCTCCTCTGTAAATCTAATGTGGTAACCTGTAAAGGCTTTTAAATGCTTTTAAAAATGAATGTAGTTTGTCGCCGCTGCGCGTTTGTGCGCAATTTTAAAGCATGTCGTGTTTGGTATCCATGTACTCGGCCTATGATCATCTTTTTTATTTCATCAAACATTTGGGCAATATAGTGTTTTTTAGTGCATTAAAAATAAAAAAAGTGTGTTTTTCCCCCAAAAAATGCGTTTGAAAAATCGCTGCGCAAATACTGTGTGGAAAAAAAAAATGCAACACCCACTATTTTAATCTGTAGGGCCTTTGCTTTAAAAAAATATATAATGTTTGGGGGTTCAACATAATTTTCTTGCAAAAAATTTTTTTTTTTCATGTAAACAAAAAGTGTCAGAAAGGGCTTTGTCTTCAAGTGGTTAGAAGAGTGGATGATGTGTGACATAAGCTTCCTAATGTTGTGCATAAAATGCCAGGACAGTTCAAAACCCCCCCAAATGACCCCATTTTGTAAAGTAGACACCTCAAGCTATTTGCTGAGAGGCATGTTGAGCCCATTGAATATTTATTTTTTTGTCCCAAGTGATTGAATAATGACCAAAAAAAAATAAAAAATGTACAAAAAGTTGTCACTAAATTATATATTGCTCAAACATGCCATGGGCATATGTGGAATTACACCCCAAAATACATTCTGTTGCTTCTCCTGAGTACGGGGATACCACATGTGTGGGACTTTTTGGGAGCCTAGTCGCGTACGGGACCCCAAAAACCAAGCACCGCCTTCAGGATTTCTATGGGTGTAAATTTTTGATTTCACTCCTCAAAAATTTATGCCCTTAGAAACCTTGAAGGCGGTGCTTGGTTTTTGGGGTCCCGTACGCGGCTAGGCTCCCAAAAAGTCCCACACATGTGGTATCCCCGTACTCAGGAGAAGCAGCAGAATGTATTTTGGGGTGCAATTCCACATATAACCATGGCATGTGTGAGCAATATATCATTTAGTGACAACTTTGTGCAAAAAAAAAAAAGTTTGTCATATTCCCGCAACCTGTGGCAAAATATAAAATATTCCATGGACTCAACATGCCTCTCAGCAAATAGCTTGGGGTGTCTACTTTCCAAAATGGGGTAATTTGGGGGGGTTTTGTGCTATTTTGGCATTTTATGGCCTTCGAAACTGTGATAGGTAGTGAGGAGTGAAATCAAAAATTTGCGCCCTTAGAAATCCTGAAGGCGGTGCTTGGTTTCCGGGGTCCCGTACGTGGCTAGGCTCCTAAAAAGTCCCACACATGTGGTATCCCCGTACTCAGGAGAAGCAGCAGAATGTATTTTGGGGTGCAATTCCACATATAACCATGGCATGTGTGAGCAATATATCATTTAGTGACAACTGTTTGTAATTTTATTTTTATTTTTTTTCATTATTCAATCACTTGGGACAAAAAAAAAAAAAATATTCAATGGGCTCAACATGCCTCTCAGCAATTTCCTTGGGGTGTCTACTTTCCAAAATGGGGTCATTTGGGGGGGTTTTGTACTGCCCTGCCATTTTAGCACCTCAAGAAATGAGATAGGCAGTCATAAATTTAAAGCTGTGTAAATTTCAGAAAATGTACCCTAGTTTGTAAACGCTATAACTTTTGCGCAAACCAATAAATATACGCTTATTGACATTTTTTTTACTAAAGACATGTGGCTGAATACATTTTGGCCTAAATGTATGACTAAAATTGAGTTTATTCGATTTTTCTTATAACAAAAAGTAGAAAATATAATTTTTTTTCAAAATTTTCGGTCTTTTTCTGTTTATATCGCAAAAAATAAAAATCGCAGAGGCAATCAAATACCATTAAAAGAAAGCTCTATTTGTGGGAAGAAAAGGACGCAAATTTCATTTGGGTACAACATTGCATGTCCGCACAATTTACAGTTAAATCAGCGCAGTGCCGAATCCCAAAAACAGGCCTGGTCCTAATGGCCCGAAATGGTCCGGGGCTTAAGTGGTTAATACACCGCCTGAAGTGTATTAGAACTTAATCTAACTCAAGCTATCTCTCTGTCCATGCTAACAACACTACACACGGCCGCTCTGTAAGCAGCCTTTTATAGTGTGGGGCGTGGACTTAGTCCCCCTGAGTCCCTCAAAGCACCCTGCATTTGGCCAATTATGTCTCTCTCAGTAGAGCGCGTTGTGATTGGCCAAAGCATGCAGGTTAGGTGCATGCTTTGGCCAATCATCATACAGCAATGCACTGCGATCTCACAGTGCATTATGGGGCATTTTGTGGCGATCTAATTTTCCGTGAATGCCCCATATGTTCGGTCTGTTTTAGAACAAACGAACACCTGATCTGTGAGTCGAACTTATGTTTACAAACTGATTTTTCTAAGCCTGTAGACTTTACCTTACATATTAGTCGTGTGTGGGGAACGGTCTCAAACGCTTTTGAAAAATCCAGGTATACTACATCCACAGCATAGTTGCATAGTTTCTGAGGTTAATAAAATACACCAGTCCATCCAGTTCAACCTATGGTGTGTGTGTGTGTGTATGTGTTTATGTCAATAGTACATCGTATACCCCTGTATGTTGTGGTCGTTAAGGTGCCCATTTAATCATTTTTTTAAACTATCGACACTCCCTGCTGATACCAATGATTGTGGAAGAGAATTCCACATCCCTACCCCTCTGACGGTAAATTACCCTCTACGCAGTTTAAAGTTAAACCGCTTCTCTTCCCATTTTAGTGAATGACTGCATGTCTTTTTAAATTCCCTTTCACTGAATATTTTTTTCCCTATGCTAGGGTCATCTGTACATTATTTGTACATTGATATCATATCCCCTCTCAAGCGTCTCCTCTCCAGAGAGATAAAGTTCAATGCTTGTAGTCTTTCCCCATAGCTGAGGTCCTCCAGTCCCTTTATTAGCTTTGTTTACCCTTCTCTGGACTCTCTCTAGTTATGGCACATCCATCCTGAGTACTGATGCCCAGAACCTGACGGCATACTCAAAATGCGGCTGGACCAGAGTCTTGTAGAGTGGGAGAATTATTGTTTTATCTCTGGAGTGAATCCCCTTGTTAACATTCTGTTGGCTTTGCTTGCAGCAGCTTGGCATTACATGCCATTGCTGAGCCTGTCATCTACAAAAACCCTCAGGTCCTTTTCCATCCTAGATTCCCCAAGAGGTTCTCCCCTAGCAAGTAACTTGCGTTCGCTTTTTTGGCATCCAAATGCATTACCTTACATTTTTCAACATTAAACCTCATTTACCATGATTTGCCCTCCCCGTTATTTTGTTTAGGTCTTCTTGCAAGGTTTACACATCCTGCGTAGAAGTTATTGCCCTGCTTAACTTTGTATCATCCTCAAAAATTTAGATTGAGATGTTTATCCCCTCCTCTAGATCGTTTTTAAATAAATTAAACAGGATTGGTCCTAGGACAGATCCGGGGGACCCCACTTCACACACAAGACCATTTCGTGTACTCCCCATCTTAAACTATCCATAAAAATTAGGAACAATGGTCTCCTTAAGGACCCTCGGGTGTAGGCCATCTGGTCCTGGTGACTTATTTATGTTTTTCAAGTCTATTTCTGATTCTGTCTTCTATTAGCCATGAGGGTGCTTTCTTTGACATGTTATTAAAATTAACATTACTGTCTTGGTTACTGTATCCCCCAGTTTCCTTTGAGAAGACATCCTTTATGGGGCCAATATGTTCTGGTCTCACTTTCTTACTCTTTATATACTTAAATAATTTCTTCTTTTTTTTTTCCTCCCCTCGACTATGTGCCTTTAGTGTTCTATCTTAGCAGCCCTGATTGCACACTTACATTTCTTATTGCCTTATTTGTAAAGTTGGAATGCTGACAATGACCCCTCAGCCTTGTATTTTTTGAATGCCTTTTCTTTTGCTTTTATATGCATTTTTTTATGTGGGAGTTTAGCCAACCAGGATTTTTTTCACAGCCATCCCTCTATCCAAGGTTTTACTTACCTTCTCATAAAAAGAAATCAGATTTGTTTGACAACTTTTGTCTTTCATAAATCCATGCTGTCTGTTGCTTAAAATATTTTCTCCAGAAAGAACTCATGTGGTCTTTTATTAAACTCTCCAGTAGCTTTCCAACTATAGAAGTTAAACTAACAGGTCTATAGTTACTTGATAAATACTTTGATCCCTTTTTAAATATAGGCACCACATTGGCCCTATGCCAATCCCATGGTACTATGCCAGTCATTAAAGAGTCCCTAAAAATTTGAAACAATGGCTTTGAAATGACAGAGCCCAACTCGGATGCGTGGGTGTATGCCATCTGGTTCAGGTGCTTTATCCACCCTTATTCTGTCTAAATATTTCTGGACCATATCACTTTTGAGCCATTGTGGATCATTTGGGGCTGTGTCAATAACATCCCTATTATGGACATGAGCTCACCCCTGCTCTTTTGTATACACAGAGCTGAAGAAGGTATTTCAAAAATGTGACTTCTCTTTGTTCCCAGTGATCCACTCTAGATTATTTTGTAAAGGGCCTACATGCTCAGATCTGACCTTTTTACTATTAATATATTTGAAGACTTTTTTGGGGTTTGTCCTACTATCTTTTGCAATCTGTCATTCCTTTTAAATTTTTGCGTCCTTGATTTCCTTTTTACATATTCTGTTATATTCTTTGTAACATTTAATTGATGATATTTTTTTAAATCTCTTGTCTTATTATTTATACAAAAACAAACAAAAACATAGTGGGTTTCGGACTTTAGATGAGGCATAGTGGTGTATAAATGGAATGAGTTGAATGTCACAGTTCCATAAAATATATCATAATTATATAATAATAAACCAGTAACAAAAATACATCTATGATACAAAAATGTAATCATAAAAGAGCAATTCATAATAATAATAAATTTAATAACGCATGATTAGTATGGGATCACTCTTATTATTTATAGTTTTTTAACTTTGGCCGTGAGCAAGATAGGTTTAATTTTTAGCCTTTTAAACGTATTGCCCATGAGAATATACTTTGCAGTGAGTTCACATACAGTCTTTTTAAAGAATTCACATTTCTGTTCTGTGTTCATCGATGCCAAGATTCCCTCCCAGTCTAATGCCCCGTACACACGATCGTTTTTCATGCCGTTAAAAATGGCATTTTAAAAAATGGCCATTAAAAATGATCGTGTGTAGGCTCCAGAGCATTTTTAACGACGTGAAAAATGGCCATTAAAAATTCCGGACATGCTCTCTTTTTTCACGTCGTTTTTCATGTCTTTTTTTTAACGACGTGAAAAACGATAGTGTGTATGCTTTAACGACGTGAAAAAAAACGCGCATGCTCAGAATCAAGTATGAGACAGGAGCGCTCGTTCTGGTAAAACTAGCATTCGTAATGGAGATAGCACATTCGTCACGCAGTCACGGACTGAAAAGCACGAGGCTGAAAAGAGCGAATCGTCGATCAACAAACTTTACTAACATGAAGGGTGGCGCCATTCGAACGGATCTTCCCCTTTATAGTGCCGTCGTACGTGTTGTACGTCACTGCGCTTTGCTTGATCGTTTTTTTAAATGATCGTGTGTACGCAAGACAGGCTTGAGAGGAAACATGAAAAAAAACGACGTGAAAAACGGCAAGAAAAAAAATGACAAGAAAAACGATCGTGTGTATGGGGCATTAGTCTTGGAGAACAGCCCTCCTACTTGGAAAATTTGCTCTTTTAAATTTAAGTGTTTTTATATTTCCAGTATGTGTTTGTTGCTTACGGCTTATATTAAATGAAATCATGTTATGGTCACTGCTACTCAGATGTTCTATTATATGAACATTAGCAGGGCCGCTGATAGGGCAGTACAACCAGCCCTGTTGTACCGGGCCCTGGCCAGCAGGGGGGCCTGAAAATCTTTTAACTTCTAGCTAAAAAAAAAAAAATAGCTAAATAACTTTAGTTATTAACCCGCACCCACTTGATTACTAATGTATATAAGGAATATATAGTAATTTCCTGGGCCTCATCAGGTTAGCAGAGGGGTCCAAGAGGTGAAAGCAGAAGAGGGACTTGTTTTTCATTTTCGGGTGCAGGGATACACACACACACACACACGCTGCTCTCAGTATATCTGCACAAACTAAAGTTCTGCCTGCTCACTGTATGCCTTCTCCAGCCGATGGATATTACTGTAATGCTTTTCCCTTCCCTCAGTAAGTGCTGCAGCCTGAGGGAGAGACGGATCACTGAGGTGGCTGAGGCAGACAGAGCAGGAAGAGTAATCTGGACAGCGGCAGTGGTGCACAGGCAAGCAGTGCAGTCCCCTGCACACACACACTGACAGGTCACACAGGCTATTGTAAAATGTGCAGTCCCCTGACTCTCATTGTGTGCTCATGGTCATTATCCACTTCTCTACTGTGCACGAAAACCCCCTTCCTGCCCAAGCCATTTTTCAGCTTTCAGTGCTGTCACACTTTGAATGACAATTGCGCGGTCGTGCGACGTGGCTCCCAAACGAAATTTGCGTCCTTTTTTTCCCACAAATAGAGCTTTCTTTTGGTGGTATTTGATCACCTCTGCGGTTTTTATTTTTTGCGCTATAAACAAAAGAAGAGCGTCCAGTTTGGAAAAAAAACACTATTTTTTACTTTTTGCTATAATAAATACCCATTTTTTTTTTAAAATAACATTTTCCTCAGTTTAGGCCGATACGTATTCTTCTACATATTTTTGGTAAAAAAAAAAAATCGCAATAAGCGCGTATTGATTGGTTTGTGCAAAAGTTATAGCGTGTACAAAATAGGGGATAGATTTATAGCATTTTTATTTTTTTATTAGTAATGGCGGCGATCTGCGATTTTTTATTGTGACTGCGATATTGCGGCGGACACTTTTGACACATTTTTGGGACCATTCACGTTTATACAGCGATCCCTGCTATAAAAATGCATTGATTACTGTATAAATGTGATTGGCAGGGAAGGGGTTAACCACTAGGGGGCGGGAAGGGGTTAAATATGTTCCCTCAATGTGTTCTTACTGTGGGGGGAGGTGACTGACTGGGGGAGGTGACCGATGGTTGTCCCTATGTACAAGGGACACACCATTGGTCCCCTCTCCCTCACAGGACGTGGATCTCTGTGTTTACACACAGAGATCCACTTTCCTGCTCGTTTCCCGGGCAATCGCGGGTGCCCGGCGGCAATCGCGGCCGCCGGGCACGCGCACCAGGGCCTTGTGAACGTGGCGGGCGCGCGCCGCTGGCGGCAAGCGCGCGCCTCCTAGCTTGTTTTAAAGGGAGGAAGTCATATGACGTCCTCCCAGAATGAGAGTATCCTCCGCCCGCCGTCAATTGACAGTGGGCGGGGGACAAGTGGTTAACATTATGATGATCAGAGCACAGCAAGTGCTCTATGGCTCTGTCAGTGTAACATGCTGGTGGGTGATGACTTTCCTGATATATGGCTGTACTGTGTGTTACAGACTATAACACAGCACAGCCATAACAAAGTCAGCATCACACAGTCATGTTACACTGACAGAGCCATACCAACACCTGCTGTGCTCTGATCATCATAATGATAATGACCATGAGCATAGTTGCCAACAGTCCCGAATTTCCCGGGACAAGCACGATTTTTGGACCCTTGTCCCGAATTGGGCTTGTCCCGATTCGGGACAAGCCCAATTCTTTTTGTCCCGTTTTGTCCCGGTAAATTTGGGAATGTTTAGGGCCTAAAACGGCGACGGCTACACCAAAATGGCCGCCGTCGCCGCCACAAGTGTTAGTTTCACTGACCTCTAGTGTGAGGGGAGGGGCAGCCAATCGCGGCTCTCTCTCTTCGGTGGCCCCTCCCTTCACACAGTGACCCTTAACCCTGCCGCCGCCGCCACCGATCGCTGCTGGAGGTGATGGAAAAGTTCTTCCCCTCCCAAACATAACTGCCTAGCAATGCCTGCGCTGCACCCGCCCGCCATGGCACAGCCGGGGCTGTCTTTACCTTGCCACCTGCTGTGTCGGATGTCCTCAGAGTCACCTCAGGTTAGGGGAGGACTCAGGAGGATCCCACGACAAGCACAGCACAAAGTAAGTCCAGCAGCACTGCAGCTCATCGCACATCTAGCTGCAGATCGCTCACTCTATAGTCCTGCAATTTATGCTGCCTGGAATGCAGTGTAGTGTAGAAATTAGTGTAGTGGGTGGCAGGGTAATCAGTGTAGTGGGTGGCGGGGTAATCACAGTGTAGTGGGTGGCGGGGTAATCAGTGTAGTGGGTGGCGGGGTAATCACAGTGTAGTGTAGTGGGTGGCGGGGTAATCACAGTGTAGTGGGTGGCGGGGTAATCAGTGTAGTGGGTGGCGGGGTAATCACAGTGTAGTGTAGTGGGTGGCGGGGTAATCACAGTGTAGTGGGTGGTGGGGTAATCAGTGTAGTGGGTGGCGGGGTAATCACAGTGTAGTGTAGTGGGTGGCGGGGTAATCAGTGTAGTGGGTGGCGGGGTAATCAGTGTAGTGGGTGGCGGGGTAATCAGTGTAGTGTAGTGTAGTGGGTGGCGGGGTAATCAGTGTAGTGCATAGTTGCCAAACAGTCCCGAATTTCCCGGGACAATCATGATTTTTGGACCCTTGTCCACAAGTGTGGAGGGGGCTCTGCTGGGGAGGCACCTGATGCAAGGACGGACTGCTGGGGAGGCACCTGATGCAAGGACGGACTGCTGGGGAGGCACCTGATGCAAGGACGGACTGCTGGGGAGGCCATCTGGTGACAGGCGACGTGGCAGGTAACACGCTCAGGGCTTCCACTGATTCGGCATTATGGTGAGTTGAATGATTTCATTTTATATTACAATGTAATAATAGAAATAATGCGCTTCAATCATCCTGACACCGTAACAACCATGGTGCCGGGATGATTGAAGCGCCAACAGGTGTTTTGGAGTATCCTTATCTGCCAATTTTGTTACACATTACTATTGTGGTGTAGGATCTGGCTTCTTTCTTTCTATTTCTTTCTCTCTCTTTCTCTCACCTCGGACTCTAGCCACACCCCTTTGAACCACGCCCATTTAAACCACACCCACTATCGTGCGTAAACCACGCCCATTTTTCGCCACGGCGCGCTACGCGCGCCACATTTTTCACTCCGGCATGACACGCCTACAAACGAATGCCCCACCCCCTGATTATAGCAAGGCTCCGCCTCAATACAAAAAAAGTGTCCCAGATGTTTTTTTTGCAATGTTGGCAACTATGCATGAGCACATAGTGATATGCTACTTTACACATGTGATGGGTTGGGACAGTAAAAACTGTGGGAGATTAGCTCGTGGGGATCACCTTTTCACAAAATGAAGGTCAGCGTACAGGCAGTTTCTTTAAAACCTGGCGTATTGCCAGCTTTATTTACAAGTGGTTTGCAATAGTCATACAAAATAAACAAAACAGTAAAACAAATCCTTGCCGTCCAGCGCTAAACTATACAGTAACCACTCTCTATACGGTGAGGGGCTGGTCCCCGTCACCCACAAAACACAAGGTGAAGTAAAGCAAACCTTTTTCTTTCAGCCCAGATCAACAGCGCTCCTCTTACTCAGATTCCCTTCTGAGTCTGAGGCCTCGTACACACGACCGATTTTCTCGTCGTAAAAAACACGTCGTTTTTTTCGACGAGATTCTTGTTAAGCTTGTCGATTTTCTCGTCAAGCTTTCTATGCGTACACACTGTCATTTTCCAATTTCCTCGTGGTTCTCTGCGCTCATGTCCAGCACGTACGACGGCACTATAAAGGGGAAGATCTTTTTTCTTGGCGCCACCCCTTGGGCTGCTTTTGCTGATCTCGTGTTACCGCGTGTGAAGTAAAAGTTTGGGAAGAGACGATTCGCGCTTTTCAGTCTTCGTACTTTTCAGATCGTTTTCTGCGGTTCAGTTTGTGCTTGTGGGTTCGTATCTTGACTTTCAGGGCGTCTAGGCAGGTCGTATCTGTTTTACAGTGCGTTATTGCCTGTTCGTTTCTGAATTTCAGTTCGTTATTCATAGGCCTTGCTGTTCTAAAGTGCGTTCTGTTCTGTACGTTCTGATTAGACGACCGTTTCCTAGCCATGTCGCCTGGACGTTCTCGTAGTCGAGTTCGTGCTGTGCGTGCGCTTGGTGTTGGTCTGCTTGTTTTGGACCAAGACCAGTCCATGAATGGTGTGAGGAGGAGTTCATGGACCAAGAATTGGTTGCTCCAGCGGGACCAATTCTGCCACATGCCTCTGCTGCGGGAGATCGTCGAGAATAATCCTGAGGACTACAGGAATTTTCTGCGGATGTCTGACCCCGTTTTTCAGGAACTGTTGGCTTTGGTGTCCCCCTATATTACCAGGAAGGACACCGTTATGCGGGAAGCCATCAGTGCTGAGCAGAGGCTCATCGCCACGTTGCGTTACCTGGCGACAGGGAGAAGTCTTCAGGACTTGAAGTTCACCACAGGCATCTCCCCCCAGGCTCTGGGCCTCATAATCCCAGACACCTGTTCTGCTATTATACAAGTCCTGCAGGAGGACTATATTAGGGTAAGTTTTCTCCCTTAACATCACATTTTATGTATTACATGTATGCTAATGTATTGTATTTCTTTCATCCTTCCCTAATTACCATGATTGTAATATGCTGAGAATGTCCCCTTTGTCCCCATGCATGTTGGAAGCTTTAGATTGCCCCTTTTTTATCCTCCCTAAATATTTCCCCTCACTAACTTTTCCAGCAGGGGCGCCTGTTGCTCCAAATGTTGGGGGGTTCCAACCCCAATTTCGGAAATAAACTTCCTCCTTTTTTGCTCTGTTGCCTAATAAACGCCCCCAGTTGTCCCCTCCAATGCAGCCATTTAGTCCCCTCTAATGCAGCCAGTTTCCCCCCAGCCCTGCACTTACCTTCTTGTGGTCAGCGCCATCCTTCTTCTGTCCTTGATGTCTTCTCCTTCCCTTCATGTTGCATCAGCCAATCATGTTACCATTAAACAGACTTGGTGAACATGATTGCCAGAGCAGCCTGTCAGTGTTTACACAAGGAATGCCCCCTCCTTGCGTCCCCGATTTTTCTTTGAGGAAGCCAATTACATCCCTCAGGTTGTAATTTGCAAGACTTTTTTAATACCTGTTTCTGCTCTGCAATTTTAACCCCCTAAATGACGCAATTATTCATATGTCGGTCGCTTTACAAGAGGCCATCCACCTGAATAGTGTGCGGCATAGACAATACATAGGTTCATGCAACGCATGAACCTATGTATTGTTCTGAGTGATGGGCACAGGAGAGAGGGGACAGTGCTCCAGCGCCCACTCTGGACGCACCGCCACTGCAATGCTATCCTGTGGCCAAACACATCTCCCCCCCCCCAAAATAATTTAGTAATGGCCCATCAGAGGTGGTGATGAATATGATAAATGAGCCTTCCATTATCCTTTTTTTACACACCTTAATAAACGTATAATTAGATTGATGTTGGTCTCAAATTTTTTGGTTTAGAATTTGCTTGTAATGTATGCCTTTGTTTTTCTAATATTATTTCATCTTGTTTCACTCCACAGCTTCCTTCCACGCCACAGGAATGGCAGACTGTGGCATCGGAGTTTGCCACGCGGTGGGACTTCCCCAACTGCGGTGGTGCCATAGACGGGAAGCACGTCCGCATCGTGCCCCCACCCCGTTCTGGGTCCTACTACTACAACTACAAGGGGTTTCATAGCATTGTGCTGATGGCGGTGGTGTCAGCACGGTATGAATTCCTCTATGTTGATGTAGGGAAGAATGGCCGGATGTCCGATGGGGGATCCTTCATCCAGACGGAGTTTGCCCTCCGGCTCCAGAGTGACGACCTTGCATTGCCACCGGATGCAGGGAATATTGAAGGACTCCCCTTTGTTTTCTTGGCTGATGAAGCCTTCGGACTCGGACGGCATCTTATGAGGCCATTTCCACAGAGGACCCTGACCCCAGAGAAGAGTGTGTTCAATTACCGGCTGGCCAGGGCCCGAAGAGTCGTTGAAAATGCCTTTGGCATAATGGCCAGCCGGTTCCGCCTTTTTATGACTTCCATCCACTTGGCGGACTACAAAATAAACTATGTAGTGTTATGCTGCTGTGTGCTACACAACTTTCTGAGCCAAAAATCAAATTCCTATATGGCCTCAGTTTTGCCAGAGGCTGTACTTTTCCCTGCAAATCCCCTTCCGGGCCTGGAATCTGCCCGTCTTGGCTTGCCCCCCCAAAATGCCCGTGTGGTTCGGGACAAATACATGGAGTATTTCACGGGTAGGGGGGCAATTCCTATGCCAGCCTATGTCTAAGTATCCCAATAAAAATCTTGTTTAAACCTTTAATTATTTGTTCTTTCCTGTCTCCTAGTTTGTCTTTGTGCATTTGTAGTGGCAAGTGTATTTTACTTTAGTAAATAACAACCAATTTCACTATGTTACCTTACAAAAGAACCAAATAAGCTTAGAGAGTATTATAAAAAGAAGCTACATGTTGTTTGTGGTCAAATATTTTACTCTCTGCACTTTTTTTTTTTTTTTTACTTTGGGGTTGGCCTGGCCACAACCCGGCAAATTTTGGCTTATGAAAATACAAAAATACCACTTGCATTTCTAAAATGACAACATTGGATACCTCTGAGCAATCTGAGACATTCAGTTACACAAACTATGTCTCTATGTGCCCGTCCTAATATGGGGTCCTGCCACCCCTTGCCCAGCCAAAAATTCAATATGCACACATTTTTAATTTTTTGCAAATAGGAAGTTTACAATCCTGATCCCTATTGTCAACATGTGCTATCTGCCATCAGGGGTGATCAATGGACGTGTTTTGGGGGTGCATCCCCTTCCTCAGTTCACCGACTTTTGATACGAGGAAGGGGTTGCACCCACAAAAGACGTACATGGATATCCCCTGATGGCAGATAGCACATGTTCACACACTGTGTGCATATTCAATTTTTGGCTGCTTTGTTACTCAAAAAATTAGTAAAAATATAAAAACAAACATGTAAAAACAAATGTGTTTGGATGGCTTATTGAATTCTCCCCAAAACATCGAGAATGTCTTTAAATGTTTGTTCCATCACATGGATTCTTTGTTTAATTAGGTCCAGTTCCGTGCTACATTCCATCACTTGCTGGATGAGGCGGAGGGCACTGTCAGCAGAGAACGGTGTGCTATCCTTCACAACATTTCCATCCCCTAAAAACCATAAAAAAAATTAATAAAACTCTGCAGGCCTACCTCGCTTACCTTAAGCTGTGGTGTCAGATACTGACCTGTTGTGGTGACCAGATCCACAACGTCATCCACCTCTCCTTCCTGCACTTCTCCTTCCTCCACCTCAACTTCCTGCACATCTTTCGGTTGTGGATCTTTGGGAGTTTGGGGTTGCTTGGAAGTTGTGGGGTGCATGTGCTCCCTGGAGTGTCCTCCTCCCAGTCTTCTCTCCCCTATGAGAATAAAACCAAAGGTCTATTTATCACACTGTAAAAATCTCATTTTTAAACTTAAAACAGGCTAAATTGTTTGGAAGTGGGGTACAAGTGTGTGTTTGTGCGGAATTTAAAGAAAAATGCATTATTTATGACCCCAAATATGTTTAGTATTCACATTTGGATGTAATTTTTTGGACATGGAGGCACCACAAATAAACTCTGATGCACCTGTGTGGGACACCCAAAAAAGGCGGGTCTGGTGGCCCACACTATAGTGCTCCAAAGTACAGATGTGGAAGCAGCTGCTGAGTGTCCTCTCCTTTACACTGATTAAAGTTTGCATTTCATTCTCCTTACAAACACATCATCTAGACTTAAAAATTATCCACAATACTTGGTCAAAAATGGCAGATGTCTAATTATTTTGGGGGTCTTAAATAAGCCCAAACCGCGGATAGTGGCCGAACGAAGTGTCGGTAACGTAACGAACGATTACTGTGCCCAACCTAGTTCAAAATATTACATTTTGGAAGGGAGTCCAATATGAAAAAAAAAAAAAAAAGGTCAGTTTCTAAAAAGATTAATAGCAGAAAGGTCGTCATTTTACTTACTTTTAGCGAGCATCCTCTTTCTGCTCCTCAACTGGTCTGGCTCCCTCAGTTTGAGGTCTGACCACCTCTTTCTGAGCTGCTCATTTGAGCGTTTCACCCCGAACTTCGCCCTCAGACTCTTCACAACTTTAGTGAGGATTTTGGCCTTCCTTCTATTTGGTTTGCTATACGGCCCATGCTTGGCATCATAATCAGCCTTGACCAAGATGTCCACCATCTCCGCCATCTCCGCCAAAGACATATTCGATGCCTTGAATCTCCTCCTTGATCGTGACGTGTCCTCGGTCTCCGGGCTTGTCTCCTCGCTAGTTGCGGAATTATCAGACACCTGCTGTAACTCCGCCATATCTGTCTGCGCGCCGAAAGAGAAGGGGCGGGGAAAAGATGTTAGTTAGAACGTCATGGGCGGGCGACGTGTGCGGAGCGACGTGTTCGAATTTGGACGCATGCGTGGTGTGTATATAGCAAACACACATGTGACTATAGTACGTTCGGTGTGCGGAGAGAGGAGTTCAAGTGACGGACGTGCGAACGAAGGTATGTGATTTTGTGAGACTTGTAAAAATTGTGGGCCTATACTGTCTTGAGATTGGTGGAGGATATATATGGTGACTAGGATGTGAAGGAGGTTAGACTGTTTGCCTCACATTATTTAAATATAAATTATTTTACTTGCAGATACAATATGAATGTCTTTATTAGCGACAAAGAGTTCCTGGCGGAATTTATTGACCGGGTAAGGGAGCTGCCGGCTCTGTGGGAGACCAAAAACCCCATCCATAAAAAAAAAGGGGTGAGAAAAGCAGCACTGGAGAAGCTGCTCCCATTTGTGCATACCAAGGTGCCCACAGCCACAGCAAAACAAGTGGACACTAAAATTGGGAGCTTGAGAGGTACCTACAGGACTGAACGCTCTAAGGTGCTGGCTTCTCAGAGGTCAGGAGCAGCAGCAGATGATGTTTATGTCCCGGTTTTGTGGTACTACAGCAGGATGTCCTTCCTGGATGACCACATTGAGCCAAGGCCATCACTCTCCACTCTTCCCCCCAGACTTCCCTGCAGCCAACCTGAGCCTTCTCTGGAGCAAGAGGAGGCAGCCATCCTGGATGATCCTGATTTGTCCATCTGGAGCCAGGTATAGTATTAACTGAAAATGTAGTGGGATAAAATTAATGTTTCCCAAATATGTCAGGATGAGAAACATACATTATTTTGTATTCCACAAGTGAAATCATGATCTGTAGACATTATTCTGCACTTAATTGTGTGGTAAATAGTCAAGCTGATGTAGTGGTAAATTTAAAGCAAGGATTTATGCATTTACATTCTAATTGCTTCCATCAGGATTACAAAGTTTGAGGCAAAGATTAAACCAACATATTAAACTATGTTTCTTTTTCATACACAGGATGAAATCAGCCAGGAGGAGGGTCTGGAAACTGTCAGGCAGGAGGAGGAAGGGCCCAGTGGCAGCCAGGAGGTGGCAGGGCCCAGTACCAGCCAGGAGGTGGCAGGGCCCAGTGGCAGCCAGGAGGTGGCAGGGCCCAGTACCAGCCAGGAGGTGGCAGGGCCCAGTGGCAGCCAGGAGGTGGCAGGGCCCAGTGGCAGACAGGAGGTGGCAGGGCAAAGGAGAAGCACCAGATCCCAGGTGCCTCCCATCAGGCTTCACAAAAGAGGCAGGAGGGACAGGACCACCAGTGACGCAGCAATGGCCCTTATTAAAGAGGCCCATGCCACCCTCAAGGAGCCCACATCCCCTGAAGAGGCCATTGCCGGCCTAGTGGAGGCTAAGTTCAAGGTGATGAGCATGGAGCAACGCCTCCTATGCAAACCCCTGCTCATCACCTTGCTCAACAAGGGGGTGATGGAGCAAATTACCCCCAATACCGCCATATGTGAGGTGGCCCAACTGACCCAACCTCAACCTCCACCTCCACCTTCCTCTTCTGCCCCACCCCCTTCTGCTACCCCTCCACCTTCTGCCCCACTCCCTTCTGCTACACCTCCACCTTCTGCCCCACCCCCTTCTGCTACACCTCCACCTTCTGCCCCACCCCCTTCTGCTACACCTCCACCTTCTGCCCCACCCCCTTCTGCTACACCTCCACCTTCTGCCCCACCCCCTTCTGCTACACCTCCACCTTCTGCCCCACCCCCTTCTGCTACACCTCCACCTTCTTCTTCTGCCCCACCCCCTTCTGCTACACCTCCACCTCCTCCTCCTGACAGGAGTACCCCTCCAGTGGGCCAGCCTCCAGCTAAACGAAGAAGGAAGGCTGCAGGAAAGGCTGCAGGAAAGGCTTCAGGAAAGGCTTCAGGAAAGGCTGCAGGGAAGGTTGCCAGGAAGAAGAGGAAGTGATGGCCTTGCTTCATTGTGGTCGCACTGGTCGGACAGAAGGCAGCCTGTTGTAGTACCACACACTTGGGACATATATCTCACCTGCTGCTGTTCCTGACCTCTGGGAGGCCAGCATCAGATTGTGTTCTGAAATGTGGGCCTTCTCAAGCTCCCAATTTTAGTGTCCACACAGGGTTGGTGTGTGCTCTGGGGTCCCTGGGATGCACAAATGGCAGCAGCTTCTCCAGCGCTGCCTTCTCTTTATTTAATTTATAAACATGAATAAATGTGTTTTTTGTTTAAGTTCATACTTGACTATGTGTATTTTTAAATAAAAAAAAAAAAGCTTTGGAGTAAGCAGATACATTTGACTGACAATAAAAGGCACAGATATCACCCCCCCAAAAGAATAACTAAATCTGATTAGCTCAAAAACATGGTGTGAAATTTTAAAAATATAGATTAGAAAATTAAATGTGAGATCGCTATCAAAACATTGAGAAATTATAATTAACATCATTTTGAAAAATCTAACCATTTAAATTATTCCTAAAAACTTGCACGATATAATACACATAAATCTTATAAAGAGCAGCATGAAAAAGGTTAAAAATAAGGCAGAACTCTGTGTGAATATCAGCAGCAAAAGAAGGTCTCTCGTTTTGATTAATGTAACATTCTAACGAAGAATTCAATGCAGAACATTTAAACGATGAAATATTTATGAGCGTGACGAATGTGCTCTCTCCATTATGAAGGCTTGTTTTACCAGAAGATGCGCTCCCGTCTCATAGTTGCTTGTGAGCATGCGCGCTTTTGGAAGAGTCGTAAAAGCATACACACGAACCATTTTCTCGTCACAAAACAGGCCGACGAGAAACACGACGAGGAAATCTGGAATCCTGACGAGAAAATAGAGAGCAGGTTCTCTATTTTCTCGTCGAGATTCTCGTCAAGTTTCTCGTCGTAAAACCATACACACGAACGTTTTTCTAGACAAAAAAACTCTTGCGGCACTTTTCTTGACTGTTTACGACGAGAAAATCGGTCGTGTGTACGAGGCCTCAGGCCAGAGCCATGCTGTGCTCTCTTCCTGTATCTTTAAAGCCCAGCTGCCTATGGATTCCAGTGAACATGAATATCCGGACCGGAACCCAGCCAACTACAGAGGCTGGAAAAAACTGGGCCGGATTCTGGTTCAGTCCCTTACAATGGACCGAATGTGAGGTGAAATGTAGCGATTATCCTGTATCTCACCTCGCATACCGTCACAAAACACATAGCCAAGCTGCATTTTTACTACCCCAAACCACTTCCCTTTGATAAACTTTCACCCAAGCTTTGCAATTAGGTCCTTTTTCATGCAGACCTGATTAGAAGCTCCATGTAGGTTTACAGGTATGAATTGACTTGTGTGCATTTAGATCTGCCTACCTCCGTGTCTATTCAGGTAAAAAAAAAATGGAAAAGAACATCCTTTTCTATTTTTCCAGACTTAAATGTGACAGATCAGAGGTAGCCTGATGTAAATGGACACAAGTCTGTGGTGTATGGGGACACAAACTGAATGGGCACAGATGTCAAAACACTGACATCTCTCCCATTCAGATCCAGTTATGATTGGTGGGGCACTGTAAATGTTACATGTTCCAGCTCCTGCCACCAGTCCCCAGACCCCCCCCCCCTCCTGACAGTGTAGGGGCAGGGGCGGAGCCATGGGTGGGGTTGTGGGTGGGGTCAGAGGCAGAGCCATGGGTGGGGTTGTGGGCGGGGTCAAGGGGGGCCCCGTCAAGTAGGTTGTATGGGGCCCCATAATTTCTAACAGCGGCCCTGATATTAGTAATAAACTCTGCATGGTTTGAGATTACCAGGTCCAGCAGAGCATCCTTCCTAGTCGGGGCCTCTATGAACTGTACCATAAAATTGTCTTGTAATAGGTTTATATATTTTTTGCTCTTTAACTGTTCCTGCAATGCCACTACTGCAGTAAATTTCCGGATAGTTAAAATCCCCCATTATTATCACTGTGCCAGCCCTTGCAGCCCTTTCTATCTGTGCAAGGAGCTGAGTCCCCACTTTCTCATTAACCACTTCCTTACAGAGTCATTGTAAAATGACTTTGGCAGGAACCCTCTCTTCCTCCGGGTGGAGGTCATGTGACATCCTGGGTTTTCCGGCCATCTAGGGGACGCGAGCCCGCCGCATTGCTCGGGACAAAGTGCGCGTGCCTGACGGCTGCGATGTCCGCCGAGCACCCGCGATTGGCCGCGATCACAGCAGGACTGTGGATCTGTGTGTGTAAACACACAGATTCACGTCCTGTCAGAGAAGAGGAGACTGATGTGTGTTCCCAGTACAGAGGAACACAGATCGGTCTCCCCCCCCTTGTGAGTCCCCTCCCTCTACAGTTAGAATCACTCCCTAGGGAACATATTTAACCCCTTGATCGCCCCCTAGTGTTAACCCCTTCCCTGCCAGTCACATTTACACAGTAATCAGTGCAGTTTTATAGCACTAATCGCTGTATAAATGTGAATGGTCCCAAAAACGTGTCAAATAAAAATGCCATAAATCTATCCCCTATTTTGTAGATGCTATAACTTTTGCGCAAACCAATCAATATACGCTTATTGCGATTTTTTTTTACCAAAAATATGTAGAAGAATACATATCGGCCTAAACTGAGGAAATTTTTTTTTTTTTTTTTAAATTGTGACATTTATTACATCAAAAAGTAAAACATATTGTGTTTTTTTCTAAATTGTTGCTCTTTATTTGTTTGTAGCGCAAAAAATAAAAACCGAAGAGGTGATCAAATACCACCAAACGAAAGCTCTATTTGTGGGGAAAAAAAACATAAAGATTTCATTTGGGTACAGTGTTGCATGACCGCGCAATTGTCATTCAAAGTGCGACAGCGCTGAAAACTAAAAATTGGTCTTGGCAGGAAGGAGGTGAAAATGCCCTGTATTGAAGTGGTTAATACTGGGAGGTCTATAACAAACTCTAATGATTACTTTTTTAGTATGCACACCCATGTACAGCTCCACCCATAATGCTTCAGACTCATCACACACTCCATGAACTAGGTCCTCTTTCACACTTGCTTTGAGATCACCACCCCTCCGTTTTACCCTGTCTTTCCGCAAGGGAGTATAGCCAGGAATTAATAGCCCAGTCATGTAAAGAATTAAGCTAAGATTCAGCAATACCAATTTAAATCATAGTACTCTTCGAGCACCAAAGCTTCCAACTTCCGTTACATTTTGCACGCTTATTTTGCATATTTTTTGTTTTAGTACAAACAGTACCATTTTCAATGGTTGTAATCTCCAGCCATAGCCCTCTCCCTATCTTTACCCATTTCACCCACCAATAGGGACTGACCCCTGTCTGACCTGTCTGCCCCATTACAATCTACTTCACCCTCCCCCCTCAATACTAGTTTAAATGCTTCTACAACCTTCTAATAAACCTCTCCCCAAGCACAGCAGACCCCCTTCCATTTAGGTGCAAACCATCTTTAGCATATAAGTTGTACCCCAATGAAAAGTCAGCCCAGTCCTCTAGAAACCCAAATCCCTCCTTCTTACACCAGGTCTTTAGCCATGCATTTAGTTCTATAATCTTCCCATGTCTTTCCTGCATGGCACAGGCAATATTTCAGAAAATATAACATTGGAGGTCATTCACTTCAACTTGCAGCCTAGTTCTTTAAATTGGTGCTTAAGAAGCCTCTACCTTCCATATATTTTTTCATTGGTTCCAATGTGGACCAAGACAGCTGGGCCATGCCCAGCCCCTTTCAGTAATTTATCAACCTGGTCTACCACATGCCAAACCCTGGCACCAGGTAGACAGCAAACCATTCGGTTGAGGCGATCCTGGTGACAAATTATTCTATCAGTCCTTCTGATTATAGAGTCCCCTATTACCACTGTCAGGGACGTGCTGGCCATAGTGCAGACAACGCTCCTAGGCAGAGACGGATATGCATGCGCCTAGCACGCACAGGTGAACACGCAAATACGCTGTCCTGCATCTGCTGTGTGTCTGCACCTGCCATTCCTACTGTCACCTGCTGCTCAGCGATCCAGTCCAGTCTGGTGACTCATCAGCCACACATCTCTGCCACCAATGGAGGATTTTGCAGGCACTCCTTCCTCACTGAGCTCTCGCAACCACTGTTGCAACTCCCTAAACCAGGGCTGTATGAGAGGTCTCCTTCTGCATGTCAGGCTCTGCCACACATACGTGATAACCACCAACTGTCTAGGCCTACCTGAACTCCCCTCACCACCCCCTCTAAGGACTTAGCGATCACAGAGTGCACCCAAGGGGTGTGCGAGCGGTATCCACTTTTATTGATGTGAACTCAAAGTGCTTTATCTGAGGCTGCCAACTTGGGCACACTCAGTAAAATATCATAATTGGGTACATTTTTTAGACAGGAGCTTATGCTGCCAGCATGTGTTTGGAGAGTGAGAGGAAAACGGTTTACCTGGAGGAAACCCATGCAAGCACAAATAGAACATGCAAACTCCATGCAGATATTGGCCTGACTGGCACTTGAACCAAGGGCACAAGGACCCTAGTGCTGCATGATAGAAGTGCTAACCACTAAGCCACTGTGCTATCCACTACCAAGCCACTGTTTTTCTTTATGCAAAGCTGCCATTCCAAATACTCCAGTAATAAACCTCTGTTTGCATCTTACTGAACAATGGTCTACTCTCTGCGCATATCTTCAGTAAAGTCAGGGCTGCATTTACCATTAGGCACAGTAGGCCTGTACCTACAGGCAGCAGAGGCAAAGAGGGAGCTTTTTCCTGATCAATTATCAGTCATACATTTCCCCTAGAAATGTAAGCTGATGTAGTATGAGCTTGTACAATGACAGAGGCACTCTTTTATAGTAAGTTACAGACCACAACATGTATTGTAACACAGAGTACTTCAGATTTGGCAAAAGTCTTGAGATTCAAATTCTGGTTAATATTAGAGTCCGTGGAACTGTGGTTTGAGGGTAATCTTGAAAAAACACCAGATAAGGTCATCTATATTCAAAGCTATCAGAAAAAATTAGTCATATGCACCACTGCCATTCTTGTGGCCTGGCTGGGTGAAACCATAACAGCAACACACTATATTTTTTGCCTTTTATAGCAGGTGCTAGAAGGGGGGAACCAGGTGGTGGAAAGTTGAGAGCAGCTGTTAATGCTGCAGAGCAACAACAACAAAATGAAAAATGTAGTGCTCTCACCACGCATCTAGCCACAACCTTGACACAAAAAAAGCTTATACTTAAAGCACAAGTACTTTGAAGCACCTTAAAGGAGTAGTGTGGGAATAGGAAAAAAAACAAACAACATTCTGTACATACGCACCTCCATGCTGCAGCATTGCTGTACAGATGTGCTCCACCGGTTCTAAGCCCAAGTACTGAGTGATCACATAACTGCTTATCGCTTAGTTCTTGGTCTGCTTAGAGCTGAGAGTCATTAAGTCACCTGCTCTCTGCTCTGTCCCTCCAGCGCTCACTGGAGCACCGGGTTGGGGGTGGGACGGAGGTGGCTGGCTCAGGCTCTCAGCGGCAAACAGAGGTTGAGCCAGCTGCCAATCAGGAATCTTGGTGGACGGGATCCTTTCAATGCTTAGGGTTTTTCTGTGACTTCAGCCAACAGTGGGCTTAAAATGTCTGGTTCTGGATCACAGAAGAGCACAAGTAAGAGCACTGCTGTGACCCACAAGAGAAGTATAGCCAAAAAAACTTTGGCCATACCTCTCTTTTAAAGTACAAATTAAAGAGCAGTTGATTGAGTTTAATGATAAACTCAGCAGAAGGCCAACATTCATGGACAATTAAAACTGATATCTAGTTAATATAAGATCCCAGAAACAAGGGCTTGGGTATGTAGCCACCATGGGTTAAATCATAGACTTTTGCCAAACACGTCACAGGTGAGAGCCAGTGAGAGCTGGCAGTGAGTGACAGTCACGGCTCTCTGCTCAGAGCGGATGGGAGAATTGAGTGATCAGCGGTGTTTGATCGCTCAGTTCTCAGTGCAGAGGTGGTGGGGGATAGAAGCAACATCAAATTGATGCTGCATCCACCTAGGTGAGTATAATTGTTTCCTTTTTTTTGGAAACCTTATATTTCTCTTTTAAACATCAACTTTAAATTGCGTTTTAAAATATTTACAGATTTTTTTTTTTTATAATGAGCAAAAGAAATCCCCCCCTATTGTCTTTGTAGGTCAAACATGTCCCTGTTTAGCTGCCACAAGCATGGCTCGAAGAAGTACATGTTTCCTGTTATGAAGTTCAGTGTGGAATATCATCAAAGGCATATATATTGAAAGAGCAAAACCATGCAACCTACAGTGTATGTGTAGTTGTTAAATTGGATTTTTTTCAAGTAATTGTTAATATGACATGATTAAAATCAGATCAGGAGCCTTTCATGTTGAAATCCAAGTAATTCTCAAAGAGTGCACGCGTTTTTTCTCACAGTTGTACATTCCATAGCTGCATCTTACAATAATACTACAAAGGAAGCATCACAAAAAAGGGTAGATAAATGAAATACCCTATGTCCCATTGCCACTGTTCCAAGCACATTTCAGTGCACAGATTTGATCATTTTAATTCACATCAACATATGTTGCAGCAATCATGGTTCTGGGGTGCACACAGGGCCACTGATAAGGCAGTACAACCAGTCCTCAACAGGGGAGGGTCCTGGCAGCTTTATAGTTAATGTCTCCCCCCAAAAAAATAGGTGTTCCTAAACTCCACCTCCCTTCCTACTTACTTAGGGGTGGGGGTGTATAATTACATTCTACAGGTGAGAGCAGAGAAGGGCACAGGTACATAATTCTGCTCCGCATATTTTAGTTCCAGACGTATATTGTGCTCTGTTCCGCTCCGCTCAGCACAAAGACTGAGCTGCCGACCAGCTATTGCTCCCAAGAAAACACTGGTAGCCGTGCAGAACTGGGTCAGGGACGGGGCCAGGGGTGGGGTCGAAGGGGGCCCTGTCAGGTAGGCTGTACGCTGTCCTGTGATTTCTAACAGTAGCCCTGGGTGCAAAATCCATACATTTCTATTCAAGCAGGGCTTTTTTTTTCAAACAGTAGGTGCTGGAACTTAACCATGACCCCACAAAACCCCTCCCTCCTACACACACCTTCCAAATGACATCAAATAGTGGGTGTGGTCAGTCAAATTTCACGAACAGTAGGAGGGTCTTAAAGGGGCATTAAATACCAGGATTGCATTACATACAGAGTGCAGAGCTGTCACTTGTAAACACAAAAAACAGACTTCTGTGTTTACAAGTGGTTGTGGTGAGCAGGCACCAAAGGGTCTGAGCCAGAGGTGGTGGAACTGAGTTCCACCAAGTTCCCCTGAAAAAAAGCACTGCATTCAAGTATGCTGCAGTACACATGTGTTGACAAGGAATATTCTGACGGGAGGAGAAAGCAGATGAATGAGCTCATCAGTCTGCTGATTTTTATTCAATGTCCATTGAGGACTGCAATGTGGTGACCAAGCTGTACTAATTAATTTCAGTAAAAAAAGGTCTGGTCACCAGGACAGGCTCTGCTGTCTGACTGTGTAAATCTCTGGCAGGCTGGACAGAAATAGCAATCATTATGCATGTAGAAGAATCCTATGTACATATATGTCAGCTGAGTATTTAGGTGTTTGAATGGAGTTCAGCTTCACAGAACACATTTATCAGTTTGACTAAACTGTGCACAGTTCATTCAAAGAACAAACTTTAGAATAATGGGGGTGTTTACAACTATGACATTCCTTCATAGCACTGTATATGTGTGCTTCCTCATAGGTAACCAGAGTCCTCATTCCTGATTTCACAATCAGACCTCCTCCTCCTCTTTTTACTGTATACCTCCTCCTCCTCCACTCTCGTACTGCATTTTTATTACAGGTGTTACCAAAGAGTAAAAAAAAAAAAAAAAAAAAGTGACAAGGGTGAGGCATATGACACAAGGAAACGCTACTACGACAACTAACATGTTACCAGTCCAGGTAATGATATCGTCAGGGAATGGCTGTCCTCTTCATTCTCTACAAGCTCCACACAAACCTCACCTAATGCTTTCTATACAAGAGTCACATACAAGCTGTGATGTCAGCTAATAGAAATAGCAGCCTTTTATATAATGTTGCTACCTCTGTTGCTACTTCTGACTCTACCAACGTCTCTTACAGGTAAGCTCTAAATGAATAATTTAAAGGTTTGAGGGACTTGAACTTTATTTAAAGTCTGCTAATAATGTAATAATAACGTGCATGTACAAATATTTTCGAAATTTTTGCAATCTTTAGTCGCACCCATGTGATCTTACATACAGTCATGCCTGAGTTACTGGCAAAGTGAGTCACTTGCTGACATAAATATCTCCTAGGTAATTCAGTGCCAAGATCTTTACCAGTTCTTCCTGGTCTGTACACATGTCGCAGACATTAAAAAACCCAAATGATGATCTTATTTTTTCCTGATTCTTCATTCTGTGGAATAAATAGATGGGGAGCTTAGCTAGAAGCATGTGACACCTTATGAACATTCTTGTGCGAAACTATGGATTCACTAAATATGTCACCAGTCTTGCCATTGGAATCTTTGAAAGAAGCTAACAAGCCTGTCACTATTCTAATGCCTAGCTAAAACTCAAACATCACAGTGGCCACATATGTTGTATGTGAATTGAAACAGGGACCCTATATGTTATTAATGATGACAATATTATTTAGCTAAGGACCATTAAAAGTTTGTGACATGGAATTAGGTGCTACTGCATTCTTAATTGATCTGTATACTTTAAGCACTTTTCTACTGGGGCAATTATAAATTTATTTGCGCGCGTGGTAAATTCTGCAATTTTTACTGGAAAGTACTTTAAACTCCCAAAGAATTACATATTTTCTGAATAAAAGGAACCCTGGAATCAATTTCTTATATTGCACAAATTTTACACAGCCTAAAGTTACAGTAAATTAATTTTAGTAGAAACAAACGCATATTAAATCATATTTTTGATAAATTATACAAGATGGGGCTGAATTGGGTAAATAGATTTCAAACATGTCAAGCCTTAAAATGTGCATACCCTGGAAATCGCAAAAACTATGTTGCAATGGTTTCTATAGGCAACACTTTAAAATCCTTTCCAGGTTGTCATTTCAAATTTGACCATGAATTATGACCCTAAAACTATTGCTTTCACTCCTATGTTCAAGACAAAACCCCACATGTGTAGTGCAATTTATGCTTAGTTACAAACTGCTTGTTTGCACTGGGGTGTGTATGGGGGTTAGGGTGCTTTTAATTTTTTTAATAACTTTTTTTTATTTATAATTTGATTGTAATATAGTCTGTTAATACAGTTTTTCTTTATTTTACTTAATTGCTATCACAAGGGGGCTAAAAAGCCTCCTATGTGACTACTTGAGCAGGTATGAGGTCCTCTTTATGGGGGACATCGGTGATCTATTAGACCCCCAATGTCTCACCTGCCCAGCTTGATTAGCTGCTACCTCAGCTACAGTAGCCAAGAAATGACAGCTCTGAACCTGTAAGTGACAAAATAAACATGCTCCTGGATTTATTGGTTGCAGAGGGGCTGGCGAAACAGATCTTCCCCTATCTTCTCCTACTTTGAAATTTTTTGCAGTTTAAGGTGGTCTTGGACTCCCTAAAGGAACAGGAGAATCTGAAACCAGGTTCCGGTTGCACTTCCAGAGCCCCGTAAAAGTGACCTACATTTGCCCTGAAAGTTGATCACTGGCTGTAAAGAGACAACAGCCATGAGCTAGATTTAATCCCTTGAATACCACATGCAAAGGCAAAAAGACAATATGATGGAGAGAGTATGTGGCATGTGACATGTAGCAACAAGACACATCTGGAAAAAGTGATAGCATGATTTGTACTAGATGTCAGTAATGGGTAGTATTTTCATCTGTTTTAACTGCAAAGATTGTGTTTTATCTATAGTGCCACTAATAATCCACACAGCTTCTTACAGCATGTAATTTTTACATTTGTTCACATGAAATAGGACGACATAAACTTTCCTGGGATAAAAGTATTCGTGAAAAATTAAACATATCTGGGTAATGACCATCCGAGTGTAATCCAGTTGTATGTCCAGCCATTGTTTTTTCTTTTGGATTTAGATGTTTTTACTGCTATACAGGGCTCCGGGAAAGAGATGTACCCTCACTTCCCGTTCTGCT
The DNA here is from genome assembly GCA_029206835.1 of Rana muscosa. Taxonomy (NCBI): domain Eukaryota; kingdom Metazoa; phylum Chordata; class Amphibia; order Anura; family Ranidae; genus Rana; species Rana muscosa. The sequence continues at coordinate 853,791,682 of CM055121.1, read as the reverse complement.
AACAATGTTTTACCAGACAGGAAGCATGGAGAACTCTTCAACAGCAACACCGACAAATATAACAATGATTTTCTTTACTAGGGTAGAGAAGGTATAGAAACCCTGTCAGATTTTTATTTCTATCTGTGAATCCTATTATGCTTTTCCCTCATTTCCTGTCAGGAGTTTCAATCCTTTACTACTCTGGCCAAAGCTAGAGAAACTTTTTTGGATTACATCCTCTTTAGTTTCCCTTGTTAATAAAGCCTAGTAGACACTAGCCAAATGTTGGGCGGCAACGGCCAGTTCAATAGAACCTGGCCAACATTTGGCCTATGTATACTGCAGCCAGTCGGACAGAAGTCGGCTTCTGTTGATGGGGCATGACCGAAAAGGGTCTGTCGATCGGCTGTCAGTTTTTTTCCGTTCAGACCTGCTGGGTTGAACATAAAAATAACTACTAGTGTGTACTAGGCTTTAGTCACAAGCTTATCAAAAAGTAAAATACTTCTGAGGCCTCGTACACACGGCCGAGATTCTCGTTGAAAAAAACATGTCGTTTTTTTCGACGAGATTCTTGGACAAGAAACTTGTCCCGGCCGAGTGTACACACGCTCGTTTCAAAGAACCCGCGGTTCTTTGAAAGGAGTGTACGCGGTGACGTCATAGACTACGTCGAGCATGCGCTCGTCACATTCGATGCCGTCGCCGCCATCTTGGTCTACCCTACGAATGCCTAGGAAGCTACCGCGCATGCGTCGAATTCATTTCGAACATGCGCGGGCTTCCGGGAGGACAGGTAAGTGTACACACACTCACTTTTCTCGTCGAGAAACATGCCGAAGAGAATCTCGACGAGAAAATAGAGAGCAGGTTCTCTATTTTCTCGTCGAGGTTTCTTGTCGGTTTTCTCGACGAGAAACCCGATAGCAGCGTACACACGACCGATTTACTCGGCAAGACCTCTCTGCCAGCAAGTTTCTTGCTGGTTCTTGCCGAGAAAATCGGTCGTGTGTACGAGGCCTGAGAGAAAAAACCTGACAATGCCACAAAGATCATGTGACAGGGGTCACTTTGGGCACAGGATGAGCAAGAAAATAATGGACATTAAGAATATGTCTTGGATTGCTTTAAAATGGGACAGTGATATTCTTCCACAATATTCCCCAGGATATTTGTAAAGAACTATTTACATTTTGTTGATTCTGAACTCAACAGGTTAACTGAAAAAGTGACTCCTTCATAATGTTGGGACACATACTCTTAGATGCTAATGTCACCAACTCCAGCCCACCTGCCTGCCTGTTGTGATGTAAATGAACCTAGGATGGCTTCTGAGGATCTTTCATTGTGATAATTGACCCTGTATTGTGTGAAGAAGTCCTGTGATAATGCGTACTGTAGTTTAGGAGACAGCAAGGCTAGCCAAGGTCATGTGTCTGAGTCATCAGCTGTAGTTAATTAGCTCATGTAAATTAGGTCTGGTCAAAGGTGTATTGTCAGAGGAAAATGAGGAGAATGTAAGAACCTCCTCTTTTGGTGTATAAAACTTGTAGTTTTTCAATAAAGATTCATTCCTGCTTGAACCTCATACAGAGCGTTGTCTCGTATCTGGGGGAGAATCATTCGTATGGGGTCTTATTCGGCTGGTTAGAGTGTCGGTAGCTGATGTGTGTTCGGAAAGGGAATATCCTAAACGGCATTAACCCCTTTCATACTTGGGTTGCCGTTACAGATCACAATATCGAAAACAATAGAAACATATACATGGCTGGAGTCACTGGGTTTATTTATATAGCTATGCAGCATATACCCCCCAAAACAATACTTACTGTGACTTCTACATTTGCCAATTGCTTAAGCTCTTGAGGTGAGTGGTATTCTTGAATGTATTTCCTTACCACTGAGAAGTAATTGCTTGAGTTGAGCAAGCTATATATAAAAACCAAAATTTAATAAAAGCATCTAAAAAAAAACACAGCCAAAAGCAACATGCCTCCCCATTAGTTTTTACAGTTTTCAAAATTGTTACAGAAAAACATTCTAAAGTTGTTAGCCTCAAAAAACTAGTATATCCTCAATTAATAACTTGTTGCAAAGCTGTACAGGGCATAAAACACCATTATAGCTATGTCAAATCATAACATTAAATGTGTTCTAGTTGAAACTGGCAACAGGGATTTGGACATACTGTACATGATTTTCTGCACATCCTTGTCTAATCTTATATACAAAAAGTTTTGTATAGTTGCACGGTTGACAATGAAGTTGATTTACTAAAGGAGTAGAACATTTTTACTTTCAAAGTGAAATATTGCTTTGTAGAGTCAATATTCACTTTACTTAGTGAATGAGGTAAAACAAAGTTAGAATTCACTATGCAAAAAATACCCAATAATGTGCACTGAAATTAAATATAAAAAATAGGATTTTTGCTTGCACAAGTTTTGATGATTGGAGTCAGCACAACGTTACCGTATTCACTAATGTAGCCAGGAGATTACTACTGAATGTTGTTATATATATATATTTCATTGGTAAAGGGTTGGCTCCCTCTGGTGACCACTGGACGCTATTAAAGATATTTATGTTCCAAGTTTAGAATTGTATTGTGGTGCATTGTGGGATGTGTAGTTCTTATGAGAAGTGACTCTATGGCTATAAGTGAGTGTGAAGACTTCTAACCCACAATGCCCTTGTGCTACCAGAATACAATGCGGGAGCGCACAGCCTGCTGGTTACCCAGATAAAAGGACAAGCCAGGCCGCAGTTAGGCCTGGCTTTTCAACGCCCTTTCAACTGCCAGCAGGAGGTCTGTTTGAGTGACTGAGAGTTCAGGCCTGCGGCCTACAGCTGAGCGCCAGATCATTCGCCTCAGAGGGATCCCTGAGGGACGGCCCTGTCTCGTTGGACAGGCAGATCGGCCAGCGCTTCATAGCATTTGAAGCTACCTGCTCACAGATACCCGGGGAGTGGCTGCATGGGCTGACGGCGCCATTTTCTTGCAGAGACATACGCAAAAGAGTTCCGGACGAAGCGTTCCAGCGGGCTCAGGAGCCGGAGTGGTGAGAAGGCACTTGCCTACCAAGTAGTTGACTGAGATAGTGAGGAGTGTGTCGTTTATCCAGACTGTGTTTGCTGACACCTGTAGTGCTACAGATAGGAATCCACTACACCTGCGTGTTTGTACAGCCGGATTGACAGAGTTATCGGTTCTGTTACAACCACACTTTATTCTCACAGTTGTTACTTCCCTTTCACCTTTATTTGGATTACAAATAAGTGCACCAACATCAGAGCTAGCTGAAGAAGGACTGAGATACAACGAAAATCCATCACTTTGCTATTCTTCAAGTTTACTATATATATGGTCACAGCATTGCTAAACTGTCCTCTAGAGGGAGCCATTTAGTAACATATATTTCTAGCATTTGATGTGATTGTTTGCACTGACATTGTTTTCTTTGCTCTTTTGTGTGTGTATGTGTCTAGGTGGAGAGGAGTCCCAGCATAGGTATTACGGTGTTGGAGATTGTCTCCACTGCACACCTACCCACATTCATTCTCAATATATGGTAATTAGGTACAGTACAGTACAACCGTATTGAGTGTGTTACCTTGCCTTTTTGAAAGTCTCTGTGATCGTTCATTTGTGTTTGCATAACAATTGTGTTTCATTCCTGCTCAGTAAACATTCTTTGAGTGGTTAAGCACAACTGACTAAGAGTATTATAGTTTACAGTAAAAGATCCATCAGACATGGAACCCAAAGTGTCAGAGGTAAGAGACAATCTGCAGAGTCGGGAGGGCCCATGGGGTATACAGTTAATCAGCAGCCCCCACGGGGGTACCGCTACATATAGAGGTCCCACCGAGATATCCCATTTGGGGCAGCCAAGCAGATCTGGAGAGGTATCCAGGCCAGAAGAGTCTATGGACTCTGCTGCAGCTACTCAGTGGAGTCAGGAGTATGGATGCTGGGCGGAGCAAACCATTGTTCTCAAACTGCCAGGAGTTCGGTGGTTTGACAAGGAGGTACGACAATTGATGAGAAAGGCTGTGCCAAGAAAGGGGTCTTACCTGTTAGACCTGAAGCACGAGTTCGAGGAAGAATGCACCTATGCTTTGATAGAATGGAGGGAAAGCCTTCCGGCAGAGTTCCAGAAGAGTACTGTAAGCAGGGCCGATCCCATACGGGTTGCGAGGGGTGCAGTTGACCCAGGCGCCACAGAGGTGGGGGCACTCGAGCACCAGAGTGCTCCCCTCCCTCCTCCTTGTTGGTATACAGCGGGCATCACTAAATGGTGGATTGAGGGCCAAATGCGGACCGCCTCACTCTCCTGTGCGGCCCGCCGCGGTACCGCCATTTAGCAGCTATTTCTTGCCCCTGCCGTCTCTTTAATCCTCACACAGAGCCGACAGAGGGAGGCGGGACAGTTCTGGATGGAGGGCGGAGCTGCCGGAGGTTAAAAGCAGGTGATTGGCTGCTAGGATGAAGGGCGGTCTTAGCAACCAATCACCATCTTGCAACACCAGCCCTCCATCCGAGACATGCTGTGCCTCCCTCTGATCTTCAGTCTGTGTAAGGTAAGTGAGGGAGGGAGTGAGGGAGGGGGCGAAGTTACAGGGAGTGAGGACACAAGTCTGAAAAGGAGGAAAGTGTGTGCTGACTTGCTGAGGACATTAAAGTGGAGTTGTTAAAGGCTGTGATGTGGTGGGCTGAGGACATCAGGGAGGGGAGGGGGGACTAAGCGGACTGTGATGTATTGGGGAGTCTGAGATGTGGACATTACAGTGGGGGAGATGTGGATATATTACAGTGGGGGAGATGTAAATATATTACAGTGGGGGAGATGTGGATATATTACAGTAGGGGAGATGTGGATATTACAGTGGGGGGAGATGTGGATATATTACAGTGGAAGAGATGTGTATGTATTACAGTGGGGAGATGTGGATATATTACAGTGGGGGACATGTGGATATATTACAGTGGGGGACATGTGAATATATTACAGTGGGGGAGATGTAAACATATTACAGTGGGGAGATGTGGATATATTACAGTGGGGGAGATGTGGATATATTACAGTGGGGAAGATGTGGATATATTACAGTGGGGAGATGTGGATATTACAGTGGGGGAGATGTGGATATTACAGTGGGGGAGATGTGGATATTACAGTGGGGAGATGTGGATATTACAGTGGGGAAGATTGTGGATATTACAGTGGGGAGATGTGGATATTACAGTGGGGGAGATGTGGATATTACAGTGGGGAGATGTGGATATTACAGTGGGGGAGATTGTGGAAATTACAGCAGGGGAGATGTGGATATTACAGCGGGGGAGATGTGGATACTACAGTGGCGGAGATGTGGATATTACAGTGGCGGAGATGTGGATATTACAGTGGCGGAGATGTGGATATTACAGTGGGGAGATGTGGATATATTACAGTGGGGGACATGTGGATATATTACAGTGGGGGAGATGTAAATATATTACAGTGGGGAGATGTGGATATATTACAGTGGGGGAGATGTGGATATATTACAGTGGGGGAGATGTGGATATATTACAGTGGGGGAGATGTGGATATATTACAGTGGGGGAGATGTGGATATATTACAGTGGGGGAGATGACGTGGATATTACAGTGGGGGAGATGACGTGGATATTACAGTGGGGGAGATGTAAATATATTACAGTGGGGAGATGTGGATATATTACAGTGGGGGAGATGTGGATATATTACAGTGGGGGACATGTGGATATATTACAGTGGGGGAGATGTAAATATATTACAGTGAGGAGATGTGGATATATTACAGTGGGGGAGATGTGGATATATTACAGTGGGGAGATGTGGATATATTACAGTGGGGAGATGTGGATATATTACAGTGGGGAGATGTGGATATTACAGTGGGGGAGATGTGGATATTACAGTGGGGGAGATGACGTGGATATTACAGTGGGGAGGATGACGTGGATATTACAGTGGGGAGATGTGGATATTACAGTGGGGAAGATTGTGGATATTACAGTGGGGAGATGTGGATATTACAGTGGGGAGATGTGGATATTGCAGTGGGGGAGATGTGGACATTAGAGTGGGGGAGATGTGGATATTACAGTGGGGGAGATGTGGATATTACAGTGGGGAGATGTGGATAATACAGTGGGGGAGATGTGGATATTACAGTGGGGGAGATGTGGATATTACAGTGGCGGAGATGTGGATATTACAGTGGCGGAGATGTGGATATTACAGTGGCGGAGATGTGGATATTACAGTGGGGAGATGTGGATATTACAGTGGGGGAGATGTGGATATTACAGTGGGGGAGATGTGGACATTACAGTGGGGAAGATTGTGAATATTACACTGGGGAGATGTGGATAATACAGTGGGGAGATGTGGATATTACAGTGGGGGAGATGTGGATATTACAGTGTGGAGATGTGGATATTACAGTGGGGGAGATGTGGATTTTACAGTGGGGAGATGTGGATATTACAGTGGGGGAGATGACGTGGATATTACAGTGGGGAGATGTGGATATTACAGTGGGGGAGATGTGGATATTACAGTGGGGAGATGTGGATATTACAGTGGGGAGATGTGGAAATTACAGTGGCGGAGATGTGGATATTACAGTGGGGGAGATGTGGATATTACAGTGAGGAAGATTGTGGATATTACAGTGGGAAAATGTGGATAATACAGTGCGGAGATGTGGATATTACAGTGTGGGAGATGTGGATATTACAGTGGGGGAGATGTGGATATTACAGTGGGGAGATGTGGATATTACAGTGGGGGAGATGTGGATATTACAGTGGGGGAGATGACGTGGATATTACAGTGGGAAGATGTGGATATTACAGTGGGGGAGATGTGTATATTACAGTGGGGAGATGTGGATATTACAGTGGGGAGATGTGTATATTACAGTGGGGAGATGTGGATATTACAGCGGGGGAGATGTGGCTATTACAGTGGGGGAGATTGTGGATATTACAGTGGGGGAGATTGTGGATATTACAGTGGGGGAGGTGTGGATATAACAGTGGGGGAGATGTGGATATTTTACAGTGGGGGAGATGTGAATATTACAGTGGGGAGATGTGGATATTACAGTGGGGGAGATGTGGATATTTTACAGTGGGGGAGATGTGGATATTACAGTGGGGAGATGTGGATATTACAGTGGGGAGATATGGATATTACAGTGGGGGGGAGATGTGGATATTACAGTGGGGGAGATGTGGATATTACAATGTGGGAGATGTGGATATTACAGTGGGGAGATGTGAATATTACAGTGGGGGAGATGTGGGTATTACAGTGGGGAGATGTGGATATTACAGTGGGGGAGATTGTGGATATTACAGTGGGGAGATGTGGATATTACAGTGGGGAGAAGTGGATATTACAGTGGCGGAGATGTGGATATTACAGTGGCGGAGATGTGGATATTACAGTGGCGGAGATGTGGATATTACATTGTGGAGATGTGGATATTACAGTGGAGGAGATGTGGATATTACAGTGGCGGAGATGTGGATATTACATTGGGGAGATGTGGATATTACAGTGGCGGATATGTGGATATTACATTGGGGAGATGTGGATATTACAGTGGCGGAGATGTGGATATTACAGTGGGGAAATGTGGATATTACAGTAGGGGAGATGTGGATATTACAGTGGGGAGATGTGGATATTACAGTGTGGAAGATGACGTGGATATTACAGTGGGGAGATGTGGATATTACAGTGGGGAGATGTGGATATTACAGTGGGGGAGATGTGGATATTACAGTGGGGAAGATTTTGGATTTTACAGTGGGGAGATGTGGATATTACAGTGGGGAGATGTGGATATTACAGTGGGGGAGATGTGGATATTACAGTGGTGGAGATGTGGCTATTACAGTAGGGAGATGTGGATATTACAGTGGGGGAGATTGTGGATATTACAGTGGGGGAGGTGTGGATATAACAGAGGGGGAGATGTGGATATTACAGTGGGGAGATGTGGATATTACAGTGGGGGAGATGTGGATATTACAATGGGGGAGATGTGGATATTACAGTGGGGGAGATGTGGATATTACAGTGGGGAAGATGTGGATATATTACAGTGTGGGAGATGTGGATATATTACAGTGGGGGAGATGTGGATATTACAGTGGGGGAAGATGTGGATATTACAGTGGGGGAGATGTGGATATTACAATGGGGGAGATGTGGATATTACAATGGGGGAGATGTGGATATTACAGTGGGGGAGATGTGGATATTACAGTGGGGGAGATGTGGATATTACAGTGGGGGAGATGTGGATATTACAGTGGGGGAGATGTGGATATTACAGTGGGGAGATGTGAATATTACAGTGGGGGAGATGTGAATATTACAGTGGGGGAGATGTGGGTATTACAGTGGGGAGATGTGGATATTACAGTGGGGGAGATTGTGGATATTACAGTGGGGAGATGTGGATATTACAGTGGGGAGATGTGGATATTACAGTGGGGAAGATGTGGATATATTACAGTGGAGGAGATGTGGATATTACAGTGGAGGAGATGTGGATATTACAGTGGGGGAAGATGTGGATATTACAGTGGGGGAGATGTGGATATTACAATGGGGGAGATGTGGATATTACAATGGGGGAGATGTGGATATTACAGTGGGGGAGATGTGGATATTACAGTGGGGAGATGTGAATATTACAGTGGGGGAGATGTGAATATTACAGTGGGGGAGATGTGGGTATTACAGTGGGGAGATGTGGATATTACAGTGGGGGAGATTGTGGATATTACAGTGGGGAGATGTGGATATTACAGTGGGGAGATGTGGATATTACAGTGGGGGAGATGTGGATATATTACAGTGGGGGAGATGTGGATATTACAGTGGGGAGATGTGGATATTACAGTGGGGGAGATGTGGATATTACAATGTGGGAGATGTGGATATTACAGTGGGGAGATGTGAATATTACAGTGGGGGAGATGTGGGTATTACAGTGGGGAGATGTGGATATTACAGTGGGGGAGATTGTGGATATTACAGTGGGGAGATGTGGATATTACAGTGGCGAAGATGTGGATATTACAGTGGCGGAGATGTGGATATTACAGTGGCGGAGATGTGGATATTACAGTGGCGGAGATGTGGATATTACATTGGTGAGATGTGGATATTACAGTGGAGGAGATGTGGATAATATCCACATCTCCTCCACTGTAATATCCACATCTCACCAATGTAATATCCACATCTCCGCCACTGTAATATCCACATCTCCGCCACTGTAATATCCACATCTCCGCCACTGTAATATCCACATCTTCGCCACTGTAATATCCACATCTCCCCACTGTAATATCCACATCTCCCCACTGTAATATCCACAATCTCCCCCACTGTAATATCCACATCTCCCCACTGTAATACCCACATCTCCCCCACTGTAATATTCACATCTCCCCACTGTAATATCCACATCTCCCACATTGTAATATCCACATCTCCGCCACTGTAATATCCACATCTCCCCAATGTAATATCATATTACATTGGGGAGATGTGGATATTACAGTGGCGGAGATGTGGATATTACAGTGGGGAGATGTGGATATTACAGTGGAGGAGATGTGGATATTACAGTGGGGAAATGTGGATATTACAGTAGGGGAGATGTGGATATTACAGTGGGGAGATGTGGATATTACAGTGTGGAAGATGACGTGGATATTACAGTGGGGGAGATTGTGGATATTACAGTGGGGGAGGTGTGGATATAATAGTGGGGGAGATGTGGATATTACAGTGGGGAGATGTGGATATTACAGTGGGGGAGATGTGGATATTACAATGGGGAGATGTGGATATTACAGTGGGGGAGATGTGGATATTACAGTGGGGGAGATGTGGATATTACAGTGGGGAAGATGTGGATATATTACAGTGTGGGAGATGTGGATATATTACAGTGGGGGAGATGTGGATATTACAGTGGGGGAAGATGTGGATATTACAGTGGGGGAGATGTGGATATTACAATGGGGGAGATGTGGATATTACAATGGGGGAGATGTGGATATTACAGTGGGGGAGATGTGGATATTACAGTGGGGGAGATGTGGATATTACAGTGGGGAGATGTGAATATTACAGTGGGGGAGATGTGAATATTACATTGGGGGAGATGTGGATATTACAGTGGGGGAGATGTGGATATTACAGTGGGGGAGATGTGGATATTACAGTGGGGAGATGTGGATATTACAGTGGGGGAGATGTGGATATTACAGTGGGGGAGATTGTGGATATTACAATGGGGGAGATATGGATATTACAGTGGGGGAGACGTGGATATATTACAGTGGGGAGATGTGGATATATTACAGTGAGGAGAAGTGGATATTACAGTGGGGGAGATGTGGATATTACAGTGGGGGAGATGTGGATATTACAGTGGGGGAGATGTGGATATATTACAGTGGGGGAGATGTGGATATTACAGTGGGAAGATGTGGATATTACAGTGGAGGAGATGTGGATATTACAGTGGGGGAGATGTGGATATTACAGTGTGGAGATGTGGATATTTCAGTGGGGGAGATGTGGATATTACAGTGGGGAGATGTGGATATTACAGTGGGGAGATGTGGATATTACAGTGGGGGTGATGATGTGGATATTACAGTGGGGAGATGTGGATATTACAGTGGGGAAATGTGGATATTACAGTGGGGAGATGTGGATATTACAGTGGGGAGATGTGGATATTACAGTGGGGAGATGTGGAAATTACAGTGGCGGAGATGTGGATATTACAGTGGGGGAGATGTGGATATTACAGTGGGGAAGATTGTGGATATTACAGTGGGAAAATGTGGATAATACAGTGGGGAGATGTGGATATTACAGTGGAGAGATGTGGATATTACAGTGGGGAAATGTGGAAATTACAGTGGCGGAGATGTGGATATTACAGTGGGAGATGTGGATATTACAGTGGGGAAGATTGTGGATATTACAATGGGAAAATGTTGATAATACAGTGAGGAGATGTGGATATTACAGTGGGGGAGATGTCGATATTACAGTGGGGAGATGTGGATATTACAGTGGGGGAGATGTGGATATTACAGTGGGGGAGATGACGTGGATATTACAGTGGGGAGATGTGGATATTACAGTGGGGGAGATGTGGATATTACAGTGGGGAGATGTGGATATTACAGTGGGGAGATGTGGATATTACAGTGGGGGAGATTGTGGATATTACATTGAGGAGATGTGGATATTACAGTGGGGAGATGTGGATATTACAGTGGGGGAGATGTGGATATTACAGTGGGGAGATGTGAATATTACAGTGGGGGAGATGTGAATATTACAGTGGGGGAGATGTGGGTATTACAGTGGGGAGATGTGGATATTACAGTGGGGGAGATTGTGGATATTACAGTGGGGAGATGTGGATATTACAGTGGGGAGATGTAGATATTACAGTGGGGAGATGTGGATATTACAGTGGGGGAGATGTGGATATTACAGTGGGGAGATGTGGATATTACAGTGGGGGAGATGTGGATATTACAGTGGGGGAGATGTGGATATTACAGTGGGGAGATGTGGATATTACAGTGGGGGAGATGTGGATATTACAGTGGGGGAGATTGTGGATATTACAATGGGGGAGATATGGATATTACAGTGGGGGAGACGTGGATATATTACAGTGGGGAGATGTGGATATATTACAGTGGGGAGAAGTGGATATTACAGTGGGGGAGATGTGGATATTACAGTGGGGGAGATGTGGATATATTACAGTGGGAAGATGTGGATATTACAGTGGGAAGATGTGGATATTACAGTGGAGGAGATGTGGATATTACAGTGGGGGAGATATGGATATTACAGTGTGGAGATGTGGATATTACAGTGGGGGAGATGTGGATATTACAGTGGGGAGATGTGGATATTACCGTGGGGAGATGTGGATATTACAGTGGGGGTGATGACGTGGATATTACAGTGGGGAGATGTGGATATTACAGTGGGGGAGATGTGGATATTACAGTGGGGAGATGTGGATATTACAGTGGAGAGATGTGGATATTACAGTGGGGAGATGTGGATATTACAGTGGGGAGATGTGGATATTACAGTGGGGAGATGTGGATATTACAGTGGGGAGATGTGGATATTACAGTGGGGGAGATTGTGGATATTACATTGGGGAGATGTGGATATTACAGTGGGGAGATGTGGATATTACAGTGGCGGAGATGTGGATATTACAGTGGGGAGATGTGGATATTACAGTGGGGGAGATGTGGATATTACAGTGGGGAGATGTGGATATTACAGTGGGGGAGATGTGGATATTACAGTGGGGGAGATGACGTGGATATTACAGTGGGGAGATGTGGATATTACAGTGGGGGAGATGTGGATATTACAGTGGGGAGATGTGGATATTACAGTGGGGAGATGTGGATATTACAGTGGGGGAGATTGTGGATATTACATTGAGGAGATGTGGATATTACAGTGGGGAGATGTGGATATTACAGTGGGGGAGATGTGGATATTACAGTGGGGAGATGTGAATATTACAGTGGGGGAGATGTGAATATTACAGTGGGGGAGATGTGGGTATTACAGTGGGGAGATGTGGATATTACAGTGGGGGAGATTGTGGATATTACAGTGGGGAGATGTGGATATTACAGTGGGGAGATGTAGATATTACAGTGGGGAGATGTGGATATTACAGTGGGGGAGATGTGGATATTACAGTGGGGAGATGTGGATATTACAGTGGGGGAGATGTGGATATTACAGTGGGGGAGATGTGGATATTACAGTGGGGAGATGTGGATATTACAGTGGGGGAGATGTGGATATTACAGTGGGGGAGATTGTGGATATTACAATGGGGGAGATATGGATATTACAGTGGGGGAGACGTGGATATATTACAGTGGGGAGATGTGGATATATTACAGTGGGGAGAAGTGGATATTACAGTGGGGGAGATGTGGATATTACAGTGGGGGAGATGTGGATATATTACAGTGGGAAGATGTGGATATTACAGTGGGAAGATGTGGATATTACAGTGGAGGAGATGTGGATATTACAGTGGGGGAGATATGGATATTACAGTGTGGAGATGTGGATATTACAGTGGGGGAGATGTGGATATTACAGTGGGGAGATGTGGATATTACCGTGGGGAGATGTGGATATTACAGTGGGGGTGATGACGTGGATATTACAGTGGGGAGATGTGGATATTACAGTGGGGGAGATGTGGATATTACAGTGGGGAGATGTGGATATTACAGTGGAGAGATGTGGATATTACAGTGGGGAGATGTGGATATTACAGTGGGGAGATGTGGATATTACAGTGGGGAGATGTGGAAATTACAGTGGCGGAGATGTGGATATTACAGTGGGGAAGATTGTGGATATTACAGTGGGAAAATGTGGATAATACAGTGAGGAGATGTGGATATTACAGTGGGGGAGATATGGATATTACAGTGCGGAGATGTGGATATTACAGTGGGGGAGATGTGGATATTACAGTGGGGGAGATGTGGATATTACAGTGGGGGAGATGTGGATATTACAGTGGGGAGATGTGGATATTACCGTGGGGAGATGTGGATATTACAGTGGGGGTGATGACGTGGATATTACAGTGGGGAGATGTGGATATTACAGTGGGGGAGATGTGGATATTACAGTGGGGAGATGTGGATATTACAGTGGAGAGATGTGGATATTACAGTGGGGAGATGTGGATATTACAGTGGGGAGATGTGGATATTACAGTGGGGAGATGTGGATATTACAGTGGGGAGATGTGGATATTACAGTGGGGGAGATTGTGGATATTACATTGGGGAGATGTGGATATTACAGTGGGGAGATGTGGATATTACAGTGGCGGAGATGTGGATATTACAGTGGGGAGATGTGGATATTACAGTGGGGGAGATGTGGATATTACAGTGGGGAGATGTGGATATTACAGTGGGGGAGATGTGGATATTACAGTGGGGGAGATGACGTGGATATTACAGTGGGGAGATGTGGATATTACAGTGGGGGAGATGTGGATATTACAGTGGGGAGATGTGGATATTACAGTGGGGAGATGTGGATATTACAGTGGGGGAGATTGTGGATATTACATTGAGGAGATGTGGATATTACAGTGGGGAGATGTGGATATTACAGTGGGGGAGATGTGGATATTACAGTGGGGAGATGTGAATATTACAGTGGGGGAGATGTGAATATTACAGTGGGGGAGATGTGGGTATTACAGTGGGGAGATGTGGATATTACAGTGGGGGAGATTGTGGATATTACAGTGGGGAGATGTGGATATTACAGTGGGGAGATGTAGATATTACAGTGGGGAGATGTGGATATTACAGTGGGGGAGATGTGGATATTACAGTGGGGAGATGTGGATATTACAGTGGGGGAGATGTGGATATTACAGTGGGGGAGATGTGGATATTACAGTGGGGAGATGTGGATATTACAGTGGGGGAGATGTGGATATTACAGTGGGGGAGATTGTGGATATTACAATGGGGGAGATATGGATATTACAGTGGGGGAGACGTGGATATATTACAGTGGGGAGATGTGGATATATTACAGTGGGGAGAAGTGGATATTACAGTGGGGGAGATGTGGATATTACAGTGGGGGAGATGTGGATATATTACAGTGGGAAGATGTGGATATTACAGTGGGAAGATGTGGATATTACAGTGGAGGAGATGTGGATATTACAGTGGGGGAGATATGGATATTACAGTGTGGAGATGTGGATATTACAGTGGGGGAGATGTGGATATTACAGTAGGGAGATGTGGATATTACCGTGGGGAGATGTGGATATTACAGTGGGGGTGATGACGTGGATATTACAGTGGGGAGATGTGGATATTACAGTGGGGGAGATGTGGATATTACAGTGGGGAGATGTGGATATTACAGTGGAGAGATGTGGATATTACAGTGGGGAGATGTGGATATTACAGTGGGGAGATGTGGATATTACAGTGGGGAGATGTGGAAATTACAGTGGCGGAGATGTGGATATTACAGTGGGGAAGATTGTGGATATTACAGTGGGAAAATGTGGATAATACAGTGAGGAGATGTGGATATTACAGTGGGGGAGATATGGATATTACAGTGCGGAGATGTGGATATTACAGTGGGGGAGATGTGGATATTACAGTGGGGGAGATGACGTGGATATTACAGTAGGGAGATGTGTATATTACAGTAGGGAGATGTGGATATTACAGTGGGGGAGATGTGGATATTACAGTGGGGAGATGTGGATATTACAGTGGGGAGATGTGGATATTACAGTGGGGGAGATTGTGGATATTACATTGGGGAGATGTGGATATTACAGTGGGGAGATGTGGATATTACAGTGGCGGAGATGTGGATATTACAGTGGGGAGATGTGGATATTACAGTGGGGGAGATGTGGATAATACAGTGGGGAGATGTGGATATTACAGTGGGGGAGATGACGTGGATATTACAGTGGGGAGATGTGGATATTACAATGGGGGAGATGTGGATATTATAGTGGGGAGATGTGGATATTACAGTGGGGGAGATGTGGATATTACAGTGGGGAGATGTGGATATTACAGTGGGGAGATGTGGATATTACAGTGGGGGAGATGTGGCTATTACAGTGGGGAGATGTGGATATTACAGTGGGGGAGATTGTGGATATTACAGTGGGGAAGGTGTGGATATAACAGTGGGGGAGATGTGGATATTACAGTGGGGAGATGTGGATATTACAGTGGGGGAGATGTGGATATTACAGTGGGGAAGATGTGGATATATTACAGTGGGGGAGATGTGGATATTACAGTGGGGAGATGTGGATATTACAGTGGGGGGAGATGTGGATATTACATTGGGGGAGATGAGGATATTACAATGTGGAAGATGTGGATATTACAATGTGGGAGATGTGGATATTACAGTGGGGAGATTGTGAATATTACAGTGGGGGAGATTGTGGATATTACAGTGGGGAGATGTGGATATTACAGTGGGTGAGATGTGGATATTACAGTGGCGGAGATGTGGATATTACAGTGGGGAGATGTGGATATTACAGTGGGGGAGATGTGGATATTACAGTGGGGAGATGTGGATATTACAGTGGGGGAGATGTGAACATTACAGTGGGGGAGATTGTGGATATTACAGTGGGGAGATGTGGATATTACAGTGGGGGAGATGTGGATATTACAGTGGCGGAGATGTGGATATTACAGTGGGGAAATGTGGATATTACAGTAGGGGAGATGTGGATATTACAGTGGGGAGATGTGGATATTACAGTGTGGGAGATGACGTGGCTATTACAGTGGGGAGATGTGGATATTACAGTGGGGAGATGTGGATATTACAGTGGGGGAGATGTGGATATTACAGTGGGGGAGATTTTGGATTTTACAGTGGGGAGATGTGGATATTACAGTGGGGAGATGTGGATATTACAGTGGGGGAGATGTGGATATTACAGTGGTGGAGATGTGGCTATTACAGTAGGGAGATGTGGATATTACAGTGGGGGAGATTGTGGATATTACAGTGGGGGAGGTGTGGATATAACAGAGGGGGAGATGTGGATATTACAGTGGGGAGATGTGGATATTACAGTGGGGGAGATGTGGATATTACAATGGGGAGATGTGGATATTACAGTGGGGGAGATGTGGATATTACAGTGGGGAAGATGTGGATATATTACAGTGTGGGAGATGTGGATATATTACAGTGGGGGAGATGTGGATATTACAGTGGGGGAAGATGTGGATATTACAGTGGGGGAGATGTGGATATTACAATGGGGGAGATGTGGATATTACAATGGGGGAGATGTGGATATTACAGTGGGGGAGATGTGGATATTACAGTGGGGGAGATGTGGATATTACAGTGGGGGAGATGTGGATATTACAGTGGGGAGATGTGAATATTACAGTGGGGGAGATGTGAATATTACAGTGGGGGAGATGTGGGTATTACAGTTGGGAGATGTGGATATTACAGTGGGGGAGATTGTGGATATTACAGTGGGGAGATGTGGATATTACAGTGGGGAGATGTGGATATTACAGTGGGGAAGATGTGGATATATTACAGTGGAGGAGATGTGGATATTACAGTGGGGGAGATGTGAATATTACAGTGGGGGAGATGTGGGTATTACAGTGGGGAGATGTGGATATTACAGTGGGGGAGATTGTGGATATTACAGTGGGGAGATGTGGATATTACAGTGGGGAGATGTAGATATTACAGTGGGGAGATGTGGATATTACAGTGGGGGAGATGTGGATATTACAGTGGGGAGATGTGGATATTACAGTGGGGGAGATGTGGATATTACAGTGGGGGAGATGTGGATATTACAGTGGGGAGATGTGGATATTACAGTGGGGGAGATGTGGATATTACAGTGGGGGAGATTGTGGATATTACAATGGGGGAGATATGGATATTACAGTGGGGGAGACGTGGATATATTACAGTGGGGAGATGTGGATATATTACAGTGGGGAGAAGTGGATATTACAGTGGGGGAGATGTGGATATTACAGTGGGGGAGATGTGGATATATTACAGTGGGGGAGATGTGGATATTACAGTGGGAAGATGTGGATATTACAGTGGAGGAGATGTGGATATTACAGTGGGGGAGATATGGATATTACAGTGTGGAGATGTGGATATTACAGTGGGGGAGATGTGGATATTACAGTGGGGAGATGTGGATATTACCGTGGGGAGATGTGGATATTACAGTGGGGGTGATGACGTGGATATTACAGTGGGGAGATGTGGATATTACAGTGGGGGAGATGTGGATATTACAGTGGGGAGATGTGGATATTACAGTGGAGAGATGTGGATATTACAGTGGGGAGATGTGGATATTACAGTGGGGAGATGTGGATATTACAGTGGGGAGATGTGGAAATTACAGTGGCGGAGATGTGGATATTACAGTGGGGAAGATTGTGGATATTACAGTGGGAAAATGTGGATAATACAGTGAGGAGATGTGGATATTACAGTGGGGGAGATATGGATATTACAGTGCGGAGATGTGGATATTACAGTGGGGGAGATGTGGATATTACAGTGGGGGAGATGACGTGGATATTACAGTAGGGAGATGTGTATATTACAGTAGGGAGATGTGGATATTACAGTGGGGGAGATGTGGATATTACAGTGGGGAGATGTGGATATTACAGTGGGGAGATGTGGATATTACAGTGGGGGAGATTGTGGATATTACATTGGGGAGATGTGGATATTACAGTGGGGAGATGTGGATATTACAGTGGCGGAGATGTGGATATTACAGTGGGGAGATGTGGATATTACAGTGGGGGAGATGTGGATAATACAGTGGGGAGATGTGGATATTACAGTGGGGGAGATGACGTGGATATTACAGTGGGGAGATGTGGATATTACAATGGGGGAGATGTGGATATTATAGTGGGGAGATGTGGATATTACAGTGGGGGAGATTGTGGATATTACAGTGGGGAGATGTGGATATTACAGTGGGGAGATGTGGATATTACAGTGGGGGAGATGTGGCTATTACAGTGGGGAGATGTGGATATTACAGTGGGGGAGATTGTGGATATTACAGTGGGGAAGGTGTGGATATAACAGTGGGGGAGATGTGGATATTACAGTGGGGAGATGTGGATATTACAGTGGGGGAGATGTGGATATTACAGTGGGGAAGATGTGGATATATTACAGTGGGGGAGATGTGGATATTACAGTGGGGAGATGTGGATATTACAGTGGGGGGAGATGTGGATATTACAGTGGGGGAGATGTGGATATTACAATGTGGAAGATGTGGATATTACAATGTGGGAGATGTGGATATTACAGTGGGGAGATGTGAATATTACAGTGGGGGAGATTGTGGATATTACAGTGGGGAGATGTGGATATTACAGTGGGTGAGATGTGGATATTACAGTGGCGGAGATGTGGATATTACAGTGGGGAGATGTGGATATTACAGTGGGGGAGATGTGGATATTACAGTGGGGAGATGTGGATATTACAGTGGGGGAGATGTGAACATTACAGTGGGGGAGATTGTGGATATTACAGTGGGGAGATGTGGATATTACAGTGGGGGAGATGTGGATATTACAGTGGCGGAGATGTGGATATTACAGTGGGGAAATGTGGATATTACAGTAGGGGAGATGTGGATATTACAGTGGGGAGATGTGGATATTACAGTGTGGGAGATGACGTGGCTATTACAGTGGGGAGATGTGGATATTACAGTGGGGAGATGAGGATATTACAGTGGGGGAGATGTGGATATTACAGTGGGGGAGATTTTGGATTTTACAGTGGGGAGATGTGGATATTACAGTGGGGAGATGTGGATATTACAGTGGGGGAGATGTGGATATTACAGTGGTGGAGATGTGGCTATTACAGTAGGGAGATGTGGATATTACAGTGGGGGAGATTGTGGATATTACAGTGGGGGAGGTGTGGATATAACAGAGGGGGAGATGTGGATATTACAGTGGGGAGATGTGGATATTACAGTGGGGGAGATGTGGATATTACAATGGGGAGATGTGGATATTACAGTGGGGGAGATGTGGATATTACAGTGGGGAAGATGTGGATATATTACAGTGTGGGAGATGTGGATATATTACAGTGGGGGAGATGTGGATATTACAGTGGGGGAAGATGTGGATATTACAGTGGGGGAGATGTGGATATTACAATGGGGGAGATGTGGATATTACAATGGGGGAGATGTGGATATTACAGTGGGGGAGATGTGGATATTACAGTGGGGGAGATGTGGATATTACAGTGGGGGAGATGTGGATATTACAGTGGGGGAGATGTGGATATTACAGTGGGGAGATGTGAATATTACAGTGGGGGAGATGTGAATATTACAGTGGGGGAGATGTGGGTATTACAGTGGGGAGATGTGGATATTACAGTGGGGGAGATTGTGGATATTACAGTGGGGAGATGTGGATATTACAGTGGGGAGATGTGGATATTACAGTGGGGAAGATGTGGATATATTACAGTGGAGGAGATGTGGATATTACAGTGGGGGAAGATGTGGATATTACAGTGGGGGAGATGTGGATATTACAATGGGGGAGATGTGGATATTACAATGGGGGAGATGTGGATATTACAGTGGGGGAGATGTGGATATTACAGTGGGGAGATGTGAATATTACAGTGGGGGAGATGTGAATATTACAGTGGGGGAGATGTGGGTATTACAGTGGGGAGATGTGGATATTACAGTGGGGGAGATTGTGGATATTACAGTGGGGAGATGTGGATATTACAGTGGGGAGATGTGGATATTACAGTGGGGGAGATGTGGATATATTACAGTGGGGGAGATGTGGATATTACAGTGGGGAGATGTGGATATTACAGTGGGGGAGATGTGGATATTACAATGTGGGAGATGTGGATATTACAGTGGGGAGATGTGAATATTACAGTGGGGGAGATGTGGGTATTACAGTGGGGAGATGTGGATATTACAGTGGGGGAGATTGTGGATATTACAGTGGGGAGATGTGGATATTACAGTGGGGAGATGTGGATATTACAGTGGCGAAGATGTGGATATTACAGTGGCGGAGATGTGGATATTACAGTGGCGGAGATGTGGATATTACAGTGGCGGAGATGTGGATATTACATTGGTGAGATGTGGATATTACAGTGGAGGAGATGTGGATATTAGTAATATCCACATCTCCTCCACTGTAATATCCACATCTCACCAATGTAATATCCACATCTCCGCCACTGTAATATCCACATCTCCGCCACTGTAATATCCACATCTCCGCCACTGTAATATCCACATCTTCGCCACTGTAATATCCACATCTCCCCACTGTAATATCCACAATCTCCCCCACTGTAATATCCACATCTCCCCACTGTAATACCCACATCTCCCCCACTGTAATATTCACATCTCCCCACTGTAATATCCACATCTCCCACATTGTAATATCCACATCTCCGCCACTGTAATATCCACATCTCCCCAATGTAATGTCATATTACATTGGGGAGATGTGGATATTACAGTGGCGGAGATGTGGATATTACAGTGGGGAGATGTGGATATTACAGTGGAGGAGATGTGGATATTACAGTGGGGAAATGTGGATATTACAGTAGGGGAGATGTGGATATTACAGTGGGGAGATGTGGATATTACAGTGTGGAAGATGACGTGGATATTACAGTGGGGAGATGTGGATATTACAGTGGGGGAGATGTGGATATTACAGTGGGGGAGATTTTGGATTTTACAGTGGGGAGATGTGGATATTACAGTGGGGAGATGTGGATATTACAGTGGGGGAGATGTGGATATTACAGTGGGGGAGATGTGGCTATTACAGTGGGGAGATGTCGATATTACAGTGGGGGAGATTGTGGATATTACAGTGGGGGAGGTGTGGATATAATAGTGGGGGAGATGTGGATATTACAGTGGGGAGATGTGGATATTACAGTGGGGGAGATGTGGATATTACAATGGGGAGATGTGGATATTACAGTGGGGGAGATGTGGATATTACAGTGGGGAAGATGTGGATATATTACAGTGTGGGAGATGTGGATATATTACAGTGGGGGAGATGTGGATATTACAGTGGGGGAAGATGTGGATATTACAGTGGGGGAGATGTGGATATTACAATGGGGGAGATGTGGATATTACAATGGGGGAGATGTGGATATTACAGTGGGGGAGATGTGGATATTACAGTGGGGGAGATGTGGATATTACAGTGGGGAGATGTGAATATTACAGTGGGGGAGATGTGAATATTACATTGGGGGAGATGTGGATATTACAGTGGGGGAGATGTGGATATTACAGTGGGGGAGATGTGGATATTACAGTGGGGGAGATGTGGATATTACAGTGGGGAGATGTGGATATTACAGTGGGGGAGATGTGGATATTACAGTGGGGGAGATTGTGGATATTACAATGGGGGAGATATGGATATTACAGTGGGGGAGACGTGGATATATTACAGTGGGGAGATGTGGATATATTACAGTGAGGAGAAGTGGATATTACAGTGGGGGAGATGTGGATATTACAGTGGGGGAGATGTGGATATTACAGTGGGGGAGATGTGGATATATTACAGTGGGGGAGATGTGGATATTACAGTGGGAAGATGTGGATATTACAGTGGAGGAGATGTGGATATTACAGTGGGGGAGATGTGGATATTACAGTGTGGAGATGTGGATATTTCAGTGGGGGAGATGTGGATATTACAGTGGGGAGATGTGGATATTACAGTGGGGAGATGTGGATATTACAGTGGGGGTGATGATGTGGATATTACAGTGGGGAGATGTGGATATTACAGTGGGGAAATGTGGATATTACAGTGGGGAGATGTGGATATTACAGTGGGGAGATGTGGATATTACAGTGGGGAGATGTGGAAATTACAGTGGCGGAGATGTGGATATTACAGTGGGGGAGATGTGGATATTACAGTGGGGAAATGTGGATATTACAGTGGGGAGATGTGGATATTACAGTGGGGAGATGTGGATATTACAGTGGGGAAATGTGGATATTACAGTGGGGAGATGTGGATATTACAGTGGGGAGATGTGGATATTACAGTGGGGAGATGTGGAAATTACAGTGGCGGAGATGTGGATATTACAGTGGGGGAGATGTGGATATTACAGTGGGAAAATGTGGATAATACAGTGGGGAGATGTGGATATTACAGTGGAGAGATGTGGATATTACAGTGGGGAAATGTGGAAATTACAGTGGCGGAGATGTGGATATTACAGTGGGAGATGTGGATATTACAGTGGGGAAGATTGTGGATATTACAATGGGAAAATGTTGATAATACAGTGAGGAGATGTGGATATTACAGTGGGGGAGATGTGGATATTACAGTGGGGAGATGTGGATATTACAGTGGGGGAGATGTGGATATTACAGTGGGGGAGATGACGTGGATATTACAGTGGGGAGATGTGGATATTACAGTGGGGGAGATGTGGATATTACAGTGGGGAGATGTGGATATTACAGTGGGGAGATGTGGATATTACAGTGGGGGAGATTGTGGATATTACATTGAGGAGATGTGGATATTACAGTGGGGAGATGTGGATATTACAGTGGGGGAGATGTGGATATTACAGTGGGGAGATGTGAATATTACAGTGGGGGAGATGTGAATATTACAGTGGGGGAGATGTGGGTATTACAGTGGGGAGATGTGGATATTACAGTGGGGGAGATTGTGGATATTACAGTGGGGAGATGTGGATATTACAGTGGGGAGATGTAGATATTACAGTGGGGAGATGTGGATATTACAGTGGGGGAGATGTGGATATTACAGTGGGGAGATGTGGATATTACAGTGGGGGAGATGTGGATATTACAGTGGGGGAGATGTGGATATTACAGTGGGGAGATGTGGATATTACAGTGGGGGAGATGTGGATATTACAGTGGGGGAGATTGTGGATATTACAATGGGGGAGATATGGATATTACAGTGGGGGAGACGTGGATATATTACAGTGGGGAGATGTGGATATATTACAGTGGGGAGAAGTGGATATTACAGTGGGGGAGATGTGGATATTACAGTGGGGGAGATGTGGATATATTACAGTGGGGGAGATGTGGATATTACAGTGGGAAGATGTGGATATTACAGTGGAGGAGATGTGGATATTACAGTGGGGGAGATATGGATATTACAGTGTGGAGATGTGGATATTACAGTGGGGGAGATGTGGATATTACAGTGGGGAGATGTGGATATTACCGTGGGGAGATGTGGATATTACAGTGGGGGTGATGACGTGGATATTACAGTGGGGAGATGTGGATATTACAGTGGGGGAGATGTGGATATTACAGTGGGGAGATGTGGATATTACAGTGGAGAGATGTGGATATTACAGTGGGGAGATGTGGATATTACAGTGGGGAGATGTGGATATTACAGTGGGGAGATGTGGAAATTACAGTGGCGGAGATGTAGATATTACAGTGGGGAAGATTGTGGATATTACAGTGGGAAAATGTGGATAATACAGTGAGGAGATGTGGATATTACAGTGGGGGAGATATGGATATTACAGTGCGGAGATGTGGATATTACAGTGGGGGAGATGTGGATATTACAGTGGGGGAGATGACGTGGATATTACAGTAGGGAGATGTGTATATTACAGTAGGGAGATGTGGATATTACAGTGGGGGAGATGTGGATATTACAGTGGGGAGATGTGGATATTACAGTGGGGAGATGTGGATATTACAGTGGGGGAGATTGTGGATATTACATTGGGGAGATGTGGATATTACAGTGGGGAGATGTGGATATTACAGTGGCGGAGATGTGGATATTACAGTGGGGAGATGTGGATATTACAGTGGGGGAGATGTGGATAATACAGTGGGGAGATGTGGATATTACAGTGGGGGAGATGACGTGGATATTACAGTGGGGAGATGTGGATATTACAATGGGGGAGATGTGGATATTATAGTGGGGAGATGTGGATATTACAGTGGGGGAGATTGTGGATATTACAGTGGGGAGATGTGGATATTACAGTGGGGAGATGTGGATATTACAGTGGGGGAGATGTGGCTATTACAGTGGGGAGATGTGGATATTACAGTGGGGGAGATTGTGGATATTACAGTGGGGAAGGTGTGGATATAACAGTGGGGGAGATGTGGATATTACAGTGGGGAGATGTGGATATTACAGTGGGGGAGATGTGGATATTACAGTGGGGAAGATGTGGATATATTACAGTGGGGGAGATGTGGATATTACAGTGGGGAGATGTGGATATTACAGTGGGGGGAGATGTGGATATTACAGTGGGGGAGATGTGGATATTACAATGTGGAAGATGTGGATATTACAATGTGGGAGATGTGGATATTACAGTGGGGAGATGTGAATATTACAGTGGGGGAGATTGTGGATATTACAGTGGGGAGATGTGGATATTACAGTGGGTGAGATGTGGATATTACAGTGGCGGAGATGTGGATATTACAGTGGGGAGATGTGGATATTACAGTGGGGGAGATGTGGATATTACAGTGGGGAGATGTGGATATTACAGTGGGGGAGATGTGAACATTACAGTGGGGGAGATTGTGGATATTACAGTGGGGAGATGTGGATATTACAGTGGGGGAGATGTGGATATTACAGTGGCGGAGATGTGGATATTACAGTGGGGAAATGTGGATATTACAGTAGGGGAGATGTGGATATTACAGTGGGGAGATGTGGATATTACAGTGTGGAAGATGACGTGGATATTACAGTGGGGAGATGTGGATATTACAGTGGGGGAGATGTGGACATTACAGTGGGGGAGATTTTGGATTTTACAGTGGGGAGATGTGGATATTACAGTGGGGAGATGTGGATATTACAGTGGGGGAGATGTGGATATTACAGTGGGGGAGATGTGGCTATTACAGTGGGGAGATGTCGATATTACAGTGGGGGAGATTGTGGATATTACAGTGGGGGAGGTGTGGATATAATAGTGGGGGAGATGTGGATATTACAGTGGGGAGATGTGGATATTACAGTGGGGGAGATGTGGATATTACAATGGGGAGATGTGGATATTACAGTGGGGGAGATGTGGATATTACAGTGGGGAAGATGTGGATATATTACAGTGTGGGAGATGTGGATATATTACAGTGGGGGAGATGTGGATATTACAGTGGGGGAAGATGTGGATATTACAGTGGGGGAGATGTGGATATTACAATGGGGGAGATGTGGATATTACAATGGGGGAGATGTGGATATTACAGTGGGGGAGATGTGGATATTACAGTGGGGGAGATGTGGATATTACAGTGGGGAGATGTGAATATTACAGTGGGGGAGATGTGAATATTACATTGGGGGAGATGTGGATATTACAGTGGGGGAGATGTGGATATTACAGTGGGGGAGATGTGGATATTACAGTGGGGGAGATGTGGATATTACAGTGTGGAGATGTGGATATTACAGTGGGGGAGATGTGGATATTACAGTGGGGGAGATTGTGGATATTACAATGGGGGAGATATGGATATTACAGTGGGGGAGACGTGGATATATTACAGTGGGGAGATGTGGATATATTACAGTGAGGAGAAGTGGATATTACAGTGGGGGAGATGTGGATATTACAGTGGGGGAGATGTGGATATTACAGTGGGGGAGATGTGGATATATTACAGTGGGGGAGATGTGGATATTACAGTGGGAAGATGTGGATATTACAGTGGAGGAGATGTGGATATTACAGTGGGGGAGATGTGGATATTACAGTGTGGAGATGTGGATATTTCAGTGGGGGAGATGTGGATATTACAGTGGGGAGATGTGGATATTACAGTGGGGAGATGTGGATATTACAGTGGGGGTGATGATGTGGATATTACAGTGGGGAGATGTGGATATTACAGTGGGGAAATGTGGATATTACAGTGGGGAGATGTGGATATTACAGTGGGGAGATGTGGATATTACAGTGGGGAGATGTGGAAATTACAGTGGCGGAGATGTGGATATTACAGTGGGGGAGATGTGGATATTACAGTGGGGAAATGTGGATATTACAGTGGGGAGATGTGGATATTACAGTGGGGAGATGTGGATATTACAGTGGGGAAATGTGGATATTACAGTGGGGAGATGTGGATATTACAGTGGGGAGATGTGGAAATTACAGTGGCGGAGATGTGGATATTACAGTGGGGGAGATGTGGATATTACAGTGGGAAAATGTGGATAATACAGTGGGGAGATGTGGATATTACAGTGGAGAGATGTGGATATTACAGTGGGAGATGTGGATATTACAGTGGGGAAGATTGTGGATATTACAATGGGAAAATGTTGATAATACAGTGAGGAGATGTGGATATTACAGTGGGGGAGATGTGGATATTACAGTGGGGAGATGTGGATATTACAGTGGGGGAGATGTGGATATTACAGTGGGGGAGATGACGTGGATATTACAGTGGGGAGATGTGGATATTACAGTGGGGGAGATGTGGATATTACAGTGGGGAGATGTGGATATTACAGTGGGGAGATGTGGATATTACAGTGGGGGAGATTGTGGATATTACATTGAGGAGATGTGGATATTACAGTGGGGAGATGTGGATATTACAGTGGGGGAGATGTGGATATTACAGTGGGGAGATGTGAATATTACAGTGGGGGAGATGTGAATATTACAGTGGGGGAGATGTGGGTATTACAGTGGGGAGATGTGGATATTACAGTGGGGGAGATTGTGGATATTACAGTGGGGAGATGTGGATATTACAGTGGGGAGATGTAGATATTACAGTGGGGAGATGTGGATATTACAGTGGGGGAGATGTGGATATTACAGTGGGGAGATGTGGATATTACAGTGGGGGAGATGTGGATATTACAGTGGGGGAGATGTGGATATTACAGTGGGGAGATGTGGATATTACAGTGGGGGAGATGTGGATATTACAGTGGGGGAGATTGTGGATATTACAATGGGGGAGATATGGATATTACAGTGGGGGAGACGTGGATATATTACAGTGGGGAGATGTGGATATATTACAGTGGGGAGAAGTGGATATTACAGTGGGGGAGATGTGGATATTACAGTGGGGGAGATGTGGATATATTACAGTGGGGGAGATGTGGATATTACAGTGGGAAGATGTGGATATTACAGTGGAGGAGATGTGGATATTACAGTGGGGGAGATATGGATATTACAGTGTGGAGATGTGGATATTACAGTGGGGGAGATGTGGATATTACAGTGGGGAGATGTGGATATTACCGTGGGGAGATGTGGATATTACAGTGGGGGTGATGACGTGGATATTACAGTGGGGAGATGTGGATATTACAGTGGGGGAGATGTGGATATTACAGTGGGGAGATGTGGATATTACAGTGGAGAGATGTGGATATTACAGTGGGGAGATGTGGATATTACAGTGGGGAGATGTGGATATTACAGTGGGGAGATGTGGAAATTACAGTGGCGGAGATGTAGATATTACAGTGGGGAAGATTGTGGATATTACAGTGGGAAAATGTGGATAATACAGTGAGGAGATGTGGATATTACAGTGGGGGAGATATGGATATTACAGTGCGGAGATGTGGATATTACAGTGGGGGAGATGTGGATATTACAGTGGGGGAGATGACGTGGATATTACAGTAGGGAGATGTGTATATTACAGTAGGGAGATGTGGATATTACAGTGGGGGAGATGTGGATATTACAGTGGGGAGATGTGGATATTACAGTGGGGAGATGTGGATATTACAGTGGGGGAGATTGTGGATATTACATTGGGGAGATGTGGATATTACAGTGGGGAGATGTGGATATTACAGTGGCGGAGATGTGGATATTACAGTGGGGAGATGTGGATATTACAGTGGGGGAGATGTGGATAATACAGTGGGGAGATGTGGATATTACAGTGGGGGAGATGACGTGGATATTACAGTGGGGAGATGTGGATATTACAATGGGGGAGATGTGGATATTATAGTGGGGAGATGTGGATATTACAGTGGGGGAGATTGTGGATATTACAGTGGGGAGATGTGGATATTACAGTGGGGAGATGTGGATATTACAGTGGGGGAGATGTGGCTATTACAGTGGGGAGATGTGGATATTACAGTGGGGGAGATTGTGGATATTACAGTGGGGAAGGTGTGGATATAACAGTGGGGGAGATGTGGATATTACAGTGGGGAGATGTGGATATTACAGTGGGGGAGATGTGGATATTACAGTGGGGAAGATGTGGATATATTACAGTGGGGGAGATGTGGATATTACAGTGGGGAGATGTGGATATTACAGTGGGGGGAGATGTGGATATTACAGTGGGGGAGATGTGGATATTACAATGTGGAAGATGTGGATATTACAATGTGGGAGATGTGGATATTACAGTGGGGAGATGTGAATATTACAGTGGGGGAGATTGTGGATATTACAGTGGGGAGATGTGGATATTACAGTGGGTGAGATGTGGATATTACAGTGGCGGAGATGTGGATATTACAGTGGGGAGATGTGGATATTACAGTGGGGGAGATGTGGATATTACAGTGGGGAGATGTGGATATTACAGTGGGGGAGATGTGAACATTACAGTGGGGGAGATTGTGGATATTACAGTGGGGAGATGTGGATATTACAGTGGGGGAGATGTGGATATTACAGTGGCGGAGATGTGGATATTACAGTGGGGAAATGTGGATATTACAGTAGGGGAGATGTGGATATTACAGTGGGGAGATGTGGATATTACAGTGTGGGAGATGACGTGGCTATTACAGTGGGGAGATGTGGATATTACAGTGGGGAGATGTGGATATTACAGTGGGGGAGATGTGGATATTACAGTGGGGGAGATTTTGGATTTTACAGTGAGGAGATGTGGATATTACAGTGGGGAGATGTGGATATTACAGTGGGGGAGATGTGGATATTACAGTGGGGGAGATGTGGCTATTACAGTGGGGAGATGTGGATATTATAGTGTGGGAGATTGTGGATATTACAGTGGGGGTGGTGTGGATATAACAGTGGGGGAGATGTGGATATTACAGTGGGGAGATGTGGATATTACAGTGGGGGAGATGTGGATATTACAATGGGGAGATGTGGATATTACAGTGGGGGAGATGTGGATATTACAGTGGGGAGATGTGGATATTACAGTGGGGGAGATGTGGATATTACAGTGGGGAAGATGTGGATATATTACAGTGGGGGAGATGTGGATATTACAGTGGGGAAGATGTGGATATATTACAGTGGGGGAGATGTGGATATTACAGTGGGGAGATGTGGATATTACAGTGGGGGGGAGATGTGGATATTACAGTGGGGGAGATGTGGATATTACAATGTGGAAGATGTGGATATTACAATGTGGGAGATGTGGATATTACAGTGGGGAGATGTGAATATTACAGTGGGGGAGATGTGGGTATTACAGTGGGGAGATGTGGATATTACAGTGGGGGAGATTGTGGATATTACAGTGGGGAGATGTGGATATTACAGTGGCGGAGATGTGGATATTACAGTGGCGGAGATGTGGATATTACAGTGGGGAGATGTGGATATTACAGTGGGGGAGATGTGGATATTACAGTGGGGAGATGTGGATATTACAGTGGGGGAGATGTGAAAATTACAGTGGGGGAGATTGTGGATATTACAGTGGGGAGATGTGGATATTACAGTGGGGGAGATGTGGATATTACAGTGGCAGAGATTTGGATATTACAGTGGGGAAATGTGGATATTACAGTAGGGGAGATGTGGATATTACAGTGGGGAGATGTGGATATTACAGTGTGGGAGATGACGTGGATATTACAGTGGGGAGATGTGGATATTACAGTGGGGAGATGTGGATATTACAGTGGGGAGATGTGGATATTACAGTGGGGGAGATGTGGATATTACAGTGGGGAGATTTTGGATTTTACAGTGGGGAGATGTGGATATTACAGTGGGGAGATGTGGATATTACAGTGGGGGAGATGTGGATATTACAGTGGGGGAGATGTGGCTATTACAGTGGGGAGATGTGGATATTATAGTGGGGGAGATTGTGGATATTACAGTGGGGGTGGTGTGGATATAACAGTGGGGGAGATGTGGATATTACAGTGGGGAGATGTGGATATTACAGTGGGGGAGATGTGGATATTACAATGGGGAGATGTGGACATTACAGTGGGGGAGATGTGGATATTACAGTGGGGGAGACGTGGATATATTACAGTGGGGAGATGTGGATATATTACAGTGGGGAGAAGTGGATATTACAGTAGGGGAGATGTGGATATTACAGTGGGGGAGATGTGGATATTACAGTGGGGGAGATGTGGCTATTACAGTGGGGAGATGTGGATATTACAGTGGGGGAGATTGTGGATATTACAGTGGGGGTGGTGTGGATATAACAGTGGGGGAGATGTGGATATTACAGTGGGGAGATGTGGATATTACAGTGGGGGAGATGTGGATATTACAATGGGGAGATGTGGATATTACAGTGGGGGAGATGTGGATATTACAGTGGGGAAGATGTGGATATATTACAGTGGGGGAGATGTGGATATTACAGTTGGGGAAGATGTGGATATTACAGTGGGGGAGATGTGGATATTACAATAGGGGAGATGTGGATATTACAATGGGGGAGATGTGGATATTACAGTGGGGGAGATGTGGATATTACAGTGGGGAGATATGAATATTACAGTGGGGGAGATGTGAATATTACAGTGGGGGAGATGTGGATATTACAGTGGGGAGATGTGGATATTGCAGTGGGGGAGATTGTGGATATTACAGTGGGGAGATGTGGATATTACAGTGGGGAGATGTGGATATTACAGTGGGGGAGATGTGGACATTACAGTGGGGGAGATGTGGACATTACAGTGGGGAGATGTGGATATTACAGTGGGGGAGATGTGGATATTACAGTGGGGGAGATGTGGATATTACAGTGGGGGAGATGTGGATATTACAATGGGGGAGATATGGATATTACAATGGGGGAGACGTGGATATATTACAGTGGGGAGAAGTGGATATTACAGTGGGGGAGATGTGGATATTACAGTGGGGGAGATGTGGATATTACAGTGGGGGAGATGTGGATATTACAGTGGGGGAGATGTGGATATATTACAGTGGGGGAGATGTGGATATTACAGTGGGAAGATGTGGATATTACAATGGAGGAGATGTGGATATTACAGTGGGGGAGATGTGGATATTACAGTGGGGGAGATTGTGGATATTACAATGGGGGAAATGTGGATATTACAGTGGGGGAGATGTGGATATTACAGTGGGGGAGATGTGGATATATTACAGTGGGGGAGATGTGGATATTACAGTGGGGGAGATGTGGATATTACAGTGGGGGAGATGTGGATATTACAGATCTGGATCTGTATGTGCGTTATAATTAATCTAAATTATTTGATTAATCGATTTTAAAAAAAAATCGATTAATCGAAAACGAAAATTTTAATCAGTAACAGCCCTAAAAAAAGTATAATCTCTAAATAAGGGGTAAAATATAAAAAAGTAGGCTTGATTTATTGTTATTACATTTCTAGAGGATGTTTTATAATTAACTATTATTGGGGAGTCTGAGATGTGGACATTACAGTGGGGGAGATGTGGATATATTACAGTGGGGGAGATGTGGATATTACAGTGGGGAGATGTGGATATATTACAGTGGGGAGATGTGGATATATTACAGTGGGGGAGGTGTGGATATATTACAGTGGGGGAGATGTGGATATATTACAGTGGGGAGATGTGGATATATTACAGTGGGGGAGATGTGGATATATTACAGTGGGGGAGATGTAAATATATTACAGTGGGGAGATGTGGATATATTACAGTGGGGGAGATGTGGATATATTACAGTGGGGGAGATGTGGATATATTACAGTGGGGAGATGTGGATATATTACAGTGGGGGAGATGTGGATATATTACAGTGGGGGAGATGTGGATATATTACAGTGGGGGGGATGTTGATATATTACAGTGGGGGAGATGTGGATATATTACAGTGGGGAGATGTGGATATATTACAGTGGGGAGATGTGGATATATTACAGTGGGGAGATGTGGATATATTACAGTGGGGGAGATGTGGATATTACAGTGGGGAGATGTGGATATTACAGTGGGGGAGATGTGGATATTACAGTGGGGGATATATAATATTACAGTGGGGGAGATGTGGATATTACAGTGGGGAGATGTGGATATTACAGTGGGGGAGATGTGGATATTACAGTGGTGAAGATGTGGCTATATTACAGTGGGGGAGATGTGGATATTACAGTGGGGAGATGTGGATATTACAGTGGGGGGAGATGTGGATTTATTACAGTGGGGAGATGTGGATATATTACAGTGGGGAGATGTAAATATATTACAGTGGGGAGATGTAAATATATTACAGTGGGGAGATGTAAATATATTACAGTGGGGAGATGTGGATATATTACAGTGAGGGAGATGTGGATATATTACAGTGGGGAGATGTGGATATATTACAGTGGGGAGATGTGGATATATTACAGTGGGGGAGATGTGGATATTACAGTGGGGGAGATTGTGGATATTACAATGGGGGAAATGTGGATATTACAGTGGGGGAGATGTGAATATTACAGTGGGGAGATGTGGATATTACAGTGGGGGAGATGTGGATATATTACAGTGGGGGAGATGTGGATATTACAGTGGGAAGATGTGGATATTACAGTGGAGGAGATGTGGATATTACAGTGGGGGAGATTGTGGATATTACAATGGGGGAAATGTGGATATTACAGTGGGGGAGATGTGGATATTACAGTGGGGGAGATGTGGATATATTACAGTGGGTGAGATGTGAATATTACAGTGGGGGAGATGTGGATATTACAGTGGGGGAGATGTGGATATTACAGATCTGGATCTGTATGTGCGTTATAATTAATCTAAATTATTTGATTAATCGATTTAAAAAAAAAATCGATTAATCGAAAACGAAAATTTTAATCAGTAACAGCCCTAAAAAAAGTATAATCTCTAAATTAGGGGTAAAATATAAAAAAGTAGGCTTGATTTATTGTTATTACATTTCTAGAGGATGTTTTATAATTAACTATTATTGGGGAGTCTGAGATGTGGACATTACAGTGGGGGAGATGTGGATATATTACAGTGGGGGAGATGTGGATATTACAGTGGGGAGATGTGGATATATTACAGTGGGGAGATGTGGATATATTACAGTGGGGGAGGTGTGGATATATTACAGTGAGGAAGATGTGGATATATTACAGTGGGGAGATGTGGATATATTACAGTGGGGGAGATGTGGATATATTACAGTGGGGAGATGTGGATATATTACAGTGGGGGAGATGTGGATATATTACAGTGGGGGAGATGTGGATATATTACAGTGGGGGGGATGTTGATATATTACAGTGGGGAGATGTGAATATATTACAGTGGGGAGATGTGGATATATTACAGTGGGGAGATGTGGATATATTACAGTGGGGAGATGTGGATATATTACAGTGGGGGAGATGTGGATATTACAGTGGGGAGATGTGGATATTACAGTGGGGGAGATGTGGATATTACAGTGGGGGATATATAATATTACAGTGGGGGAGATGTGGATATTACAGTGGGGAGATGTGGATATTACAGTGGGGGAGATGTGGATATTACAGTGGTGAAGATGTGGCTATATTACAGTGGGGGAGATGTGGATATTACAGTGGGGAGATGTGGATATTACAGTGGGGGGAGATGTGGATTTATTACAGTGGGGAGATGTGGATATATTACAGTGGGGAGATGTAAATATATTACAGTGGGGAGATGTAAATATATTACAGTGGGGAGATGTGGATATATTACAGTGAGGGAGATGTGGATATATTACAGTGGGGAGATGTGGATATATTACAGTGGGGAGATGTGGATATATTACAGTGGGGGAGATGTGGATATTACAGTGGGGGAGATTGTGGATATTACAATGGGGGAAATGTGGATATTACAGTGGGGGAGATGTGAATATTACAGTTGGGAGATGTGGATATTACAGTGGGGGAGATTGTGGATATTACAGTGGGGGAGATGTGGATATTACAGTGGGGGAGATTGTGGATATTACAATGGGGGAAATGTGGATATTACAGTGGGGGAGATGTGAATATTACAGTTGGGAGATGTGGATATTACAGTGGGGGAGATTGTGGATATTACAGTGGGGGAGATGTGGATATTACAGTGGGGGAGATTGTGGATATTACAGTGGGGGAGATGTGGATATTACAGTGGGGAGATGTGGATATTACAGTGGGGAGATGTGGATATTACAGTGGGGGAGATGTGGATATTACAGTGGGGGAGATGTGGATATTACAGTGGGGGGAGATGTGGATATTACAGTGGGGGGAGATGTGGATATTACAGTGGGGGAGATTGTGGATATTACAGTGGGGGAGATTGTGGATATATTACAGTGGGGGAGATGTGGATATTACAGTGGGGGAGATGTGGATATTACAGTGGGGGAGATGTGGATATTACAGTGGGGAGATGTGGATATTACAGTGGGGGAGATGTGGATATTACAGTGGGGAGATGTGGATATTACAGTGGGGGAGATGTGGATATTACAGTGGGGGAGATGTGGATATTACAGTGGGGGGAGATGTGGATATTACAGTGGGGGGAGATGTGGATATTACAGTGGGGGAGATTGTGGATATTACAGTGGGGGAGATTGTGGATATATTACAGTGGGGGAGATGTGGATATTACAGTGGGGGAGATGTGGATATTACAGTGGGGGAGATGTGAATATTACAGATCTGGATCTGTATGTGCATTATAATTAATCAAAATTATTTGATTAATCGATTTTAAAAAAAATCGATTAATCGAACACGAAAATTTTAAACAGTAACAGCCCTCAAAAAAAGTATAATCTCTAAATTAGGGGTAAAATATAAAAAAGTAGGCTTGATTTATTGTTATTACATTTCTAGAGGATGTTTTTTAATTAACTAATAATTAGTGGATGCAAAAATTAACTATCAGTTTAATATTCTTCACTATTTTTTATTATAACCTTAAAGTGAATCTATGCTGGCAAAGTAATATGCTCAAGTATCAGCAACATCTTTTTTCACTCGCCCTTACCTCCAGTCTAGCACTGGAAGCAATCTTCTGAATCTTCTGACATCTTCTGACTCGCTATCTTTTCTTCTCATGTGACTGCACTTGTGTTTGGGAATTACCTGCTGAGGCACCCATCATTGTCATATGGACGTGGGCAGGGCCGTTTGAAGGAATTTGGGGGCCCCAAGCAGAATGGACAACAAAATTTTCAAGTTGAGAAGTGAATACTGAGCGCGGGGGGGGGGGGGTTCTACCACGGGACATTGGCATATCGTCTTACCTCCTTCTCCCGTGCCTGCCTCCTCTGGCTCCTCTTCCTGCTGTGCGGGAAAATTAACACTCTCGCGGGACTACAGCATTTATAGGAAGCGGCGTCTCAGCTCGGTGCCCCAAGCATTTTCTTGGTTTGCCTGTCCTGTTCCGATGGGCCTGGACGTAGGGGGGCCTGGACGTGGGGAGAAAGCCCCCAACATTTTGCCATGGCTCACTCACTTTGTTTCCAGAGGCTAAAAAAAAGAATTAGTAGTTGTAGGGGGTGGCAGTTAAATGAACCTATTGCTTTGCCCTGCATGGGCAAACACTGATAGACTTTAAAAAATATTAATTTGTTACAGTTCTCTTTTTTCTTAGCTACAAAAAATGTCTACAGCTCCAGATAAGCTACGTGGGTTTCAGTGCGTACTATAAATACCACCACTCCCTTTTATTTCCACTTGTCTTGTACAAAACAAAACTGATCAATGTCCAACATAACACATGTTTTGAGATACCTGTACAAGTATGCTTAGGGAAGAGTTTTAAAATAAGAACTGCCAACATGATATTTCAAACTAAATACACTTTATTATCAAGCTTAATTAAACATTAGAACAGCTGCTATTTGAAACAGATTATCTCCCAAAATATACAAAACAGAACAAAGTAATATACTCAAAAACATGGTCAATAAAAAACAAAATTAATAATATATGTACTCTGAACACATAAAGGGGTTCTAATCTTTTGCTTCCAGTGGCCAGAGGGAGTGTGACAAGTGGCGGGAGTTTAAGTTTTCTACATAACTGGGAAACATTATTAGAATTAAAATGAACCCTTTAAAGTGGTTGTTAACCACTTAAGCCCCGGACCATTTGGTAGCTAAAGGACCAGAGGTGAATTCAGAATTTTTCACTGCGCTGCTTTAACTGTAAATTGTGCGGACATGCAATGTTGTACCCAAACGAAATTTGCGTCCTTTTCTTCCCACAAATAGAGTTTTCTTTTAATGGTATTTGATTGCCTCTGCGATTTTTATTTTTTGCGATATAAACGGAAAAAGACCGAAAATTTTGAAAAAAAATGATATTTTCTACTTTTTGTTATAAGAAAAATCGAATCAACTCAATTTTAGTCATACATTTAGGCCAAAATGTTTTCAGCCACATGTTTTTAGTAAAAAAAATGTCAATAAGCGTATATTTATTGGTTTGCGCAAAAGTTATAGAGTTTACAAACTAGGGTACATTTTCTGAAATTTACACAGCTTTAAATTTATGACTGCCTATCTCATTTCTTGAGGTGCTAAAATGACAGGGCAGTACAAACCCCCCCCCAAATGACCCCATTTTGGAAAGTAGACATCCCAAGGAAATTGCTGAGAGGCATGTTGAGCCCATTGAATTTTTTTTTTTGTCTCAAGTGATTGAATAATGACAAAAAAAAAAAAAAAAATTACAAAAAGTTGTCACTAAATGATATATTGCTCACACATGCCATGGTTATATGTGGAATTACACCCCAAAATAAATTTTTCTGCTTCTCCTGAGTACGGGGATACCACATGTGTGGGACTTTTTAGGAGCCTAGCCGCGTACGGGACCCCGAAAACCAAGCACCGCCTTCAGGATTTCTAGGCACAAATTTTTGATTTCACTCCTCACTACCTATCACAGTTTCGAAAATCGCACAAAACCCCCCCAAATGACCCCATTTTGGAATATAGACACCCCAAGCTATTTGCTGAGAGGAATGGCGAGTATTTTACAGCTCTCATTTGTTTTTGAAAATGAAGAAAGAAAATATATATATATATATTTTTTTTTTACATTTTCAAAACTTTGTGACAAAAAGCGAGATCTGCAAAATACTCACAATACCTCTCAGCAAATAGCTTGGGGTGTCTACTTTCCAAAATGGGGTCATTTGGGGGGGTTTTGTGCTATCTGGGCATTCCATGGCCTCCGAAACTGTGATAGGCAGTGAGAAGTGAAATCAAAAATTTACACCCTTAGAAAGCCTGAAGGCGGTGCTTGGTTTTTGGGGCCCCGTACGTGGCTAGGCTCCCAAAAAGTCTCACACATGTGGTATCCCCGTACTCAGGAGAAGCAACAGAATGTATTTTGGGGTGTAATTCCACATATGCCCATGGCATGTTTGAGCAATATATCATTTAGTGACAACTTTGTGCAAAAAAAATAAAAAATAATTGTCGTTTTTCCGCAACTTGTGTCAACATATAAAATATTCCATGGACTCGACATGCCTCTCAGTATATAGCTTGGGGTGTCTACTTTCCAAAATGGGGTCATTTGGGGGGGGTTTGAACTGTTCTGGCATTTTATACACAACATTAGGAAGCTTACATCCACTCTTCTAACCACTTGAAGACAAAGCCCTTTTCTTTCTCGTACATCACGGGACACAGAGCGACATAGTCATTACTAATGGGTTATATAGATACCGTCAGGTGCTGGCACTGGCAACTTCCAAAACCGGAAGTACCCTCCCCTATATAAGCCCCTCCCATCCGGGAGCACCTCAGTTTTTTGCCAGTGTCTAAGGTGTTGGCCAAGAAGAAACATGTGTTTTTCACTGAGCTTGCGTACAGGTTCTTTTGGGCCTCAGTAAGCTATTCCGGATCCGACCAAAAAAGCTTCATAGCTAAACGGTCGGTACCCGGGCCTTGCAGAGAAGAGCAAGGTTTTGCCTGTAATGCTTCTCTTAGGAGAGCTGGACCCTGGGATCCAGAGCTCTGGTCATACCCACGACCAAGATGTTTTCTGTGCAGGGTGCTATACAGGTCCAGGGGAGTGGAATCCTTGGGAACCCGGTCCCTGAAGGTTTGATTACAATGCCTGCCGTGATAGGTGAAGTTTGGGCTTTTGTGGACCAAACAAAGTCCTGCGGCGGGGAACAGGTAAGTGGGGGCCCCCAGGAACTTGGTTCTATTGGGGGACCCCCAAGCCTAATTTGTCTTTCTGTCTGTTACCTAATGGTATTCCCGCAAAATTCTGTGCATGCCTGTAACTACTAAAAAAAATGTAATAATTTTTAATGGTGGTCAAGAATTTTTTTTTATATATATATTTAATTTATTAGACTGCGGTACCTGTGTTTGTCCACTAGAGGCCGCTGTGGAACGTTTCTTGTCATGTGGACTAGTTTCTTTTCATCAGAGCGAGTCCAGGCAGATGGTGAGTTCTCTTATGGGAAACTGCTTCCTCTGCCATGTTGCAATGCTCGTCCATCCCCCGGCCTGTGGCAAGGGGCCCTGGCTCTTGTCCCTGGTTTCCATTTTCGAAATTAGCGCAGAGGGCGCACGTGGCCGCGCGCGTGCACGCGCCTCTATATATAGAGGTGAGCCGGGAAAGGGGGCGGAGCCTGGGGGATGACGCTCTGTGCGCGCCGCAGCGCTTCTGCGCATGTGCGGGCGTCCCAGCATGTTAAAAACCACAATTTTGTGTGGTGAGCTGGCTATGAAGTACAGAGACAGAGCTGGCAACATTTAAAGAAGGCATACAGCAAGCGGTTGATACAGGCATCCCCTAGAAAGGCACATTAGTAGACACCAACTGTTTCTTATAGCAGCATTTATGCTAGACTATTGTCAGTAACTGGTGTATTTCGGCTGGAATACCTCAGCTTTGTGGCTTAGGAATATGCCGTCTAAAAACTCCGGGACTAGAAATTCCAGGAGGAATAGGGGGTCTCCATCGGGCTCTGAGGATCTTGGGCATGCTTCGGCTGCACCAGTCTCCCCTGAAGAATCAGAGGTTAGTGACCGTAGAGCACCCTCAGGAGTACCTGGTACTGTGGCTGTCCTCAGTTCACCTGCTCCTGTGTATGTAACAGAGGAGGTTTTTTCCTCAGCTCTGGGAGGGCTGGAATAGAGATTGTCAGCATTGATCGCGGCTTCCCTGTCACAGGAGAAAAGCGCCCGATCTCCGTCTCCTCCCTCAGAGTGCCTGTTAACAGAGCAACAGTCCCATACAGGGATCGACCTACCTGAAGGGGATCAGGATGAGGTCGATTCGGTTGAAGAGGAATCAACAGTGGAAGAGCCGTTCTCAGCATCACATGCTGAAAGGTTATGGGTTCAGTCCCTGACTAATATGGTCCGATCAGCATTTAAAATGCCACTTGCGGAGCCATCATCCACTTCTGTCTCCTCGTTGGGGTCGCTAAAAGCTCCCCAGACTGTTTGTTCCTTTCCGATCCATCCTTTACTGGAAGGGCTCATTTACCAGGATTGGGAGCATCCTGACAAAATATTTACTCCCCCCAAGAGATTTCCGGTGGTCTATCCCATGGAGGATAAGTTCATCAGAAAATGGAGGGTCCCTACAGTGGACGCAGCCATCTCTTGTGTGAATAAATCACTGACATGTCCGGTGGATAATGTCCAAATGTTCAAGGACCCAATAGATAAAAAATTGGAGCCCTTATTAAAATCTGCTTTTTCTACAGCAGGATTGGTGACACAACCAGCAGTGGCAGCTATTGGGGTCTGCCAAGCAGTGAAGGATCAGTTGAAACAGGTCTTAAGGGACTTGCCAGATCAGCAGGCTCTTGCCCTAGCTGATCTACCTAGAGCCTTATGCTTTGCGGTGGAAGCTATAAAGGATTCAATCCATCAGGCCTCCCACCTTACGCTGTCTGTAGTACATATGCGCAGGCTTCTATGGCTCAAAAACTGGTCTGCTGAAGCTCCCTGAAAAAAATTGCTGGTCAGCTTCCCATTTCATGGTGAACGCTTATTCGGGGAAGACCTGGACAAATATATCCAGAGAATTTCCAGCGGTAAAAGTACACTTTTGCCGGTTAAAAATAGAGTTAGAGGTCCCTCTTTTAAGAGGCCTGCTTCTCCAGTCCCTAGGACATCGGCTGTGAAACAGTTCCGACGGCCTCCTCGGGCAAATCCCGGAGGTAAAAATCAGGGACAATTGCAGGGTAACAAGAAGCCCTGGAGCATGAGAGGTACAAAACCTCCCCCAAAGTCAAATGCATGAAGGGTTGCCCCCACCCAATCGGGTGGGGGGAAGACTTCAGTTGTTCACAGAGACCTGGCGGGACACGATCCGAGACAGATGGGTGCTCTCCGCAGTAAATCTGGGATACAAATTGGAGTTAAAAAACTCCCCTCCTTCCCGCTTTATAAGGTCAAACGTGCCAAGGGATCCCCAGAAGAGAGGATCCCTCCTGTTGGCACTAGAACAATTATTGCTCCAAGCAGTAATTATAGAGGTTCCCCTGGAAGAATGGGGGTTCGGGTTTTACTCAAACCTCTTTACAGTCCCGAAGCCAAACGGGGACGTGAGGCCCATATTAAATCTAAAAGGGCTAAACAAATTCCTACATATCAGGACTTTCCGGACGGAGTCGATCCGATCGGTAGCCACTGCCCTACAAGGGGAGGAATGGTTAGCCTCGATCGACATCAAAGATGCTTATTTGCACATTCCCATCTTTCCAGCCCACCAAAAATTTCTACGCTTTGCAGTAGAAGGGCGCCATTTTAAGTTCAGAGCCTTACCCTTCGGTCTGGCCACAGCACCAAGAGTGTTCACAAAAATTCTGGCCCCATTATTGGCCAATCTAAGAACACGAGGTGTAACGATAATGGCATATCTAGACGACTTGTTGCTGATAGACCACTCAGTGGAAAAACTAGAAGTGGTTGTTCACGAGACAATCAAGTATCTGGAATATCACGGTTGGATTATCAACCGAGACAAGTCAGCCCTAAAACCAGTCAAAAGTCTGGAATACTTGGGGCTAAGGCTGGATTCAGACCAGAGAAAAATTTTCTTGCCTCAAGAAAAGGGGTCGTCTTTGAGAGATTTGATCCACTTAGTGGGTTCAAAAAGACAGCCATCCATACGCCTGTGCATGAGGCTGCTGGGAAAAATGGTGGCATCATTCGAAGCAGTACCCTACGGTCAATTCCATTCAAGGAAGTTGCAAAGGGCCATACTGTCAGCCTGGAACAAAAAAGTTCAGGCTCTGGACTTACCAATGTCCTTGTCCCCTTCCGTTCGCAAGAGCCTCCGCTGGTGGTTGGTTCCCCAGAATCTGGAAAGAGGGAAATCCTTCAGTCCGATTTCCTGGAAGGCGGTCACTACAGATGCCAGCCTTATAGGCTGGGGAGCAGTACTGGAGCAATGGTCTCTCCAGGGCAGATGGTCGGATGCGGAAAAGGCCCTGCCAATCAATCTCTTAGAGATACGAGCAGCCCGGTATGCCCTAGTAGCATGGACATCCAAACTCCAAGGGTCCCCTGTCAGAATTCAATCAGACAATGCCACAGCAGTGGCATATATAAATCGTCAGGGGGGCACCAGGAGTCGTGCAGCCCAAAGGGAAGTAAATTACATCCTGAGATGGGCAGAAAGATATGTCCCAGCCATATCTGCGGTATTCATTCCAGGAGTGGAGAATTGGAAGGCGGACTTTCTAAGTCGCCAACAATTATGCCCAGGGGAATGGTCCCTTCATCCCGAGGTTTTCCGGACAATATGTCAGCGGTGGGGAACACCGGATGTAGATC
Source organism: Rana muscosa (assembly GCA_029206835.1). Taxonomy (NCBI): domain Eukaryota; kingdom Metazoa; phylum Chordata; class Amphibia; order Anura; family Ranidae; genus Rana; species Rana muscosa. The sequence goes on along the minus strand of CM055121.1, from coordinate 853,748,836 downwards.
TGCTAGCATCCAGATTCAACACAAAAGTGGACAGGTTTGTCTCTTGGACAAGGGATCCCCTAGCTTGCGGCTCGGATGCCCTAGTGTTCCCTTGGGATCAGTTCAAGCTGATATATGCATTCCCACCGCCACAATTGTTACCTCGATTACTCCGCAGAATCAGGGTAGAAAAGAAACCAGTGATTCTAGTGGCTCCAGCGTGGCCCCGAAGAGCATGGTACGCGGAGATTGTAAAAATGTCTGTGGGGAGTCCTTGGACCCTCCCACATCGTCCGGACCTGCTTTCGCAAGGACCGATATACCACCCTTCCTTACCAGCCCTAGGTTTGACGGCCTGGCTATTGAAGCCCACATTCTAAAAAAGAGAGGGCTCTCTAATGCTGTGGTATCTACCATGATCAATGCCAGGAAGCCGGTATCCAGGCAGATCTACTATAGAATCTGGAAGGCGTACATCGCCTGGTGTGAGGCCAAGAAATGGCATCCACGTAAATACGTAATAGGTAGGATTCTGGACTTCCTACAATGGGCTGTAGATAGGAAGCTTGCCTTGAGTACTATCAAGGGTCAGATTTCGGCCTTGTCAATATTCTTTCAAAGGCCCTTGGCTTCGCATTCACTAGTCAAAGCCTTTATACAAGGAGTGATGCGTATTAGTCCTCCGGTTAATATTCCCATATGTCCATGGGATCTAAACTTGGTTCTGTCGGTTTTACAGAAACAACCATTTGAACCATTACAGCATATTTCCTTGGTGCTTCTCACCAGGAAATTGATTTTTCTAGTAGCCATTTGTTCGGCTAAAAGAGTGTCGGAATTAGCAGCTATGTCCTGTAAAGAGCCATATCTGGTTATCCATAAGGACAGAGTAGTATTACGTCCTCAGCCAGCCTTTCTTCCTAAGGTGGTATCGAGGTTTCATTTGAACCAAGATGTGGTTCTTCCTTCTTTTTTCCCCAGACCTACTTCGGTAGAGGAAAAGTTATTGCATTCTTTGGATGTAGTAAGAGCAGTTAAAGCTTATCTAAAAGCCACTGCTCAGATTCGCAGAACGGATACTTTGTTTATTCTGCCGGAAGGCCCCAGAAAGGGTCAGGCAGCGTCAAAATCTACTTTAGCCAGGTGGATTCGACAGGTCATAATACAAGCCTATGGCTTGAGAAGGAGACCGCCTCCGTTCAAAGTTAGAGCGCACTCCACGAGAGCAGTTGGAACTTCATGGGCAGTGCATCACCAGGCCTCCCTGGCTCAAATCTGTAAGGCCGCAACATGGTCTTCAGTTCACACGTTTACTAGGTTCTACCAGGTGGACGTTAGAAGTCAGGAGGATGTCGCCTTTGGGCGCAGTGTGTTGCAGGCCGCAAAAGATCCTCATGTCTGATAGCGCTCAGCTTATATATGGTGTATCCCCCCCCCCCTCATTTGGCATTGCTTTAGGACATCCCATTAGTAATGACTATGTCGCTCTGTGTCCCGTGATGTACGAGAAAGAAAATAGGATTTTTATAACAGCTTACCTGTAAAATCCTTTTCTTGGGAGTACATCACGGGACACAGAGCTCCCGCCCCTCTTTGGGGACACTTATTGCTTTGCTACAAAACTGAGGTGCTCCCGGATGGGAGGGGCTTATATAGGGGAGGGTACTTCCGGTTTTGGAAGTTGCCAGTGCCAGCACCTGACGGTATCTATATAACCCATTAGTAATGACTATGTCGCTCTGTGTCCCGTGATGTACTCCCAAGAAAAGGATTTTACAGGTAAGCTGTTATAAAAATCCTATTTTTGACACTTTTTGTTTACATGAAAACATTTTTTTTTTTGCAAGAAAATTATGTTGAACCCCCAAACATTATATATATTTTTAAAGCAAAGGCCCTACAGATTAAAATGGTGGGTGTTGCATTTTTTTTTTCTACACAGTATTTGCGCAGCGATTTTTCAAACGCATTTTTTGGGTTAAAAAATACACTTTTTTTAATTTTAATGCACTAAAACACACTATATTGCCCAAATGTTTGATGAAATAAAAAAGATGATCTTAGGCCGAGTACATAGATACCAAACACGACATGCTTTAAAATTTCGCACAAACGCGCCTTGGCGACAAACTACATACATTTTTAAAAGCCTTTAAAAGCCTTTACAGGTTACCCCAGTAGATTAACAGAGGAGGTCTACTGCTAAAATGATTGCCCTTGATCTGACCTTCGCGGTGATACCTCACATGCATGGTGCAATTGCTGTTTACATATGACGCCAGACCGACGCTTGCGTTCGCCATTGGGCAAGAGCAGGGCAGGACAGGGGTGCTTTTTTTTTTCCTTTTTCTTTTTATTATTAATTTTGCTTTTTTATTTTATTTTTAAATTGTTCCTTCCAAGTATTTTTTTTTTTATCATTTTTATTGTTATCTCAGGGAATGTAAATATCCCCTATGATAGCAATAGGTAGTGACAGGTACTCTTTTTTTGAAAAAACTGGGGTCTTCTAGACCCTAGATTTTTCCTCTGCCCTCAAAGCATCTGACCACACCAAGATCGGTGTGATAAAATGCTTTCCCAATTTCCCAATGGCGCTTTTTATATCCGGGGGGGGGGCATTCCCTCCCACTGCTTGTAAAAGCAGTCCAGAGGCTAATTAGCCGCTAGGATTGCTTTTACATGAAAGCCGGCTGCAGGCTGAAAAGAATGATACCAAGATGATACCTAAACCCGCAGGCATCATTCTGGTATAAACATTCAAAGTCCAGCAACATACCAGTACGTTGCTGGTCCTTGTTGGACATGTATTGTAATCTTTTTTTTTTATGCAGCCAGTTGGCTGAACGAAAAAAGAGATTGATCGGTGGGTATGCCCACCATTAGAATACCGCCCTTCATCCACCCACTTCCAATGATGGGCATACACGCACCATTTATATATGCCGAAGCATGAGGGCATCCTCCCGCAAAAAAGTTATGCCGCACACACATGGTCGGACTTTTCCACGGGCAAGCCTCCGTCGGAATTTCGACCGTATGTACGCGGCATTAGGAGCAAAATCGCTCCTCCGCCCCTGCTGCCCCAATGCTTCGGCATATTTGCTTTTTTTTTTTAACTGTGGTGGTGAAATCACCTCCTACAGCACTGGAGTCGCAGGGATCAGGCCTGTCTCTGCGAACGCTGCAGTTATGTGTGTTTTTGTTTTGTAAGTGACAGTGATCGATCGATACTGCACTTGGGTGGCCTGGGCTGGACGGAGGGGCAAAACGCAGGTGCCAGCAGGTATCTGGGCTGATCCCGCTAACACTGCGTTTTTGGGAACCCTAAACTGCTGGGGACGCTAGTATAGATCTGATCAGATCAGATATTGATCTGTTCAGATACTATACCACTAAGGGGGGTGTATGCTTCACGCGTGGGTGTTAGCGTTACTGACACTAACCTGACGCTGCCTGGGGTGTGACTCAGACCCTCTCTGACGCTAAAACCTAATTGATATCACCCGCCGGGCGATCAGGGGGTTAAACCTTTATTGGGTTATATACACGGCGGGTGCCCTGACACTATAAAAAGCAAACTAACTAACCAGCGTCACCCGTAACACTTATATGGTGATCACTGGTGAAAGGGTTAACTAGGGGCAATCAGGGGGTTAAAACCTTTATTAGATAATATATGGGGGTACCTGACGCTATAAAAACCTGCGGCGAACCTAAAAAAAATTACCAGCTACCGATCTGCATCACCGACACTAAGACAGCGTTTAGAAAAACGATCGCTTAGCGACAGTGGTGATGGGGGTGAAAGGGTTACCTGGGGGGCGATCAAGGGGGTTAAACCTTTATTAGATAATATATTGGGGTACCTGACGCTATAAAAACATGCGGCGAACCTAAAAAAAATTACTGGCTACCGATCTGCATCACCGACACTAAGACAGCGTTTAGAAAAACGATCGCTTAGCGACAGTGGTGATAGGGGGTGAAAGGGTTACCTGGGGGGCGATCAAGGGGGTTAAACCTTTATTAGATAATATATTGGGGTACCTGACGCTATAAAAACCTGCGGCGAACCTAAAAAAAATTACCAGCTACTGATCTGCATCACCGACACTAAGACAGCGTTTAGAAAAACGATCGCTTAGCGACAGTGGTGATGGGGGTGAAAGGGTTACCTGGGGGGCGATCAAGGGGGTTAAACCTTTATTAGATAATATATTGGGGTACCTGACGCTATAAAAACATGCGGCGAACCTAAAAAAAATTACTGGCTACCGATCTGCATCACCGACACTAAGACAGCGTTTAGAAAAACAATTGCTTAGCGACAGTGGTGATAGGGGGTGAAAGGGTTACCTGGGGGGCGATCAAGGGGGTTAAACCTTTATTAGATAATATATTGGGGTACCTGACGCTATAAAAACCTGCGGCGAACCTAAAAAAAATTACCGGCTACCGATCTGCATCACAGACACTAAGACAGCATTTAGAAAAACGATCGCTTAGTGACAGTGGTGATAGGGGGTGAAAGGGTTACCTGGGGGGCGATCAAGGGGGTTAAACCTTTATTAGATAATATATTGGGGTACCTGACGCTATAAAAACATGCAGCGAACCTAAAAAAAATTACTGGCTGCCGATCGGCATCACTGACGCTAAGACAGCGATCAGAAAAATGATCGCTTAGCGACAGTGGTGATAGGCGGTGAAAGGGTTATCTGGGGGGTGATCAGGGGGTTAAACCTTTATTAGGGGGGGTTAGGGGGCTACACTGGACCTAAGACTAAACTTTGGTGACACTTTTACAGTCACAAATGTCACTGATTGCAGTGATCACTAAATAAATGGTCACTGCAATCAGTGACACTGTGACTGGGGGCTGGGGGGGTGATCTGGGGTGTCTGGGGGGGCCTGGGGGGCGATTTATGTCCCTATGTGTCCTGGTGTCAGTGTAGTGTTGTGTGCACTGACCTGATGTCTTCTCTTGTACGGCGCTCGGTATATGTGAGCGCCGCACCAGAGATGACATCACTTCCTCCTGCTCCCTCTGTCTGACACAGACAGAGGGGGCATTTCCATTCGCCGGGAGCGATCGCGAGGGGGTGGCCAGAAACGAATGGCTGCCCCCTCATCCCGAAACGCTCCAGGACACTTAGCCACCGCTCACTGTATAGGAGGGGGGTCCGATTGGACCCCCCAACTATACAAAGGCAATCACGTACACTCTACGTGATTGTGCCTGTCGGTGCCATTCTGCCGATGTATATATACAGTGAGCGGTCGTTAAGTGGTTAAGCCACTATAGTATAAGCATGCCATCCCCTCTGTTAAAGCGGAACTTCAGTATTTTTTTGATCTTTCCATCTAATAAATATTCTGCCCTTGTTTTTTTAACTTTGGATAGTAATACATTTTGTTTTCTGCCAGTGAATACCTTATACAGCCCACTTCCTGTTTCTTGTCTGGTAAAAAGCGTAGGCTTATGACATCATGCACAGCTCTCTCTCTCTGTCACTCTCATGAGAGCTTGCCAGGAAGGGAGAGGGGATGAGTCGTAAGCGGGCCAATGAGAGCTGCAGAGCTGGAGGTGTGCCTCTGTGTGTAAATCCAGGAGGTGAACAGGCAGCAGCTTCAGCTGCCCACAGTTAAAATGATTGCAGCCAGACTCAGTGGAGGAAGATTTCTGCAGCATATTTGGCAAGTACAGAATCACCGTATATATAAAATAATATGCAAAGTGGTTGGAGGGAAGCTTCAGAATGGCAAAGATATTTTTATTACAAATTATGTGAGCAGACTGCAGTTCCTCTTTAAATAACATTATGTGTCCCTGTGCCCTATAAAAAAGATGCAGATTTGTACCTGTAGCGCCCTGCTCCTGTTGACCAGGTGCGATTATCTAAATTTAGTGGGATGTCTGAACTGTAGTTAGTTCAGATTTTATGTTTGGCCAAATTGGCCTATGTTCCAGCCTTGGCTGAGTTGGGTGTATTTCCCGCGGTTACCAGCAGGTGTCGCTGCCACCTCTGGTTCGTGTTGGAAGGTACAACAAGCTGAGGCGTATTGGGTGCTTTTTCCCAGAGGCAACCTAGCGTAAGGTGACCAGATTTTTCAAATGAAATCCGGGGACATATTTTTTTCTTTACTAGTAATGGCGACAATCAGCGACTCTCTGTCCGTCGCCGCCCCCCTCACAGCCGGTCAAGTCTTACTCTCCAGGCCCCGGCTACTACTGGGTGGGGTGCAGAGGAAGATCCCTCCACCAGGGAAGGCAAGGAGATAGACAGGCAGGCGGCTGGCCGGGACTTGAGCCAAGGCAAAAGAACATGCGAGCGGAGCTGAATGGGAATGCGCCCAAAACTGAAGAAATATTCCCTTTCCTTCCCTTCCGACCAGCACATGATCATCAGAAAGGGGCACAGGTAATGAAAAAAATATATACCCCCTAAGCTAGTAGAAGCGGGGTGTGTAATTCAGATTTTTTTTTTTTAATTCTGCACTGACTGTCTTTGAAATTGCCCCAGCCCCTGTTCAAATCCAATCCGGGGACAAAACAGGGGACAGACTTGGTCCGGGGACAGTGTCCTCAATCTGGGGACTGTCCCCTGAAACTGGGGATGTCTGGTCACCCTAACCTAGCGGGAGGTAGATACCGCTGGGCATGCTGGGAGAGGGTACTTAACCTCCCTGGCGGTATGATTCTGTCTGGAATTTTGTACCAAAAGCGGTACAATTATTTTGCATGGAAATTTGGTGTTATGTATTGTAGGCCTGCAATTCTTAGTAATTACTTAATTAAACCTGACCAAACAAGAGTCTAGTAGATATCCCGGGTATGATAAAGTTTGAAAGACAAAATCATAAATTATAATATAATAAATAATTATAACAAATAGTAATGCAATTATAATACAAATTATTCACTAATGTAATCAAATTAAAAACACTGAAATTTGCTCAGTTGCAGAATTGTCGCTGTCATTAGATTTAGTGTTTGATGACGAATTTCCCCACAAATCGCTATCGCTCAATTCTGCAAGTGATTCTAATTTATTATTGTATTAATGTTTTCTAGCTGGTCTAAAATCACATTTGACATAAAAGGACACTTTTTGGTTGCTATGGACAATCTCCAGTTTGCAGGCAGAAAGAAAAGTATTTATAATATAAAACTGCATGCAGGACACTGGACAGACCACTAGGGACAAAGGAGGTGTGTTATTATTTGATACAGTACTGTAATCTGTAAGATTACAGTATACTGTATCTATTCTACGTTTTTCACTTTTCGAATTTGGCGCCGAACTCCGCCCCCGTGCGCCGCAACGTCGCAGGGAACGGAGCTCGGCACTTGGCAGTGTGGATCGAGCGAGACACAGCTCGCACACACTGTGGGGAGACATCACAGGATCCTGGGGACAAGGTAAGTAACTTCCCCTGGATACTGCGATGCAGCCCGAGTCTGGCTCGGGGTTACCGCTCTTAGCATGTAAAACTCACCCCGAGCCATGACTCGGGAATACCGCTAAGGGGATTAAGGGGCAGATGCCATTTCTGGATAGGCTCTGGCCGGAGGTATGTGACAACTCCTCTTCTGCCTCGGGGCCTGCTGGCCCGAGGTTTCGTTGCTGGAGGTAGGCCCAGAAGCTTTCTGGGGCCTAATGGTTCGAGGGTGATCCTGTGCTGTCTGTCCTGCGGGAAGAAGCCGAGCAGTTGAAGGAACCAGGGGAGGACTCCTCTTGGAGAATACGCAGCGGAAGGCTGGTATCTCGAGAGGAGCCTGGGACCTCAATTGGAGGATGCATCCAAACCCATCTGCCTCACGGTATTGCCGGGTCGGCTTAAAGGACTTTCTTATACTGTGCAGTCGTACTTTAACTTTGAAATTCTGATTACCAAGTCTGTGGCAGAGACTTTTCATTTTTGTCCGTGCATCATCCCGACTGCTAGGCCGGTGAGAGGGACCTATCCGCGTGAGCAAGATCCAGTGGCGGCAAGCAGGGATGGACTGGCCATAGGGACTACCGGGAGTTTTTTTTGTGGCCGGTTTTTTTATGCAGTTCGGCAGCAGCAAACAGCGGCGGGGATTCGGGGAAGATGGCCAGTGAGGAGGGCAGCTGGATGTAAAATTCCGAGGAGGGAGAAGAGCTTCACCCCCTCCCTGACCACCGAAGAGGCGGACAGTAGCGAGCGCTCCCAGAACCTCAATTCCTCCACCTCCTCTCTGCTCCAGGAACCATGCGGCCTGGGCCGGAGGGCAGGCTGACTTGGAGCCCAGAGGAAGATAAAATGCACCGCTGTAAGGAGCAGAGCAGCGAGAGCACCCCCCGGATCAAGAGGGAGACTCGGCGCTGCCGCTGCTGGCCATCAGGTACCTGGCATCCTACACAAACATGCCAGGACACTGAGACAGCGGGGAGGTGAGCAGAGGAGGGACTGCAGAAACGGACAGTGCTATGTGGTCTGTCTCAGCCCTCCCCTCTGTCTCTCTGCCCCCTCTGTCTCTCAGTCCCCCCTCTTTCAGCCCCCTCCTCTGTCTCTCAGCCCCCCCACTATCTCTCAGACCCCTCCTCTGTCTCTCAGACCCCCCCTCTGTCTCTCAGACCCCCCCTCTGTCTCTCAGACCCCCCCTCTGTCTCTCAGACCCCTCCTCTGTCTCTCAGACCCCTCCTCTGTCTCGCAGACCCCCCCTCTGTCTCTCAGACCCCTCCTCTGTCTCTCAGACCCCTCCTCTGTCTCTCAGACCCCTCTGTCTGTCAGACCCCCTTCTGTCTCTTAGACCCCCTCTGTCTCTCAGACCCCCCTCTGTCTCTCAGTCCCCCCTCTGTCTCTCAGTTCCTGTGTCTCTCAGTCCCCCCTCTTTTAGCCCCTCCTCTGTCTCTCAGCTCCCCTCTATCTCTCAGACCCCCTCTGTCTCTCAGACCCCTCCTCTGTCTCTCAGACCCTCCTCTGTCTCTCAGACCCCCCCTCTGTCTCTCAATCCCCTCCTCTGTCTCTCAGACCCCTCCTCTGTCTCTCAGACCCCTCCTCTGTCTCTCAGACCCCTCCTCTGTCCCTCAGCTCTCCTCTCTGTCTCTCAGCCCCCCTGTCTCTCAGCCCTCCTCTGTCTCTCAGACCCCTCCTCTGTCTCTCAGACCCCTCCACTGTCTCTAAGCCCCCTCTATCTCTCAGCTCCCCCCTCTCTCTCTCAGCTCCCCCCTCTGTCTCTCAGCTCCCCTCTCTGTCTCTCAGCTCCCCTCTCTGTCTCTCAGCTCCCCCTTCTGTCTTTCAGCTCCCCCCTTCTGTCTTTCAGCTCACCCTGTCTCTCAGTCCCCTATCTCTCAGCCCCCCTCTGTCTCTCAGCTCCCCCCTCTGTCTCTCAGACCCCCCTCTGTCTCTCAGCTCCCTCCCATGGTCTCTTAGCTCCCCCTCTGTCTCTCAGCTTCCCCCTCTGTCCCTCAGCTCCCCTCTGTCTCTCAGCTCCCCCTCTGTCTCTCAGCTCCCCCATTGGCTCTTAGCTCCCCCATTGGCTCTTAGCTCCCCCCTCTGTCTCTCAGCTTCCCCCTCTGTCTCTCAGCTCCCCCCTCTGTCTCTCAGCTCCCCCCTCTGTCTCTCAGCTCCCCCCTCTGTCTCTCAGCCCCTTCCTCTCTCTCAGCCCCCTCCGCTCTCTCAGCCCCCTCCTCTGTCTCTCAGCCCCTCCTCTGTCTCTCAGCTCTCCTCCTCTATCTTTCAGCTCCCCCTCTATCTCTCAGATCCCCCCTCTATCTCTCAGCTCCCCCTCTATCTCTCAGCTCTCCTCCTCTATCTCTCAGCTCGCCCATCTGTCTCTCAGCTCCCCCTCTGTCTCTCAGCTCCCCCATTGGCTCTTAGCTCCCCCCATTGGCTCTTAGCTCCCCCCTCTGTCTCTCAGCTTCCCCCTCTGTCTCTCAGCTCCCCCCTCTGTCTCTCAGCTCCCCCCTCTGTCTCTCAGCTCCCCCCTCTGTCTCTCAGCCCCTTCCTCTCTCTCAGCCCCCTCCGCTCTCTCAGCCCCCTCCTCTGTCTCTCAGCCCCTCCTCTGTCTCTCAGCTCTCCTCCTCTATCTTTCAGCTCTCCCTCTATCTCTCAGATCCCCCCTCTATCTCTCAGCTCCCCCTCTATCTCTCAGCTCTCCTCCTCTATCTCTCAGCTCGCCCATCTGTCTCTCAGCTCGCCCCTCTGTCTCTCAGCTCCCCCCTCTGTCTCTCAGCTCCCCCTCTGTCTTTCTGCCCTTTCCTCTGTCTCATTCACTCCCTGACTCTTAGGCTGCTTTCACACTGGGGTGGGCATTGACGGTAAAACGCTGCTAGTTTTAGCAGCAATTTACTGTTGTTTTAGCTGCGCTATTCGGCTTCTAGCAGGTGTTTTTAACCCTAGATAGCAGCCAAATTAAAGGTTAAATGCGCCCGTGTAGCGCTGCTGCCGAAGTGCTTTGTAGGCGCTTCAGCAGCGGTGGCCATTCATTTCAATGAGCAGGAGCGGTGTGTACACCCTAGACTTTGAGCCAACACGAAGAACAGTGGGGTAACGGCAGACCAAAACTAACCAGTAGCGCCTACGGGGTTAGTGCTACATACCTATATCAGAGCGTCTGCCGGCGCTCACGTTACTCCTCGGCTCTCTCCTCTCCCCAGCTGACAGCTATAGCGGGTGGGGCCGAGATCTTCCTCTGATGTCAGCCAGGGAGGAGGGGAGGAAAGAGGAGAGAGAGCCGAGGAGTCACGTGAGTGTCGACGCCCTGATATAGGTACAAAACTGCATCTTTTTTATACAGCACAGGCACAGGGACACAATGCTATTTAAGAGAGGGGATGGCATGCTTATAGTATAGATATCATAGCAGTAGGAGGGGAGGTTAGTGGAGTGGACAGAGCTGACAGGCAGGGAGGGGAGGGGGACACAGGAGAGCAGAGAGGAGCGCTGTGGATGACGGAGGCAGGTAAACTGACCACGGTGTCAGGGCTCAGCAACCATGATATACCATGGTCAGTTTACAAAGGGGAGGGCCGAACCAGGCAGGATCAGCCAGGTATTTCAGGTGATACAGGGAGCCAAATTACACAGCACAACCACTGTGCTGTTATTCATGCTTTAAGGGAACAGGATCCATTTTTTAGGGTAACAAAAACTTTAAAGAAGAAGTCCAGCCCAAGCTCTTCTCTGGATCACAGGAGTACAGCTTGTTTTGCACTCCTGTGACCATCCTGTGACCCTCCAGCTCACATCACAGAAATCAGTACAGGCACCGCGTCATCCCGACAATGGAAGTCTGGATCCACCAGGTGCCTGGACTGACACCCGTCTCAGCCTCTCAGCGAGCCGCTGAGAGCCTGAGACGGCCGCTCCCCGCCCTTCCACAGCCCAGTGCTCCAGTAAACGAGGATGAGCAGAGTGGAGAGCTGCTGACTGACAGTCTACAGCTCTCTGCTTGGGGAGCTTTGAGAACCAAGCCATCGGTGGTGTTCGATCGCTCGGTTCTCAGTGTAGAGGCGGCGGAGGACCAATGCTGCATCCACCTAGGTAAGTATAAAAATGAAAAAAAAAATCCCATACTTCTCTTTTAAGTACAATAAATGGGAAAGGACATGATGGAACTTCTTGTTTCCCTGAGCTGGAAAATGCTATTGTTATTTTTATTTTTTTAATATGATTCCTCAGTCTAAAGCAACCTTTCTCAACCAGAGTTCCGTGGAACCCTATGGTTCCTTCAGAGGTTGCTAGGGGGTTCCCTGAGCAAGGAACAATTTCTGGCACCCAGATAAGTTGCCACTGAAATCAATGATCTTTTTAGCTATGTGTAAGAGGGGAATTATCCCCACTCATCACAAATGTAAGGTGCATTCTTCTCCTTAACCATCACACTCATGTGAAATGTAGATGAAGTGAAGACTTCCCTAAAACCAAAAAATTATTTCTAGTTTTTCTGCATTAATATGATTGAGAAAGACTGCTTTAAAGTCATATATATATATAGTCAGCATAAAGGTCACAAGCCTTGCTGGAACTAGAAACTCCTACAAGGCATAAAGCAGGATAGCACACTTTATGACCAATAAACTATATATTCTAGTGTACATGATTCTAGGCATACAACACCACCATTAAGGAAATGCCAAGATCCAATCCTATCTTTCTCAGCACCATCTTTGTTTAAAACTGAACTTTAGCCAAATATAAAAAATAATAATTAACACTGTTGTGTATTCACTAAAAATCTATAACTGTATTTAAAATGCAATTTCTCTATTTACCAGAGTCTATTTTGCTATCAGTCTCTTGTAGTTTTCTTTACAGCAGAACTCAGTCTGGGAGCATTACTAGGAGAGGATCAGGTGTGTTGTATGCAAATATACTAACAAGAAATATGTTAACAATGAGACACTGGACAGTTCATCAGTAAGAATGAGCTCAGGCGTGTTCAGGTACTAGTCTGAACTTGCCTGAGCTATCCTACCGGAATCTGTCACTGCAGACCGCCAATAATAAGTGACAGATGCATTCACTGCCCTGCTGCTGCATGTATACAAGGGGTGTGTATATGCGCAGCTGCAGGGTGGAGGATGTCTTGATGTCTTGGTTATGATTGGCAATCTGCAGTGACAGCTTCCAGGCGGATTCAGACTAGTATCTAAACATGCCTGAGCTCCTCTCTACTCATCAATATTGTGCTGCTCCTTTACTGTCCAGTGTCCAAACACAAGCTGGAGGCTAGACATGCGCAAAAGGAAAAAATTAGTTTCGTTTCGTTTCGTTTTAATTCGTTAATTAATTAATTTCGTTTAGTTAGATTCGTTAAATTTGTTAAATTCGTTTTCGGATTTCGTTTTGTTTTCGTCCGAATTCGAAAATCGGTCGCATTCGAAAATATTTCAACCGAATTCGAAAATATTTCTACCGGATTCGAAATTATTTCAACATGATTCGAAATTATTTCAACCGCATTTGAAACTATTTCAACCGGATTCGAAAATATTTTGCAACCCGAATTTGGGTCCACGTATCTCAGGGTCACTTAGTAATAGAAACCCCAAATTTGTAGATGTTATAGTGCTAGTTCTACTGTGTCTGCATACCAAATTTGGGGTTTCTAGCTACAAGTGGCCCCGAGATATGTGGCCCAAAATTCGGGTCGCAAAATGTCATTCTCTGCTGCAGAAAAGTGTTTGACATTTTGCGACCCGATTTTGGGTCCACGTTTCTCGGGGTTACTTAGTGATAGAAACCCCAAAATTAGTATGCAAACACAGGAGAACTAGCACTACAACATCCCCAAATTTGGGGTTTCTATCGCCAACTAACCCCGAGATACGTGGACCCAAAGTTGGGTCGCAAAATATTTTTGAAGCCGGTTGAAATAGTTTCAAATGCGGTTGAAATAGTTTTAAATGCGGTTGAAATAATTTCGAATCATGTTGATACTATTTAAAGCAGATTCGAAAATATTTTGCGACCCGACTTTGAAAAAAAAATGAAATTGATTCTAACAGTCTGCAGGAGATCTGCAAAAAAAAAAAAAAGAAGTGAAATGGCTGTTAATAGTCTACAGGAGATCTGCTTAAAAAAATAAAATAAATGCTAATAGTCTGCAGGAGATCTTATGTAAAAAATAGTAATCTGCAAAAAAAATTAAACATGAAATAGATAGTATCTATATTCTATTCTATTCTATTGTTTTTCTAGTGTATTCTCTATTTCTATTCTAATCTATTCTATCCAAAGTTAAAATTAATTAATTACATTTTTTTTAATTCCTACTGTTCGAAATTAAAATGTATTCTATTCGAAATTCGAATTTCATAAGATGGTTGCATATTCTTTCTATTTTATTCTATTAAATTATATTTTTTTTCTATTCTGTTCTAATCTTTTCTATTTGAATTATACATTTTGAAAGATGGTTAGTTACTTACTTATATACATCTGTCACATAAAAAAAAGATGTGAAATGGCTGTCATGGATGTCGATCGCAAGGCAAGTACATATGCTGTATGTCATTGTCCGAGTGCCACGTGACCGGCCACGAGTGCCACGTGACCAAGTTGTGGATTGTCCACTTGCCACGTCACCTGCCACAAGTAATGGGGTTCCTAGTACCAAGTGACCCCCAGATAGGGGCGATCTGTCAAGTGCTTTTCTGCAGCAGAGAATTAAATTTTGTGACCCGACTTTGAGGCCACGTATCTCGGGGCCACTTATAGCTAGAAATCCCAAAATATTTGGTATGTAAATACATTACAACTGGCACTACAATAACCCCAAATTTGGGGTTTCTATCACCAAGTAACCCCGTTGTAATGCTAGTTCTACTGTGTTTGCATACCAAATTTGGGGTTTCTAGCTATAAGTGGCCCCAAGATACGTGGCCCCAAAGTCGGGTCACAAAATGTCATTCTCTGCTGCAGAAAAGTACTTGAAATATCGCCCATATCTGGGGGTCACTTGGTGCTAGGAGCCCCATAACTTGTGGCAGGTGACGTGGCAAGTAGACAATCCACAACTAGGTCACGTGGCAGGTCACGTGGCACTCGTGGCCGTTCACGTGGCACTCGTGGCAGGTCACGTGGCACTCGTGGCCGGTGTCGTGGCACTCGTGGCCGGTGTCGTGGCACTCGTGGCAGGTGTTGTGGTAAGTGGACAATGACATACAGCATATGTACTTGCCTTGCGATCGACATCCGTGACAGCCATTTCTTTTTTTTTTAACAACAAAAGGTTTTATTGAGTTAACACAGTGTATACATCTGGAGTACAATCACAGTTGTAATCATTACATATAACAGTATGTCATTGACACAGGACCCATAGTACATGTAAGAGTACATTGTATTGAGCAATTGACCCAACAATATAGGTACATGGTACACAAATTTCGATAGTAAGGCTTCACACATACAGGTGGGCAGATTTTAATTTCCATAGAGGGGGCTGAACAAATGATCAAATAAAGGTGTCAGAGTTCTGTAACCAGCGGTCCCAGACTTTCTCATATTTGGACGGGCACCCCCTGTTTATATATACACATTTTTTGTACGGCATAGTGGCATTAACCTCTGCCTTCCACTCCGTCAAGGTGGGGGGCATTGGCCTCATCCACTTTCTGGCAATAATTTTTCTGACTGAAAACAGGGTCTCCTGGAGGAATATCTTGGTATATTTATCTAAACTCATTGTAAATATCCCCAGGAGACACTGCCTTGGGTCTAGTGTGAGGGGTGAGCCCATGTCATCGTGCAGAAAAGCTACTACCTGTTTCCATAGAGCCTGTATTTTAACACACGTCCACAACATGTGGAAGAATGTGCCCGTCTCGGAGCTACAGAGTGGGCAAAGGGTAGACTGCTCCCTCCTATACCTGGCCACTCGGAGCGGGGTAAGATATGCTCTGTGTATAATAAAAATTTGTGACAGTCTGTCTGACAGTCTGGGTGATACCTCTCTACAGGTTTCTAGAGCTTCCTCCCATTCCTCATTCTCCATTGGGCCCACCTCCCTCTCCCATCTAGGTTTCAGGTCAAATGCCAGTTTGCTGGACACCGGGGTGGATAGCATATTGTAAAAGCACGAAATTAAGCCCTTCGGATCCGTACTCCTAGCAATAGCTATGATCGGATTCGACGTGGGCTGGGGAGGAGGTTGGGGGAACTGGGCCTGAGTCGCGTGCCGAATCTGGAGGTAACGAAAGAACATATGATTATGGAGCATATATTGTTCCTTCAGCATATCAAACGATTTGAGATTACCGTTGGACAAAATATGATGCAGGTAATATATGCCTCGGGAACTCCATACCCCCGGATCTTGTATGCGTCCATATTCTGGTAGAGATGTATTGTGCCATAGAGGCGCATAATCATTGTAAGGTGACACCTGGAGTTTCTCGGATGCGAGGGACCACACACGCCTATAGTGATACAGGAGGGATTTAGTATTCCCCTCTGAATCAGCACAACATGTCCCCATAACAATGGGGTATAGAGGGTCTATGATTTGTTGCGCCCATCGTGGGCATAGTAACATTCGGAATCTCTCGCTGTCTGTTTTATCAATATGGTACAACTGGGACAGTTGGGCCGCGATGTAATATAGGTTAAAGTCTGGCAAGGCCGTCCCGCCCATGTCCGTCGGGTTTTTAAGAGCTCGCCAGGGGAGTTTGTGACGGCCGGTCCCCCAAACGAAGGGTTTAAGCAAGGCTTCCAGAGATTTGAAGTATTTTAGTTGGATATATATGGGGGAGTGCCAGAGAACATACAGTACCTTAGGCAATAGGATCATCTTGATAAGATTAATCCGTCCCCACACTCCAAGGGGCAACCGGGCCCACGTGCGGACCTTGTTCCTAACCAGGGCAAAAAGGGGTTCGACGTTGAGGGCTAGATAATCTGAAGGGGACCTGGATATATTTATCCCAAGGTACTTTATTACCCCGACCCTTTGAAGTGGTAAAGTGGCTTGGGACTCGGGGATAGGAAAGCTATCTATTGGTAATATTTGCGACTTGTCCCAATTAATCTTGAGGCCGGAAAATATTCCAAACTGCTCAATTATGTGCAGGGCCCTGCGTAGAGAAGGCCCTGAGTCTGCTAAGTATAGTAGCGTGTCATCCGCATACATGCTTATCTTTTCTGTGAGGGGTCCCATGCTTAATCCCACTATCTCTGGGTCTGCTCGGATAACCATGGCCAGAGGCTCAGCCGCTAGAGCATACAGTAGGGGTGAGAGTGGGCAGCCCTGCCTAGTGCCTCGTCCCAGGCTAAACAGCGGAGAGGGCCACCCATTCGCCACCACCTTGGCCGAAGGGTCTTGATACAGCAGCTGAGTCCATTTCACAAAATTCGGCCCGAAGCCATATCCCTCCAAGCAGCTCCAGAGATACTCCCATTCCACTGAATCAAACGCTTTCGCGGTGTCAAGTGCCACCACTACTCGCGTTCCTACCGTCTCGTGAGTGGCCTGTAAGTTGATAAAGAGCTTCCGCAGGTTGAATGAGGTATTACGACCTGGCATGAAGCCTGCTTGATCGGGGTGTATAAGGGAGAGAATAACTTGGTTGAGGCGTAATGAAAGAATTTTGGCAAGGATTTTAATGTCTACTTGTAATAGGGAGATGGGGCGGTAAGATTCGGGGAATCCCGGGTCTTTTCCAGGTTTGGGTATGAGTACTATCGTGGCTTCACGCATTGAAGGTGGTAGAGTAAAGGACTTGAACAGATCATTATATAGTGTTAGTAGTCTGGGAGTGAGAACCTCCCCAAACCTAGAGTAGAATTCTATAGGGAGACCGTCCGATCCCGGGGATTTAGATCTCGCAAAGCTCGCTATGGCTTTGGCTATCTCCTCTTCAGTGAGAGGTGCCTCGAGTATGGTGATTTGGTCTTTCGTCAGTTTTGGAAAGGGTACGCTCGCAAGAAAGGAGGTCATGAAGCCACTATCAGGAGGGGCCGTAGATCGGTATAGATCTGAAAAATAGTCTTTGAATGTTGAAGTCACTGCGCATGGGTCTGTAATCGGGATCCCCCCTGGTCCGTGCAAGGTGATGACCACTGGTGGCCTTTCCTCGCTGTGTGCCAAATATGCCAGTAATTTGCCGGCCTTTTCCCCATGTTCAAACATTTTTTGCCTGGTAAAGAATAATTTACGTTTAGTTTTTTCAAAGTGGAATTGATTGACCACCCTATTCTGTAGCTTGAGTAAACTCGCGTTAGAAGGTGACGGGTCATTTGCATATGCACCCTCCAAATTGGAGAGTTCCTCCAGTGCTTTGGTGAAAGCCTCTGAGGAATCTGCCTTGATTTTATTTATGTAAGAAATCAGGTGAGCCCTGGCGTGTATTTTAAATGATTCCCAAACCACGGAAGGGGGGGCCGACTGCACATTATCAGAGAAGAATCTGCGCCACTCCTCCGTGAGCTTGTCCTCCTCTGGAAGAAGTGACAACCAGAACGGATTCAGGCGCCATGGTCTTACTGGTTTGTCAAGGGGAACCCTGAGGGTGATCGAGTAGGGGGTGTGATCAGACAGTAGTCTGGGTCCAAAGGCTGCAAATTGTAAACGTGGGGCCAATCCTCGAGAGATGAGGATGAGGTCTATTCTGGACATGGAGTTATGGGATGCAGAGAAACAAGAATATGCTTTGGTCTGGGGGTATTTATATCTCCAGGTATCTATAAGGTGAAATGAGGAGATCAGTTTGGAGAATTTGGTATCTCCAGCAGGCCTTGCCGACCCCTGAGAGGTCAGTAGCCTATCCATGTCTGTATTTAACACCATGTTAAAATCTCCTAGCCAGATTGACTGTGTATTAGGGTACCTAGCCATGAACGATATGCCCTCTAGTAGCACACTTTCACTATATGGGGGGGGTATATAATAAGCCAGGATCAGTAGGGGTTCCCCATAAAATTTAGCTGACAGAAATATATAGCGACCTCCAGGGTCAGTGGTTACCTCACCTAATTCAAAATGCACAGATTTCGCCACCAATACAGACACCCCTCTGGAGTGTGATGTGTGAGTCGAATGGTATGCCCATCCCACCCATGGGCGGCGGAGGGCCATTTGAAGCCGCCCCTCTATGTGTGTCTCCACCAATACCACTACGTCAGCCCTCTGACCCTTCAAGAATGAGAGGGCCGCCGTACGTTTAATTTTGTCCCGCAGTCCCCTCACATTCCATACCAAAAACTTTAGGGACGCCATATCAGTCCATCCTCAGTAATTCCTACCCATAATTTACTATTAACCCATACAATCCCATGTACCTCAGGTAGGGTAATTCGTAGATATACATATATAAGGAGCAGCAAGGAGCATAAAAACCCATGAAAATATTCTGTAAGTGATGGACACTGGTGCCTGTATTGTGTTTGACTCATCATATTCACTGACAAAAAATTAAACCAAACCTTCCCCTCCCCTACCCCCCTCCCCCTCCCCGCTCTGCATCTTTTCAAACTGATGCGAGCATCATCCCCAAACCGAACCGTAACTGCCATCCAGAATAACACATTAGTGAAAGAGATCAGTAGTAAGAGCCCGCGAAACCCAAAAAGTAGACCCACGCAGCACCCAGTCATAACAGACATACCACAACACGAGGCTGAGATAAATGCTTCGGATTGTTTTCTGCAAGTGAGACAGTCTTTGCATGAGTGGCTGCCGTGACCCCGGGCTTCATTTCCATATTTCTTGGATTGGCAGGGGGAAAAGTCTCGCTGCACTGTGTACTTGTATAGCAGCGCTTCTACTGTCCTATGCTCCAGCTGCTTCCGCAGCAAAGGGTATATGTGAGCCCACAAAGGAATCAAAGGAGTACAATCAACAAAACTTTTAAGCAGTGTGTCACAGATTCTGAATAATGAATATGAATATCCCGCCACTAGCTAGTGCACGCTCCTGACTGTAGGATAGCAATCCCAGGGGCTTCCACAAAGAGAACAACAGGTGTAGGCTTGGGATTAATGGGGCAAAGTGCAAAGAAGCAGTCAGGTCATGCAGATCCGTAGTATTTAACGATTAGCAGGATTGGGCAGGTGCAGGATAAAGAGCATCATACTCACATAGTCACTTATTTCTCTGTGCCAGGGCGGCGCTCCAGCCAGGTTATGGCGGCATCAGGGTTATCAAAAAAGAGGGCCTTGCCATCATGTTCCACTCTGAGTCGGGCAGGAAACAGCATAGCATATTTGTAGTTGTGAATTCTCAGTCTGCGCTTGGCTTCCATGAAAGTTTGGCGGCGGCGCTGAACTTCCGCTGAGAAGTCTGGGAACACCGCTACTGTAGCATTCCCCAGAGCGATATTCCCTTTTATTCTGGCCATCCTGAGGGCAGCATCCCGATCTTTGTAGTTCAGTAGCTTAGCTATAAAAGTGCGCGGCGGAGCTCCCTGCGGCGGAGCTTTAGCCGGCATGCGGTGGGCCCTCTCAACTGCCAGGAGAGGGGAGAATGCCTCTCTCCCATAAGTGGTTATGAGGAGCTGTTCCAGAAACGAAGTGGGATCCTTACCCTCGGACCCCTCCGGCAGGCCAATCAGTCGTATATTGCACCTCCTCAACCTGTTCTCCATCTCATCTTGCTTGGAGAACAGTTGCTGGATCTGTTGCTGCATATTATCCGCTCCCGTCTGCAATGGCGGGAGCGCGTCCTCCACAACACTCAGGCGGGTCTCCGCAGTAGTCACCCTCTCCCGCAGATTCTGCATGTCCTGCCGGATGTGAGATATATCCACTCTCACCTCCTCGATCTGGGTTGTCAGGGATGTGCGGCATAGCGTGATGGCCTCTAGAAGCTGGGCTGTATCACTCGCCGGCCTTCCACTGTCCTCCGGCGCCTCGCCGCCATCTTCCTCGGGCTCCCCTGAATCTATATGGCGGTATTGTGCCAGCCTCGCCGCCGCGGCCCTTTGAGATTTCGTCGGTGACATGCTGTCTAGGACGTAGGGTATCAAAGCAAGCGAGTGCAATGCGAAAATTCAGCCTGTGGATCTCAGGATGCAATGGATTACAGGATCAATGTCTGGAGCTCCTCAGCAAGCGTCCTACTCCATGCACCGTCAGGCCACGCCCCCCGTGACAGCCATTTCACATCTTTTTTTTTATGTGACAGATGTATATAAGTAAGTAAATAACCTTCTTCCAAAATTTATAATTCAAATAGAAAAGATTAGAACAGAATAGAAAAAAAATATAATTTAGAAGAATAAAATAGAAAGAATATACAACCATCTTCTGAAATTCGAATTTCGAATAGAATAAATTTGAATTTCGAATAGTATGAATTCAATTTTTTTAATTAATTAATTAATTTTAACTTTGGATAGAAAAGATTATAATAAAATAGAAAATAGACTAGAAAAACAATAACCCCAAATTTGGGGTTTCTATCACCAAGTAACCCCGAGATACATGGACCCAAATTCGGGTCACAAAATATTTTCGAATCCGGTTGAAATAGTTTCAAATGCAGTTGAAATAATTT
Organism: Rana muscosa; assembly: GCA_029206835.1. NCBI lineage: Eukaryota > Metazoa > Chordata > Amphibia > Anura > Ranidae > Rana > Rana muscosa. The sequence continues at coordinate 853,727,886 of CM055121.1, read as the reverse complement.
CGAATCATGTTGATACTATTTCAACCGGATTCGAAAATATTTTGCGACCCAACTTTGGGTCCATGTATTTTGGGGTTACTTGGTGATAATTTGGAGATGTTGTAGTGCTAGTTCTACTGTGTTTGCATACCAAATTTGGGGTTTCTAGCTACAAGTGGCCCCGAGATATGTGGCCCCAAAATCGGGTCGCAAAATGTCATTCACTGCTCCAGTAAAGTGCTTGACATTTTGCGACCCGACTTTGGGTCCACGTATCTCGGGGTCACTTAGTTATAGAAACCCCATATTTGGTATGCAAACACAGAAGAACTAGCACTACAACATCTCCAAATTTGGGGTCTCTATCACCAAGTAACCCCGAGATACATGGACCCAAAGTCGGGTCAAAAATATTTTTAGATTCGAAAAAATTCGGATTCGGTTAAATTCGTTAGTATTGTAATTCGGTAATTCGGATGCATCCGAATGTCCGAATAATGAAAAATTCATCCGAATTTCGATTCGGAACGAAACGAAATTCACATGTCTACTGGAGGCAGGGAGGTGACCAGACTGTTTTTCTTAAAAGAGATTATATAGTCGCAGCATACACTATACACTTTAATTTAATAGTATCAACATTGTAATAGCAATACAAGCGAAAGTCATTTTTGACAATTCAATATCATGTCTCCCATGGGAATGAGGCATACCTATTAGCAAATATACGTTCTCTTAAAGGAGAAGCATACAAAAAAATCATTAGTTAAACCCACGAGTGTTCTTTTTTTTTTACCATTACTAATCCTTTTTCCTGGGTTTTAAAATTCACAAATGCAGTAATTTAGAATTTGGATGAAAGGTTTAGCACTGGGAAACTCTTTTTTCAAAGATAAAAAGTGCATTTTATTTACAACTATATTAATTAAACCAAAATGAGGGACAAAATTGGTTCCAAATCAGGGATTGTTCCTTCGAAAGCAGGGATATTTGGGAGCTATGCAAAATAATCCTACTTGAAAATTATCCTTGTATGTTGTTAGTTCTGCCTGTCTGCTAGTTGACTCTTTCCACAACTTCCTGGATTCCCTGCATGCTTTGCAGCTTCTCTTCTGCTCATTTCTAAGGACTACATATCCCATGGTTCCTCGCTGCCTGCAAGCAGTGTTTCTTGTAGTGACTCTGCTTACTGGATCTCCTCCTCTCAGCACCTCTGTAGTTCAGAAGGCAGGCTCTGTGAAATGCGTGACACAGCAATGCCTACTCACAGGACATAGTGAATACGTGTCACAGAATTCAGGGAAGTAAATGTGTGGGGATCTTCACAAATTAGGTTTATAAACTTCAAGCTCATTAAGATTAATAGGCGAAGGATAGAAATAATTGAAATACAATGTGGAAATGAATGTATGATTTTCAATTTTGATTATAGATACACTTTAACTGCACTAAAGAAAAGCCAAGGTCACCATCCTAGCTGTGCTTTGTGATAAGGCTGTGCAAAACTCAAAACTGAATGAACAGAAATTAAAGTTGTTTGGCGGGTAAAACATCTCCCTGTTATATAAGAATAAACCTTAAAAAGTGGGATTTTATAGACGATTGAAAAAAGATACTGTGTTTATACAACATATATATTTATTACAAATAGATTTGAATAAAACTCCAAATGGAAAATACAAAACATCACAATGATGATATCACATTACATAATGAAATTTGGTATAACCATGAAGTGGTAGTCCCCATCTACTTGCAGTTCCTTCATCGGTGAATTACGATGAGAAAAAGTAGGTGGGGATATCCAAAATTTCAAACTATGCTAATATAAGCAAATCTTCTTCAAGGAATAATACCACTTCTGCAAAAAATAAATAAATTGAAGAGCAAATAAGTATTGTATATGACCATGTATGTGATTACATCTGAAAATATACATACAGGCACAAACAATTATTCATACTCATTTATACACTTACAATGTTTACATTTTCTAGCAAGAGCACTCCTTTAGACGACAAGAGAACCATGTATCAATGTATCAATACTCCTCACCAAACTGCAGGAACCCATCAGCAACCAGCTTCACACTACCCTCAAAGGGAGATGAAAAAATGCACTATAGAAAGGAAAAAGAAAACAAGACAAAAAAGATGAAAAATCCCTTGGAAGATAATTAGTATCTATTCCATGGGATACTGGGTCAACCTACATGATGTTCACCCGAAGGCTGGCCCAGTAGCTACCTACATTTAAAAAATCGAATGAACTTGTATAAAAAAAACTTTTTCCGATCTTGCATTGAAAGATAATTAGGCAGATGTCAGCTGTATTGTATTGCAAGGTTCTTGTGTGCTGCTGGTCGTCCTGGTGTATATGACATGGCTCCACATTAGTGGAACGTCCATGCCCTGCACAAGTGAGGAAGGAATGGCGCTGTTATACAATGCCGGAATTTCTAATATACTGCACATGCGCAGGAAAATGATGCAAATCGCGTCAAAGGTATGCAATTGCGTATTCATATCCTGTCTCCATGATGACAACATCCGGAGACCAGGATGGCAGCCATGATGGAGATGGCCAGAAAAAAATCTTAATGCAAGCGGGGCATAAACATGGAAGGAATAAAAAAAAAACTCTATTTCCATGATCACAAAAAAAGGAGAACAAACTTACAATGAATGAAGTTAAGGGTCTCTTATACACCAATCAGCAGTGCCCCTGCTATTACATATTATTTTCTGCATGTAATTTACCAAACTTTATTAACATGTCCCAAAAAGGACATTACATACAAATGTTTAAGAATTAATCCAAAGACGTATTATCTTATTCTAAACCATCAAGCCAAAGATCCACATACAAGACGAGAGGAAAGAAAATTCTGTCCAGAACCTGACTACACCCCATCATCCCAACCAGAATAACATTGTCAAATAAAAAACAAAAAAGGGAAGAGAAAGATAAAAAGAGGAAATAAAAACAGAAAAGTATGAATACACAAGGATCCATACATAGAACGGAAATAAAGACTCCTATAATCACATAGTCGTTTTCTCTGGACAAAAACCCTCTAGGAAGAGTCTATAACTCACATTCATTAGGGCCCAGTGGTGTGGTGGCATTAAGAAATCTGATCCAACGCATCTCTCGCTGGAGCAGAATCTTATTTCAATCCCCCCCACGGGCTGTAATGTGGACTCTATCAAGAACAGTAAAGTTGACTTTGGGCATCCAATTATTATGTCCCTTGGCTATGTGTCGGTCAAGTGGCAAATACAGATTACCAATATTCATGCTGTGCATGGGCTTGATGACCCGTTGACCTAATTCTTGTTTGTTGGTTTTCCCTACATGAAAGGACCCAAATTGGCACTGCATAAGATACACCACACCTCATGTTTTCCAATTAACAAATTGCTTCACCCAAAAGCGATCACCATTGGGAAATGTAAAGTGTGTCCTCCTTCCAATTACAGGACATTGAGAACATGACCCATATGGAAAGGTATGAATCCCCCCTGGAGTCCCCTCTATATTCATGTTGAACAAGTCTCCCACCGATCGATCCAGCTTTTCTATAGGTAATCTGTGGATTTTTAGTTACTAAGTTCCCCAAAGTAGGATCCTCAGTAAGAATTGGCCAGTATTTTGTGAGAATCTTTCTAATTTTGTCATGTTCATTCGAATATCGCAAAATATTTCTGGTAGTACTCTCCTGCTTATTTTTCCCTTTGTGTTTAAAGATAAGATTTTGTCTTTTGGTATTTTTAACCCGATTGAATGCCTTTTTTAAACATGATTTTGTATAGCCTCCTGCTAACAGTCTGCTGGTAAGTGCATCGGCCTCCAATTGGAAGTCAATGTCTGTAGTGCAGTTTCGCTTAATACGCAAGAATTGACTGAAGAGTATAGATTTTTTTTAGGGACTTTGGATGGAAACTGCTGGCATGCAACAAAGTGTTGCTAGCAGTGTCCTTACTAAATAACTTACTTGTAACTCTACCATTATCATCCTTTAGGTTCATCACATCCAAAAAGTCGACCTTGCAACGATAGTAGGTCATTGTGAAAAAAAGGTTAAAATTGTTGCAATTCATGTGGTTAAGACAACTCATTAATTTGCTTTTTGGACCATCCCATATCAACAGCAAATCGTCTATGTATCTTTGTCACATGACAATATGCTGTGTATACATAGATGTCTCATCACTCAACACAAAGTCCTTCTCCCACTCCCCCAGGTACAGGTTAGCATAAGAGGGGGCACAACATGTCCCTATAGCCAAACCCTGTACCTGGAGGTAGTGGGAGTCCTTGTAAAGAATGGCGTTGTGTCTCAAAATGAAATCCAACATGGTAACTATAAACTTATTGTATTTCCATTCATATGTTTCTTTCTGTTGGAGTACTCTTCCAACGGCTGCAACACCCAAATCATGTGGAATACTATTGTACTGTACAGCGATTCAACATCAATTGTAAACCAATAAACCTGAACTAGGGATCTCAAAATTTTCAAAAATCTGCAATAAAATAATCGAGTCTTTGGTATAAGACATCAAATCCAAAACATGAGGTCTCAAATGGTCATCAATAACCTAACTCGTGGCTTTTGAGATAAAGCCATTACCCGAGATGATGGGTCTCCCGGGTGGTTTATAGAGGTCCTTGTGTACCTTCGGCAGTGCATACATGGTGGGTATACAGGGATGCTTGGTGTGGATAAATTCCCACAGATCATTGGAAATAATCGCCTCACTGTGAGCCTCATCCACTAGCTGATAAAATTCATGGTTAAATGTATCAAGAAACGATGAAGAAATCCTACAATAGCACTTTATATCATTCAAAATTTTGAAACACATGTCCTCATACATATGGTTATCCATGAGGACAATGCTTCCTCCCTTGTCTGATGCTTTTATTGTTATTTCAGTTTTTTTTAAGGATCTAAGAGACAAATTTTGTTCGGAACTCAAATTCTTTGTAGCATTATCATTCCTCATATTTTCTATCTCCCTTGTTGTCTGTCTCACAAGTAGCGGGACTTTGACTCAATGTAGGAAATTTGTTTGATTTCCTCTTGAACTTTTTTGGTTGTTGAACTATATTTGGAATTTCTTCATCATCCTCCTCACTATCCAAGTCATCCTCCCATAAGGTATTACTTTCCTGTAGCAGCAGCTGTAGGTCTCGAATTGCCCTAAAATCAGCTGCTGTAAGGTTCGGTGCCACCCTTTTCCTTTTTTTTTGTTTGTTTTTAATACATACTTTTGAAAAACAATTTCCTAGCAAACAAATTTATATCTTATCACATTTCAAACTTATCAGTGCTTTTACTTGGACAATATAGGGACTACCACTTCATGTTTATACCAAATTTCTTATATAATGTGATCATCATTATTGTGATGTTTTGTATTTTCCATTTGGAATTTTATTCAAATAGATTTGTAATAAATATATATGTTTTATAAATACAGTATCTTTTTTCAATTGCCTATAAAATCCCACTTTCAGGTTTATTCTTATATTCCATTCAAGGGATGATGGCAATTACATGTATGGCCATGCGAGTCATTAACTCAACATCTCCCTGTTTGCCTTTAATTTAGCTTTATGGGCATATTGTGAGATCCGGGGTTAATTTACCCATTATCATACTTCCCAACCTTCCCTGATTCACCGGGACCATCCTGGGATTTGATCTAAGTCCCGGCGTCCCAGCAAATCAAGGCTTTGTCCCGGAATGGAGCCTGCAAGCATGCACTAGCGCGGGCACCAACACCCGACCTGCGGCTTGTGCGGGGTGTCTCGGGTCCCGCACTGCTATGTATATGTGACAGACAGCCAGCATTGAGACATGCCAGCTGCCTCAACCATACACACACAGTGCACTGCAGAGCAGTTTGCATCTCCTCCTGTAATGCAGACAGGACGGGAGAGGCAGGAAGGAGTCATGTCATGCTCTGATCTATTGTGGTGGTGGGCTGGGCTGCCCCCCCCCATGCACTGGCTCCAGATTTCACCTGGGCTGCCCCCCCTATGGAAAGCATACTTGGCTGCTGAGAGAAGGGACAGCGACTATGCTCTGTCCTGTTTTTTCAGCAATCCTCCATATGGCAAGCTGACACCAGATCCATAGATTGCACTGTACACTGTATTATTAGTGCCCCCTGTGTCCTCCAAGAGCTGCTCATCTTCCGGCAGCAAGAAATGTGTATGGGGGGCAGTAATCAAACAGCCGGTTTCATGTGCTGTATTGGAGGAGCTCTGGTATCACAGGAGGGGGAGAGGTTTGTAGAAGGGGGGGTTGCTATTTGCACAGGGAAGGTTTTTTTTTCTAGGAGGAGGAATGGGCGGGGGGATTTGTACTAGGAGGGGGTGAGGGGATTTTAGTTAAGAGGAAGAATGGGGGGGATTTGAACCCCTGTACTCTGCCCTATTGACTCCTGTCCTGCTGACCCCTGTACCTGTCCTATTCTCTCCTGTCCTCCATCCTGCTTTCCCCCTTTACCCTGCTCTATTGACTCCTGTCCTGCTGCCCCCTATACCCTGCCCTTTTGACTCCTGTCCTCCGTCCTGCTGACCCCCTGTACTCTGCCCTTTTGACTCCTGTCCTCCGTCCTGCTGACCCCCTGTACTCTGCCCTATTGACTCCTGTCCTCTGTCCTGCTGACCCTCTGTACCCTGCTCTATTGACTCCTGTCCTCCGTCATACTGACCCCTGTACCCTGCCCTATTGACTTCCCCCCTTCTCCTAACACTGGCTGTCTGTTTCCCTTTGGGGATAATTACCTTCACAGTGGTCAGTGGTCACCAGGACAAATAGAACGAGTCTCCCCACCACTCTATCCAAAACTGAAAAAAATAGAAAAAGTTTTGGCTTTTTCAAAGGACAGGGACATTTATCTAAATGTCCCTGTCTTTTGATCAGGCTGCTCTATATGTTGTGACAGTGCTGCCCCTTGTCACTGTGGTGGAAGGGTTAGATTTAACCCAGGGTTCTGCATGTTTAGGGCCCTTGGGATGTGTGTTTCATGTGGAGAAAGAAGAATTTTCTCCAAGACTGGTAACTCCTGGATTAGGTCCACATTTGCAGGTGGGCACAGACCTTTAGTCAAGTGGCTGTCTGTGGTTTAGGGCTCATTCTCCTGGAGACAAGCTGCTGCATGAGCAGCATGTGCTAACAGGCATTGGGAGAGTGTCTTCTCAAGCCATCAAAGAGAGGTGATTTGACCAGGCCATCACCTGAGATAGGTAATGCAAGACTATATAATTAGACAGAAGCCTAAATTTATCACAAGGTTGAATAAGATAATGTGATGAGTCTGCGGAGAGACAGGCTCATGGACTACCAAGTCTGGATAGCTAGCAGGACCCTTGTGAGGGTAACCTTTTGTGTGTTTTTGAACTTTACTTTTGAATGACAGTGGGCAGAAAGTCCTGCAACATACTTCACTGCCTGCACTGAAGTTCATGAAGGGTGCTACACATGAATGAACTGCAAACAATGTTGATGCAACTATTGTCTTCTGAGTCATTGGTTCCACTATATACACACATTTGTTTATGGTGGATAATTGTTTAGAATATTCTTATACTCCAATCCAATACTCCAATACTACTTTTCTAGTATTGCCATTTTGTAGCAACGGAAATGAGATTTCAACTATCCCATTGTTCTACAACTAAGACAAATGTATTAATTAAATCAACAAAAGAGATCATAATAAATCTAAATTGTAAAATAGGAAAAAAACCTTGTGAGCGGCTATATAATTCCTAGAAGCTGCTGGCACTACAAAAAGTACAAAAAGAATAAAAATTAAGTGCAGCTCTAAAACAACATAATTAATACCCAATGTGCATATATAAAGAGTATAAAATGATATACATACATATATACAGTATATATAAAGTGTAATATGCTGTAAATTAATAATACAAAAATCAAAACAATTGATGCCATAGACTGATAATAAAGTGTAATGTGCTCCTTATTCCACACAGTGTCCTTATAGATTCCAATCAGTAGTGAAACAAACCCAAGTCCATTTTGTGATTTGTGATATCAATATAATTGAAAGTAATATCTTCACATTAATCTACCTCTGTGCATATACAGATATCCTTGTGTCACGGTCACCAGTTGTTCCCTCACCTTATAAGCGTAATATCTGTGCCTTAGATCACAAACAATCCTTTGATTAGCTTCTTTGAATTTTCCTCCTTCTTATAGTTCAGGTGTCTCACATCACAGGGTGTGCTCCTTCCTTATTGTTTACCATTGATCTCCACTCACATCGCCCACATTCAAAGTAACAATGCTTGCAATAGTGCTTTACCATTTTAAAAGGATTTATTTGTATAAAACATAAAAGTATCACTCACATTTTCCAGATTAAAACCAAGCCTTAATGTGCATATCCACAAATGCTGGGACAAAGGTATTACCTCAAAACCTGCTCTGCAGCCTAGGTAATCAGCGCTCCCCCGTCCTTTACACTGACTCTCTCTTCCTTGGTTGCTTCCTAGATCCTCACACGTCCTATGTGACTAACTAGGAATTTTAGTTATTATCAGTCTATTGCATAAATTGTTTTGCTTTTTGTATTATTAATTTACAGCATATTGCACTATATATATATATATATAAAGTAAAAAAAATCATTTAAAAAAATAGGGACTTTAGACATGCCAGACATGGATTGCATGGAAAAGCTGTGTTACTATCAGAGCTGGATGAACAGAAATACTGTACAAGTCCTTTGGCAGGTAAAACAGCAACCATAAAAGTATCTTACATCCCACAATATAGCTGCACTAGGTACAGTGTACCAATATGCATCAACATAGGTATAAATAGAGATATAAATAAACATATAAATAAAGAATATAAATAAAGCATATATACACAATTCATAATGTGAATTAATAATATTTATTTATAGTTATTGCATTAAGCCTATAAACACAATTTATAGTGTCAATAATAAGTGTTCATAAATACATGTGGCATCATGCAGTGCTTAAAGCGGAGCTCCACCCTAAAGTGGAACTTCCGCTCATCAGATTCCTCCCCCCGTCCGGTGCCACAGGGGTGGCTTTCAGTGTGGCTTTCCGGTGGCTTTCCGGTGCTTTCAGGGGGGTGCAGATACCTGTCTAATTAGGCATTTGCACCCACTTCTGGGAATACGCACTGCGGGTAGACTGCGGGCAGTGCGTCACTTCCCGGTCCCCCCCCCCCCCCCGTTGTGTTCTGGGAAACACACGGCTTCCAGAACACAGCGGGGACCAGTGAAAGACGCGCAGCGCTGCTCGCGCATGCGCAGTAGGGAATCGGAAGTGAAGCCGCAACGCTTCACTTCCTGATTCCCTCACCCATGATGGCGGTGGGGGCAGCCGAGAGACGAGCGATTGCTCGTCTTCTGCTGCCGACGTCGCTGGACTCCAGGACAGGTAAGTGTCCTGATATTAAAAGTCAGCAGCTGCAGTATTTGTAGCTGCTGGCTTTTAATATTTTTTTACGGTGGAGCTCCGCTTTAAGGCCTCATGCCCACTGGCGTTTTTACAGCTGCGTTTTTTGCAGCTTAAAAACGCCTGTCCATGTTATTGTAAATATTTTTTTTTTTGAAAAAAAAAAAAAAAACGTCGGAGCTAAAAACGCGACCGCGCGTTAGTGCGAGTTTTTTGCGCGTTTTTGCGCGTTTTTTGACGCTCGCGTTTTTTTCTGCCTAATTCTGACGCTGAGGAACGCACTGGCCCTGGGTTTTTTTTACAGCTTACAAACGCCTATGCTCTTTACAGCTCAAAAACGCCTAGGTGGACATGAAGCTATAGACTAACATGGACAGGCGTTTTTAAGCTGTAAAAAACGCTCAAAAACGCGGCTGAAAAAACGCCCGTGGGCATGAGGCCTAAGTGCTTTGTTGAATTCTTCAATAAATCACATCATCTTCTGTGGAATCAAACCACCCTTGTGCAACCACCAATAACACAAGCTGCTTACGGATCACCATGAGCCCTTAGTGTGCAGTGGGTCATGTAGCGCTTTTCCCCTTTTAAAGGAGGGGACCCCCGAACCAGAATCTGTCACTCCTCCAAAGCAAATCTCCCTCTCTCCCAGTGCAGGATCCATCAAAAGGGGAAAAAGAATCTCACATAGTGTAAAATCCTTTTATTAAAAACTTTCTTTAAAAAACAAAAATTCATACTTACAGTACATTGTACTGTGCATTGCCTTGCACCCAGGTTACAGCGCTATGTCATGTAAAGCAACAGCTTTATCTGCAGCGTGAGTTTTACTTCCCGTACATGTGTACTTTACCTTGGGGTTCGTGACTGCGCGATAACATCACTTTATGCTGGCCCGGGTGGGGGGCGTGGTATACATACCTGTAGACATAGAATACACCCCATAAAGGAGATTTCAACAACAAAAAGATTAGTTAAGTCCACATGTGCTGTTTTTTTACACTACTATTCCTTTATACTGGCTGTTGAAAATTATAAATGCAGCAATTTAGAAATTGGATGAAAGGTTTAGCACTGTGAAACACTTTTTGAAAGATAAATAGTGCATTTTATCTACAACTATATAGATCAGACCAAAATGAGGGACAAGTGAGGAGGAAAGAGGGACAGAGGGACTGTGTTTTAAATTAGGGACAATCCCTCGAAATCAAGGACAGTTGGGAGCTATGGATATACATTTATGGGAAGTAAAGCTTGCGTAATTGGTACATAATGATTTATAGGATTTTTATATATTTTCTTTTTCTGGTTTGTAGCGTGTTTTTTTTTTATTTGTTAAACAGAAAGTAAACTTCCTTTACTGACTTCTACCTAAGGCAGGGGTGCCCAACCTTTTGAAGAGAGAGGGCCACTTAAGCGACTTGGTAACCGGTCGTGGGCCACAATGAGTGGAGCGGATGGATGACATGTTCGTGTCTGCTCTGCATATGCAGAGCGGACAATGACACAGCCCACTATACTTTTTAGCGGATCATATTGGAGGTAGGACACAAGTTTGTTTATGTCTTTCACTACTTAGAGGTGAATGGAGGGTCCAATTGGTCGGACTGTCGGACTGACCGTGTGAAAGGGGCCCAAGGCTGCTTTTACACTGATGTGCTGCGGTTTACCCGCACCACAGGTACAACGCAGTGTACCTTTGGCTTTCCTGCACTTTGCAATAGACTTCTATTATATTCTGCAGGTTTGGTGCACTTTCAGAAAGCTCACCAAACTCGCAGGTAATAACAGAAGTCTATGGCTCAGTTCAGGTAACCCGCAGGTAAATTAATCTGCATCTACGGATCAGTTTTAAAGCAGCCCAGTAACCACTTCAAAAAAGATATGCCCATATATACACTGTGATTTTAGTAATAAAATGACCTTTAATAACAGTATTCTATTCTATTCCATCCCAGAGCAGGAGGTTGCGGGCCTCATCAGAGGGCTCCGTGGGCCACATGTGGCCCCCAGGCCACTGGTTGGGCACCCCTGACCTAAGGTAATGTAAATATCTCCTAAACGTGCAGCGTTTAAGAGATATTTACATTACATGCAGCAAGTGACATCACTGACGCATACACTCTGAAGGAACAGCCACCATGCCGTTTCTTCAGAGTCCTATGCCGTGAACGCCGGCTCCCGCGCGGGTCAAGATGGGAGCCCCTGTAGCGCTGACATTGTGGAGCTGGAACAGCTTTGTTTTAAGGTAAGTTTCACATAATGTGCTAGTAAGCGATATACAACCGCTTTAATAAAAGTATCTTAGCTGTGGTGTTAGCTGTTTGTCTGAAGTTACATTTCTTCACTTTTTTATTTTTTTTCTTCTTTTTGGAATGCTTGAATGTTACCAGTGATTCAGATATTTACACATTAATCTGTTACAATTTTTCTTTATACTCATTCTTTACAGACTGACAGTATACCTTTGTTCTAGATCAGTGGTCTTTCAACTGCAGCCCGGGGGCCGAATGCAGCCACTTTGCATGCTGTTATTCGCCTTTGGGGCACTTTTTTTCCCACTGATGTAAGACACTATTACTCCCACTGATACCAACAATGGGGCATAATTCTTGTTACTGACACCAACGTTAGGGCACTATTCCTCCTCCTCCTCCTCCTCCTCCTCCTCACCTTAAAGCGGTTGTATACACAAAAAAAAAAAACCTGCAAGACAAAGGCATAATGAGCTAGTATGACTAGCATACTAGCTCATTTTGAATTACTTACCTTAGATCGAAGCCACCCAAGCCGTCCTCATCTCCCCCTCCGGCGGCAGACATCTCTCCGGAAGGTTATTTACAGGTATCGCCACTCCGGCGCTGTGATTGGCCGGAGCGGGAAGACGACACTCCATGCATGCGCGCGTGAGCCATCAAAGCCGGCATTGCCGGTTTTATGAATGGCTATTCTCAGTGCGCCTGCGCCGTTGTCTACGGCGCACAAGGGCCTAGACATCGGTGCATTCGTTGTGGCAAATATCTCCTAAACCATGTAGGTTTAGGAGATATTGCAAACACCTACAGGTAAGCCTTAATCTAGGCTTACCTGTAGGTAAAACATGTCAGGGAGGGTATACAACCGCTTTAAAAATGGAGCATAATTCCTCTGACTGATATAAATGATGGAACACTATTCCTCCTACTGACACCAACGTCGGGGCACTATTTCTCCCACTGACACCAACAATGGGCCATTATTCCTTCCACTAAAACCGATGGGGAGCTACTCCCCCCACTGACACCAATAATGGGGCACTATACCTCCTTCTAATGCCAAAGATGCACTGTTTACTCCCACTGACACAGGGCAATTTCTACTCCCAATGACCACAGTCCTGCCCCACTAAAGTCTGAAGGAAAGTAACCGGGTCTTTTATTAGAAAGTTTGGAGACCCTTGTTCTAGATTGTAGAACACATTCTTTACAGACAAAATATATCAAAATGTTACTACACAATACGAATATGGGTGTCAGTGACTTAGAAAAAACTGTGTAAAAAAAAACCATAAATAAAACAGAGGTAAATAGAATGTGGATATCTTTTCTGTAACCACAGTCTTCACCAGATGGTTATAGTATGTGTTTGCACACTTCCTGTTTCAGTGGTTTAACAAGCATTACAGGAAACCTGTTTTTTGATCATAGTATTTATGTAGGTAAAGAGAATCCCACATTATCAAACATATAGCAATGACGTTGCTAGTGGCAGTTTAAAGTTTGCTATAGCATCCCCATTTGAAAATAAGCAACAGGCTTGGTGTTCAAACGAAAAAAAATGCAGTCTTACAGGAAATATCAGAAATTTCTATAGAATCCCTGTACAGACTCCACAACTGATATTTATTATTATTTGAGGATTGCATCTAAGAGCAAATGGTTGTATTGGGCAAATTTTACTACCCTAAGCAATATAGAGATTGCAATGAAAAATAGGATTTGGGGTTAATGTTTTCAAGTGTAAAAATTTTAAAATGTCATTTATTATCTATTTTTACTATAAATACAATTTTCAATTTACAAATAAACATTTAATAAATGACAAAGAAGTCCCAGAGCACTATGAATTAGCTAAAGAGGACAGTTTAGCAGATGTTACCTGCCTTGGACCCGATTTATTATACTAAAAACTTTTTTTTTTACTATAATAAGAAATTATGTAAACACTTTATATTCCTTTTAAAGAAATATTGTAACCTTTCCAGTGTCTATGTAGAGCCAACTTCCCCCAACCACCACTTCCCTTACCCTCTACTTAGCCAAAAACTACATGTGGCATTATTCAGGTAATTTCACTCAGCTAGATTTGAATTGTAACAATGACTAAATTGACCAAAACAACCTCCTGTCAACTGTTTCTATGAAACCTGTGAAACAATTAAAACTGTTGGTGGTTGGTTGCCTACACAGGGCTTCCTCTAGCATTCAGAGGAGCTGGTAGAGAATACATGAAAGCTAAGCATGTGCATCTGGGGAATGTGGCAGTTAAATTAACCTGTTGCTTTACCCTTCATAGGCAAAGCGCAGATTCAATAATAATCATTGCAGTTAGTTTCTAAATTGAGTAAAAATATTTTTTAATTATTCTTTTTTTTTATCAGAAACTATAGTTAATATTATGCTATGCAGGGATCTTGCATTCCCACATTATTTACATTTTCTCTTTGTTTTGTTTTTCTAGGAAAAATTGGGTCCAGGAACAAAAGTAAGTCTTACAAAATTATGTGGAAGTGGGTTTCCAAAAGTTCACTTTATCAAAATATATACAGTACATTTTTAGACCATTTTAAAAATATCTATATAAATTTTAATTGTCTGATAGATCGTATAGATGGACAGGCCCACATAATTATTTTGACCAACACAAAATTTGAATCTTTTTTAAACTAATGTGTTTGTCAAGAAACTGCATTTCACGTTTTTACCTTCTTGCACATCTACAGCTTTTAGTAACAAAGTAAGCTGCACTTATGATGAATCAAATGTGTTTACCAATGAAGTAAACAACTGAATAAGACCCCATTCACACAGGGGTGACTCGTCAGGCGACTCAGCCGCCTGACAAGTCGCGTCCCATTCTGTACAATGGAACCGTTCTAATCGGAGCGACTAATGTCGCTCCGACTTAGAAAAAGGTTCCTGTACTACTTCAAGACGACTTCAGGGCGACGTCCATTGACTTCAATACAGAAGTAATTTTTGAAGTCACCTTTGAAGTCGTCTTCAGATCGCCCGGCACAGTCGCGGGACAAGTCGTGCCGCCCCTGTGTGAATGGGCTCTAATAGTGTAAATAATTAATGTAATGTGATAAACACAACATATAAAAAATAATAATAATGAAAGTGACTTCTTTCATATATTCAAAAGGTTAAATGCTGAAACACCCTGTGACAGGTCTTCAATAAACCATCAAATGTGTTTACAAGTGAAATAAACAAATAAATAATATATTAGTGTAATAAACAAATAGCGAATAAAAAGTCTCTTTCATGGGTATTAAAGACGGCTAAACGCTGCAAAACCCTGTGACAAGTCTTCAATAGAGACGGGACACTGTGAATCCGCCACCACACGGAATGAAGACTCACCAGCTACTCAAGTTATAATGGCTTGTTACCCAATCTGGGTTATTAAGATCCTCCACCGCAGCAAATGGCTAACAAGCCTGGCGTTCCTGGAGCTCCAGCCTGGGTCCGCTGGTAACCCCAAAGTGCTAGAACCAGCTAACACGCTAGATGTTGGAGACTTGATGTTAATCCAGCGAGGGAAAGTGGCAGAGGAGATGGACTCAATGGATGGATGTAACCAAGGAAAGAAAGCAAAAATAGGCTGCCATCAGTAAAACCAGATGATAATTTATTATATAAAAGGTCTCTACTAGCATCAGACTCAAGGTATCATTAAAAACAAACAGAAGCCGGCCGGCAAATGGTAAAGGGCAAAAAGCACGCCCGTGCAAGGTGGAACATGGAAAAGCACTGTGACGTCAGCACGTCGCTCCCTCTATGCGTTTCATCACACAAAAGGACATCGTCTCGGGGCACATCTACAGCTTACTTAGCCCATCAAAAAAAGTTCTGTGCTTGCTCACGACTTTAAATCAGATTTGTTCCTAACTCTTAAGCCTTGGTTCACACCAGTGAAACTCGTTATGCGTCTTGACAGTTCAAAATTGCATGCCAAGTCGCACCCCATATGTCGCAATGGAACCATTGGAGCGACTGACGGTTCCTCCACTATTTCTGTGCGATTTCAGTGCAGGAACCTGCATTGACATCTCTTAAATGAAGTTGCACAGATATCAGCAAGCCACACATGAAATCAGACTGATAGTCGGCTTTGAAGTCGGGCTGAAGTAGCACGACTTTTATAGCCACTTTGGTGTGAACCAGGCCTTAGGGGTTGATTTACTAAAACCAGAGTGCGCAAAATCTGGTGCAGCTCTGCATCGAAACCAATCAGCTTCCAAGTTTTTTATTTTTTTTATTGAACAAGCTGAAGTTAGAAGCTGATTCACTACCATGCACATCTGCAGCAGATTTTGCATTCTCCAGTTATACTAAATCAACCCCTGTGTGTGTCCATTCACCCTTGGCATGGAAACACACCTGCAAAATGTGTTGTGCGCTGCTGTACCTTTTAATGTGAATGCCACCCCAATACATTGTACAGTAGAGCCCAACGCATTACAGAGCATTTCAAAACACATATACCATGCGTTGTGGTGCACTGTGTTGTTATAAAAGGGTCATGTACGTTTTTTTAATCCATTGTGGTGTGTTAGCAGCTCATTCATAATGAACAGACTGCCATAATGCATCGCACATTACTGCTGTCGTAATGTGCATTAGTGTGTGTGCGTTAACGAATGCTTAAGTGTGAATGGACCTTCCTTTTCTGCAGCATTGTATATAAAAAACAAAGCACATAATTTAACTGAGATAGTTGTATATAATAATCAATTAATATCTGTCTTTTCTGTCCTCAGAACTACTAGTGAAAGCATAGTGTAATAAATAAATAATAAATAATAACCAACAAATAAATTGTATAACATAGATTTCTAGGGGTACATTTATAAAGCAGTTTTTGTGTCATTCACCAAACATTTACAGCAGGTTTAGCTTCTTGCTGCATGTGTTTTAAAGCAGGTTCTGACAGTGCCCACAGCCGCACCAATCAAAGCATCCTTCTCCATCAGCCTGTTCGGAACCTACTAGAGTGGTCTCTTCCCTGACATGGTTCTTCTCCCCATCACAGCTGCAACCTATAAGAACCACCTCCTTTTTCTTTTTGTAATTCCTTCATTTTATATAAAGTCATGGAATGTACAAATATCAACGAGATACATATGATTATCTTGTCAATACAATCTCTAGCATAAAAAGGCTAACAGAGACTGCTAAGACAGTAATTTTTACTATGAGATATGTATTCTTCTACATAATTTTGGTTTTAAAAATTTGCAACAAGCGTATATTGATTGGTTTGCGCAAAAGTTATAGCACCTACAAAATAGGTTATTGATTTATATTTTTATTATTAAGGGGTTAAGGTGTAGCGCTAAAAAAAATGGTGATAATAAACAAGTTCATATGAGGTAACTCCAAATTTATGAAGCTGCAAAATAGATCAAAACATAGTCCAACCTTGGAGAAAACGATGAGATGAAGAGAGAGAAAGCCGTCACTAACACCCAATATAACTGACCCTTACCGTTCACCAAATGATTCCTCCTATTCACCAAACGATCCACTAATTGGAAAAGGTGTCCTTCTTCCACTGACCCAGAACAATACGTCACTAGTCCCTCACTCCACCCGACGTTTCGTCACAAACGTGCATCTTCATATTTTGATATATTTTGCAGCTTCATAAATTTGGAGCTACCTCATATGAACTTTTTGTTTATTATCACCATTTTTTTTTTAGCACTACACTTTACCCCTTATTTCTCTCTATTGTACCCAACAATATTGTGTTAGCAGCTATCCATTTATTTCTTTGCTTTTATCTCAGCGCAACAAATCTGTCGTTTATATTTTTATTATTATAATTATTTTTACTAGTAATGGCAGTCATCTGATTTTTTTCATGACTGTGACATTGCGGACAGATCGGACACTTTTGACAATATTTTGGGACCATTGGCATGTATACAACGATCAGTGCTATAAATATGCACTGATTACTGTATAAATGTCACTGGCAGGGAAGGAGTTAACACAAGGCTGCGATCAAGGGGTTAAATGTGTTACCTAGGGAGTGATTCTAACTGTGGGGGGATGGGACTGACTAGGGGAGGAGACCGATCAGTGTTCCTATATACTAGGAACACACGATCTGTCTGCTCTCCCCTGACAGGATGTGGATCTGTGTGTTTACACACACAGATCCACGCTCCTGCTCTGTCACAAGCGACTACGGGTACCCTGCGGACTTTGCGGCCCCCGGGCACGCGCATCGGTTTTATCTGTGACGCATCAGGCACATGCGTGCCCCCTATACCGCCGGGAAGCCTAGGACGTCCCATCTGCGGACGTCATATGACAATGGGCGGGATGGGAAGAGGTTAAGCCAAATACGTTTTTCCTTAGAGGAAATAAGTGAAGACATATACGTGTAGCGGGGTGTTGTTTTAAGTAGCCCAAAAAGACTACCTTACCCAGTGTGCAACGGGATACCCACAGTTCCTTTGGGGGCGGCGCAAGGTCTGCTGGGGTTGGACTATATAAGGAGGGGCGGAGCAGCACAGGGCCCTCTTTGGGACATCGCCCGCCTAGCAAGTGGACTCTGTGCTGGGTCTGTTGTTCCGGACTAGGCCCGAGAGCTGGGCCCTGTGGATCCAAAGAGCCTTCTACTCTTCACGGAAGAACCCCAGAGACGTCTCGTGTATCTACCTTCCATGGCCTGTTGGGAGGATCGGAGACTCCGGGTATCGTGAGACTGTGTGTGGGACACACAGTGGTGGAAGTCGGCCACACGGACTGGTTCGGTTGGGTGAGAGAGCACTTGCTCAAAGTTTCTTTAGTTAACCTTTAGGCCCAGTGTCTTTTGCTCAGGGCCCATCGTTACCAAGTTGAGCTGCACACCAGAGGGACAGTGTGCCGTGAGCCTTAGTTGAATCCCTTGTCGCACATTCAGAAGCCACTTGTTTTACACCCTGTGGATTACAAATAACCTACAAATTGCACCACCATTGCTAGCAAAGATCCTACTCTACAGAAACATTGTGAACTAAGTAGTCAGGCCTGACTGTATAGAGTAGAGACATTGCTGGGCGCCATCTTGCCCACGAGGGGGAAGCTTGCAAGCGGGGTCTATTGATTGATGTGCATAGGATTGAGGGGAGTGTGTACCTGTTTTATATGCTGACTAGTTCTTATTGCAGGGCTCTGCATGAATAGATGTACTACTGTTTAATCTGATCTTTTATTCTATTCAGTAAATGCATTAGTGATTAAGCAGACACTTGGTGTGGTGTGATTACTGTGCAGAAGAGACGGTTAGTTCAGCAAGCAAATATTACTGCGTATGTTATTTGCCGTATTGTAGCTGCAGGGTCTACATCAGTAAAGTCGCCACCCTGGCAAAATATTGGTATAGTGAGAAGGAAAAATGCATAATGTCAGTGGTCAGTGGGAAAAAATAAAAGATGCATTTGAGTCAGAGGGGCATGGGGAAACAGTAATGCCCAGTAGGAGATAGGGGAAAAAATAAGGCTAAGCAAGGGCAATAGCAGTGTCAAATGGGAGGAACAATAGTGCTCATTGGAGGATGAGGGAAAAAACAGTGCCTAGCAGGGGGTGGAGGAGAACAATAACACCTAGAAGGGGATTTGGGAGAACAAAAGTGCCCAGTAGGAGGCAGGGCCTACCAATAATACCTAGTTGTTAAAGGGACATAATAATGTCCATTGAGGTGTAGGGGAGAGCACTTGTGCCAAGTGGGGGTGGGGAGGAACAAAAGTGCCCAGTGGGAGGTGGGAAGAACAATAATGCCCAGAGATCAATAATGTCCAGTAGGAGGAGATCAATAATGTCCAGTAGGAGGAGGGGGAGAACAATAGTGCCCAGTGGGTGTGTGTGTGGTAAACATTGGTATCAGCGAAAAACACTTACCTTGCACTGAAGTTTGTGTCCCATGCTGCTGCTCTCTCCCTCTTCCTCGTGTAACTTCTTCAACCGAAGTCAATAGTGGGCGGGAGAGAAAGCTCCAAGCTACCTGTAACACACACAACTCTTAGTTTAGACGGCAGGGGCCTGCTGCTGTGATTAGGTAGCAAAATGATGCAGGCCATAGCTCCTTTAGATGGGACCACGGGAGTAGGCTGAAAATGCAAGGCAGTCTCTCTCAATACTGGTCCGTTGGGAGGTATGCAATTAAATAACAGAGAAAAGCACATTTCACCGATCAGATAATGTCTTTCCAGCCTTTGCAAACCTTTTCAATTGTGTATTTATACTTTGTCATATAAGACACAACTACATAATAATCTGTCCAATTATCTATCTATCTATCTATCTATCTATCTATCTATCTATCTATCTATCTATCTATCTATCTATCTATCTATCTATCTATCTATCCATCTATCTATCTATCCATCTATCTATCTCAGTGTTTCTCAACCTTTTTTTAGTTAAGGCACCCTTTAAAATTATACATTTTTGCACACTGGTACTGATTAGTATTCCAATGTTCCTCTTCTCCCTCAGTTTTTCTCCATCAGTCAGCTAATGTCACCCCAGTGCTGATGGAGATGGGCACAGGAGGGTCAAACAAGGATGCTGTAGAGACAACAGTTATCCTCCTTATTAACTGATGATGTCATTGATTGTTAGGATGCCAGTGCCTAGAAAGTTGTAATTTGCATAATGAAAACCCATGGCTCTGTGTAACTAAAAGCAGACTTGATTCACCAGCTGGCTTGTATACAATTTTGATACATTTTTAAGCATTTTGCCAAGACACTCCTGAAGAAATCTCAAGGCACCACAGGGTGCCTGGGCACCCTCCTTGAAATAGACTTGTCTATCTATCTATCTATCTATCTATCTATCTATCTATCTATCTATCTATCTATCTATCTATCTATCTATCTTTAATGGCAAAAATATCTATACAATTTTATACAAATAGATAATTGTCTGTGATCACAGATAAACAAGGTGCAGATGAATGGGAAAATCCACTTAATGATTATATACTTAACAGATCATGCATAACATAATTCTGTATTTTTAAAGATCAAGTTTAGCAATTTGGCATTTGCTCACCATCTGTCCCCATTCTTACATAATGGGGTTGAATTCAGACGTGGAGCAGTGACTTGGCCCCGCCCCCTCTCTTCTCATTGGCCCAATTACTTTTATTGACAGCAGCGGGAACCCATGGCGCCTGCTGCTGTCTCGGCTAATGAGGGAGTGTCCCCAGACAGCCGAGGCTCTTGTGCAACATCGCTGGATCGAGATGGGGCTCAGGTAAGTTTTAGGGGGGGGGGGGCTGAGGGGGGCTGCTACACACAGAATATTTTTTTATCCTAATGCATAGAATGTATTAAGATAAGAAAAACCTTCTGCCTTTAGAACCACTTTAATTGAACAAGCTGAAGTTAGAAGCTGCACCAGGTTTTGTGCTCTGCAGTTTATCAACCTTAACGTGTCTGATTGTGAGTGTCTCAGTAAGCATAAGCAAACATAGCATGTCCTTCATAGGAAGGATTAAGTAAACCATTTCTTGAAGCAATCCTCCATTTTCAAACAGCAAATGTATGGTAGAGGATTGTGCAGCTATATAATTTACCAAATTACAAGAATAAATGACAGGAAACCTAGATGTGCAACAAATAGTAGCAAATGCAACCATATCCAGCAAACATGATTGAGCATTATAAGTACATGACCCGGTGGAAAAATGTTTAGTAAATGGGGAATGACTGACAAACCGACCGTTGGGCACATTATAAATATGCATCTTATTTATGTAACCAATAAAGGGCCATGAAGCATATTATGTATTTCCACTATATTGAATATTTTATTTGGACTGAACTGTATAACAATTTTACATCACAAGTCTGCAAAACAGAGATGGTGTATTTAATGTATTTATGTGACAATATATGTCTGATTTCTATTGATTTGTTTTCCTCTAAATTGCAGAAAAGTCAGCTTGTGATTTCCAAGGGAAAATAAATGCCAGTTTCTCATCTTATAACTTTAACAATATTCTTACTTGGAAACCTCCAGAAAATTCAACAGGGCTACAGTACACAGTGAGATACAAAAAGTAAGTCAAAGCAAGTTCAATTTATTAATGTGTCAGATGTTTGGAGATTGTTTAGAGATGGAATAAAAAGCTGAAAAATATATACAGTATATATTTTTTTTATTGCTAGCATCTCTTTCTAAAAAATGCTTTTTCCTGTGTGTCCTCCCAATTCAGTGGCTTTAATACTTTTCAGTAGAACTGTGACCTCAGTGGTTAAGTGTTAAGAAGGATGTCCTACTTTTTTAAAGTGATATTAAAGCTTTGTTTTTGTTTCTTTAATAACAAATAAATTATATTTACCTGCTCTGTGGAGTGGCTTTGCACGGAGCAGCCCAATCCTTTTTTTCTCTGGTCCCCTGCCGACACTCCTGGCTCTTTCCTTGACCAATGCCCCCAATAGCAAACATGCTTGCTCCTGAGCCCCGCTCTATGTGTGCATAAGAAGCCCCACTTCCACGCTCTCTCCTCATTGGCTCACTGGCTTTAGATGACAGCAGTGGGAGCCAATGGCTGTGTCTCAGCCAATGAGGAGAGAGAGACCTGGAACAGCCGAGGCTTCCCTGCACATCACTGGATTGAGAGGGGGCTCAGGTGAGTATTATGAGGGGCTGAGGGGGGAAGCAGCACACAGAAGGTTTTTTACCTTCATGAATTCATTGGTTTTGGTCATTGGTCATGCATTGATTGGTTTTGGTCATTGGTCATGAATTGATTGTTTTTTTTTTTTTACCTTCATGCATTGATTGGTTTTACCATGAAGGTAAAAAACCTCGAGGCTCGGTTCACACCTATGCAAATTGAATGCGCGTTTCCCTGCATCCAATTCGCATAGCAGGGGAATGTGACTGGCTGGTTCACATATCTCCGCAGCAGGTCCAGTGCGTTGTGCAGGAAAAACGTGTGCCTTTTTTGGTGCATTTCAGGTCTGAATTCAGCCCAAAATTCGGGCTGAAATCGGACCTGAAACGGTGAACCAGCACGCACCGGACCCCTGCTGTGTGACGGATGCAGCGATAGTGAACCGAGTCTGAGTCTTTACAACCACTTCTAAAGTCAAAATTAATGGAATGGTAAAATCCCTCCAGTTTTTTTAGCTGTCTATGTCCCATTCAGAACATTCCCCTTCATTCCAGACACAGCAGGAAGTAATTGGAAATTATTTAACCTCTTTCGCTCCGGAAGGTTTGCCCCCCATAATGACCAGGCCATTTTTTTTGTGAAACGGCACTGCAGTACTTTAACTGACAATTACGCTGTCATGAGACGCTATACCCAAATAATATTGATTTCCTTTTTTTCCCTCAAATAGAGATTTCTTTTGGTGGTGTTTAATCATCTCTGTGGTTAATATTTTTGCGCTATAAACAAAAAAAGACCAACTATTTTTCTTTCTGCTATAAAACACATCCAATAAAAAAAATTAAATCTAATCTCTTCATTGATTTAGGCCAATGTGTATTTTGCTACATGTTTTTAGTAAAAAAAATCCCAATACCGTATATACTCGAGTATAAGCCGAGATTTTCAGCCCTTTTTTTGGGCTGAAAGCCCCCCCCCCCTCAGCTTATACTCGAGTCAGTGAAATTGAACATTGTAAATTCTACCTGAAAAAAATTGAGTGGCTGCGGCGCCCATTGTTTAAAACTCGCGGTCTCTTCCTGGTCCCTTCCGTGATAGGCGGAACTGTGTCTGCTTAGAAAACGCCTATCACGAATGTTCTCTCATCCTCAGTTTCCCAGCAGATGTCCGTGATTGGCGGAACACTGAACACAGTGTCTGCTGGGATGGGTGAGGATGAGAGAACGTTCGTGACAGGCGATTCTCAGCACACAGTTCCACCTATCACGAAATGGACCAGGAAGAGACCGCAAGTTTTAAACGATGGACGCCGCAGCCTCTCAATTTTTTTCAGGTACAATTTACAATGTTCAATTTCAATTTTAGGGGTACAGTGAGGTTGGGCACAGTGAGGTTGGGCACAGTGAGGATGGGCACAGTAAGGTGGCAATGGGCAGTGACAATTGGCTTAGTGAAGTTGCAATGGGCACAGTGAGGAGTGCAAATGGGCATTGTTGACCCTCTTCCACTCACAGTAGCTGCTGCATTCTCACCCTCGGCTTATACTCGAGTCAGTAAGTTTTCCCAGTTTTTTGTGGTAACATTAGGTACCTCGGCTTATATTCGGGTCGGCTTATACTCGAGTATATATACGGTAAGCTTATAATGATTGGTTTGTGCAACAGTTAAAGCGTCTACAAACTATGGGATATTTTTTATGGATTTTTTTTTTTATACTAGTAATGGTGGCGATCAGCGATTTTTAGTGGGACTGCGACATTGCAGCGGACAAATCTGACGCTAAGCCCTGGTTCACATTGGTACAATTTGACATGCGATTTGCAATGGCACCGTCCTAATCGGTGCGACGCTGCATCTGCGGCGCTGCACTGATTTCAACAAGTAGTTCCTGTACTACTTTTTGCGATTTCGGGCCACAATTTACATTGACATCTGTGCAGAAACCTAAACAGATGTCTCTGAAATCGCGGGCAAAATCGGGACTGACAGGTGGGAGTGAAATCGTGCGAGTTCAGCTGAACTCGCATGGCTTCATTCCCGCAGCCCAGGATGAACCTGGGCTAAGTGACACTTTTTGGGGACCAGTGACACCAATACGGTGATCAGTGCTACAAAAGAATGCACTATCACTGTACTATTGACACTGGCAGGGAAGGGGTTACCATCAGGGGCGATCAAAGGGTTAAATGTGTTCCCTGGGAGTGCTTGCTAACTGTGGGGGATGTGCTTTGACTGGGGGAAAACAGAGATCTGTGTTCCTGCTTAGCAGAAACACAAGATATCCACCTTCCCCTCTGACAGAACGGCGATCTGCCTTGTTTACATAGGCAGAGCGCCGTTCTGCCTCTCTCTGTGACAATCGTCAGGTGCCCACAAACATCGGGTCTACCGGACCCACTAATTGGTTCCCGCTGTGTCCAATCACAGCGGGAGCGGGTTGCCAGTGGCGTGCCCCAGACCTGGAAATAAAATTCCCGTACAGCTTTGCGATTTCGCACTGAAGGGCCGCCCTGCTGTAGGAAATGTACGTGGGGCGGTCCGGAAGCAGTTTAAGTAAGAGGACAGCTTTCACTGGGACATGTGCCCCTTGGAAAGATTCACCTCACCTCCTGATCCTGTGACAGTTGTAAAATTTTGAATGTCCCATTACTTTTTTTTCACTGACAATGTTGTGCCAGGAGGAATGGAGACATTATAATATTTTCTAATTGGCAACACTGTCAGATGATATTAAACTGACTTCAAATTGATCCCAAATGCCCATGTGCAGGTAGAAAGCTTGGTGATGTCAATGTAACAATCACAAGAAAGCATGTCATCCTCTGATTAAATATATGTCCGGTCAGGTAGACATATGCCACTCCTATAGACTTCCCTGTACATTCTGGTTGCAGCAGTTGTGTATGGTGTCTAAACATTACTATGCAGATTTGTAGGCACCAGTTAGATCCAGTTCACTCACTAATCAGGGCTTAGTACCAGAACTAGTCTGATATCCCCCTCTATTCCTCGACAATACAATCTCACTACAGTATTAGTCTGATACATGGACTTGACTCACCTCTATCCATTGTGTTACATAGAAACCAACGAATCTTGTGCCCTTGTGCCACGGGACTTTAGAAAAAGGCACATCACATTCATCTTAAAGATAAAAGCATAGTTTTATTCATCAACAGATAAAAGCCCAATTCTTGTACAAAACCATATACGGTAGGTTATTAAAACTTTACAAAAAGTTGATTTACTAATGTCTTTTACACATAAGTAATCAATCGAATCATATTTCAACAATATCTCAAAAATCTTTTTTCCAATATTGATAATATAAAACATGGACACGTTGCATCACAAGTCTCAACGTGTTTCGTGAACTACAATTCACTTCATCAGGAGTGGATGCTACTGACGGTTATGTGTAATAGACATGAGTAAATCAGCTTTTTGTATTTTTTTGTTTACAAGAGTTTATTGGAAGAACAAATAAGCATTTACATAATGTAGTTGATAAAAGGATTCAACAGTAAGTCAGTGGCATTACATACATCACATCTTAAATCGTGGGGTGATACAACAGAATGAATTAGTTCACTAGCGGAACATAGATACAAGTAATGACAAATAAAAGTAAATGTTATACATAGGGGGGAATAATGTAGTACAGGTGTGGTATTGTGATATGGAAATGTAGCTATGTGAGATTCCAGTAAGACCATTTTAGATAATATACATGAAGACTGTCATTTAGGGTGTGATATATTTTTTCAGAAAGTTTAAACATCTCCATTCTAGCAAGTACCTGCGGCCATAGTAAATTGTTGGATTTCTAGTTAAAAGCAATCATCCATTGTATGGAACTACATAATGAGTGGAATAGTCTAATGCAAGGTTTAGGTATATCAGGTATTTTAGCATACAAGAGACATATTTGGGGAGTGGGAGTCATTTTATGTTTTGAAGATTCCTTAAATCTATCTACAGCCGCACGTCATATCTGATCGAGATGCGGACAGCTCCAAAATGTATGTAGAAAAGTCTCTTGCTCCGGGCAGCCTCTATAGTAGTTAGGGAAAACTGAGGGATAGAATGTGTGGATTCTAGAGGGAGTAAGATGCCATCTAGAGAATAGCTTCACCGGTGTTTCTCTGAATGAGATGGCTCTATTACATTTGCAGAGGTTATCAGACATAGAGTGCCAAGTTCCAGCTGAGAGCTTTTTGTAGTTTTAATAACCTATATGGTTTTGTACAAGAAATAGGCTTTTATCTACTGACATTAAATAAAAACGTGATTTTATCTATACCTTTTTGAGCTCCCCCTTCATAACCAGAGCATTTTTTTGCTATTCAGCACTGCGCTACTTTAACCACTTAAGCCCCAGACCATTTTATTGCTAAAGGACCAGGCCCCTTTTTGCGATTCGGGACTGCGTCACTTTAACTGACAATTGCGCGGTCGTGCGACGTGGCTCCCTAACAAAATTGACATCCTTTTTTCCCACAAATAGAGCTTTCTTTTGGTGGTATTTGATCACATCTGCGGTTTTTATTTTTTGCGCTATAAACAAAAATAGAACTTTTTGCTATTATAAATATCCCCAAAAAAGATATCAAAAAAACATTTTTTTTGTCCTCAGTTTAGGTCGATACATATTCTTCTACATAATTTTGGTAAAAAAAAATCACAATAAGCATTTATTGATTGGTTTGTGCAAAAGTTATAGCGTCTACAAAATAGGGGATAGTTTTATGGCATTTTTATTAATATTTTAATTTTTTTACTAGTAATGGTGGCGATCAGCGATTTTTATCGTAACTGCGAAATTATGGCGGACACATCGGACACTTTTGACACTATTTTGGGACCATTGTCATTTTTACAGCGATCAGTGCTATAAAAATGCACTGATTACTGTGAAAATGACACTGGCAGTTTAGGGGTTAACCTGTAGGGGGCGCTAAAGGGGTTAAGTGTGACCTAATGTGTGATTCTTACTGTAGGGGGGCGTGGCTTGTGATGTCACTGATCGCCGTTCCTTATGACAGGGAACAGACAATCAGTGACAGGCCCACTAGGAAGCACGGGGAGAGGTTTGTTAACACTTACCTCTCCCCGTTCTTCAGCTCTGTGACCCGATCGCAGGACACGGAGTCACGGAGTGCCCGCCCGGGTCGCGAGCGCGCCGCCGGCGGCACGCGCATGACCCACGGCTGTGCATATTAAAGGGGACGTATCTGTACGCCAATATGCCCAGCCGCGCCATTCTGCCAACATACATCGGCGTGCGGCGGTCGGCAAGCGGTTAACTGGCAATTGCACAGTCACGCAATATAGTACAAATGAAATTTCTGTTATACAACATATCCAATAAAATCAATATTCTTCACAAATTTAGGCCAAAATGTATTCTGCTGCATGTCTTTGGTAAAAAAAAAAAATCCTAATAAGTGTATATTAGTTGGTTTGTGTGAACGTTATAGTGTCAACAAGCCATTATACAGTATATATATATATATATATATATATATATATATATATATATATATATATATATATATATTTGAAAATTGATCAATCCTGATGTACTGAAGGCCTATCTCTTTTCTCGAGGCCCTAAAATGCCAGGATAGTACACATATCCCCCAAATGACCCCTTTTTGGAAAGTAGAAAGTCTGAGGCATTTATTAAGAGACATGGCAAGTTTTTTGAAGTTTGACTTTTTTGTAAAAAGGTTTTGGAAAATAAAATTAAATACAATTATAATTTTTTCACTATTTGTTTTTTTTTACATACTGTTACCAATGCAGTACAGAATCATCATATGACTGGTGTGGTGGTGATCAGGGATACTGACTGGCGACCTTATGTTAATATAATAATAATAATAATATTAATAATAATTATACATTTTTTTTATTTTTCTTATTTATTCATAACAGGTGGTTTACATTGCTTAAAGTGGTTTTTAACCCTTACAGACCACTTTGACCTACATGTAAGCCTAGATTAAGGCTTACCTGTAGGTGCAAGAAATATCTCCTTAACCTACACGGTTAAGGAGATATTTGCAAAAAAGACTGCACTGATGTCTATGACGCATGCGCGCCGTAGACAACGGCGCAGGCGCACTAAGCATGCCACAGTGAAAGGCGATCAAGCCGTCACTGCCGGCTCCAGCACGAATGCACGGGAGTGACGTCATCGCTGCTCCGGCCAGGCACAGTGCCAGAGCAGTGATACCCGGAAGTCACTCGGGTATCATGGCGGCGGCGAAGGAGAGGAACGAGGACCGCTGCGGGGGCTTCGATCTCAGGTAAGTAATTCATAATGAGCTAGTATCCTATGCATACTAGCTCATTATGCCTTTCTCTTGCAGGTTTTTTTTTTCAGGAAAAGTGTCAGAGGGTTTACTCCCTCTTTAATGTGATCGCTATGACCAATCATAGCAATCACATGATACCCAGTTACTGGATACCGGTAACAGTAATCTGCTGTGTCCATCGGATGATCAGTCAATGAATCAGATCAGAATACATGGTCAGCGCTTGCTGTCACTGGCTGCAAGCATTGATCAAGTGCTTGTTTTCCCCATGGTCTGAATGCTGTACACATGGTCCGAAGGTCATCCGGTTCCTGCTGAACCGGCTGATTTTCAGCTGGTGTGTACCAGGCTTTACTTTCTCATTTAGAATTATACTGTCACCGTACTGTCCAACTTTATTTTGTAGATCACTGCACAAACTGTTGGCACTATGTAAAAGCTGTATAATTATAGTAATACAAATAATAATAAAATGTGTAAAACTTCAGCTAGGCTTTACCTATCCTAGGCTTATGTATTCCTATTATTTTTTTGTTACACTGTCAGACAAAACATGAAGGTAAGTAATAACACTAAAATAAGTATAAAGTGATCTTGGGCTAAATTGTGTTATCACTATAAACATTGAAATACCCTCAAAAGAGTGTGTGGATATTTAAAGTATACACATAATATAAAAATGCATCATCAAATAACATTTTAAAAGTTACCCAAACCAACATGGCGGCAGCAAGCCACGTGCTTACATCTGTAGGCCAAAAGGGTGACTGTCTCACAAGTGGGCGTATTAATATATATATATATATATATATATATATATAAATACGCCCACTTGTGAGACAGACTCCCTTTTGGCCTACAGATGTAAGCACGTGGCTTGCTGCTGCCATGTTGGTTTGGATAACTTTGTGGAAGGAAATTACGGCTTACAGGATTGGTACAAGATGACAGATATAGCTGCACCAGAGCCAGGGAGGTCCAAATAGGATGTTGGGAGACTCCTTTGCTCGAGGTCGACTTATATATACATTCAATGCAAGTTATTTTCATCAGATGAGGTGAGAGTTCCGAGAGACCATTCTTTGGATATCGATCACTGTTTACAGATTCTTTGGGAAGTGTTATAAGGACTTACCTATCCGTCTCAGACCCACTCTTTTTATGATTATTTATCCATCACATTTTTTATATACCTCACTGTGATTATTCATTTGATTTATTTGGATTTTTACTGGAAGGAATTCCACCTATATCCACCTATACTTTTGGACTTTATATTATTTTCACATTTTATTTGATGATGCATTTTTATTAGGGTTGTCCCGATACCACTTTTTTGAGACCGAGTACAAGTACCGATACTTTTTTCCAAGTACTCGCCGATACCGATTACCGATACTTTTTTTTCAATGTCATGTGACAGTTTGAAAGATGGGGACTGATAGGTGGCACTGACAGGTGGCACTTATGGGCACTGACTGGTGACTGGCGCTGATGGGCACTAATAGGTGGCTGGCAATGATAGATGGCACTGATTGCACTGATAGGTGGCACTTATGGGCACTGATAGGTGGCACTTGTGGGCAGTGATAGGTGGCACTGATAGGTGGCACTTGTGGGCACTGATAGATGGTACTGAAAGGTGGCACTTATGGGCACTGATAGGTGGCACTTGTGGGCACTGATGGCACTTGTGGGCACTGATTGCACTGATAGATGGCACTGAAAGGTGGCACTTGTGGGCACTTATGGGCAGTGATAGGTGGCACTTGTGGGCAGTGATAGGTGGCACTGATTGCACTATCTGTGCAATCAGTGCCATCTATCAGTGCCCACAAGTGTCACCAATCAGTGCCCATAAGTGACACCTATCAGTGCAGTCAGTGCCATCTACCAGTGCCACCTAATAGGTGGCACTGGTAGATGCCACTGATTGCACTGATAGGTAGCACTTGTGGGTACTGATAGGTGTCTGGCACTGAAATGCTGTGGGCAAAAAAAATGACACAGGATTTAAAAAAAAAAAAAAAAAATGCTGCAACGCCCATCTTGGTACACCCTGCACTCGGCTGAAGTAAGCAGCAGCAGACATCTTGTTACACCCAGCCCATATAGCTCGGGCTGGGTGTAACAAGATGTCTGCTGCTGCTTACTGCAGCCAAGTGCAGGGTGTACCAAGATGGGCGTGGGGACGTTCAGCCGCTGACGGCGACCGAATGTGACAGCACCGGTCACCGATCCTGATGCGGCTGCGCCCTGCACCCCTGCCAGCTTACCAAGTTCAGCTGCAGGTGAGGGACTCGCTCTCCGCCCGCGGACTCCGTCCATCGACTGTGCCCGCCCTCTCCAGCCAGACTCCGCCCACACTTTCCTTCAGAGACTCAGCCCGCCCCCTCTCCAGCCAAACTCCGCCTGCACTAGCTCTGTCGACAGACTCTGTCCGCCCTCTCCAGCCAGACTCCGCCCGCACTCCCCCACCCTCCCCAGCCACTGACTCCTCCCGCCCTCTCCGGCCACAAAAAAAAAGTATCGGGTGAAGCATCGGGAGCATTTGCGCGAGTACAAGTACTCGCGCAAATGCTTGGTATCGGTCCCGATACCGATACTAGTATCGGTATCGGGACAACCCTAATTTTTATATTGTGTATACTTTAAATATCCACACACTCTTGTGAGGGTATTTCAGTGTTTATAGTGATAACAAAGTTTAGCGCAAGATCACTTTATACTTATTTTACTCCTATTTTGTGTATGGTGAACACTACTAGGTTTTGCTGCTTGTTATATTTTTATCACTTGTTCTGTATTTATTTTTAACAATAAAGGTTTTTATTTTATAATCAAAAGCAGACAATTGTACAATCATACTAACATTTGTACAAAAACTTTTAGCATAATGAATGCATCGATTAGTATAATTAAATTCAGCAATAGAGTATTTTTATAGAATATTCATTCGAGCTATAACCTAATATTAAACTTTCCACATTTAATGTGAAGGCCATATGCTATACCTCATCAATATGAGGTATATCCTAATGATCAGCCAATCTCAAAACCAAAATCCATAGTCGGGTAATACTCTAAATTCGTATGTATAATTCCAATAATTAGATACACCACCACCCCTACGATTAAGGAATGGCTAGAAGAGACTTCTTCTTTATAAAATGGAAGAGATCAGGGCAATAGCACAAGGAACAATAGAAAACTTCAACAAAACTTGGCAACCGTGGGTCATTTTCAAACATTCTGAATCCTTTGATTCTTTATAAGGCGGTAAGCCCTTGATAAACATGGGACCCTGACATCTTACTGTATTTTTTTTTTCTTTCAATTTTTTTTCACTTTTTTAAGGGCACCTTTCTAGGGGCCAACACCTCCTTTTATCCTTTTCTCTGTTCTGTATTTATTAATATTACCACATTTACTCACAGTAGCGCGAAGGACACTTTCACATTTTTAAGTAATAACACTTCTTTCTACATATTCATTCTGTATATTGATATAACTGTTCTTGATGCACAGATATGGAGATAAACCCTGGCAGAAAAAACTGGAATGCACAGAAATCACATTAACCTGGTGCGACTTAACTAATGAAACAAGTGAAACAAAACAATATTATGGCAAGGTCATTATAAATAACAAAAACTGTTCAGTCGAAACAAGTAGATTTTGTCCTCTAATGGATAGTAAGTATGCATTTATCTGTTTGTCATTAGTTTGTTTTATGTAGTTGAATGAAAGTGAGTTGTGTATTCTTCATCACGTGAAACCATATTTTTTTCCCACAATGGACATTATATATAAGAGTATTTAACATGAAACTGTTGCCAGCAGAAGCCAAACAGATGCAAGTTGTAATTTCTTTGCCTTTTTTTTTTTTATTATATTCCTTCTGTACTGGAATAACAACAAGTCAGTTCAATCAGAAGTACAGTATGTTGTTCAATTTTGTGTGGACCACGGCAAGAACAGTTCCCCTTTCAGGTTGCCTTGGAACCATGTGTTGGAGATCACCATGCCACTGTTTTTGCTATCTTCTGTATTTTGTCTTTAATGCCGCATTAACCTTGTCAAGATGATGCTCCTTCCTTGATTTAATTATGTGTTTCGCAACTGTCCGACTCCTGTACCTGCGGCCTTCTTCAAGGAAATTGAATGCTGCTTGAATACTTTTATTTGGAATGGGGCATCTCCCAGACTGGTTGGGTCGACCTTGTCCTTGCCACAGAGGTTGGGGGGGTTGGCGATGCCAGACTTTCGAGTATATTTCTGGGCGGCGGTCTTGGTCTCGGTGTTTTGGTGGTTTCAGGGCTCCAGATCCAATGGCGATACCTGGTTGGAGGCGGCATTTCTGGGATCATTACCGGACCTCCGAAATGTAATATTTCGAGGCCCTCAACGTGGTATGAGTTGGTCCCGGCACATAGGGGTATGCTCGCGAGCATACCCCTATGTGCCGGGACCAACTCATACCACGTTGAGGGTATGGAAGGTAGCTACCAGACGCTTTAGCCAACCAGGCCAACTGTCACCTGCCCAGCCTCTGTGGGGTAATCCACATCTTCCCCATTTTTGTACGGTCCCGGACCTTCATGTATGGGCTCGCTTTGGGGTCAAAACTGTGGGGGACATCATGCCTGTAGGTTTCCTTCTGACCTTCTCTCAGATGTCTCAGAAATTTGGTTTGCCCGGGTGGATGTTTTTTAGATATCATCAATTGCGTCACGCAGCTAGGGCCCAATTTCCCCGGCCTCTGACCATTATAGAAAATCCTATTGAGAAGCCAATGTCCCTGGGGGCAATGATGAAACCCTTGTCCACCCTCTATGGTGCGCTCCTTAGCACCGGCTCAGTCAAACTGGAAAAACTATGGGAATATTGGCAAGCAGATGTTCCATCTTTGGATAGGGAATCTTCGGAGGAAAGTTTGGAGCATGGTTCCAAACTTGTCATCCCATCAAGGGATAAATTAACACAAGTCAAATTTCTCCACAGGGTGTACTACACCCCTATGAGTCTTCAGAGGATGTTCCCGCACCGTAACCCTAACTGCCCCCATTGTGACCTTCACATAGGAACGTACATGCATGTGTTCTGGGACTGTCCTGTCATTGTGTCATACTGGCAAGCTATTTTTGAGGAAATAAATCTTAGGCTGCAAATTAATCTGACCCCTACCCCAACCTTGGCTTTGTTGGGGATCCCTCACGATGAGCAGCGTTCACATCACTCTAAGTTACTTATAGCTTACCTTTTATTTTATGCTAAAAAGGCGATCCTACTTAATTGGGTTTCTTCATCCCCGCCGACAGTCTCCAGTTGGGAGATATAACTCCCGTTTAGGGATGAGCTTCGAGTTCGAGTCGAACTCATGTTCGACTCGAACATTGCCTGTTCGCCCGTTTGCCGAACAACGAACAATTTGGGGTGTTTGCGGCAAATTCGAAAAGTCTATGGGAGAAATCTAAAGTGCTAATTATAAAGGCTTATATGCAAGTTATTGTCCTAAAAAGTGTTTGGGGACCTGGGTCCTGCCCCAGGGGACATGTATCAATGCAAAAAAAAGTTTTAAAAACGGCCGTTTTTTCGGGAGCAGTGATTTTAATAATGCTTAAAGTGAAACAATAAAAGTGAAATATTCCTTAAAATTTCGTACCTGGGGGGTGTGTATGATATGCATGTAAAGTGGCGCATGTTTCCCGTGCTTAGAACTGTCCCTGCACAAAGTGTCATTTTTGAAGGAAAAAAAGTAATTTAAAACTCACTCGCGGCTATTAATGAATTGTCGGCTTTTATCAATACATAGAAAAGTCATTGATAAAAAATAAAAAAAAAGCGTGGGGGTTCCCCCAAATTCAATTACCAGGCCCTTTAGGTCTGGAATGGATATTAAGGGGAACCCCGACGCAAATAAAAAAAAAATGGCGTGGGGTTCCCCCTAAATATCCATACCAGGCCCTTGAGATCTGGCATGGATTTTAAGGGGAACTCCACCCCAAATTTTTAAAAAAATGGCGTGGAGTCCCCCCATAAATCCATACCAGACCCATATCTGAGCACGCAACCTGGCCAGGGGAAGAGGGGGGGACGAGAGAGCGGCCCCCCCTCCCTCCTGAACTGTACCAGGCCACATGCCCTCAACATGGGGAGGATGTCCCCATGTTGATGGGGACAAGGGCCTCATCCCCACAACCCTTGCCCGGTGGTTGTGGGGGTCTGCGGGCGGGGGGCTTATCGGAATCTGGAAGACCCCTTTAACAAAGGGAACCCCCAGATCCCGGCCCCCCCTATGTGAATTGGTAAGGGGTACATTGTACCCCTACCATTTCACGAAGAAAGTGTCAAAAATGTTAAATAAAAACACACAAACACCTTGAAAAAGTCCTTTATTTAAAAAAAAACAAAAAAACATTCCAGCAATGAAATCCAGTGTCCCGCGGCGATCCCGATGTCCAGCGCTGTCCGTCATTGGTTGTGCCTGTGCGGACCTGATGGGGAACTTCCTCGCTGTGTTTTAAATGTATAGACCCGCCCCTTCTAAAGTTCCCCATCAGGTCCGCTCAGCGGACCAGATGCGGAACATGAGAAGGGGCGGGTCTATACATGTATTACACAGCGAATTAAGTTCCCGCGAGTTTTAAATTACTTTTTTTCCTTCAAAAATGACACTTTGTGCAGAGACAGTTCTAAGCACGGGAAACATGCGCCACTTTACATGCATATCATACACACTCCCCAGGTACGAAATTTAAAGGAATATTTCACTTTTATTTTTTCATTTTAAGCATTATTAAAATCACCGCTCCCGTAAAAACGTCTATTTTTTAAACCTTTTTTTGCATTGATACATGTCCCCTGGGGCTGGACCCGGGTCCCCAAACACTTTTTAGGACAATAAATTGCATATTAGCCTTCATAATTAGCACTTTAGATTTCGAACATTCGAGTCCATTGTATTTAATAGGGTTCTAAAGTTCACACGAACATTCTGTCTGTTCGCAGGTTCTGGTGCGAACTGAACAGGGGGGTGTTTGGCTCATCCCTGCTCCCGTTATATAGGATGACGTATTCAAACAGGGGGTGTGCTTGGAAGTACGATAAGGTATGGGCCCCCTGGACACTGACGTGATGTTCTCCGTTGGGTGGCGGCAGGGGGTATGGGGTTGTTTTCTGGTTCAGGGAGTGGCTCTCTGCCCCCCCTCCTGCCGCCAGTACACACCGGATGCTGATACGATAAGATGTGGTATATTGTCCTTCTATGTTGGGACTGACGGTTGCCCTGCTACTTATAGATCTGCAATGGTCAATTCACTGCCCAACTCAACAAGTAGTCCAGGCTAGGGGTACTGAGGTTGTTTGTGCGCTCTTTAATGTCTGTGCTTCTGTTAACTTTCCCTGTGTTATCAGTATATTGAATGGTAATGACATTGTCTGATCTGTGTTATTTTGTTTGTAACATCTTTACTTGAATAAAGCACCTTGTTGTTAAAAAAAATATATAGAGAGAATGGAGAAAGGCTTGATATTTCTTTGCATAAAGGTGAATATGGTTTATTACAGCTTTTAAGAGAAACTGTGGGTCAGGATCTCCACTCTGCTAACAATAGGGGATCACACCTATTAGGAACCATGCTTAATATGAATGTCTTGTTGTCACATCTATTAGTCACAGATAGCATAATTATCGGATGTACAATAGATCTAATTATAGTTACATAATTACCAATATTTGCATTCAGTTCCCTGCTCAAGATTTGCATTATTTCCTCTGTCTTCCTGTGCCTGTCTGAGACTGAGCAGGATGATCTCTACATTTGAAATCCCAGGTCTTTCGCTGGCACTAGATGGTTTTTCTGTCTTTTCATTTATTTTATTTTGTTTTATGCATATTGTATCAGAAAGAGAGTGGAATCATCTACTGGAGCCAGTGGTGACATCTTTCCACTAATGTCCCCAAGAGAGGTATAGGGATTCAGTGGGTGATTTAGTGGACTCATAGCTAAAATGTGAGTTTTCAGTGGACAGAATGTTTATTCTTAAAAACTTAGTCTGACAATTACCTTAAAAGTTCAGTTGTGTAACACATGAAGTGTAGAGATGAGCAAAATTGCCCAGCTTCTGTTGATAAACATTTTTGCAAACTTTGCTCCAAGATTAAAGTGTGCAAACTTTGCAGTGCACCCCATTGGAAAAATCTTGTTATTCAATTTTGGCCCTTTATTAGACTAATAAGCAAACTGTTGTAAAAAGAAAATAAACAAAAATGAGTATATAAAAAAGTATCTATCACTACACAGCATTATTATCTCTCCCTAACAACGCACACACTAGCAATATGATTTCTTAGAGCCCACCCTTTTATAGAAAGGGAGCTAAGTTATCCATTCCCTGAAATAATTGGCTTGTATGACTAGGGGAAAAAACTATGCATTACATTATAGGTTGTTACTTATTTTCCATCAAAAAGAAACCCTATGAATCCAATGGATTTGCCACAAACTTATGACAGTGATGAATTTGAAACTAATCCCTAATGAAGAGAAATTAAACTTGACCATTCAGCAAACAGGCTGAATAGCTTTGTCGAGTTTGATACACAAATTTCAGGTTGTTTGAAGTAACCACAGATTTTGACCCAAAAGGGATGTTTAAATAAAGCTATTAAAAAACTATAGCCTCAACATAATGTACCTCGACACATGGAAACTTAAGACTATTGTGCAGCCCTCTGGATGTTTTGTGGCTGCGCTTGAGGCCGTTTATAAAATTTAAGTTGATTACCACTTGTCTAGCTAGTAATTTATCCTTTTCATTTTGTGTGGAGCATGCATCAACATAAAATTAAATAGATGTGTTTTCTGTTTCATTTGCTATTTTTTTTTTGTTAGCGGAAATTGGTCCTCCCACAATCAATTTGATTCCTAGTAATGCATCCATTGAAATTCAGCTGACTCACCCTGTTAAATCACTTCATAAGATTTTTCAAGGACTAAAGTATCACATATACGTGAATGATATAAAGAAAGAAACTGAGGTAAGTTTTTGAAAGAGTAGCTCTTTTTTAAATATAACATTTTAATGTAAAAATGTACAATACATTTACAATAAATCATCAAGGGTTAGAACCTTTTAACATGGAAACCGATCTTGGTGTTAGTCCCAACCCTGGAATATACATTTCTGACTCAATGGAAAGGTCCATTTGAAATCCTCAAACAAGTCAGGGAAGCTTACTATAAAGTATTTCAGCTCCGAAAGCAGAGGTCAGATCAGGTTTTCCATGTGATCCTCATCAAACCATGGAAGGATAGATTGTTTGGATTGGTCTAGCTAGCCCACTGCCCCCAACTGGTTCTTCTGTGACAAGTTAATGTGGCTTATTCAAAGTTCAAAAGCAGAAAGAAAAATAGTTCCTGTAGCAAAACCAGGAGGTCTTCTCAGAGCTCCCAGGTTGTTCATCCTTGTTAGACACAACATAATCCCTGAACCCCAGGCTTGTGTTTACTTCAAGACTTATTGAATTCCAGAAGCCCAAAGATAGGCTATAAGAGATGAGGTGAAGAAAATGTTAGATCTTAAGATAATAGAGAAGTCCAAGAATGAATGGTCTAGCCTAAAAGCACTTGTTACCAGACCTAACCTTGTTCTGCTTCTGTAATGACTTTAGGAAGCTAAATGAGGTATCAAGGTTTAATGCCTATCCCATGACCTGGGTAGATTATTTAATAGAGAGATTAGCGCTGGCCTGGTTCATATCTAGCATGGAACCGACTAAAGAGTACTGGCGAATCCTAGCATTGACAGCACCAAAGAAAATACTGTTTTTGTCACTCCAAAGAGCTTATGGCAGTATGTCTGCATGTTGTTTGGCTTGCAAGCCCCACCCCCAACCTTTCAAAGAGCTATAAGATCCTTTGGCCACGCCAGAAGTATGCAGTCGCCTACCTAGACAATGTAGTCATTTTAGTACAGACTAGGAAAGTCATCTCCCCAGAGATTAGGCTTGGATGCTGTACGGGAGGCAGGGTTGACAGCCATTCATAAAAAATGTGCTATAGGCATGGTATTTGGGCTACATCATTGGAAGAGACCTTATTAAACCCCAAACAAGCAAGGTTAAAGCTATCAAAGAGTGGATGCAACCAGTGGCCAAAAGACCTTCCTGAAAATGGTTAGCTACTATAGGAGGTTTTTGTCACCATTGCAGCCCTTTGACAGATCTAAAGATGGACCAACAATGATTAACTGGAACCCTGAAGCAAAAAGTGCCAAAAACGGAATACAGCTGTAAAGAATTATAGTATAGAAGAGCAGGTGTGTCTGGCAATCAAGTGAGCCTTGGAGTCCCTTAGGTACTACCTCTTGGGAAGGAAATTCCACCTGATGCCAGATTACTCACCACTCAAGTGGATGTGCCAGGCAAAAGAGAAAAATGCCTGAGTAACATAATGGTTTCTTGTTCTGTCTCAACTACAAAGCGATAAAGTTCATCTCCAGGTTTAAGTAGGCCTTACTCAAGCTGGTTTGATATTCATCCCTTGCATCGATACAGGCAGCTTAACTCAATGAATAAACTCACAGTTAGGACGACAGACGATGAATCCTTTCGAATGTTCCGTTTAATGATGGATATTGATAGGTAGAAAAACGTTGCAGTTGTAAGCTACATGTAAGATGTTTAGCATGGAAGATATACAGGAGTAATGACCAGAATCAGGAAGTGGAGGAGATATATAAAGAACTACGGTGAGAGAGAGAGTTCAGCTAGAAAGAAGGGAACAGATCTTAAAGACACAGAGCAAGAATAATCACATAGTGTAACACAACACTCCCCGTCTGAAATCTTTAGATTTCATAACCTTAAACTAATATATATATTTTCAAAAAGTCCAATACTGACGAATGTCCTGGAACCTGTAATGAAAAACATGCAACAAGCAAATAATAAACGTAAGTTCAACAGGATGAAGAACATAAAGTCACAGTATGATGTCTTCAAATAATTCCAAAGTTCTGAGTAGAACCTGTAGATGGCAGCAATGTACTCCCCGCCGTGCCAACAGCATGACTAGTCCTTGCACAAGTCACTCACCTGGCAAAAGGAGTACTAACTCTGTAATTGGTCGACTAAAGGTTTGTGTCGATCCTCCCTTGGTTACCTTGACTTCTACCTTCCGGACTTTGTTATCGTCGCTGGGCATAACTTTAGTAATAAGACCCATAGGCCACTCATTCCGACAAACTTCCTTGTCTTTTAGAAGGATGAGGTCTCCAACCTTAAGATTCGGCTTAGATGCTTGCCATTTGTTACAACCTTGAAGGTGGTGAAGATACTTTTTCTTCCAGCGATGCCAGAACACATTGGCTAGATGCTGCACCTGCTTCCATTGATGCTCGTAATGGTGTGACCGCAGCTTCTGTTTTGTACTTACAGAAGTGTAGAGTGAGGTGTTCACAGTTCTTATTTCCTTATCATCTTCAGGGCTTACTAGCCCATAGGTGGTGTCAATAGGGAGTAAGTAAGAGTCCTCACGCAGAAACCTTGGAGGTGACAGCCATAAGCTGTCCTGAAGAGCGGCAGGTGACACGGCTCTGGTCCCACAGTCAGCTGGGTTGAGTTCAGTGGGAACGTGATGCCATTGACTTGGTAGAGAGAATCTCTTGATACGTTCAACC
Organism: Rana muscosa; assembly: GCA_029206835.1. Taxonomy (NCBI): domain Eukaryota; kingdom Metazoa; phylum Chordata; class Amphibia; order Anura; family Ranidae; genus Rana; species Rana muscosa. The sequence continues at coordinate 853,687,525 of CM055121.1, read as the reverse complement.
CTGTTGCTGACGTACACATAAAATTGTTTTGTTTGGTTGTTTATGTAACCAAGTACTACCTTACTGTCTGTATAGAAGGTGAAAGAATCAATTGTAGTGTCCATTTCACTTCGTATGACCTCTGCAATTTCTACTGCTAGCACGGCTGCACAAAGTTCAAGTCTTGGTATGGTATGTGCAGGCTTGGGAGTGAGTTTTGCCTTGCCTAGGACAAAACTACAGTGTGATTCTCCATTCAGTTCAGAGGTCTTCAAATAGGCTACTGCAGCAATAGCTTCAACTGATGCATCAGAGAAAATATGAATCTCTCTCCGGTTAGCAGTTGAAGTGGAACCTGGAACATAGCAACGGGGAATCTGAAGTTTTTCTAGTGACTTCAAAGAATATCTCCACCTTTCCCACTTGTGTTGATTCTCACTAGGCAAGGGAGTATCCCAGTCTATGTTCTCAGTAGACAACTGTCTTAGTAAAATCTTACCTTGAATGGTAACTGGAGCAAGGAAACCCAGTGGGTCATAGATGCTATTCACCACGGACAGGACTCCTCTCTTAGTGAAGGGTTTGTCACAAGTTGACACTTGGAAGGTGAATTTGTCTTGCTTGATGTTCCACAACAAACCCAGACTTCGCTGTACAGGAGGCACATCTGTACCTAAGTCAAGGTTTTTTAGACTAGTAGCATAGTCCTCCGAGTGAAAGGCATTCATAAGTTCCTGGCTGTTGGATATAATCTTGTGTAGTCTAAGGTTTGCTACAGACAACATCTCCTTTGTTCTGGTGAGAAGATCAATTGCTTCTTTAGCAGTTGGAAAGGACTTAAGTGCGTCGTCAACGTAGAAGTTTCTTTCAACAAATTGACGGGCATCAGATCCATATTCAACTTCTCCAGTCTGAGCTGTTTTCCTTAGCCCATAAGTTGTCACTGCTGGGGAAGGACTGTTACCGAAGACATGTACCTTCATGCGATAATCTATAACTTCCTTGTTGAGGTAATTGTCCTTGTGCCATAGAAACCTGAGGTAGTTTCTGTTGTCTTCTCTGACGATGAAGCAGTGAAACATCTGTTGAATGTCGGCCATTACTGCTACAGGCTCTTGTCTGAAACAAATCAAGACTCCTATTAGACTGTTGTTCAAGTTGGGTCCAGTAAGGAGCATGTTGTTAAGAGAAACACCTTTGTGCTGAGCACTGGAATCAAAGACAACTCTGATTTGGTCTGGTTTGCGTGGGTGATACACGCCAAAGGATGGAAGGTACCAGCATTCTTCTCCATCCTTTAGTGGGGGAGCAGGCTCTGCATGATCTCTGTCAAATACATTTTGCATAAAGTCCACAAAGTGCTTTTGCATCTCTGGTTTCCTGCTTAAGTTTCGCTTTAAGGAGGAGAATCTACTGATGGCCTGCTGTAAGTTGTTGGGCAATCTCTCTCTTGGGAGACGAAAGGGTAGGGGTGCTACCCAGTTATTGGAGTCATCTTGAAAGAACTCATTGTCCATTACCTTGATGAATTCTTTGTCTTCCATTGAAGGAGCCAGTATGTCATCTTCACTGGTTGCTTTAAACACTGTAGAGTCGAAGTCGCCATCATGGCAGGAGAAAGGGCTTGTGTCACCTGAGATACCATGTTGCCATTCATGGCTGGCTATCTTCTCTTTCACCCAGTAGTGATGTGGGCATGGCTCAAAGTAAGTGTTTCGGCCATTTGGCAGAACATTTGTCTTGAATGACGAAATGTTGGTAGGTCTTTTCATTTTGCCTATGCAGACATTGCCTATGATGACCCACCCTAGATCCGTGCGCTGGGCAAATGGGGTATCTGGGGGTCCACTGACTTGTCTGTGTACCTTGTGAACTCTTAGAATGTCTCTTCCTAACAGAAGAAGGATCTGAGCATCTTCGTCAAGCGGCGGTATCTCATTTGCTATTACCTTGAGGTGAGGGTGATGGAAAGCAGCAGCTGGAGTAGGGATTTCTTCCCTGTTAGCAGGTATCTGATTGCACTCAACAAGTGTAGGTAAGGGTAATTGCAAGTTACCTTTGAGAGAAGATACCATGAGTCCATGAGCCCTTCTTCCAGAAACCTCTATAGTTCCACTACAGGTACCCAAGGTGTAAGAATGAGCTTCGCCTTTTATTTCAAATAGATTGAACAATTCCGATTTTGCAAGTGATCGATTGCTCTGATCGTCTAAGATAGCATATGCCTTTAGAGACTTTTCTGGTTTATCCTTGTGGTATATGTTCACCAAGCATATCTTAGCACAGGACTTACCACAGTGGTCTTCTCCACAAACTTCAGTGCAGGATGAAGAAATGATGGTAGAATTAGGCACTTGGTCTGTATTCTCCCCGCCATGCGTTAACCTGGAAGGAGTGTTGGCAAGTTGTGCAGAGCTGGGCTCAAGAGGATGGAGGGCTTGCACATGTTCTTCAGAGCCACACTCTATGCACTTGATGGACACATTACAGTCCCTTGCAAAATGTTCTGTAGAAGCACAGCACCTGAAACATACCCTAAATGTCTTTAAAAGCTCCTTGCGCTCTTCCAGAGGCTTTTTTCTAAAGCCAATACATTTATTGAGGGGGTGTGGCTTCTTGTGTATGGGACACTCTCTGTTAGGGTTTTCAATCTTCCTACTCTGTTTGTTCGTGGCCAGAACTGTGGTAGGAGTGGGAAGGATGTCAGTCTTTTTCACGGACACTGGGCCTCTATGGTTTCTATAGTTGCCCTGAAGACTGGTACTCTTAGGAAAGGGTGAGAAGAGGCTGTACTCACCGTAGGAAAAACTTGGATCGTTCTTGGTCTCTGCAATTTTCCTGATGAATTCACAGAAGAAAGAGAATGGAGGGAAGGAAACCTTGTTCTCTCTTTTGTATGATGACTCTAGTGCAGTCCATTTCTCTTGCAAACCATACGGGAGCTTGGAGACAATTGGGTTTACCCCTCTTGGAGTGTCAAGGTAACTGAGTCCAGGTAGTTTTGGGTCTGTCTTGGCTAGCTGAAGCTCAAGGAGAAGGTCACTCAGTCTCTGGAACTCCTTGTTGTCCTTACCGGATATCTTTGGGAAAGTTTCCAGACGCATGAACAAAGCATTTTCTATAGCTTCTGGACTGCCATAACTTTGCTCTAGTCGCTCCCATGCAGCTGTGAGGCCTGCAGTAGGATTGTCCATGAAAATCGATCTTAATGGCTTAACACGTGCAGCAGATAGAGGACCAAGCCATTTGATCAGCAGATTCAATTCTTGATCAGCTGTAATGCCAATATTGCTGATTGTAGTTCTGAAGGCACATTTCCAACTTCTGTAGTTCTCAGGTTGGTCATCAAAACTTGTAAGACCAGTCTTTGTGAGCTCTCTGCGAAGCATGTACCTCACAAACTCTTCTGTCTCAGTTGTCTCCGCCTTTATGTGAGATGCTGTTGGCTGTATGGTGCTGATTGCGTTATCTTTGACATTGTTGTTAAAGGACACAGGGAAATATGGTGCAGCAGATGCATCCAGGTGAGTTGCTTGCTTGAAGTCAGTTGTTCCAATGGTACGTTGATTCAAGGCTGTACCGATGACTGGAGATTGATGACTTGTCTGAAGCTTGCGCTGATGCTCTGTGACGTATGAAGGCAGGCAAGGTAGACAGGTAGGAAATGCAGTGGAGTGATTTTGAGTGCAGGAAGTTGCTGGAACCTCTTTAACTTGAAGCTGTGAAGGAGTCTCTATGTAGTCGGGAGCATTGGAGACAATGGAGTGTGCACTGCAGTGGCTTAGGACATAGTCTTTAGTGCGTTTGAGGGGGTCTTCCATATCTGCTATGTTTAGGTTAATGCTGTCTTTCTCACTTGCACCTTCGTCTGCACTGATAGCTTGCTGTAGGACCCTTAGCTTTGCCATAGCTGCGTCATGTTTACACTGTTCATTTAAGGTTTCCATTGTTGCTCTTTGTCGTGCTGACTGCGCTTCCGACTCTGCTCTCTGAGCTTCCAACTCTGCTCTTTGACGTGCTGACTGCGCTTCCAACTCTGCTCTTTTTTTCTGCATATGCCACCTGCACTTTGCTGGCTTCCACTTCAGCGCGGGCATTAATAAGTCGCTCACTGAGTGTTGAGTATCTTGAACTATGGGATCTTGACGAGTTTTTAGAACGTCTGGTGGAAACAGATCTGTGAGATGCAGTGTCCTGTAACAGCTTTATTTTTGCTTCTGCCTTTAATCTGGTTTGCTGGATAAAACTGTCTCTTTCAATATTGAGAGCATTGACGCGCTTTAATTGCATCATCGCACTTTCTGACTTCATGTTTTGTAAGACATTAGTGAATTTGATGATGGTAAGCTGATAAAGCTCATATGAGGCAGAAAGTTGTTTAATGGCACCCTCTAGTGTCAGTAGTTCACGTTCAACAGACACTGTATTGGCTTCAGCAAGGATTTTCTCCCAGACTAATTCCAAGCTATTTGACAATTCAGTCCTTGAAGCTTCATAATTCTCCATTACTTTCCAAGTGGGTTTAACTGAGCGTTTGGGTAACTCAGTTTCTTCAGGAACTTGTGGGGAGGTAGATGTGAGTTCACATGCAGAAGCTTGGTCACTCATGATAGCAGACTAACTGTGAAAGCAGGCAGGATCTGTGTGCTGAAATATGACACTGTGCAGATTGTCCCTTCTGTCTTGCTATGAGGGTAGTAAATCTTGTCTGTTTCAGTACTGACATGCAGAAATCTTGTAATTAGGCTGTGAAACTCCGTTTTTCTACTGTTCTGTCTCAACTACAAAGCGATAAAGTTCATCTCCAGGTTTAAGTAGGCCTTACTCAAGCTGGTTTGATATTCATCCCTTGCATCGATACAGGCAGCTTAACTCAATGAATAAACTCACAGTTAGGACGACAGACGATGAATCCTTTCGAATGTTCCGTTTAATGATGGATATTCATAGGTAGAAAAACGTTGCAGTTGTAAGCCACATGTAAGATGTTTAGCATGGAAGATATACAGGAGTAATGACCAGAATCAGGAAGTGGAGGAGATATATAAAGAACTACGGTGAGAGAGAGAGTTCAGCTAGAAAGAAGGGAACAGATCTTAAAGACACAGAGCAAGAATAATCACATAGTGTAACACAACATTTCTAGTGTTAAAACATTAAAATGTTTTCCTTTACATTGGTGCACAGAGCCATCATAAAGATGGACGATGGGTTCAAATATGTGTGTGTGTGTGGGGGGGGAGGGTTATGTGACAGAGTCTGGGTTCAAATGGAACACAAGGTGGTAAATTGGAGGTATTTCGCTCAGAATGCAGATTGGGACAGTGCTCCTTATCTCCTCGCCTCAGGTTTTTGACCCATACAGGTCAAATACAGCCTTTTCCCTTTAAGGTATGTATATTCACCATGGTACAATTCCACTTCACTTCAAGTCAGTCTCAGGTTCCCTGGATAATATCCCATATGGCATAAATGTCAGTCTCAGCCTTCCCTTTTAAGGGGATGAATCACCAGTATGTTGCGCCACTCTCTCGCACCTCAAAACAAGCACAATACCTTTATAGTCCTTTCCATAAAAACATATCAACTTTATGAAAACCAATAAAAACACTCACATTTTTCAGTGCACTTACTCCGGTGCACAGTGTTATATTCCCTTTAAAGAAGAATAGCATTTGGCTCTGGTTCCCTCCATGTCCAGTCGCTTCCTGGTAGTGTGGTGATGTCACCTGGCTCTGCCCTATGCTTTACGCCAGGTGGCTTCCTCAGGGAAGTGGAAGTGTACACAGGTGAATACATCCCTAAGGCCCCTTTCACACTGGGGCGGTTTGCAGGCGCTATTGTGCTAAAAATAGCGCCTGCAAACCGACCCTAAACAGCGGCTGCTGTTTCTCCGGTGTGAAAGCCCGACGTGAAAAAAAGTCCTGCTAGCCTCATCTTTGGAGCGGTGAGAGTAGCGGTGTGTTTACCGCTCCTACACCGCTCCTTCCCATTGAAAGCAATGGGAAACCGCAGAGGCGCATTGCCGGCGGTATTAACCCTTTTTCGGCCACTAGCGGGGGTTAAAACCACACCGCTAGCGGCCGAATACCGCCGCAATTCCGACTGTATAGCGCCGCTAAAAATAGCGGCGCTATACCGCCACCACAACCACCGCCCCAGTGTGAAACCAGCCTTAAAGATGTAAGGCTATATTTGACTTATATGTTATATGGGCAAAAACCTGAGTTGAGGAGTTAAAGAGTACTGAGGGGTGGTCACGTGGGAGTGCACAATGAAAAGTTTGCAGTGTTTCATGGAGGATAAATATTCGGCAAAATTTGGGTCTTATTTGTAAACATTTGGTTTGCACTAATTTGCACTAATTTGGTTTATTTTTTATTTTTTTAAGGGTTGTATTAATTTTCCATCACACTGGAAAATTTATATTTAAGCATGGGAGGGGGGATTGTTATTAATTTTGATTTAGCGTTGCACTTGATTATATTGGATATTGTGTTGATGTGCAAACACATGACAGTATGAGCAAGCTGCATTATTGTACAGTACTAATAAAACACAGATTGTAGTGCAGGAGTATCACACGCATATTTAATTTACTGGGTAAACAGTGCTCCCTGGCACCACCTGGGCAGGACCTCTCATAAAAGGGACCTACCCCCATTTCAAGAAGATTCAAAAGGTGCACCATAGTTCTTTTAGAATAATCATGGCAAAAAGAACAATCATTTCAGCCAAATGTGTATAATAGTGAATTAAGTGGACAGCCCTGGGATTAGCCTTTTTTAATGAAAATGCCTCAGACAGGGTATCTGCATAGGTTGAAGTGTATATACAAACATGAGTGCATTTATTATCACCTTTACCTTTTCTGCTAGCATTCCCAAAGCAGGTTGTTAGAATTATCTGAGAAGACTTTTCTCTCTTTTCCATCAAATACCTCCATTGTTTTTTTCAAAAATACTAAGTCCAACTACTTGGCAAGCAAGAAACAACAATAATGTCACAAACTTGTGATATTATACAACAAACTGTGCAAGATTGACAATGGAATGGCAGAACAGGAGTCGTAGATGTGACTGGGTAGCCTGCATGCATCAATGTGTAATGGCTTGCTGTATACCAATGAATCAGAACTTGCCGAGCTAAAGACAGATTATTTTTGAAGAAAGAGTACCATAGCTGAAATAAGAATTGTTAGTACTTTAGAGAATAAATATTTTCAAGTCGGGTGATATGTCACTTACTCCTTTGCGGTCTTCCAAATAACTTCAAGGGCACTGTGATCCCACAAAAATGTCTGGCATGCAGAAAGTTTGTATCTGGCAGTCGAGAACACTATGTCCAAATTCTGTAAAAATCACAGAAGACAAGTGAATTGACATAAATCCTGTACTGACTTTCTAGAACCCAGACTTTGCAACTGAGTTTACTATGTAAACAGATTAACCCTGGACTAAGACACCATGGAAACCATTATTTCTGCAGTTTTCTTTTGCTGATTAGGTAACATTTTACTTGAAACATCTTAGAACACATCCACATCAAAGAATAGTGTAATTTAATCCTGTTGGAGAAAATTTGATGGCTTTTCCTGGTTTCCCTTTACCATGGCTTATTAAACAATATTGGATCAAAAGTTTTAGTAGGTACTGTAGGAAACAAAAGATTTACACATTTGTTTGTAAAGAGGCCAAATAAAAATATATATTTAACTTTCATGACTTATCTAAATTCTCTTCTAGGAGCCTTATTATATGATTGAAAATATAGAGCCAAATACAAAATATTGTGTAACTGCAGAAGTATCCTGGTTGCACAAAAAGAGTAATCGGTCAAAACAAACATGTGTTACAACAAATGCAGGTAAGAGAGATGAAAAAATTATGTATGATGGATTTATGGCATGCAAATTTTCATGATTATCTGGTGAAACATTTGAAAACCAAGAGGGAGTCAGGCCTCGTACACACGACCGATTTTCTCGGCAAGAACCAGCAAGAAACTTGCTGGCAGAGAGGTCTTGCCGAGTAAATCGGTCGTGTGTACGCTGCTAGCGTGTTTCTCGTCGAGAAAACCGACAAGAAACCTCGACGAGAAAATAGAGAACCTGCTCTCTATTTTCTCGTCGAGATTCTCCTCGGCGTGTTTCTCGACGAGAAAAGTGAGTGTGTGTACACTTACCTGTCCGCCCGGAAGCCCGCGCATGTTCAAAATGAATTTGACGCATGCGCGGTAGCTTCCTAGGCATACGTAGGGTATACCAAGATGGCGGCGACGGCATCGAATGTGACGAGCGCATGCTCGACGTAGTCGATGACGCCACCGCGTACACTCCTTTCAAAGAACCGCGGGTTCTTTGAAACGAGCGTGTGTACACTCGGCCGGGACAAGTTTCTTGTCCAAGAATCTCGTCGAAAAAAACGACATGTTTTTCTCAACGAGAATCTCGGCCGTGTGTACGAGGCCTCACTATTATATTGTGAGATTCCCATTAAATGTACTTGCAGTTCTGGGAAAATAATAGACTAAACTCGTTCAGCTTAGACACATTATTTTCTCGTTCAATATTTTTATTAGGATTTACATGAGAAAGACATAGTAATCTGTGAGCTCATATATGGGAAATAAATAACAACAAAAGTGTCAAATATGAGAACAATTTTCACAATATAATTACTTATAAACTTGTATGAAATCAGGTCTTATATTGTTTATGTCAATATAAATTAAAACAGACAACAAAAACTAAAGTAATTGGAATTGGCGTTCCAAACTAGGCTTGCCTCCGGACCACCCATCCACCCCTAGTGGGTTCAAACTGTGGATGGGTGGGGGCAAAGCTTTTAAAGCAGAACACAAAACCACCAATTTTATATTTTCTATTATAAGGAACCTGAAGAGACTGAGATATTTAAGTCATAAATCAAAAATGTGTCCTAAATTAGGTCAAGTAATCAAGCATAAAATGGTATCATAAGGAGTAAACAATAATATTTATCATATTAAAGTTTTGACCACCAAAAATACAGGCAAGTAAAAGTCTAAATTAAGTGTGAGTAATAACAGATTACAGAGTACAGAGAAAGCCTCGATATAATAGAAAGGATAGAAAAGGAAGAAGTGAGGAAAAAGGTAATATTGATAAGAATGAGTAAAAAGCGGGTCATATATGACAAAGCTGGGTATAAGATTGATAACACTCCGAGAAACCCGTCCCTAATATTACCGTATATATATCTATCTATATATATATATATATATATATATATATATATATATGTAAAAGTAATTTAAAAAAGGAGAATAAAGAGAAAAATAGAGAAAGAAAGAAAGGGGAAAAGAGAAAGAAAAAAAGGAGAAGAAAGAAGAGGTGTCTCCCCTGATGATGGCGCGGCCCACCCCCAAAGAGGCTCACGATCGGCAGTAACAATAAAAGGTCAAAGCAGCAACAACAATGAATAATAAAAATCTCGGTGAAGATGGTGTTTAACCCAAGGTTTCCAAATTCTATTGAATTTATCAATATTAACCTCTTCTATGGCTGTCATTTTGGCAAATAAGAGAGCTTTTAACATCCTATGTTTGGCTTCAGCCACTGTTAAGGTAGGGGTTTTCCAAGCCTTGGCGATGGTTTGTTTGGCTGCAGTTGTAAGGTTAACAAGAAGTCGAAATTGAGTTTGATTGAGCGTAGCTGGTTTAAGGTTAAGAAGAGCCACTGAAGGTTCCGGAGGTATAGTGATTTCCAAGGCTTTAGAAGCCAAGGAAAAAATCTTTACCCAAAACTCCTGGGCCACTGGGCATTGCCTCCATATGTGAAGATGCGTACCTGATGAGGAACATCCACGAAAACAATTTTCAGAACGTGTTGAGTCAAATTTCGCTAACCTGACTGGTACTAAGTACCAGCGTGCCATAACTTTGAAGTTAGTTTTGGTTGCTAACCACATTTTGGACCAGTCATCTTCATTAAACACTTGATTCAAGTCCTGAGACCATTTAGCCACATATGAGGGGACCAAATTATTAGAAATAGTGGTTAGAAGTTGATATAGTAGTGAAATAAGTCCCCTGATATGTGGATCATTCTTGCAGATGCGCTCAAACAGTGTCATTTGGTTGAGCAATGAACCTGGAATAATGAGAGGTGCATAAAAGTTTTTAATTTGCAAATAACGAAAAACTTCAGTCCTGGGAAGCCCAAACGATTCACAGAGCACTGGAAATGTATGAAGTTCAGAGGAAGAAGTTAAATCATGTAGCCGCTGTTATCATGAGGGGGAACTCCACGCCAAATTTTAAATAAAAAATCGGCATGGGTTCCCCTCCAGGAGCATATCAGGCCCTTAGGTCTGGTATGGACTTTAACGGGAACCCCTACGCCGAAAAAAAATGGCGTGGGGGTCCCCCCAAAGTCCATAGCAGACCCTTATCCGAGCACGCAACCTAAAGGCCTGATATGCTCCTGGAGGGGAACCCATGCCGTTTTTTTATTTAAAATTTGCCGTGGAGTTTCCCCTCAAGATCCCTGTTCAGAACGCAACACATGTGCGAATCAGATGCGTGCCCATAGAACATAATGGGCCTGAATTCGCACCTGAGCCGCACCGCAATGCCTAGAGAACGCACATGTTTTTTCGGCAATGCGCAGTGCGAATGCATCGCACATATGTGAACCAGCCTCATTGGAATCAATGTATTTTATAATGTTATGCGAATTGGATGCAGTGTAAGCCGCAACCAATTCGCATAGGTGTGAACGGGGCCTTAAATTTGTCCCATACGGTCAAGGAGTGTTTAGTGATGGGGTTATTAAGATGTGCTCTATCTTTGGGGTGAAGCCACAGTAGATTAGCCACTGAAATTGGGTCACTATCGACTGATTCGATTATTACCCACAAAGGGATTTCCTTAGTAGTATGATATTTAGGAAGCTGAGATAATTGAGCCACATAATAGTATTGAGAAAAGTTAGGTACACCCAACCCCCCTTTGTTTTTAGGAAGATAGAGTGTTGCTAAGGGTATACAAGGTTTGATAGGACCCCATATAAATGACATAACTCTTCTTTGTAATAGTCTTAAAAAATAGGATGGTAATGGGACCGGAAGAACTCTGAATAGATATAGGAATTTTGGAAGTATTGTCATCTTGATTGCATTAATTCTCCCTAACCACGACAAGGGGAGAGAAGACCATTGTTTCAATAACGGAAGGTAGTTAGCTGTAAAGTGATCTGACAAGGAAGTTGTGATTTGAACTTAAATATAAAAGTTGGTGGGGTACCCAGTTGAAAGGTAGTGAGGATTTAGCTTGTATTAGTTCAGCATGTGTCAAGGAAATATTAAGTGCGTTCGATTTTGCAGGATTGACAAATAAACCAGAGATGTGAGCAAATTTATCTAGTAAGTTTAATAGAATCGGGGCAGATATATGTGGGTGAGTCAAGAAGATTAGAACATCGTCTGCGAAAAGACATATTTTATGCTCCAGACCTCCCAATTCAATTCCTTTAATATCAGGGTTGGTTCTAATTAGAAATGCCAGGGGCTCTATAAAGAGAGCAAAGAGTATTGGGGAAAGGGGACAGCCCTGCCTCGTACCTCTTCTAATATCAAACATTGTGGATTTGTAGCCCGCGTATTTAACATATGCTCGTGGGTTATTATATAAAGAAGAGATCCAGGTTAAAATATGGTTCCTAAAACCCCATTTACTCAAGATGTACTGCATGTAGGACCAAGTGACCGAATCGAAAGCCTTCCTGACATCTAAAGAAAGTAGGCAAGTCAGGATACGCCTGTGTTTGGCGGCATGATTGAGTAGGAGGGCTCTTCTGATATTATCTCCCGCCTGACGTGTGGGCATAAATCCTGTTTGATCTCGATGAATTAAGCTTCCTATAATGGGATTAAGTCTATTTGCTATAATTTTGGCTAAAAGTTTAATGTCCAAATTTAATAGAGATATGGGGAGGAAATTGGACCAAAAGGTAGGATCCAATTTGGGTTTAGGGAGCATGGTTATTAAAGAAGTCAGTGATTCTGTTCGAAACATATTTCCTTGAAGAATAGCATTGAAGGCCCTAGTTAATATTGTTGACAGTGTGGAAGCGAACTGTTTATAATAAGAAGCAGAGAACCCATCTGAACCTGGTCTTTTGTGGGGCTTTAGAGCTTTTATAGCATTTTTTACTTCTGTTTCTGTAATGGGACTTTCCAGAAGGGCATGTTGTTCATCATCTATAGTAGGTAAATTGATATTATTACGTAAGGTATCTGCTCTTGATTTATCAAAGTCTAAGGTGGTGGAGTAAAGTTTAGCTAAATTAGAGCGGAAGACCTCTAATATTGTGACTGGATTACTAGAATATGCATCCTGTGATGTTTTTAATCTAATTGGCGTTTGAGAGTGCTTTATGGCTTTAAAATTTTGTGACAAAAGTGTATCAGGCTTATTGGCTTTAATATAATAGGTATGTTGACGCATATGTAAAAGTCTTTCCGCTGAGTCAGTAAGGAAAAGGTCCAGATCAAGACGGGGTTTGTCCAGTCTCGCGATATTAGTGGATGTTGGGGAAGTTTGGAAATCCGAGTGGCATGTGTTGAAATTAGCTTCCGATTTAGCAAATAGGGCCTTACGTGTTTTCTTTATAGCACTAGCCTGTTGTATTAATTTGCCTCTGATCACAGCCTTGTGGGCTTCCCACAAAGTAAGGTCAGAAACATCAGTTGTGTCATTATCTGAGAAATATTCTGTAAGGGCTTGTTAAATTTCCAAACAGTGGGCGGGATGGGTCAAAGTAGTGTCATTGATATACCAAGTCGTGTCCTGTGATCTAGGAAAAAATAGAAAGCCAACATTTGCAAAATTGTAAATGTTTATCAGTCACCACATCCCTAATTGAATAGACAAAACAAAAAAAAACCTTGGAGGTGGAACTTTATGAGTGACTGAAAACACACAGGAGTATATCAAAAATATAAATGTAATAAATGAGTACAAAAATACAAAGACAATCTGAATAAAAAACACATGGAATATGTCCTGTGATCTAGGTAATAAGGAGGCTATGGTGGTATAGACTGCGCAGTGATCCGTCCATGGAGAAGGAATGATTTTAGAGGAAAGTATCTCCGGGGCCATGCTAGATAGAACAAAAATGTGGTCTATGCGCGAAAAGGAATTATGGGGATGCGAGTAGTGCGTGAAACGCTTACTAGTTGGGTTAGATTCACGCCATGTGTCTACTAACTTGTGTGCATTAAGTAGCTGTTGGAATGTGAGCTTGTTAAGGTTGGAGAGTGGGATTGAAGGAGATTTATCAAGAAATGGGAAAATAGTCGCATTTGAATCTCCGCATAGGATCACAGTCTCAAATTTATGAGCTTCCACTACCTGAAGAAGATGCGATAAAAAGGCCAACGGGCGTTTATTAGGGGCGCAATAAGATACAATAGTGATTGCCAAATCCATTATGTATCCTGTAAGCAGAAGTTATCTGCCCTCTGGATCTTTCAACTGAGAAATAAGATTAAATGGGACAGTACGGTGAAAGCCAATTAGTGTACCTCTTTGCTTAACAGTGGCTGAAGCTGTATAAAACTGGGGATAGGAGGCGGATACAAATTTAGGGGAAGAATTATCGTTGAAATGGGTTTCCTGTAGACAAATAATCTGTGCTTTTTTAGCTGCAAAAAAACGCATCGCTTTAGTACGTTTATGTGGGATGTTGAAGCCTTGCACGTTCAGAGATACAATGTTTAAAGGAGCCATAATATGGTTAGAACATGTATCTTAATGATCAAAGCCAACTTTGGGTCGAGGGCCACGGCCGCCACCAGGGGAGAGAGAAAGGAGATAGAAAAGGATAGTAAAGAAGAAACTAAGTAAAGTAGAGAAACCCTGAAATTATGAATAAAAATATATAAACAATATCCGAACAATAGGGCTAGAGAAGATCTCAGGGGATCATCAAATGAACCCCGAGAGGTTCTGAAGCCACCATCAGTGACCCGCATAACAATATCGGGAGACCGAGGGTGGTAAAGGGGGGGCAAGTCGTTCCCAGAGGTTGGGCAGCACCGGAGAACCACAGACCTTGTGGGAAGGTGTCTTACCGTATATACTGCTTCATAAATGAAGCCATCTAATAAAGCATTATAAAAAACTACATTATTGACCACATTAGTGGGATAGTATGAGCTTAAATACGCTCATGGATATAAATGTAACATATCAATTCCGACTTAGCCAAATTTTTACTTAAAACAAATAGTATTCATATATTCAAATAAATAAAAATAAAAAAAGGGGGGGGCGGAATAAGGGTATAATAGTAAAGCATATCTAACAATATGATCTACCAAGGCACGTTGATTGCCAATAATGCTGGAGCCATACATAAGGAAATCACATATGAAATGACGATATTCAAGTAAGATTAAATTGATAGTTGTCATTACAATTACACAACTTATGAAATTTAAACAAACACACATGACAAACACGTAACACTTAGGAAAAAAAAAAGGGGGGGTCCTGGATAAGTTCCTGGAGGGGGGGGCAAAATATATATATATATATATATAAAAATAAAAAAATTATTAGGCCAAGTTAGAGAAAGTTCAAAAGTCAATTTGAATGGCATTGCCAAAAATTATATATGATGGCATATGTCAATTGAAGCAAATTGCTGGAGGGTGAGAATGAGAGAAGAATAAATAAATATTATAGCAGCCAAGGAAATATCAATCAATCCATCGTATCCACATTGGGTGGGGGTGAATTATCGTAGCGTCCGCGCTTATGGAGATTTTGTCGTGTAGTGGAGGAAAAACCTGAACCGGTTGTCTTGTGCTGTGAGGATGATTGTGAGGAAGAACGTGTGCGGGCTTGATCTTTAGTTGAAACTCGGTCTGCAAGGCCCATTTCAATCAATGCTGACTGTAAATCATCGGGGGTTCGGCAGACATATTTGGTCTCAAGGTGGGTGAAACGAAGAGAAAATGGAAAACCCCAGTGGTAAACAATGTAATTGTTTTGAAGTATGAGCAGCTGGGGTTTGAGAGCTCATCTCTTGGCAATTGTGAGAGGGGACAGGTCTGTGAAAAGTTGAAAAGTGTGGCCCTGAAAAATAAGCGAATCCTTCTCCCTTGCTGCAGCCAATAATTGTACTATTTACTACGATAATAGTGTAGTTTGACAATTATGTCCCTAGGGGGACCGTTGAGCTAAGGCTCTGTGGGCTCTTTCAAATTCCAACCTTTCAACAGGTACTCCAGGCAGCAGTTCCTGAAAGAGGGCATATACAGTGCCCTGGACATCCTCAACAGTCTCAGGGATTCCTCTGATCCTCAAATTTGACCCTCTGTCCCTATTTTCTTGGTCCTCAATGCGGGACTGTAAAGTAAAATTCTCCTCCTTAAGATGTTCAATTTCAGAGACATAATGTCTATGCTATCCACTCTCACTTCCAGGTCAGCTGTTCTCTGTCCCAATTCCCTAATTTCTCTTGTTAACTGGTTAGTGATATGGTCAGAAGTTTGTTTCAATGCCCTATTTAGCATACGTTCAAATTGTTTAAACATCTGAGAATGAATTACTGTTTGTGAATCCTAAATTTCTGAGTCAGACTCACTGGAATATTCCTGCAGCTTTGAGCTCTGCTAAACAAATAAAAAAAAGACCAATTTTTTTTTGTTTCTGTTACAAAACTTTGTAAATAAGTAAGTTTTGTCCTTCACTGATGGGCACTGATGGGGCTGCCCTGATGGGCACTGATAAGGCGGCACCGATGAGGGGGCACTGATGATGAGCACTAATATGCGGCACTGATGGGCACTGATAAGTGGCACTGATATGCGGCACTGATGGCCACTGATAGGCGGCACAGATGGGTACTGATAGGCGGCTCGGATGGGCACTGATAGGTGGCATGGATGGGCATGGATGGGCACTGATAGGTGGCACTGATGTACACTGATGGATGGTACTGATGGGCATCACTGATTGTCAGGCATTATTGTTTGGCACTGATTGGCATCCATTGTGGGCACTGATTGGCATCCATTGTGGGCACTGATTGGCATCCCTGGTGGCCATGGGCGGCATATCTGGTGGTGACTAGTAATGGGCATCCCTGGTGGTCCTGGTGGCATCCCTGGTGGTCCAGTGTGGGCATCCTGGGGGGTTGCACTAATAATCAATCAGCACAGACCCCCCTGTCAGAGGAGCAGCTGATCGTCTCTCCTCTACTCACGTCTGACAGACGCAAGTGAGGAAAAGCCGATAAACGTATTTTCCTGTTTACACTGTGATCAGTCGTGATTGGACACGGCTGATCACGTGGTAAAGAGTCTCCATCAGAGACTCTTTACCTAGATCAGAGTTATGTCATGTCAGACTGACATGCCGCACCACTGATCGCCGTGGGCTCGCGCCGGCTAGTTATCCTGATCATGTCATAAGACATCCGATCAGGATAACAGAACCACTTTACTGCCGTCATTTTGCTATATGGGGGGCGGCAAGTGGTTAATAATGGTTACAGTGAAATATAAAAATGTATAATTCCTTTTAACAAAATACCAGTGCTATTAACCTGCCTGTGAAGTGGTGAATCTGTATGATGTATACCACTTACTACAGCAAAACTGTCAATTATAAAGAAAAAAAATGTTGTTTAAATTGGAGGTAAATGACAGCTCCCAAAAGCTTTGGCCGGCCATACACTATACAATTTTCTTGTACAATGTTTCTTTAGATTTAGCAAAACCATATAATATGAGGTCAAGCCCTTGTACTACATAGTTGAAGGTAAATCTAAAGGAAATTGAATAAAAAAATTATATAATGCATGGCTCTGTTTGTAAACAAAGCAGTCAGGGATTATCTGCATCTATACCAGACCCTTATCCTAAATGATAGACTAATATAGATGTTAATTGGGGACTCCACACCCCAAAAACATGGTGCGTGGTTCCCCCTAAAAGTACAAAAAGACATACCAGACTCTTATTCTTCATGAGGTACCTGAGCCAGCCTGGCAGGCCAGAAAAAAAAGTGGAGGGGGGGGACAAGTGTGTGTTTCCGTCTCCCTAAACCATAGCAAGTCACATGACCTCAAAATGTGAAGGGGGTTTCTTTATAAATAAGAGGACCTGCAGATACTGGTTCCCCCCATGTAAATAAGTAGGGGGTTCATGGTACCCCTACTCATTCACACAAAAAAGTGAAAGGTAAATAAATGAACTTACAGTAATAAAGTTCTTTATTTAACCCCTGGGAGCCAGTGCCTCCCGGACCTTTAAGGAGTTTAGGATGCTGGGAGGCGGTGCAGGATTTATAATCATGTGACCGCTGTGATTGGCTGTCATGTAGGTTACATGATCGGAAAGCTCCTGATTGGGAGCTTCCTGTTACCCGTCAGTAGTGTCGGCAATGCAGATCCTCATCCTTCACAATGAACGACTGGCATCAACCAACTGATAGACACAACTATTCCAGTCAGTACATTCACTGCAAAATCCCCCCTGCTAAATATAAACAAATGTAAATGTAAACTAAGAGACAGGTTCTCCCTGGTAATGTCATTGACCAAAATGCTATATTTGATCCATAATGTCAGCACTATACCTGTCCCTTTGTTTACAGGGCCTGGGTTACCCAGCCAGTAAATGAACGGGACTGGGTAACATCACTGGTTGTTAACAACTGTTAACAAGAAGCTGTCATATACTGTATAGTAGTGTTTGAGTCCGGCATTAAGACGAATGCTCAAAAGGCAAAGTTCAGTCTGATTGCACAATCAGATTGTATAGATTTGGGCAGTCTTAAAGCAGAGTTCCAGAGTTTTAATTTTTTTTAAATAACCCCTCGTGACAGTCGCCGCTTATACAATAAATATCGGCATGTGCTGTATATTATAAAGTTTCCAGTCTTTGTACATGCCTTAGGACTTGGAACTCCTGATAAAGCAAGCAGCCATCCTGATTGTGGGCATCTGAAGCCCGCTGGGACTCTCTTCCGGGGATTAGGTGCAGCTGGCTACCCAGCATGCACCTCCTGATCTCACGCATGTGCAGTGGGAACAAATCATGGTGTGTGTGGAGGATGCCCATTGACTCCTGAGATTGATGACATTGCTATCCCAGGAGCCAGTGGGAAAAGGGAAATTACGTACCTCACCGAGGCACGGATGGATGTAAGTACAGCGTTTACCCGCAACAAAAGGTAGAAGATGAAGAAAAACACTATCCAAAAATGAATGGGGATGCGATCATCAGCAATTGCAGCCATTGATGTAAATTAGGGTGGAACTCCACTTTAAAGTGTTACTAAACCCAGGACCCTGCATTCACTAAATCTTCCGCAGTACACAGAACATGAAAATGCAATTATTTTAGTAAATATAAACTGTGAAATACCTTTTCTCATCAGCAGTATATAGCAATCTTGTGATTTCTATCAGTGTTCGGCTAAGCACTGGTTAAAGCTTGTAGGAGGCGTTTTCATTCTCCTCTGACCGTCCTATGAGGCTGCATGACTCCTGACCCTCTGTCTGACCAGTGCTGATTGGCCCTGTGCTGATAACATGCACCCACCCCAAAAAAAAAAACTCTCTAGCAATACACACCAAACTTAGCATATGCAGAGTGCCCCCAAGGCTCTGTACTATCAGGAGATGGATTTGGGACTGTGCAAGAAGGGGAAGGTCAAAGGAGACAGGATCAAACAGCCTTTTTTACACAATGCAGAGGATTAACCCCTTAGGTTCCACAGTGAGTATAACAAGCATGCTTTACTGCATATACAGGCTGATCCTACTGTTGTGGGTTTAGTAACACTTTAAGCTTGCCATACACTATGCACTTGTTCCTGGTGAGTAAAGGAACCCCATTCTGTGCTAGTAGCTTGCAAAAGATGAATCTCCTAGAATAGCAAGAAAATGTCTATAACCTGGCCTAGTCTTTCTGCATAAACACATATTTGTTTACATGTTTTAACAAAACAGGAGTTTATCTTTGATTGTGTACAGAGCCTGTAGTGTTTAAAAGTCATCAGTATGATGGATATGTACTGTACATTACAACTGCAAGACACAGAAATGTAACTATTGATACAACTTAAATGCATTGATTTCTTTGCAGATCACACATCTGAACAAACCATTAAAGGGATGATATATATTTTGCCTGTAACAGCTATCTTCTGTACATTCATTTTATTAGGATATGCCACACACAAATATATTCATGGAAGCAACCGCACGCAACCAACCATTCTGGTAAATTATTTGTGTTTTAACATTTCAAAGTTGTTTTTTTTGTTCCTTTTAATTGCTTGTGCTTTGCTTTGCTGATTACTGATTATCTGTTGTTTGTACCTGCTAGATGTGGACCATTGATTTATTTGTAAATGTGTAAACAAAAAATAGCCAATGAGTTTGAGGTTTAACCCATTCTTCAGGGCTGGTTATAATAAATAGTAGATTGAACTATTAAAACATGGGAAATTATTTCAAAAAAATGTTTTGCAAAGGGAGCCTAAATGTTACATACTCCTATACATATGTTATAATAAAAATAACGCTACAGAAATAAAACAAAATTTATAATACTGTTAATATAGTACAGTGGGGATCGAAAGTTTGGGCACCCCAGGTAAAAATGTGTATTAATGTGCATAACTAAGCCAAGGAAAGATGGAAAAATCTCCAAATGGCATCAAATTACAGATTAGACATTCTTATAATATGTCAAAAAAAGTTAGATTTTATTTCCATCATTTACACTTTCAAAATTACAGAAAACAAAAAAATGGCGTCTGCAAAAGTTTGGGCACCCTGCAGAGTTAATATCTTGTACTGCCCCCTTTGGCAAGTATCACAGCTTGTAAACGCTTTTTGTAGCCAGCCAAGAGTCTTTTGATTCTTGTTTGAGGTATCTTTGCCCATTCTTCCTTACAAAAGTCTTCCAGTTCTTTGAGATTTCTGGGCTGTCTGTCACGCACTGCTCTTTTAAGGTCTATCCATAGGTTTTCAATAATGTTGAGGTCAGGAGATTGTGAAGGCCATGGCAAAACCTTCAGTTTACGCCTCTTGATGTAATCCCCCTGTGGATTTTGAGGTGTGTTTAGGATCATTATCCATTTGTAGAAGCCATCCTCTCTTTAACTTCAGCTTTTTCACAGATGGCATCAAGTTACCATCCAAAATTTGCTGAAATTTTATTGAATCCATTTTTGCTTCTACTCGTGAAATGTTCCCTGTGCCACTGGCTGCAATACAACCCCAAAGCATGATTGATCCACCCCCATGCCTAACAGTTGGACAGAGGTTCTTTTCATTAAATTCTGTGCCCTTTCTTCTCCAAACGTACCTTTGCTCATTCCGGCCAAAAAGTTATATTTAACCTCATCGGTTTTTCAGGTAGTTGTTGATGTAGTTGTTGATGTGACACCTGATTTCTTTAACTAGCCTGTAACAGGCATAAATTGACCAGTGGTATTACTGGCAGCCACAACAGATCTACAGAATGCCCTCAGCTTTGTACACACTGGCTCATGACACAACAGTTTGAGTATAGTTGGTGTCAGGGTTTTTTTTCAGCGGGAACGCGGGGGAACGCACCTCCAGCACTGAATGTATTTTATGGCAAGGAGTGCCGGGGTGTGCTGGAGGGTCTAGTGATGCTCTCTGCTGGGGGATCTATTGCCACTGGTAGGGATATATTTTTGTGAGGGGGTCTATTGTTGCTGGCAGTGGGTCTTATGTTTCCAGTGGGTCAATTGTTGCTTGGAGGGATGTACTGTTGAGGGAGAAGTCTATTACTGCTGGCTGCTAGAGGGTCTATTGATGCTGGCTGCTGGGAGATCTGTTGTTGCTGCTGGGGGTCTACAGTTGCTGGGGTGGTACTTTGTTGCTGGGGGATCTATTGTTGCTGGAGGATCTATGTTTGTGTGGGGGATCCATTGTTGCTAGGGGCTCCATTGTTGCTGGGGTGGGGTCTATTTATGCTGGGGTGGGGTCTATCAAGTTCCGTACAAATTATTTAGTAGCATAAAATGAAACTTGGTTCTGTATTCTCTAAAAGGGGTGGTACAGGGGGGTGGGTAGGGGGTGGAACCAAGGGACGGTGCTCAGAGGTGGGTAGGGGCAGAGACGAAGGATGACTCAGAAGGGAGGAGTTCCTGCACCTATTCTCTGAGAAAAAAAGCCCTGGTTGGTGTGCTTTTTCATACTAGCACCCCGCATTTTCTAAAGTTTTTTTGTTTTATTTTTTTAAATCAGAAAAAGGTTTTATTGTGCCAGCAAAATGTGACATACAGTATATATTCAAACGATACAATACATCTGTAAGCAAAGCATTTCACAAATACAGACAAATAAAATAGTGGCACCAACGAAGTCTACATGACATATTTTGACAAAAAGGAAGGAAGATCTAAGTAAGGCAGACAGGTGCCCACCCGTCTACCTAATACTACGAAAGAAAAGGCCAACGGGCCAACAAACAGTATGACCCATAATATTATTCTACCTGAACAGATGGACAACACGGAAATTATCATCCACTTAGCCACAGAAGCCGCGCATACTTGCAACAATCAATATAAAATCAGTCGCGGGGGTGCCAACCCAGGCGTTTCCAACCATGCCTGCCATATAGAAAGAAATTTTCTAGCTGCATTTCTATGCTGATACGTTAAGTGCTCCCGGATAAGGATGTAGTTGACCTGATCTACCCATTGAGTCTTAGTCGAAACGTGTGCAGCTATCCAGAACATAGCAATCAGCTTCCGAGCTAGGTATAACAATCTAATCACCGCTATATTGATAGGGGGAGGAAACAGTTCGTCATCTACTGCTCCCAAGACGCATATCATGGGATCCAGAGGGATCCTGATCTGACGTACAGAGGAAATGACCTCAGTGACGTCACTCCAGAAGCGATGCAACTTGGGACAGCGCCAAATTAGGTGAATTAGAGACCCCTCGTCCCTACAACATTTAGGGCATATATAGGAATCTCTTCTTCCCCAACTAACATTTAGGGCATATAGAGGAATCTCTTCTTCCCCAACAAACATGTAGGGCATATAGAGGAATCTCTTCTTCCCCAACTAACATTTAGGGCATATAGAGGAATCTCTTCTTCCCCAACACATTTTCTAAAGTTTAACTAAATTTTGAAAGAGAGTGCACCAAAGCACTTCAAAACCACAACCCCATGGTCTCTGAACCCCCTCTCCCACACCTCAATTTTTCCGAAAATATTCAAAATATAAACTTGTGTTTGATTGAAATTGCCAATTTCAGGACAGTAGCTAAGCCCCTTGAATGTGCAGAAATCTGTTTTGGAGTGTGGGCCTTTTTTTAATGTACTGTATCAGCTGCCAACAACACTGTTGTGGTCTGCAGTCTCTGCCTGCGACATAGTAGTTGTGGTAAAAGTAACAAACAGTTGGTACTACATTCATGAGAAAGCACCAAACAGATGGATGGGAACAACACCTTAATGAGACAAGTAGGCAACAAAAGCCCAGCACTCATTGTCAGGACAAGGTCCCTCACAGTCAAGATGTAAAAGCAACCCCCCACCCCCTTCCCAGCCAATGAGCTGTGAATGAGTTCAGCACAAGGGTTTCTGGGCATGCCCTTTTTTAACCCCTTCCCCACAACCACCACCATCAGTTCATGACTTGTTTTGTGGAAGGTCCTCAGGTCCCATTTTTGGCCTGGAAGATCATGCCTGCCCTCCAGCAGCTGGAATACACTGTCAGGGTCCTTATGGCCATAGATAAGTAGTCCAGCAAGCATGGAAAGGAATGGTATACCATCTTTATGGCATGCTGGGCAAAAAAGGCGGCAGCTGGGAAACATGCAGGATGGGGCACAATGCTGTAGCTGGTGTTAGCATCTCCTGTCCCGCACCTTGGTGAGAATCCGGAATATTGGTCTGTTGTGACTCACAATCCCTCTGCTGCAGCACACACTTGTGGCATAATAGCATGGCAACAGGAGAAAGAGGAAAACTTCATAATGTCAAGAAGTCAGAAGAGGATAATAGGTAGAGGAGGGTTGGGGTGCTGCTAGTGAGAAGAACTACTGGTGGTCATTACATTTACTTAATCTGGTGGATTTTAATCCACTACACTGGAGCTATAGTTACAAAGGAAAAAACAAAAGGTACAGGTTTGTCATCCTCACATAAGTTAGCTTTTGTTGCGGTATTTGGTTGTGCTTCCTGACACAGGCAAAACTACCCTTTATGTGTAGCCTTTTTTAATGTTCCAATTTTTTCTTTCAGTATTGGGAGGTCTCTGACCTCTGTTCTCTGAGACAAAGATAGGCAAGGCAGAAACAAGAACTTTGATGTGCTAAGAGCCACAAACTGGTCCAGATTCAGCCATTATCCCTCCTGCCAACATTATCTTTTTATGTTATTTTGTTTCTTTTGAACAAAGTTTTTAGTGATTATAGCCTTTGATTATCATTCAACATTTTTGTCATGAAAAGTTTTTTGAGTATTTTTTTAATTTTAAGGTCGTCACTGCACTGGTGAAGCTTAGGCAGGGACTCGGGATCGCAAGGTTGTACATAAAATACTAAGTAATCACATTTATTAACTTTGGGGTGTTCTGGCTGGGGCACTGGGTGGAGGTGGCCCTACATGTATTTTAGGTACTAGTTTGCCCTGCTCCACCTATCATGTCAAAGAGGGTCTTTAATGCAAGGGGTGACTAAGAAGTTGCATTGTAATACCTGGGGTGATAGTGTGCAGTTTTTGGGTGTGGATCATTTCTATAGTTTTTTTTGGGGGGGGGGGGGGGTTCAAAGAATGCAGTGAGATGTTGGGACAATAAAATCAGCTTTTGACTAGACTGCCAGCAACAACTGTCTGATGTGGTCTACTTAACACCAAGATAAAAGTTATTGTTTAACCGCTTGCCGACCGCATCACTTAGATGTACGGCGGCAAAGCGGGTCTCCTGCACTGGATCATGATCCAGCACTTCCAGGTAGGGGCCACGCATGTGATTAGACGCAGCACAAGCCGATCAGTGGGTGTAGGCCAATGGATGACCACCGGCACCCGCTGATCGGTGTGGAAACACACTGGTTTAGCTCTGCATATGTAAACAATGCAGAGTACAATCCTGTCAGTTGGAATGTGCTGGATTTTGTTTCCCTGCAAAGCAGGGAATAAAATCCAACATGT
Source organism: Rana muscosa (assembly GCA_029206835.1). Classification (NCBI taxonomy): domain Eukaryota; kingdom Metazoa; phylum Chordata; class Amphibia; order Anura; family Ranidae; genus Rana; species Rana muscosa. The sequence continues at coordinate 853,663,322 of CM055121.1, read as the reverse complement.
CCCTTAGTAAAAGCAGCACACTGTACACACAAAAACACTGCTTAGTCACACAGTTACCCTTTTGATCGCCCTAGATGTTTAACCTCTTCCCAGCCAGTGTCATTAGTACAGTTACAGTGCATATTGTTAGCACTGATCAGTGTATTAGTGTCATTGGTTTCCACAAAGTGTCAGTTAGTGTCAGATTGTCTACTGTAATATCGCAGTTCCGCTGATTGAAGTCACTGATTGCCACCATTACTAGTATATAGAAAATAAAAATTTCAGTATATATACCATAGTTTGTAGATGCTATAACGTTTGCGCAAACCAATCAATATACGCTTATTGGGATTTCTTTACCAAAAATATGTAGCATAATACATATTGGCCTAAATTTATGAATTAATTCTTTTTTTTTTCAATTTTTTTATTGGATATATTTTATAGCAGATAGTAAAATATATAGTTTTTTGTTAAAAAAAAAAATATTTGTTGTTTATAGCACAAAAAATAAAAAACCCAGTGGTAATCAAAAACCATCAAAAGAAATCTCTATTTATGGCAAACTAATGATATAAATTTAATTTATGTACAGCGTTGCATGACTGTGCAATTACCAGTTAAAATAATGTGCCAAATAGCAAAAAATGGCCTGGCCATGAACGGCGGTAAATGGTTGAAGAACACCATTAATAAATACAATTGAATAGATTTATAGTATATATAGTATATTGTAGAGATAGTATATACGGTAAATCAAATAAGATCAAATACAAATGATACTTAAAAAACAGTTTAATATTTCAGAAACAACAGGCAGAAATATTGTGTAAACTTACTTCACAATATGTAAGCATTTTTACAAGGCCGTAATTGAGGAGGGGTTGAAATAAAATTGAACTAAAAACGGAAGGTTTATAATTAGGAAATAAAAACTGGAGTGAAATATTTCACAGAAAAAAAAATTGGACAACCTTGATGCACATAATGTAAGCGACCTTAGTAGACTGTGGTTTAGGAGGGAAACATCAGGCAGGTCTTAATCAATAATTCTAATCAAATTTGAGTTTATTAAAAATACAAAAAAAGTGATCAGTCTGTGCATACTATGTCAGATGCTTTAGTAGGCCGCAAAGGTCTATAATATTTCACAGTAAAAAGGCAAAAATATTGTATGCAAAGTGTGTAAGCACTTTTAGTAGGCTGCATTTTGAGAAAAAAAAAGCCCCTGACACATTCTAGCAAGTATGTACACAGTCTTTAAACTATGAATAGACCTTATTTGTAACAGGACCGAGATTAGTATAAAAACTGCATTGTATTAATTTTGCTGAAAAACCCACAAAATGTTGTATCTTTATTTTGTGTCTTTAACCACTTCAATACCAGGCACTTACACCCCCTTCCTGCCCTAGCCAATATTTAGCTTTTAGCGCTGTCGAACTTTGAATGAAAATTGCTACACTGTACCCAAACACATTTTTTATCATTTTGTTCCTACAAATAGAGCTTTCTTTTGGTGGTATTTGATCACTGCTGGGGTTTTTATTTTTTGCACAACAAATCAGCACAGACCCCCCCCCCCCGTCAGGAGAGCAGCCAATCGGCTCTCCTCTACTCGCGTCTATCGGCTTTTCCTCACTCGCAACTGGCCAACGGCTCTTACTGTTTACACTGTGATCAGCCGTGATTGGACATGGCTGATCACGTGGTAAAGAGCCTCCGTCAGAGGCTCTTTATCGAGATCGATGTAGCTGTGTTTCAGACTGACACGCCACACCACTGATCGCCGGGCGCGCGCCTGCAGTTATCCTGCTGGACGTCATTTGACGCCCAGTCAGGATAACTGAACCACTGCCTGGCCGTCATTCTGCTATAGGCCGGGTGGGAAGTGGTTAAACACTTTAAAATGGAACTTTACTCATAACAACTTGATAAAAAATAATGTTCTTTAGCGAGGAACATACATTTCACATTAATAATTATGCTACCAAAATGAGTGTGTGCTGTAAATTTCCTCCACCATTGTTCCTGTTTCTTCTTGCTGGAGGCTGCCATTTTGCTGAAGCCCTGTTACATTCCTGGAATGCCGGGATTGCGAACTGTCATATTTTCTTGTGTCCTGAACCAACTGTCAAACCATCAAATGGTTGGTGTCATAACTAATCACATGTGCAGCACCATGGCAGTTGCAGATCAAACAGAAGCAGCTTCCTTGGCTGTAAAGGGTAAGAGGGCTTAATTTCGTTTTAAGGCAGTCAGCAGGTCAGCCTCTACAAATTCAGCAGTGCCTAAAAATGAGAGAGAATCTAAGCATCTACAGAGCAGGGTCATACAGTGTATTACTGGATTTTAAACATTGTTAATGTTTTTCAAAGGTATACCTGCAAAAGGGGCCAGGCTGAATGGATCCAGCAGGACCTAAATTTCTGATTAAAGTTCCTCTTTAACTAGGCAGCTTTGTTACCAGGACCCACACCAGCTATCCTGTAATAAAAAAATCTGTTTAATAGTGTGTTTATATCACTAGCAAAAGCCCCTAAAGTATTATAAAGCATGTGTGCACAGTATTAAATCATTTGTACAAGGTCCCATTTTGAACAGGACCTCACCCGCAATATCAAAATCAAGAAATCAACAGAAATTTATTTGCAGAGAAAAGTCCCCCAAATTATGTATTGCCTACATACACAGTATTGGATCACTTGTACCAGGCCCCATTATTAACAAGACCTCCACCAACCATGTCCTCAGAAAAAAAAAGTCAACATTACAGTGTTATATACTGTATTTCCAGAATAAAAGCCCTCATTTTGAATAGGAGCCCCACCTGCCATTTTTAACCCTTTCCATACAGGGCTTTTTATACCACTTCCATACCGGGCCTATTCTGGCACTTCTATCCTACATGTACAAATCATAATTCTTTTGCTAGAAAATTACTCAGTACCCCCAAACATTATATATGTTTTTTTTAACAGACACCCTAGGGAATAAAATGACGGTCGTTGCAACTTTTTATCTTGCACGGTATTTGCGCAATAATTTTTCAAACGCTTTTTTTGGGGAAAAAAAATGGTTTCATGAATTGAAAAATAACAAAACAGTAAAGTTAGCCCAATTTTTTTGTAAAATATGAAAGCTTATGTTACGCAGAGTAAAAAGATACCCAACGTGTCACGCTTTAAAATTGCGCACGCTTATGGAATGGTGCCAAACTTTGGTACTTAAAAATCTCCATAGGCGACGCTTTGAATTTTTTTACAGGTTACCAGGTTAGAGTTACAGAGGAGGTCTAGTGCTAGAATTGTTGCACGCGCTCTAACGCACGCGGCGATACCTCACATATGTGGTTTGAACGGCGTTTACATATGTGGGCGGGACTTACATGTGCGTTTGCTTCTGAGCGCGAGCTATTGGGGACAGGGGCGTTTAAATTATATATATATATATATATATATATATATATATATATATATATTATTTATTTATTTTTACTTATTTTTTTACACTTTTTTTTTTTGATCACTTTTATTCCTATTACAAGGAATGTAAACATCCCTTGTAATAGGAATGAGTGTGACAGGTCCTCTTTATGGAGAGATGCAGGGTCAATAAGACCCCACATCTCTCCTCCAGGCTGGAATGCATAACTGTTGTGGAATTCCTAGGCTGTTTGCAGAGCACACAGCCTATAATTCCTGTGCTCTATAAGCACACACTTTAGATTCATCTTTTTGGAATAATGCTATCGTTAAGTTAAGTTTGCTAAAGATCCACTCACCGTTCATTCGTCCCATCATTCATCCAAGAAAGGCAGCACCACAAAAGCTTATCTTCTTATCAGGCCATTCCAGCAAAGACTGTTTAGCCAAAGCCTACTAATAGGCTTTTATTAAACTCAAAAGATCTCAAGACAGGAGGTGATTGGTTGTAGCAACTAGTCACCTCCCCCATGGGCGGGGACATCACAGCATGTCCCCTCTACACAGAAGAATGACCATACAAGGACATCCTTTCAAACAGATAAATGTACATTTAAATTGACTAGCAGTGACATTCACCAATGACGGGAACTACACAATAATTATGCCTCAAATGGACCACAACTATTTTATAGTTATGCTACTGTTCCTGTGGACACAGATCTGTGCGCTCAGAGTCATTTAACACCCCCCGCCAGGGGCCGGCCAGTTCCCCCAACGGGGCGCAAAACAACATCTCTAAATGGAGCAAACATCGCTGTTTCCATAGGAAGATTTTCCCGTCATTGGTCTTCCACCAACGTCTGTATGTGCAAATACGCTCAGATGAGCGCACTACAGCAAAACTGACACTGGGGGGACATCTGACAACATACATTAATACATTTCCATAAAAATCTCCACAACAGTCCTCCCTTTTTTGTCATATGCACCCCATGTCCATCGATGAAATTTGATATGCATCTTATACCCGGAAATGAATCAGTTCTTAGTCCATAAAAAGGAAAACACGGCTTGACATGTAGACTCTGTTCTTCAGGGGCATGACTTATAAAGGAGGACACGACATGGTGAGCTGTAGTAATCGCCGATCCGTCTGTGATCCTCTGTGTCTTGTATGTGGGTCCAGCTTCGGGGCGTCTCATCAACGAAACTCTGGTCACTCGTCAAATCAGGCAACAGGAGCCTCTCGTCACGACATAGAAAGATGAGAAATAAAAACGACATGAGTATATATATTCCCACTTCCTTTAACCACGATCCGCTGTAAAATAAAAATTAGATCCCCAAAGACTCCCAGACCCTTAAAATAGACTCCCAACCTTCACTTAGCTACAGCTCTGGCTTCAACAATTACATGAAGAACCCTATCCTTAACAGATGAGAATTGTTCAATCGTATCCCAAGCCCGAGCCCCCCCCCACCTTGTACATCCAGGACCCCATGCCCAGACCTGGTCGGGGTTGGTGAACAAATCCCTTCTAGCTGTCCCTGCCATTCTTAATTTCCTGCGCCATCAGATCCTCGCGATCGGCCGCGACCTAAAATGTTGGGACAGCTTCACCATCACGCATGAACCTCTTGCTTTTGGGGGAATTACTTTTATAAGCTGCAGATCCGCATAAACACCAAACTAAAGTTCAAACACACTTGTGGGCTGCCTAGATACCCAAACCGACAAGAGGCAGAGCCATTAAAACTAAAACCAATTTTACCCTCTAAAAATACATCGTTAGATTCCATTGACAAGTGTCTGTCTGGAGTCTTCACTAGTTTGTCAAAACTCCTCATACCCATAATAACATCATAAATGACATGTACCGCTCTCATCGCTGGGGACTAAAACTCGGTGAAGACTCAGAACAGACCATCGGTCCTGTTCGCTTTCTGAGCTAGTCAGGACATACACTTTAAATAATAACTTGGGATGCTTTTCACCGTTACCCTCGCTAAAATTTACTAAACAACAAAAATATAAATAAACAAAGATACTCCTCATTCTTTGGTGTGGTTGAGCCGCTTCTTGCAGTGGCTGGCGTGGTCTCATCCCTCAAGCTTCTTTACAACGACCCAGTCACCTGGTTGGAAAGAATGTAAACTGATTATTGAGTCGGGTCCAGGAGGGACTCGTGAAAACCTTTTGGTGGACATTTTGAAGTTCATGTCACAACGATCGCACCTCCCCCATCAGCCGAGAATATAAGTGACAGCTAATGAGGAGAGTACGACCCTGATTTTGATTGACCTCCAAACAACCCTCATATGACAATAACCCAGACATCGGGACTGTGGTCACTGCATAACCTGTGCGTGGCTTATAATACCTGGAGCCATTGACAAGGTTCTTAGCCTCTGGGATGGGAACCTACTTCACCAGACTGCTGCTTGCCGATTCAAATTCTATTAAAGAAAGACAGTCTTGGCACAAACTTGGTTAGAATTACAGAGGTTATTATTAGTTTGACAAAAAAAAAAAAACTGTCACTCTTACATTTATCATTTCTCCCCCCTTTTCTTCCTCATTACAGACTGAAGGAAGAAATGCGTGGTGCAGGAAAAAAGAAACAATGAAATAGCCTATGATACTTTTACCTCCCTTAGATTTATCCATATGTACAGCTGTCTACAAACACCTGTTCTCTGTGTACAAACTCCTTGGACCTGAAAAATACTTATAAGCAAAATCATTACTCTATTCTTCATATTTAACCTGCAAAGAATGGTAAAATAATAATGACATTCCTGTACATTGGTAAATTGTCAATGACATTCTTTAAAAACTGATTCAAACAAAACCCTCTGTAACCCTTACTTTTCCCGTTCCTACAAAAATACAACAGCCGCGACGCATCGAAGGATCGCCGCGGTAAATTCGAACATATTCACGTTACTACATACAAACATTCCGATGCAAACGTGGGGGAAATACTTCCCAGTTTCCAAAACCACAAATGAAAAAAAACAAAAACAGCCAGAATTCTACCTTCACTCTTTCAGCAATAGGAAAAAATACAATGGGACAACCATGAAAGCAGCTCGAGAACCTTCCATGTACCAGCCATGCAAGGTTCAAACAAACGGGCATGAGCCACCGTTCCTCATCATTACAGATTTCTGAAGCCGCAGCTCAACTACATCCATTCCAGAGGGATACCCAAAATAGTATCCTTGGACCACCTATGTTAATCTTTTTGGGGTTCAAAGGCCTTTGCCCCAAAACTAGGCTTCGTGCACTGTGTGACCGTCTGACTATGGGAAGCCTCCATTCCTTCCCTTTGCACAGACCTCCTTGTGTCCATGGCGATTCGAATCGGCTTATCGTCTTAAACCTGCGTCCAGGTTAAACCGTTGCACCCATTTTCGGAGATCACCGCCCGGTGTCTTCTTATACGGTGAATTGCAGAACTACAACCACTATATGGTCAAGTCCTCCAACTAGAAACCCTAACCGAGGTGTCAACTCTATGGCTTGTTGTCCCAACACTTTTGGAACTACAGCAACAACCACAGATCAACCCCCGAATTAGGCCTCTACCCCTCACAGTGTATGCATACACAAGCATTTTCCGCTATACACCCATACACTGCGTTGTCAGACTAAACCACACAGAACAATTACGCCAGTTTACCACCTGCAGAACAATGTGGCTTCTCTCTGTGTCTAGATGATAAAATAATGGTGATGCCCCCTGTTTGCTCTCTACCCAAAACTGTATTACAGTACAAACTTCACAAAACTGGAACAAAATATAAAAGACTTTCAAACGCAAAAATGCTTTCCATTTTCCTTCCAAACACAAATCTCATTTGCCAACCTTTCAGACAACCCCAAGCTCCTCCCACCAACTTTCTGCTGATATATAAATGCTGAAAAGAAGCTTCCGGTTATGCTCAGCTACTTAAAAAAAACAAACTGGTTTATTTACATATCAATTGTTCAGGAAGAGGGAGGGGGGAGCCCAGCCACATTGCTGTGTCTATCAAGACTCCAAAAAAATCCATGGCTACACATTATATATTTCAACAATTTAAAACCTTGTCAAGAAAATGGTGGAATAAAATCCCCCTTTGCAAATGGGAGGGTCCTGACCCAAACATCCCCTGCAAGCAAAACCACAAGTTGACTCAAATACAAAACTCCTGCAAAAAGATGGCTCTAGGGGTTTCGACCAAAACCCCCACTCCTCCTCTACAGGCTATACAATACAAGCTTCAAAACATATGAATTGCCTTCTGGGAAGGAAATATTTAAACATAAAAACACATCATTGTACAAAAACTCTGTTAGTCTTACAATCCATCAAAATTCAGTGTAAAGTGAAGTTTTTCATATACTTCAAAGCCAGCCGACCCTGCAATAGCTCACATCTACTTAAATGAAAACAGAGAAATCCCCCCTCCTAACACCATCTGCATGGAGTTTGCATGTCCTCCCTGTGTCTGCGTTGGCCTCCTCCCACACTCCAACTGCTGGTAGGTCAGCCAGATCCTATCCATAAATAGGCCCCAGCATGTGCGTGTGTCCGCAAGCGCGTCGTGGCCCCTCAGGGTAAGACCGCGCTATTTTAAGATACCTCTCAACTCACCTCAAAAGGTGATGCTTAGAAAAGCAATTTAAACCAGAGACAAAACCATCCTCAGTATGTCACTCTGGCGTCCCAGCACTCTCCCCAGCAGTGCACAGGTCAAACTGCAAGCGCACAAAACAGGACAAAACTGCACCAATCAACAAATGCCAATACAGCATATTCAGGGGCCGTGTTTGCTAAACTGGAACTTCCTATCTCAAACTGTAAACGTCTCTCAAAATGGCCGACAAGCCAGGACTACAAAATGGTGGATGACCCACCACAGCACCTCATGGACAACAAAAATTGCGCCATTGACGCATGCAATTTTTCCCGCCAAAACCAGCATGGGACGTCACAATGAGCACCACATGGGTTCTCCCACACAAAGACAAACACAAATGGCCTCCAGCAGGTTCCAAACGCAGAAAAGGCCGCACTACATTCGCACCAAACATCAAAATCTGCCCCAAAGGCTGAGAAATTCCACCAGCGAAATAGCAGACGAATGGCACAGCATGGTCACATGATATCATACCCAAAGGAAAGGTGGCTGCACCTTCCCTTATAGGATACTCACAGGCTAAAGAAAAACTGTGCCTCAAAATGGCAGACAAACCTGCAAGGCTAACAAAAACCAAGAATGGCGCCATTGCTTTTTCCCGCCAAAACCAGCATCTCTTTAAAAGAAAATCAAAAATGTTTTTCTCCACAAAGACTGACTACACCATTGAAACTTTTCTAAATTATCATCAAAATCCACTGAAAAAGGTGTCAGCTACACTCTACAAGGACCACATGTACACTTACAAACTTAGCCTCCCTTTGGCCAACTAAACAGCACATTCAATAAATGTGAGTTACATGACAATATTAAAAACATATTCATTTCTCTAAGTTCATATACTCTGAGATATTCACCACTTTTCTCTACCTAAAGTTCACACACAGTGGCCTCAGCTTCCATAACAAGCCATTGCAGAGACATACTATGTCTGCCTTCTAACAATGCCTGGCCACTTGGATATGCGGCGGGAACTTTCAACTCAAAAACCAAACACTTTACTTAAAATATTTTTACACTTATGGGGACATGTGTCTTTGTCCCCTATAAAGGCAAAAATCACAATCTATTCATTTCTATTTTTCATAGAAATCACAAACACCACACACATACAGTATATTGTTGCTTGTACATCTGCTCAGAGTTTCTTTCCCTCAGGGCGTTTCCCTTTCAGCACCATTGTCCTTCCCTTAGGGCATAGCCCAGCAACACAAAGCCCTTCCCCCATTCAAGCACATGGCAGCCAAGCAATCTACTTTACAAACTGTTCAGTGCACTAAATACCACATCTATACCTTAATTTCATACACAATATACAGTCTATATTTCTCGCTTAGTTACACTCTTACAGCCCACAGTTTCCATCAGATCATCTCTCAGGGCCCTCCCACTACAAAACATGCTATTTACAGAAAGTCACCAACTTTCACCCTTGTACCTGAGATGCTGGCAGCCCCTCCCCCACTAAACCTCATGGCTCACAAAGGCCAGGACAATGCAGCAGCCATGGCTGGCATCAGACTTCTCAATACATCGCACAAACAATCTAATCACACACAGGCATACACAAACAAATTCACAGGCATCCGATCAGATTCACAGACATACACACACGCTGCAAACTTAAAACATTATTTCAAAAAGACACATTTTTTTTTTTTTTCGTTTCAAAGTACAGCCTCTTTACACATCACATCGCAGGTCCACTCTCCCCCCTCTGCTGATCTGATGCTCAAAGAGGCCGCAATTGGTCCCTACCGTGAGTTGCCATTAACTGTTGTGGAATTCCTAGGCTGTTTGCAGAGCACACAGCCTATAATTCCTGTGCTCTATAAGCACACACTTTAGATTCATCTTTTTGGAATAATGCTATCGTTAAGTTAAGTTTGCTAAAGATCCACTCACCGTTCATTCGTCCCATCATTCATCCAAGAAAGGCAGCACCACAAAAGCTTATCTTCTTATCAGGCCATTCCAGCAAAGACTGCTTAGCCAAAGCCTACTAATAGGCTTTTATTAAACTCAAAAGATCTCAAGACAGGAGGTGATTGGTTGTAGCAACTAGTCACCTCCCCCATGGGCGGGGACATCACAGCATGTCCCCTCTACACAGAAGAATGACCATACAAGGACATCCTTTCAAACAGATAAATGTACATTTAAATTGACTAGCAGTGACATTCACCAATGACGGGAACTACACAATAATTATGCCTCAAATGGACCACAACTATTTTATAGTTATGCTACTGTTCCTGTGGACACAGATCTGTGCGCTCAGAGTCATTTAACACCCCCCGCCAGGGGCCGGCCAGTTCCCCCAACGGGGCGCAAAACAACATCTCTAAATGGAGCAAACATCGCTGTTTCCATAGGAAGATTTTCCCGTCATTGGTCTTCCACCAACGTCTGTATGTGCAAATACGCTCAGATGAGCGCACTACAGCAAAACTGACACTGGGGGGACATCTGACAACATACATTAATACATTTCCATAAAAATCTCCACAACACATGAGATCATGAAAAAAATGTCACCAATCTCATACTTACTAGCCGCAATGGCGGCTTTGTTTACATCTGAGGACCCGGGCGTGACATCATCACATCACGCTCGGGCCTCAGACGGTCATAGAGATGACTGGTGACCATCTGGTCACCAGTCATCTCTATGCTCGTCACGTGACCCACCACCGGCGCCGGACGATTCTCTCCGGGTCCCCGATGGCACGGGAGAGCCCGGAGAAGCACCGGATGGCGGCGGGAGGGGGGGATGTCCCCTCCCGCCACCTATGATCATTCTTATGGTGCGCAGAATCACCGGCTGAAAACAAGGATATCTGAATGATGCCTCTAGCTGCAGGCATCATTCAGATATCCCCCCTCAAACCCAGGATGTCATATGACGTCCACCCGGAGGGAGAAAGGGTTCCTGCCGGCGTCATTTTACAATGACCCGGTATGGAAGTGGTTAAATAATAATGAAAAAAAAAAATCAACAGACATGTGTTCTAGTGAAATAAAAATTACAGTATACTTTGCTAGCTATGGCCAGTGGTTCAGACTTACCAAACAATAGGGGTCTGCTACTGACTTTTCTGACTGTTTTTCCATATCAAACTTATTAGCACTAGGCCCCTATCTGAACCTTACTACCGAACTTTTTTTTAAAACTTGAAATGAACATTACGTTGTAATTTATTGCAAAAAAAGGGCCACAAAACATTGTGGGTTATTTACGAAAGGCAAATCCACTTTGCGCTACAGGTGCAAACTACAAGTGCAAAGTGCACTTGAAATTGCACTGAAAGTGCACTTGGAAGTGCAGTCGCTGTAGATCCGAAGGGAACATGCAAGGAAAATAAAAAACAGCATTTTAGCTTGCACATGATTGGATGATAAAATCAGCAGAGCTTCCCCTCATTTCAGATCTACCCCTCAGAGATTTTACAGCGACTGAACTTCCAAGTGCACTTTGCACTTGTAGTTTGCACTAGTAGTGCAAAGTGGATTTGCCTTTCGTAAATAAGCCCCACCGTATTGCCTAAATTATCTGAGTAATAATTTATTTCCGCTCAAGCCCCACTTTAAACAGGACCACCAACAGTAATTTTTTAATCTAGAAATGAATGTTAGTTTTATTTACTTGCAGAAAAATTTATATATATATATATTGTATTGTGCACATTGCTTGATGTAATATATTTGTGCTCCAACCCTATTTTTTATTTATTTTTTAACATAAAGTTTATTTAAATGTCAAAAAGAGCAAACAAAGAAACACAGCATCACAATGAGAACCGAAACAAAAAATAAACAACAAAAAGAAACAACTGAAGAAAAGGAAGACAAACAATAATGAGTACAGACAATAATCATATAGTCGTGTAAGTTATTGTACCAGAGGTAGAGTAGAACAGAAAATGTAGCAGGTACTTAATAAAGAAATCTCATGCCTGGTAAACCTAAAGTACAAGGGCAAACATCACAGACAGAGTAGGGTAGGGTAGCAGAGCAAGTCAGGGGAATCAAACTGAGCCTAATATCCCTTCAGGGGGCAGTGACGGACGGAAGGGGTTTGGGAGTACTACTCAATGGTCAACTGTCTCGCCTTCACCCATGCTGCCCAAATTTTATCGAATTTTTTGGGGCAGTTTCTGCCTAGATATGTCAGTTTGTAGACCGGCAAGGCTGCATTGACTAGGGATTTCCACAGTTGACTAGTGGGTGGCTGAAGTTGGTTCCAATGGAGGAGAATTGCTTTCCTAGCATAGAAGGATGCGTAAAACACAAAAAGTTTCTTCTTTTGGGGGGCCTCAAGGTTGTCACAGATGCCAAGAAGAAGGGGGATAGGGCTATATGGGACTTTTAGTTTCCCATGAGATTGATGTCATCCAATATTTCCCACCAGAATTTCACCAGATGGGGACAGGACCAAACAACGTGGAAGAAATCAGCCCCATCTAGACCACACTTGGGGCACAGGGCTGTGCGGTCAGGGTAGATTCTCATCAAACGAGCCGGGGAGTAATATGTACGGTGCAAAAATTTGAGCTAGGAGAATCTATCCCGTGCCGAGACCATCAGGGGGATAAATTGTTGGATACCCTCCTCCCAGTCATCGTCTGCTAGGTCAGGAATGTCCGGCTGCCAACATGTAAACAATTGAGAAACCTTGGATGTGTCTAAAGTGACTAGTATATTGTAAAGGGTAGAAAGCATCTTCCGATCCTCCGAAGATCGGAGCTCTAATTCTAGATCAGACGTCTCTAGGAGTACCGGGGAGGTGAATTGGGAGCGGAAGGCGTGGCGTAGTTGTAGATACCTGAAAAACATATGGTTCGGAAGGCCCCGTCTCTGTTTCAGAGTGTCAAAAGTAGTGATGAGCCGAACACCCCCGGGTTCGGTTCGCACCAGAACCCGCGAACGGACCGAAAGTTCGCACGAACATTAGAACCCTATTAAATACAATGGATGCGAACGTTCGGATTCTAAAGTGCTAATTATAACGACTATTATCCATGTTATTGTCCGAAACAGAGTTTGGGAACCCGGGTTCTGCACCAGAGGACATGTATCAATGCAAAAAGAAGTTTTAAAAACGGACGTTTTCCGGGAGCAGTCATTTTAATGATGCATAAAGTGAAGAAAAAAATGTCAAATATTCCTTTAAATATTGTACCTGGGGGGTGTCTAAAGTATGCCTGTGAAGTGCCACGTGTTTCCCGTGTTTAGAACTGTCCCTGCACAAAATAACATTTCTAAAGGAAAAAAAGCCATTTAAAACTGCTTGCGGCTTTAATGCAATGTCTGGTCCCGGTAATATGGATGAAAATCTTTATGAAAAATGGCATAGCTACCCCATCAACCCCCCCCCCCCCCCCTACCCCAGCCCATTACCAGCCCCTTTGGGTCTTGTATGGATATTAAGGGGAACCCCCCACATAAAATAAAAAAGGCCCTATATACTCTGAACAGCCGTATACAGGCGGTGCATACAAGACAGGGACTGTAGGTTTGTTCTTATGTAGAATCTGTTTGTAATTTTGAACAGCTGCATTGTTGAAGTGTAGCTCCATGTCAAATTCCTTTTTTTTAGCTTTATGGAAAACATAGGGAACGGTTATCACCCCTGTCACATTTTTTTTGCTGTCTGTGCCCCTGTTCAGAACATTTCACCTCACTTTGCGTCCCAATGACAACTGTTTTTGAAATGTGGTGTTTTTATTGAAACAAGTATTGGTGATAAAGCATCAGTAGAGAGGAGACACCTTTCTCCCATATTAATTCTTACAGGAGAGAATTTTCCTTCCAAGGGGTAGATTTCCTCTCACTTCCTGTTGTCTTCTTCCGTTTGCAAGTAGTAGTAGTTTGTAAGTTGGATGTTTGAAAGTAGGGACCTGCCGTATATACTCTGCAGAAATTGGCCCCTTAGGTGTTGGTGTTGGCACAACACTGAAAGCACTCACAGTTATTCTTGGTGGGTGCTGGAACGCCCTGCTGTCGACTATTATATCAGGAATTGTAATAACATATCATTGTTGATCAGTGGTAGTAAAAATTGGGCCTTTGATGGTGGTGCTGGTGCCACAACACTGTAAGGCCTGACAGTTACTCTTGGTGGGCGCAGCAATGGGCCCTGCTGTGAATTATTAGATCAATAATTATAATTGCATGCCCCTGTTGAATAGGGGCTGAAAAATTGGGCCTTTGGTGGTGGTGGTGGTGGTGGTGGTGGTGATGGTGGTGCTGGTGCCACAACACTGTAAGGCCTGACAGTTACTCTTGGTGGGTGCAGCAATGGGCCCTGCTGTGAATTATTAGATCAATAATTATAATTGCATGCCCCTGTTGAAGAGGGGCTGAAAAATTGGGCCTTTGGTGGTGGTGGTGGTGGTGATGGTGGTGCTGGTGCCACAACACTGTAAGGCCTGACAGTTACTCTTGGTGGGCGCAGCAATGGGCCCTGCTGTGAATTATTAGATCAATAATTATAATTGCATGCCCCTGTTGAACAGGGGCTGAAAAATTGGGCCTTAGGCACTGGTGGCACAACACTGCAACCCCTCACAGATACTGTACTTGGAGCACAGCAATGAGGCCTGTTGCAAAGTATTGCATCAAAAATTTTAATTACACGCCCCTGTTAAACAGGGGCTGAAAAATTGGGCCTTAGCCACTGGTGGCGTCACCCATAAACCCAAATGATCTTCCAAGCTATCATCATTAATCGTATCATTGAGGAGGAGGAGGAGGATAGCCAGTCAACATAACAGCACAGGCACTCAGCATCAGCATCAGTCTTGAAGGGATGTGACATTTTAAAATCAATTAGTCTGTTATATCAGCATCTGGTGTGTGGTAGCTGGTGGTGATCCAAGACTGGTTCATCTTGATGAAAGTCAGTCGATCAACCGAGTCGGTGGACAGGCGCACCCTGTGATCCGTGACTAGTGATGAGCCGAACACCCCCGGGTTCGGTTCGCACCAGAACCCGCGAACGGACCGAAAGTTCGTACGAACATTAGAACCCTATTAAATACAATGGATGCGAACGTTCGAATTCTAAAGTGCTAATTATAACAACTATTATGCATGTTATTGTCCTAAAAAGGGTTTGGGAACCCGGGTTCTGCACCAGGGGACATGTATCAATGCAAAAAGAAGTTTTAAAAACGGTAGTTTTTCGGGAGCAGTCATTTTAATGATGCATAAAGTGAAAAAAAAAAAGTCAAATATTCCTTTAAATATCGTACCTGGGGGGTGTCTAAAGTATGCCTGTGAAGTGCCACGTGTTTCCCGTGTTTAGAACTGTCCCTGCACAAAATGACACTTCTAAAGGAAAAAAAAGCCATTTAAAACTGCTTGCGGCTTTAATGTAATGTCTGGTCCCGGTAATATGGATGAAAATCTTTAAGAAAAATGGCATAGCTACCCCATGACCCCCCCCCCTACCCCAGCCCATTACCAGCCCCTTTGGGTCTTGTATGGATATTAAGGGGAACCCCGCACATAAAATAAAAAAGGCCCTATATACTCTGAACAGCCGTATACAGGCGGTGCATACAAGACAGGGACTGTAGGTTTGTTCTTATGTAGAATCTGTTTGTAATTTTGAACAGGTACATTGTTGAAGTGTAGCTCCAGCCCAAAAATCTATTTTTAAACTTTTTGGAAAACATAGGTAAGGGTTATCACCCCTGTAACATTTGTTTTGCTGTCTGTGCCCCTGTTCAGAACATTTCACCTCACTTTCCGTCCCAATGACAACTGTTTTTGAAATGTGGTGTTTTTCTTGAAACAGGGATTGCTGATAAAGCATCAGTACAGAGGAGACACCTTTCTCCCATATTTATTCTTACAGGAGAGAATTTTCCTTTCTAGTGGTAGATTTCCTCTCACTTCCTGTTGTCTTCTTGCGTTTGCAAGTAGGAGTCGTTTGAAAGTTGGATGTTTGAAAGTAGGGACCTGCCGTATATACTCTGCAGAAATAGGCCCCTTAGTTGTTGGTGTTGGCACAACACTGTAAGCACTCACAGTTACTCTTGGTTGGTGCTGGAACGCCCTGCTGTCAACTATTATATCAGGAATTTTAATTACATATAATTGTTGAACAGTGGTAGTAAAAATTGGGCCTTTGATGGTGGTGCTGGTGCCACAACACTGTAAGCCCTGACAGTTACTCTTGGTGGGTGCAGCAATGGGCCCTGCTGTGAATTATTAGATCAAGAATTGTAATTGCATGCCCCTGTTGAACAGGGGCTGAAAAATTGGGCCTTTCGTGGTGGTGGTGGTGGTGGTGGTGTTGTCACAACACTGTAAGCCCTCAGAGTTACTCTTGGTGGGTGCAGGAATGGGCCCTGCTGTGAATTATTAGATCAAGAATTGTAATTACATGCCCCTTTTGAACAGGGGCTGAAAAATTGGGCCTTTCGTGGTGGTGGTGGTGGTGGTGTTGCCACAACACTGTAAGCCCTCAGAGTTACTCTTGGTGGGTGCAGGAATGGGCCCTGCTGTGAATTATTAGATCAAGAATTGTAATTACATGCCCCTTTTGAACAGGGGCTGAAAAATTGGGCCTTTCGTGGTGGTGGTGGTGGTGGTGGCGTTGCCACAACACTGTAAGCCCTCAGAGTTACTCTTGGTGGGTGCAGCAATGGGCCCTGCTGTGAATTATTAGATCAAGAATTGTAATTGCATGCCCCTGTTGAACAGGGGCTGAAAAATTGGGCCTTAGGCACTGGTGGCACAACACTACAACCCCTCACAGATACGTTACTTGGAGCACAGCAATGAGCCCTGTTGCAAAGTATTGCTTCAAAAATTGTAATGACACGCCCCTGTTAAACAGGGGCTGAAAAATTGGGCCTTAGGCACTGGTGCCACAACACTCCAACCCCTCACAGATACTGTACTTGGAGCACAGCAATGAGCCCTATGGCAAATTATTGCTAAAAAAATTGTAATTACACGCCCCTGTAAAACAGGGGCTGAAAAATTGGGCCTTAGCCACTGGTGGCGGCACCCATAAACAAAAATGATCTTCCAAGCTATCATCATCAATCGTATCATTGAGGACTCGGAGGAGGAGGATAGCCAGTCAACATAACAGCACAGGCACTCAGCATCAGCATCAGTCTTGAAGGGATGTGACATGTTAAAATCAATTAGTCTGTTATATCAGCATCAGGTGTGTGGTAGCTGGTGGTGATCCAAGACTGGTTCATCTTGATGAAAGTCAGTCGATCAACCGAGTCGGTGGACAGGCGCACCCTGTGATCCGTGACAAATCCTCCAGCAGCACTGAATGTGCATTCCGAAAGAACGCTGGATGCAGGACAGGCCAGTAGCTCAATTGCATACTGTGCAAGCTCTGGCCAGTGATCCATCCTCAAGACCCAGTAAGCCAGAGGATTTTCGGTGGGGAAGGTGTCCAAGTCTGACCTTGCCCCTAGATATTCCTGCACCATGTTTATCAGACGCTGGCGATGGTTGCTGGAACCGATCATACTTTGGGGCTGCGGACTAAAGAATTGTCTGAACGCATCGGTCAGACGGCCACCTTCCCCACCGCTCCTTCTTTGACTGCCCGAAGCCTCAACAACTCGTTGTCCAGGACCAGGAGTTTGTAACCTCCCAGTCTCTGGGAACGCGTTGCACAGACCTTTCTGCAAGGCCTCCCGGATTTGTCTCATCCTCTGCTCCCTCTGCGAAGGTAACATAAGGTCCGCAACCTTACCCTTGTACCGTGGATCAAGGAGAGTGGCCAGCCAGTAATGGTCCCTCTCCTTGATCCGAAGAATACGAGGATCCTTCCGCAGACTTTGCAGGATCAGGGAGGCCATGCAGCGTAGGTTTGCTGAGGCATTCGCTCCGGAGTCCTCTGGGTCACTAAGGACGACATGATCCGCAGCCACCTCCTCCCAGCCACGTACAAGTCCACTGTTTTCTTGGGACTGTAAATCATCCCTAAAAGACTGCTGCTGATGATGCTGAGTGCCAGCCTCCACCTCCATGCTGACACAATCCTCCTCCTCCTCCTCCTCCTCCTCCTCCTCTTCCTGTGCGATGGGTGGGACAGAAGGAACACTGTCTGGGTAAAGGGGGCCTTGAGAGGCAAGGAAGTCCTCCTCTTCCTGCCTCTGTTCTGCCTCAAGTGCCCTGTCCATTATTCCACGCAGCGTGTGCTCCAACAGGTGGACAAGAGGTACAGTGTCACTGATGCATGCACTGTCACTGCTCACCATCCTCGTGGCCTCCTCAAATGGTGCCAGGACAGTGCATGCATCCCTGATCATGCCCCACTGGCGTGGAGAAAAAAAACCAAGCTCCCCTGACCCTGTCCTGGTGCCGTAGTCGCACAGGTACTCATTGATGGCCCTCTGCTGCGTGTGCAGCCGCTGCAGCATGGCCAACGTTGAGTTCCACCTGGTGGGCATGTCACATATAAGGCGGTTCTTGGGCAGGTTCAACTCCTTTTGCAGCTCAGCCAGGCGAGCACTGGCATTATAAGATCTGCGGAAATGCACACAGACTTTCCTGGCCTGCCTCAGGACATCCTGTAAGCCCGGGTACCTGCCCAAGAACCGCTGCACCACCAGGTTAAGGACGTGAGCCACACAGGGCACATGGGTCAGTTGTCCCTGTCGGAGGGCGGAGAGGAGGTTGGTGCCATTGTCGCAAACCACCATTCCTGGCTTAAGCTGGCGTGGCGTCAACCACCTCTCGGCCTGGCCCTGCAGAGCAGACAGGACCTCTGCCCCAGTGTGGCTTCTGTCCCCCAAACACACCAGCGCAAGCACTGCATGGCATCTTTTTGCCTGCGTACTTGCGTAGCCCCGTGAACGGCTACGGAGCACCGCTGGTTCATAGGACAAACCACAGGAAGAGGCCATGGAGGAAGAAGAAGAGGAGGGGGTGGAGGAGAGAGGTGTGTCACAACCAGTAGTAGCATTTTGGAGGCGTGGCGGTGGAACAACCTCCAACACTACTGCACCTTGTCCTGCATCCTTCCCAGCTGCCAAAAGAGTGACCCAATGGGCCGTGAAAGAAAGGTAACGTCCCTGTCCATGCCTGCTGGACCATGAGTCAGCGGTAATATGCACCTTACCGCTGACCGCCCTGTCCAGCGAGGCCAAGACATTGCCTTCCACATGCCGGTAGAGAGCCGGAATCGCCTTCCGTGAGAAAAAGTGGCGTTTGGGAACCTGCCACTGAGGAACCGCACATTGCACAAACTCACGGAAGGGGGCCGAGTCTACCAACTGAAAAGGCAGCAGTTGAAGCGCTAGCAATTTAGCCAAGCTAGCATTCAACCGCTGGGCATGTGGATGGCTGGGAGTGAACTTCTTTCGACGGTCCAGCAGCTGGGGCAGGGAAATTTGCCTGCTAGAATCGGACGTCGGTGTACTGCTAGCAGAGTGGCCGCAAGTACTTGGCTGTGACACACCTAATTCTACACCTTCATTCCTCTCAGTGCATGTTTCAGAGAGGACTGAAGTTATAGTGGGGTTGGAGATCCCAGCTGATGCGGTGCAAGGAGAGGTCCGCTTTGTTCTTTGGTGTGGGTCTTTGAGGTAGGCTTGCCAACGAGCTGCATGGCAGGTCAACATATGTCTGGTCAGGCATGTGGTACCCAAGCGGCTGATGTTTTGGCCACGCGATATACGCTTGAGACATATGTTGCAAACAGCAGCTGTGCGATCTGATGCACTAGCCTCAAAAAAGGCCCACACCAAGGAACTTTTTGAATGACGGGCAGAGGAAGCGCCCTGCACAGGCGGAGCTCTGCGGTGTGATTCCGTCGGTGTACTGCCCTTACGCTGGCCACCAAAGGGCATCCTGCCTCGTTGGAGATGTGCCTCCTCCTCATCCTCCTCCTCCTCCTCTCTCCTATTAGGCACCCACGTGGAGTCAGTGACCTCATCATCCCCTCCCTCCTCATCACTGGAGCCAATCTGGCAGTATGCTGCAGCTGCTGGAACATGACTGCCAGATTGGTGTCCTTCTTGAGCATCCCCTCTGTCTGCTCTCACGCTACTGCCTTCCTGTAGCTGGGTTTCATCATCAGACCCTTCGAAACGCTGGGCATCCTCCTGGAGCATGTACCCAACACTGTGCTCAAACAGTTCGGGGGACTCCTCAGGAGGAGGACATGGTGGGTCTAGGGAAGGAGTGACTGATGATGAGTCTGACATTGATACCAGGGAAGAGGACGCTTTGGCAGCTGCTTTGCCAGTACCCTGAGCCTGGGTGAGAGAGGATGAGGAGGAGGAGGAGGGCTTGGTCATCCACTCTACCAAGTCTTCGGCATGATGTGGCTCAACATGCCCAGCTGCCGAAAAGAAGGACAAGCGTGTCCCATGGCCATGTGCTGATGACAATGCACCGCGTCCACGACCAGCACTGTTGCCCCCAGACACAGAGCCTGCTTGCCCTCTTTTATTGCCTCCTGACTGTCTGCCTCTCCTTGTTTGCCTTCCAGACATTCTAATAGATGACCTGCAGGGAGATGGGAAAAAAGCAATAAGGGCTACCTTCAGGTGTCCTTCTCTGTCCCTTTACTTAAGGATTTCTAAATATGGTTGAGGATTATTGCTTTTGCACAGAATAGCACAACGACAATTTCCCTGACTGTCCAAAAAACAAGGATTTCAAAGATGGTTGATGAGGAATGCTTTGGCACACTATAGCACAAGGAGAATTCCCCTCACTTTCCTTCTTTGTCCCTAGAAACAAGGACTGGCACAGTGAAAGAAACTGACACTCTCCCTACCTACAGTTTTCTGTCCCTAGAAAAAATGTTTTTTTTAAAGCACACTATAGCACAAGGAGAAATCCCCTCACTTTCCTTCTTTGTCCCTAGAAACAAGGACTGGCACAGTGAAAGAAACTGACACTCTCCCTACCTACAGTTTTCTGTCCCTAGAAAAAATGTTTTTTTAAAGCACACTATAGCACAAGGAGAAATCCCCTCACTTTCCTTCTTTGTCCCTAGAAACAAGGACTGGCACAGTGAAAGAAACTGACACTCTCCCTACCTACAGTTTTCTGTCCCTAGAAAAAATGTTTTTTTAAAGCACACTATAGCACAAGGAGAAATCCCCTCACTTTCCTTCTTTGTCCCTAGAAACAAGGACTGGCACAGTGAAAGAAATTGACACTCTCCCTACCTACAGTGTTCTGTCCCTAGAAAAAATGTTTTTTTAAAGCACACTATAGCACAAGGAGAAATCCCCTCACTTTCCTTCTTTGTCCCTAGAAACAAGGACTGGCACAGTGAAAGAAACTGACACTCTCCCTACCTACAGTGTTCTGTCCCTAGAAAAAATGTTTTTTTAAAGCACACTATAGCACAAGGAGAAATCCCCTCACTTTCCTTCTTTGTCCCTAGAAACAAGGACTGGCACAGTGAAAGAAACTGACGCTCTCCCTACCTACAGTTTTCTGTCCCTAGAAAAAATGTTTTTTTAAAGCACACTATAGCACAAGGAGAAATCCCCTCACTTTCCTTCTTAGTCCCTAGAAACAAGGACTGGCACAGTGAAAGAAACTGACACTCTCCCTACCTACAGTTTTCTGTCCCTAGAAAAAATGTTTTTTTAAAGCACACTATAGCACAAGGAGAAATCCCCTCACTTTCCTTCTTTGTCCCTAGAAACAAGGACTGGCACAGTGAAAGAAACTGACACTCTCCCTACCTACAGTTTTCTGTCCCTAGAAAAAATGTTTTTTTAAAGCACACTATAGCACAAGGAGAAATCCCCTCACTTTCCTTCTTTGTCCCTAGAAACAAGGACTGGCACAGTGAAAGAAACTGACACTCTCCCTACCTACAGTTTTCTGTCCCTAGAAAAAATGTTTTTTTAAAGCACACTATAGCACAAGGAGAAATCCCCTCACTTTCCTTCTTTGTCCCTAGAAACAAGGACTGGCACAGTGAAAGAAACTGACACTCTCCCTACCTACAGTTTTCTGTCCCTAGAAAAAATGTTTTTTTTAAAGCACACTATAGCACAAGGAGAAATCCCCTCACTTTCCTTCTTTGTCCCTAGAAACAAGGACTGGCACAGTGAAAGAAACTGACACTCTCCCTACCTACAGTTTTCTGTCCCTAGAAAAAATGTTTTTTTAAAGCACACTATAGCACAAGGAGAAATCCCCTCACTTTCCTTCTTTGTCCCTAGAAACAAGGACTGGCACAGTGAAAGAAACTGACACTCTCCCTACCTACAGTTTTCTGTCCCTAGAAAAAATGTTTTTTTCAAGCACACTATAGCACAAGGAGAAATCCCCTCACTTTCCTTCTTTGTCCCTAGAAACAAGGACTGGCACAGTGAAAGAAACTGACACTCTCCCTACCTACAGTTTTCTGTCCCTAGAAAAAATGTTTTTTTAAAGCACACTATAGCACAAGGAGAAATCCCCTCACTTTCCTTCTTTGTCCCTAGAAACAAGGACTGGCACAGTGAAAGAAACTGACACTCTCCCTACCTACAGTGTTCTGTCCCTAGAAATTTTTTTTTTTAAAGCACACTATAGCACAAGGAGAAATCCCCTCACTTTCCTTCTTTGTCCCTAGAAACAAGGACTGGCACAGTGAAAGAAACTGACACTCTCCCTACCTACAGTGTTCTGTCCCTAGAAAAAATGTTTTTTTAAAGCACACTATAGCACAAGGAGAAATCCCCTCACTTTCCTTCTTTGTCCCTAGAAACAAGGACTGGCACAGTGAAAGAAACTGACACTCTCCCTACCTACAGTTTTCTGTCCCTAGAAAAAATGTTTTTTTAAAGCACACTATAGCACAAGGAGAAATCCCCTCACTTTCCTTCTTTGTCCCTAGAAACAAGGACTGGCACAGTGAAAGAAGCTGACACTCTCCCTACCTACAGTTTTCTGTCCCTAGAAAAAATGTTTTTTTAAAGCACACTATAGCACAAGGAGAAATCCCCTCACTTTCCTTCTTTGTCCCTAGAAACAAGGACTGGCACAGTGAAAGAAACTGACACTCTCCCTACCTACAGTTTTCTGTCCCTAGAAAAAATGTTTTTTTAAAGCACACTATAGCACAAGGAGAAATCCCCTCACTTTCCTTCTTTGTCCCTAGAAACAAGGACTGGCACAGTGAAAGAAACTGACACTCTCCCTACCTACAGTTTTCTGTCCCTAGAAAAAATGTTTTTTTAAAGCACACTATAGCACAAGGAGAAATCCCCTCACTTTCCTTCTTTGTCCCTAGAAACAAGGACTGGCACAGTGAAAGAAACTGACACTCTCCCTACCTACAGTGTTCTGTCCCTAGAAAAAATGTTTTTTTAAAGCACACTATAGCACAAGGAGAAATCCCCTCACTTTCCTTCTTTGTCCCTAGAAACAAGGACTGGCACAGTGAAAGAAACTGACACTCTCCCTACCTACAGTGTTCTGTCCCTAGAAAAAATGTTTTTTTAAAGCACACTATAGCACAAGGAGAAATCCCCTCACTTTCCTTCTTTGTCCCTAGAAACAAGGACTGGCACAGTGAAAGAAACTGACACTCTCCCTACCTACAGTTTTCTGTCCCTAGAAAAAATGTTTTTTTAAAGCACACTATAGCACAAGGAGAAATCCCCTCACTTTCCTTCTTTGTCCCTAGAAACAAGGACTGGCACAGTGAAATAAACTGACACTCTCCCTACCTACAGTTTTCTGTCCCTAGAAAAAATGTTTTTTTAAACCACACTATAGCACAAGGAGAAATCCCCTCACTTTCCTTCTTTGTCCCTAGAAACAAGGACTGGCACAGTGAAAGAAACTGACACTCTCCCTACCTACAGTTTTCTGTCCCTAGAAAAAATGTTTTTTTAAAGCACACTATAGCACAAGGAGAAATCCCCTCACTTTCCTTCTTTGTCCCTAGAAACAAGGACTGGCACAGTGAAAGAAACTGACACTCTCCCTACCTACAGTTTTCTGTCCCTAGAAAAAATGTTTTTTTAAAGCACACTATAGCACAAGGAGAAATCCCCTCACTTTCCTTCTTTGTCCCTAGAAACAAGGACTGGCACAGTGAAAGAAACTGACACTCTCCCTACCTACAGTTTTCTGTCCCTAGAAAAAATGTTTTTTTAAAGCACACTATAGCACAAGGAGAAATCCCCTCACTTTCCTTCTTTGTCCCTAGAAACAAGGACTGGCACAGTGAAAGAAACTGACACTCTCCCTACCTACAGTTTTCTGTCCCTAGAAAAAATGTTTTTTTAAAGCACACTATAGCACAAGGAGAAATCCCCTCACTTTCCTTCTTTGTCCCTAGAAACAAGGACTGGCACAGTAAAACACACTGACACTCTCCCTACCTATCCTTCTCTTTCCCTAAACTAAAGGAATCCAGGTTAAGCAAGAAAGAAATAAATGTCACTGTCCCTGCCTATGCTTGTCTTTCCCTGCTCCGGAACACACTACACTAGGCCGCCGTGCTGGCGGCCTTTTATAGTGTGGGGCGTGTACTAAACACCCTCAGCAATAATTGGCCACAGGCATCCTGCCTGTGGCCAATCATTGCTCTCCTCGCTGCCGGCGTTGTGATTGGCCAAGCATGCGGGGTCACAGTGCATGCTTGGCCAATCACAGCGCCTGGATGACACTGCGATGGCGTAGTGCATTGTGGGCCGTTCGCGTCACTCGAATTTGGCGCGAACGGCCCAAATCGTTCGATCTTCGTCGAACGATCGAACAGCCGATGTTCGAGTCGAACGTATGTTCGACTCGAACACGAAGCTCATCCCTATCCGTGACAAATCCTCCAGCAGCACTGAATGTGCGTTCTGAAAGAACGCTGGATGCAGGACAGGCCAGTAGCTCAATTGCATACTGTGCAAGCTCTGGCCAGTGATCCATCCTCAAGACCCAGTAAGCCAGAGGATTTTCGGTGGGGAAGGTGTCCAAGTCTGACCTTGCCCCTAGGTATTCCTGGACCATGTATATCAGACGCTGGTGATGGTTGCTGGAACCGATCATACTTTGGGGCTGCGGACTAAAGAATTGTCTGAACGCATCGGTCAGACGGCCACCTTCCCCACCGCTCCTTCTTTGACTGCCCGAAGCCTCAGCAACTCGTTGTCCAGGACCAGGAGTTTGTAACCTCCCAGTCTCTGGGAACGCGTTGCACAGACCTTTCTGCAAGGCCTCCCGGAGTTGTCTCATCCTCTGCTCCCTCTGCGACGGTACGATAAGGTCCGCAACCTTACCCTTGTACCATGGATCAAAGAGAGTGGCCAGCCAGTAATGGTCCCTCTCCTTGATCCGAAGAATACGAGGATCCTTCCGCAGGCTTTGCAGGATCAGGGAGGCCATGCAGCGTAGGTTAGCTGAGGCATTCAGTCGGGAGTCCTCTGGGTCACTAAGGACGACATGATCCGCAGCCACCTCCTCCCAGCCACGTACAAGTCCACTGGTTTCTTGGGACTGTAAATCATCCCTAAAAGACTGCTGCTGATGATTCTGAGTGCCAGCCTCCACCTCCATGCTGACACAATCCTCCTCCTCCTCCTCCTCCTCCTCTTCCTGTGCGATGGGTGGGACAGAAGGAACACTGTCTGGGTAAAGGGGGCCTTGAGAGGCAAGGAAGTCCTCCTCTTCCTGCCTCTGTTCTGCCTCAAGTGCCCTGTCCATTATTCCACGCAGCGTGTGCTCCAACAGGTGGACAAGAGGTACAGTGTCACTGATGCATGCACTGTCACTGCTCACCATCCTCGTGGCCTCCTCAAATGGTGCCAGGACAGTGCATGCATCCCTGATCATGCCCCACTGGCGTGGTGAAAAAAACCCGAGCTCCCCTGACCCTGTCCTGGTGCCGTAGTCGCACAGGTACTCATTGATGGCCCTCTGCTGCGTGTGCAGCCGCTGCAGCATGGCCAACGTTGAGTTCCACCTGGTGGGCATGTCACATATAAGGCGGTTCTTGGGCAGGTTCAACTCCTTTTGCAGCTCAGCCAGGCGAGCACTGGCATTATAAGATCTGCGGAAATGCACACAGACTTTCCTGGCCTGCCTCAGGACATCCTGTAAGCCCGGGTACCTGCCCAAGAACCGCTGCACCACCAGGTTAAGGACGTGAGCCATACAGGGCACATGGGTCAGTTGTCCCTGTCGGAGGGCGGAGAGGAGGTTGGTGCCATTGTCGCAAACCACCATTCCTGGCTTAAGCTGGCGTGGCGTCAACCACCTCTCGGCCTGCCCCTGCAGAGCAGACAGGACCTCTGCCCCAGTGTGGCTCCTGTCCCCCAAACACACCAGCGCAAGCACGGCATGGCATCTTTTTGCCTGCGTACTTGCGTAGCCCCTTGAACGCCTACGGAGCACCGCTGGTTCCGAGGACAAACCACAGGAAGAGGCCATGGAGGAAGAAGAAGAGGAGGGGGTGGAGGAGAGAGGTGTGTCACAACCAGTAGTAGCATTTTGGAGGCGTGGCAGTGGAACAACCTCCAACACTACTGCACCTTGTCCTGCATCCTTCCCAGCTGCCAAAAGAGTGACCCAATGGGCCGTGAAAGAAAGGTAACGTCCCTGTCCATGCCTGCTGGACCATGAGTCAGCGGTAATATGCACCTTACCGCTGACCGCCCTGTCCAGGGAGGCCAAGACATTGCCTTCCACATGCCTGTAGAGAGCCGGAATCGCCTTCCGTGCAAAAAAGTGGCGTTTGAGAACCTGCCACTGAGGAACCGCACATTGCACAAACTCACGGAAGGGGGCCGAGTCTACCAACTGAAAAGGCAGCAGTTGAAGCGCTAGCAATTTAGCCAAGCTAGCATTCAACCGCTGGGCATGTGGATGGCTGGGAGTGAACTTCTTTCGACGGTCCAGCAGCTGGGGCAGGGAAATTTGCCTGCTAGAATCGGACGTTGGTGTACTGCTAGCAGAGTGCCCGCAAGTACTTGCCTGTGACACACCTAATTCTACACCTTCATTCCTCTCAGAGCAGGTTTCAGAGAGGAGTGAAGGTATAGTGGGGTTGGAGATCCCAGCTGATGCGGTGCAAGAAGAGGTCAGCTTTGTTCTTTGGTGTGGGTCTTTAAGGTAGGCTTGCCAACGAGCTGCATGGCAGGTCAACATATGTCTGATCAAGCATGTGGTGCCCAAGCGGCTGATGTTTTGGCCACGCGATATACGATTGAGACATATGTTGCAAACAGCAGCTGTGCGATCTGATGCACTCGCCTCAAAAAAGGCCCACACCAAAGAACTTTTTGAATGACGGGCAGAGGCAGCGCCCTGCACAGGCGGAGCTCTGCGGTGTGATTCTGTCGGTGTGCTGCCCATACGCTGGCCACTCAAGGGCATCCTGCCTCGTTGGAGATGTGCCTCCTCCTCATCCTCCTCCTCCTCTCTCCTATTAGGCACCCACGTGGAGTCAGTGACCTCATCATCTCCTCCCTCCTCATCACTGGAGCCAATCTGGCAGTATGCTGCAGCTGCTGGAGCATGACTGCCAGATTGGTGTCCTTCTTGAGCATCCCCTCTCTCTGCTCTCACGCTGCTGCCTTCCTCTAGCTGGGTATCATCATCAGATCCTTCCAAACGCTGGGCATCCTCCTGGAGCACGTACCCAACACTGTGCTCAAACAGTTTGGGGGACTCCTCAGGAGGAGGGCATGGTGGGTCTAGGGAAGGATTGACTAATGAAGATAATGATACCAGAGAAGAGGACGCTTTGGCAGCTGCTTTGCCAGTACCCTGAGCCTGGGTGAGAGAGGATGAGGAGGATGAGGTGGGCTTGGTCATCCACTCTACCAAGTCTTCGGCATGATGTGGCTCAACATGTCCAGCTGCCGAAAAGAAGGACAAGCGTGTCCCATGGCCATGTGCTGATGACAATGCACTGCGTCCACGACCAGCACTGTTGCCCCCAGACACAGAGCCTGCTTGCCCTCTTTTTTGCCTCCTGACTGTCTGCCTCTCCTTGTTTGCCTTCCAGACATTTTAATGGATGGCCTGCAGGGAGATGGGAAAAAGAGCAATAAGGGCTACCTTCAGGTGTATACTGTGCAGGAGGCTTAGCAACAATGACACTGACACTGTCCCCTGCCTATCCTTCTCTGTCCCTAAACTCAAGGATTTGAAATATGGAACAGCAAAATTGGTTTAGAACAGAATAGCACACTGTCAGTTTCACTCACTGTACCTCTCTGTCCCTAAACTCAAGGATTGAAAATATGGTTCAGCAAAATTGGTTTAGAACAGAATAGGACACTTTCCCTCACTGTCCTACTCTGTCCCTCCCTACAAACAAGATTTAGCACAGAATAGCACACTGATAATTTCCACGAGTGTCCTTCTCTGTCCCTAAACTCAAGGATTGAAAATATGGAACAGCAAAATTGGTTTAGAACAGAATAGCACACTGACACTTTCCCTCACTGTCCTACTCTGTCCCTCCCTACAAACAAGATTTAGCACAGAATAGCACACTGATAATTGCCACGAGTGTCCTTCTCTGTCCCTAAACTCAAGGATTGAAAATATGGAACAGCAAAATTGGTTTAGAACAGAATAGCACACTGACACTTTCCCTCACTGTCCTACTCTGTCCCTCCCTACAAACAAGATTTAGCACAGAATAGCACACTGATAATTTCCACGAGTGTCCTTCTCTGTCCCTAAACTCAAGGATTGAAAATATGGAACAGCAAAATTGGTTTAGAACAGAATAGCACACTGACACTTTTCCTCACTGTCCTACTCTGTCCCTCCCTACAAACAAGATTTAGCACAGAATAGCACACTGATATTTGCCACGAGTGTCCTTCTCTGTCCCTAAACACAAGGATTGAAAATATGGAACAGCAAAATTGGTTTAGAACAGAATAGCACACTGACACTTTCCCTCACTGTCCTACTCTGTCCCTCCCTACAAACAAGATTTAGCACAGAATAGCACACTGATAATTTCCACGAGTGTCCTTCTCTGTCCCTAAACTCAAGGATTTGAAATATGGAACAGCAAAATTGGTTTAGAACAGAATAGCACACTGTCAGTTTCACTCACTGTACCTCTCTGTCCCTAAACTCAAGGATTGAAAATATGGTTCAGCAAAATTGGTTTAGAACAGAATAGCACACTGACACTTTCCCTCACTGTCCTACTATGTCCCTCCCTACAAACAAGATTTAGCACAGAATAGCACACTGATGATTTCCACGAGTGTCCTTCTCTGTCCCTAAACTCAAGGATTTGAAATATGGAACAGCAAAATTGATTTAGAACAGAATAGCACACTGTCAGTTTCACTCACTGTACCTCTCTGTCCCTAAACTCAAGGATTGAAAATATGGTTCAGCAAAATTGGTTTAGAACAGAATAGCACACTGACACTTTCCCTCACTGTCCTACTCTGTCCCTCCCTACAAACAAGATTTAGCACAGAATAGCACACTGATAATTTCCACGAGTGTCCTTCTCTGTCCCTAAACTCAAGGACTTGAAATATGGAACAGCAAAATTGGTTTAGAACAGAATAGCACACTGTCAGTTTCACTCACTGTACCTCTCTGTCCCTAAACTCAAGGATTGAAAATATGGTTCAGCAAAATTGGTTTAGAACAGAATAGGACACTTTCCCTCACTGTCCTACTCTGTCCCTCCCTACAAACAAGATTTAGCACAGAATAGCACACTGATAATTTCCACGAGTGTCCTTCTCTGTCCCTAAACTCAAGGATTGAAAATATGGAACAGCAAAATTGGTTTAGAACAGAATAGCACACTGACACTTTCCCTCACTGTCCTACTCTGTCCCTCCCTACAAACAAGATTTAGCACAGAATAGCACACTGATAATTGCCACGAGTGTCCTTCTCTGTCCCTAAACTCAAGGATTGAAAATATGGAACAGCAAAATTGGTTTAGAACAGAATAGCACACTGACACTTTCCCTCACTGTCCTACTCTGTCCCTCCCTACAAACAAGATTTAGCACAGAATAGCACACTGATAATTTCCATGAGTGTCCTTCTCTGTCCCTAAACTCAAGGATTTGAAATATGGAACAGCAAAATTGGTTTAGAACAGAATAGCACACTGTCAGTTTCACTCACTGTACCTCTCTGTCCCTAAACTCAAGGATTGAAAATATGGTTCAGCAAAATTGGTTTAGAACAGAATAGCACACTGACACTTTCCCTCACTGTCCTACTCTATCCCTCCCTACAAACAAGATTTAGCACATAATAGCACACTGATAATTTCCACGAGTGTCCTTCTCTGTCCCTAAACTCAAGGATTGAAAATATGGAACAGCAAAATTGGTTTAGAACAGAATAGCACTGACACTTTCCCTCACTGTCCTACTCTGTCCCTCCCTACAAACAAGATTTAGCACAGAATAGCACACTGATAATTTCCACGAGTGTCCTTCTCTGTCCCTAAACTCAAGGATTGAAAATATGGAACAGCAAAATTGGTTTAGAACAGAATAGCACACTGACACTTTCCCTCACTGTCCTACTCTGTCCCTCCCTACAAACAAGATTTAGCACAGAATAGCACACTGATAATTGCCACGAGTGTCCTTCTCTGTCCCTAAACTCAAGGATTGAAAATATGGAACAGCAAAATTGGTTTAGAACAGAATAGCACACTGACACTTTCCCTCACTGTCCTACTCTGTCCCTCCCTACAAACAAGATTTAGCACAGAATAGCACACTGACACTTTCCCTCACTGTACCTCTCTGTCCCTAAACTCAAGGATTGAAAATATGGTTCAGCAAGATTGGTTTAGAACAGAATAGCACACTGACACTTTCCCTCACTGTACCTCTCTGTCCCTACAAACAAGGATTAGCACAGAATAGCACACTGTCACTGACACTCTCCCTACCTATCCTTATTTGTCCCTAAACACAAGGAATCCAGGATTAGTAAAGGAAAAATAATGACACTGTCCCTGCCTATGCTTCTCTTTCCCTGCTCCGGAACACACTACACAAGGCCGCCGCGCTGGCGGCCTTTTATAGTGTGGGGCGTGTACTAAACCCCCTCAGCAATAATTGGCCACAGGCATCCTGCCTGTGGCCAATCATTGCTCTCCTCGCTGCCGGCGCTGTGATTGGCCAAGCATGCGGGGTCACAGTGCATGCTTGGCCAATCACAGCGCCTGGATGACACTGCGATGGCGTAGTGCATTGTGGGCCGTTCGCGTCACTCGAATTTGGCGCGAACGGCCCAAATCGTTCGATCTTCGTCGAACGATCGAACAGCCGATGTTCGAGTCGAACGTATGTTCGACTCGAACACGAAGCTCATCCCTAGTCAAAAGTAGTCAACTGCCCCTGAGTCACTATGTCAGCCAGCGTTGTGATCCCATGTCGGGCCCAGAGGACCGGGTCTGGAATGGAGTGGAAGTGGGGCAACCAAGGGATGCCCCACAGGGAAGTTTGGGGCACCCAGGTGTTAGGTTTCCCAGTTTTTAGACTCACCACCTCCCACACCCTAAGGGTCGTCCGCATGGATGGGGTCACTTGTGGATTGGACTTGGGGCCCCGATAGATTAAGTTCCTTACTTCGGAGTATGAGCCAAGCAGCGCCGCTTCCAGAGTGCTCCAACCCTAATTTGAATAGGAACCTCAACAGCCATTTGTAACTTTGAAAATCAACATTACAGTATCATTCATTTCCAGAAAAAAACAACTAAAAAAAAACTAAAAAAATGTACATGATCTTTACAAATAAATTACAGATGTAAATGTTCAATGTGAATAGAACCACTAACAGCCATTTTTTTATATAAAGTATATTACTGGGTACATGCACTGCTTTTAATCACTTTTAGTAAGCCACTTTGTCAATAGAACACAAAACAGAATCAGCATTAGGGATGAGCTTCGTGTTCGAGTCGAACATACGTTCGACTCGAACATCGGCTGTTCGATCGTTCGACGAAGATCGAACGATTTGGGCCGTTCGCGCCAAATTCGAGTGACGCGAACGGCCCACAATGCACTACGCCATCGCAGTGTCATCCAGGCGCTGTGATTGGCCAAGCATGCACTGTGACCCCGCATGCTTGGCCAATCACAGCGCCGGCAGCGAGGAGAGCAATGATTGGCCACAGGCAGGATGCCTGTGGCCAATTATTGCTGAGGGGGTTTAGTAAACGCCCCACACTATAAAAGGCCGCCAGCGCGGCGGCCTTGTGTAGTGTGTTCCGGAGCAGGAAAGAGAAGCATAGGCAGGGACAGTGTCATTATTTTTCCTTTACTAATCCTGGATTCCTTGTGTTTAGGGACAAATAAGGATAGGTAGGGAGAGTGTCAGTGACAGTGTGCTATTCTGTGCTAATCCTTGTTTGTAGGGACAGAGAGGTACAGTGAGGGAAAGTGTCAGTGTGCTATTCTGTTCTAAACCAATCTTGCTGAACCATATTTTCAATCCTTGAGTTTAGGGACAGAGAGGTACAGTGAGGGAAAGTGTCAGTGTGCTATTTTGTGCTAAATCTTGTTTGTAGGGAGGGACAGAGTAGGACAGTGAGGGAAAGTGTCAGTGTGCTATTCTGTTCTAAACCAATTTTGCTGTTCCATATTTTCAATCCTTGAGTTTAGGGACAGAGAAGGACACTCGTGGCAATTATCAGTGTGCTATTCTGTGCTAAATCTTGTTTGTAGGGAGGGACAGATTAGGACAGTGAGGGAAAGTGTCAGTGTGCTATTCTGTTCTAAACCAATTTTGCTGTTCCATATTTTCAATCCTTGAGTTTAGGGACAGAGAAGGACACTCGTGGCAATTTTCAGTGTGCTATTCTGTGCTAAATCTTGTTTGTAGGGAGGGACAGAGTAGGACAGTGAGGGAAAGTGTCAGTGTGCTATTCTGTTCTAAACCAATTTTGCTGTTCCATATTTTCAATCCTTGAGTTTAGGGACAGAGAAGGACACTCGTGGCAATTTTCAGTGTGCTATTCTGTGCTAAATCTTGTTTGTAGGGAGGGACAGAGTAGGACAGTGAGGGAAAGTGTCAGTGTGCTATTCTGTTCTAAACCAATTTTGCTGTTCCATATTTTCAATCCTTGAGTTTAGGGACAGAGAAGGACACTCGTGGCAATTATCAGTGTGCTATTCTGTGCTAAATCTTGTTTGTAGGGAGGGACAGAGTAGGACAGTGAGGGAAAGTGTCAGTGTGCTATTCTGTTCTAAACCAATTTTGCTGTTCCATATTTTCAATCCTTGAGTTTAGGGACAGAGAAGGACACTCGTGGCAATTATCAGTGTGCTATTCTGTGTTAAATCTTGTTTGTAGGGAGGGACAGAGTAGGACAGTGAGGGAAAGTGTCAGTGTGCTATTCTGTTCTAAACCAATTTTACTGTTCCATATTTTCAATCCTTGAGTTTAGGGACAGAGAAGGACACTCGTGGCAATTTTCAGTGTGCTATTCTGTGCTAAATCTTGTTTGTAGGGAGGGACAGAGTAGGACAGTGAGGGAAAGTGTCAGTGTGCTATTCTGTTCTAAACCAATTTTGCTGTTCCATATTTTCAATTCTTGAGTTTAGGGACAGAGAAGGACACTCGTGGCAATTATCAGTGTGCTATTCTGTGCTAAATCTTGTTTGTAGGGAGGGACAGAGTAGGACAGTGAGGGAAAGTGTCAGTGTGCTATTCTGTTCTAAACCAATTTTGCTGTTCCATATTTTCAATCCTTGAGTTTAGGGACAGAGAAGGACACTCGTGGCAATTTTCAGTGTGCTATTCTGTGCTAAATCTTGTTTGTAGGGAGGGACAGAGTAGGACAGTGAGGGAAAGTGTCAGTGTGCTATTCTGTTCTAAACCAATTTTGCTGTTCCATATTTTCAATCCTTGAGTTTAGGGACAGAGAAGGACACTCGTGGCAATTATCAGTGTGCTATTCTGTGCTAAATCTTGTTTGTAGGTAGGGACAGAGTAGGACAGTGAGGGAAAGTGTCAGTGTGCTATTCTGTTCTAAACCAATTTTGCTGTTCCATATTTTCAATCCTTGAGTTTAGGGACAAAGAAGGACACTCGTGGCAATTTTCAGTGTGCTATTCTGTGCTAAATCTTGTTTGTAGGGAGGGACAGAGTAGGACAGTGAGGGAAAGTGTCAGTGTGCTATTCTGTTCTAAACCAATTTTGCTGTTCCATATTTTCAATCCTTGAGTTTAGGGACAGAGAAGGACACTCGTGGCAATTATCAGTGTGCTATTCTGTGCTAAATCTTGTTTGTAGGGAGGGACAGAGTAGGACAGTGAGGGAAAGTGTCAGTGTGCTATTCTGTTCTAAACCAATTTTGCTGTTCCATATTTTCAATCCTTGAGTTTAGGGACAGAGAAGGACACTCGTGGCAATTATCAGTGTGCTATTCTGTGCTAAATCTTGTTTGTAGGGAGGGACAGAGTAGGACAGTGAGGGAAAGTGTCAGTGTGCTATTCTGTTCTAAACCAATTTTGCTGTTCCATATTTTCAATCCTTGAGTTTAGGGACAGAGAAGGACACTCGTGGCAATTATCAGTGTGCTATTCTGTGCTAAATCTTGTTTGTAGGGAGGGACAGATTAGGACAGTGAGGGAAAGTGTCAGTGTGCTATTCTGTTCTAAACCAATTTTGCTGTTCCATATTTTCAATCCTTGAGTTTAGGGACAGAGAAGGACACTCGTGGCAATTTTCAGTGTGCTATTCTGTGCTAAATCTTGTTTGTAGGGAGGGACAGAGTAGGACAGTGAGGGAAAGTGTCAGTGTGCTATTCTGTTCTAAACCAATTTTGCTGTTCCATATTTTCAATCCTTGAGTTTAGGGACAGAGAAGGACACTCGTGGCAATTTTCAGTGTGCTATTCTGTGCTAAATCTTGTTTGTAGGGAGGGACAGAGTAGGACAGTGAGGGAAAGTGTCAGTGTGCTATTCTGTTCTAAACCAATTTTGCTGTTCCATATTTTCAATCCTTGAGTTTAGGGACAGAGAAGGACACTCGTGGCAATTATCAGTGTGCTATTCTGTGCTAAATCTTGTTTGTAGGGAGGGACAGAGTAGGACAGTGAGGGAAAGTGTCAGTGTGCTATTCTGTTCTAAACCAATTTTGCTGTTCCATATTTTCAATCCTTGAGTTTAGGGACAGAGAAGGACACTCGTGGCAATTATCAGTGTGCTATTCTGTGTTAAATCTTGTTTGTAGGGAGGGACAGAGTAGGACAGTGAGGGAAAGTGTCAGTGTGCTATTCTGTTCTAAACCAATTTTACTGTTCCATATTTTCAATCCTTGAGTTTAGGGACAGAGAAGGACACTCGTGGCAATTTTCAGTGTGCTATTCTGTGCTAAATCTTGTTTGTAGGGAGGGACAGAGTAGGACAGTGAGGGAAAGTGTCAGTGTGCTATTCTGTTCTAAACCAATTTTGCTGTTCCATATTTTCAATTCTTGAGTTTAGGGACAGAGAAGGACACTCGTGGCAATTATCAGTGTGCTATTCTGTGCTAAATCTTGTTTGTAGGGAGGGACAGAGTAGGACAGTGAGGGAAAGTGTCAGTGTGCTATTCTGTTCTAAACCAATTTTGCTGTTCCATATTTTCAATCCTTGAGTTTAGGGACAGAGAAGGACACTCGTGGCAATTTTCAGTGTGCTATTCTGTGCTAAATCTTGTTTGTAGGGAGGGACAGAGTAGGACAGTGAGGGAAAGTGTCAGTGTGCTATTCTGTTCTAAACCAATTTTGCTGTTCCATATTTTCAATCCTTGAGTTTAGGGACAGAGAAGGACACTCGTGGCAATTATCAGTGTGCTATTCTGTGCTAAATCTTGTTTGTAGGTAGGGACAGAGTAGGACAGTGAGGGAAAGTGTCAGTGTGCTATTCTGTTCTAAACCAATTTTGCTGTTCCATATTTTCAATCCTTGAGTTTAGGGACAAAGAAGGACACTCGTGGCAATTTTCAGTGTGCTATTCTGTGCTAAATCTTGTTTGTAGGGAGGGACAGAGTAGGACAGTGAGGGAAAGTGTCAGTGTGCTATTCTGTTCTAAACCAATTTTGCTGTTCCATATTTTCAATCCTTGAGTTTAGGGACAGAGAAGGACACTCGTGGCAATTATCAGTGTGCTATTCTGTGCTAAATCTTGTTTGTAGGGAGGGACAGAGTAGGACAGTGAGGGAAAGTGTCAGTGTGCTATTCTGTTCTAAACCAATTTTGCTGTTCCATATTTTCAATCCTTGAGTTTAGGGACAGAGAAGGACACTCGTGGCAATTATCAGTGTGCTATTCTGTGCTAAATCTTGTTTGTAGGGAGGGACAGATTAGGACAGTGAGGGAAAGTGTCAGTGTGCTATTCTGTTCTAAACCAATTTTGCTGTTCCATATTTTCAATCCTTGAGTTTAGGGACAGAGAAGGACACTCGTGGCAATTATCAGTGTGCTATTCTGTGCTAAATCTTGTTTGTAGGGAGGGACAGAGTAGGACAGTGAGGGAAAGTGTCAGTGTGCTATTCTGTTCTAAACCAATTTTGCTGTTCCATATTTTCAATCCTTGAGTTTAGGGACAGAGAAGGACACTTGTGGCAATTTTCAGTGTGCTATTCTGTGCTAAATCTTGTTTGTAGGGAGGGACAGAGTAGGACAGTGAGGGAAAGTGTCAGTGTGCTATTCTGTTCTAAACCAATTTTGCTGTTCCATATTTTCAATCCTTGAGTTTAGGGACAGAGAAGGACACTCATGGCAATTATCAGTGTGCTATTATGTGCTAAATCTTGTTTGTAGGGAGGGACAGAGTAGGACAGTGAGGGAAAGTGTCAGTGTGCTATTCTGTTCTAAACCAATTTTGCTGTTCCATATTTTCAATCCTTGAGTTTAGGGACAGAGAAGGACACTCGTGGCAATTATCAGTGTGCTATTCTGTGCTAAATCTTGTTTGTAGGGAGTGACAGAGTAGGACAGTGAGGGAAAGTGTCAGTGTGCTATTCTGTTCTAAACCAATTTTGCTGTTCCATATTTTCAATCCTTGAGTTTAGGGACAGAGAAGGACACTCGTGGCAATTTTCAGTGTGCTATTCTGTGCTAAATCTTGTTTGTAGGGAGGGACAGATTAGGACAGTGAGGGAAAGTGTCAGTGTGCTATTCTGTTCTAAACCAATTTTGCTGTTCCATATTTTCAATCCTTGAGTTTAGGGACAGAGAAGGACACTCGTGGCAATTATCAGTGTGCTATTCTGTGCTAAATCTTGTTTGTAGGGAGGGACAGAGTAGGACAGTGAGGGAAAGTGTCAGTGTGCTATTCTGTTCTAAACCAATTTTGCTGTTCCATATTTTCAATCCTTGAGTTTAGGGACAGAGAAGGACACTCGTGGCAATTTTCAGTGTGCTATTCTGTGCTAAATCTTGTTTGTAGGGAGGGACAGATTAGGACAGTGAGGGAAAGTGTCAGTGTGCTATTCTGTTCTAAACCAATTTTGCTGTTCCATATTTTCAATCCTTGAGTTTAGGGACAGAGAAGGACACTCGTGGAAATTATCAGTGTGCTATTCTGTGCTAAATCTTGTTTGTAGGGAGGGACAGAGTAGGACAGTGAGGGAAAGTGTCCTATTCTGTTCTAAACCAATTTTGCTGAACCATATTTTCAATCCTTGAGTTTAGGGACAGAGAGGTACAGTGAGTGAAACTGACAGTGTGCTATTCTGTTCTAAACCAATTTTGCTGTTCCATATTTCAAATCCTTGAGTTTAGGGACAGAGAAGGATAGGCAGGGGACAGTGTCAGTGTCATTGTTGCTAAGCCTCCTGCACAGTATACACCTGAAGGTAGCCCTTATTGCTCTTTTTCCCATCTCCCTGCAGGCCATCCATTAAAATGTCTGGAAGGCAAATAAGGAGAGGCAGACAGTCAGGAGGCAAAAAAAGAGGGCAAGCAGGCTCTGTGTCTGGGGGCAACAGTGCTGGTCGTGGACGCGGTGCATTGTCATCAGCACATGGCCATGGGACACGCTTGTCCTTCTTTTCGGCAGCTGGACATGTTGAGCCACATCATGCCGAAGACTTGGTAGAGTGGATGACCAAGCCCACCTCATCCTCCTCATCCTCTCTCACCCAGGCTCAGGGTACTGGCAAAGCAGCTGCCAAAGCGTCCTCTTCTCTGGTATCATTATCTTCATTAGTCAATCCTTCCCTAGACCCACCATGTCCTCCTCCTGAGGAGTCCCCCGAACTGTTTGAGCACAGTGTTGGGTACATGCTCCAGGAGGATGCCCAGCGTTTCGAAGGATCTGATGATGATACCCAGCTACAGGAAGGCAGCAGCGTGAGAGCAGAGAGAGGGGATGCTCAAGAAGGACACCAATCTGGCAGTCATGCTCCAGCAGCTGCAGCATACTGCCAGATTGGCTCCAGTGATGAGGAGGGAGGGGATGATGCGGTCACTGACTCCACGTGGGTGCCTAATAGGAGAGAGGAGGAGGAGGAGGAGGAGGATGAGGAGGAGGCACATCTCCAACGAGGCAGGATGCCCTTGAGTGGCCAGCGTATGGGCAGCACACTGACGGAATCACACCGCAGAGCTCCGCCTGTGCAGGGCGCTGCCTCTGCCCGTCATTCAAAAAGTTCTTTGGTGTGGGCCTTTTTTGAGGCTAGTGCATCAGATCGCACAGCTGCTGTTTGCAACATATGTCTCAAGCGTATATCGCGTGGCCAAAACATCAGCCGCTTGGGCACCACATGCTTGATCAGACATATGTTGACCTGCCATGCAGCTCGTTGGCAAGCCTACCTTAAAGACCCACACCAAAGAACAAAGCTGACCTCTTCTTGCACCGCATCAGCTGGGATCTCCAACCCCACTATACCTTCACTCCTCTCTGAAACCTGCTCTGAGAGGAATGAAGGTGTAGAATTAGGTGTGTCACAGGCAAGTACTTGCGGGCACTCTGCTAGCAGTACACCAACGTCCGATTCTACCAGGCAAATTTCCCTGCCCCAGCTGCTGGACCATCGAAAGAAGTTCACTCCCAGCCATCCACATGCCCAGCGGTTGAATGCTAGCTTGGCTAAATTGCTAGCGCTTCAACTGCTGCCTTTTCAGTTGGTAGACTCGGCCCACTTCCGTGAGTTTGTGCAATGTGCGGTTCCTCAGTGGCAGGTTCCCAAACGCCACTTTTTTGCACGGAAGGCGATTCCGGCTCTCTACAGGCATGTGGAAGGCAATGTCTTGGCCTCCCTGGACAGGGCGGTCAGCGGTAAGGTGCATATTACCGCTGACTCATGGTCCAGCAGGCATGGACAGGGACGTTACCTTTCTTTCACGGCCCATTGGGTCACTCTTTTGGCAGCTGGGAAGGATGCAGGACAAGGTGCAGTAGTGTTGGAGGTTGTTCCACCGCCACGCCTCCAAAATGCTACTACTGGTTGTGACACACCTCTCTCCTCCACCCCCTCCTCTTCTTCTTCCTCCATGGCCTCTTCCTGTGGTTTGTCCTCGGAACCAGCGGTGCTCCGTAGGCGTTCAAGGGGCTACGCAAGTACGCAGGCAAAAAGATGCCATGCCGTGCTTGCGCTGGTGTGTTTGGGGGACAGGAGCCACACTGGGGCAGAGGTCCTGTCTGCTCTGCAGGGGCAGGCCGAGAGGTGGTTGACGCCACGCCAGCTTAAGCCAGGAATGGTGGTTTGCGACAATGGCACCAACCTCCTCTCTGCCTTCCGACAGGGACAACTGACCCATGTGCCCTGTATGGCTCACGTCCTTAACCTGGTGGTGCAGCGGTTCTTGGGCAGGTACCCGGGCTTACAGGATGTCCTGAGGCAGGCCAGGAAAGTCTGTGTGCATTTCCGCAGATCTTATAATGCCAGTGCTCGCCTGGCTGAGCTGCAAAAGGAGTTGAACCTGCCCAAGAACCGCCTTATATGTGACATGCCCACCAGGTGGAACTCAACGTTGGCCATGCTGCAGCGGCTGCACACGCAGCAGAGGGCCATCAATGAGTACCTGTGCGACTACGGCACCAGGACAGGGTCAGGGGAGCTCTGGTTTTTTTCACCACGCCAGTGGGGCATGATCAGGGATGCATGCACTGTCCTGGCACCATTTGAGGAGGCCACGAGGATGGTGAGCAGTGACAGTGCATGCATCAGTGACACTGTACCTCTTGTCCACCTGTTGGAGCACACGCTGCGTGGAATAATGGACAGGGCACTTGAGGCAGAACAGAGGCAGGAAGAGGAGGACTTCCTTGCCTCTCAAGGCCCCCTTTACCCAGACAGTGTTCCTTCTGTCCCACCCATCGCACAGGAAGAGGAGGAGGAGGAGGAGGAGGATTGTGTCAGCATGGAGGTGGAGGCTGGCACTCAGCATCATCAGCAGCAGTCTTTTAGGGATGATTTACAGTCCCAAGAAACCAGTGGACTTGTACGTGGCTGGGAGGAGGTGGCTGCGGATCATGTCGTCCTTAGTGACCCAGAGGACTCCGGACTGAATGCCTCAGCTAACCTACGCTGCATGGCCTCCCTGATCCTGCAAAGTCTGCGGAAGGATCCTCGTATTCTTCGGATCAAGGAGAGGGACCATTACTGGCTGGCCACTCTCCTTGATCCACGGTACAAGGGTAAGGTTGCGGACCTTATCGTACCGTCGCAGAGGGAGCAGAGGATGAGACAACTCCGGGAGGCCTTGCAGAAAGGTCTGTGCAACGCGTTCCCAGAGACTGGGAGGTTACAAACTCCTGGTCCTGGACAACGAGTTGCTGAGGCTTCGGGCAGTCAAAGAAGGAGCGGTGGGGAAGGTGGCCGTCTGACCGATGCGTTCAGACAATTCTTTAGTCCGCAGCCCCAAAGTATGATCGGTTCCAGCAACCATCGCCAGCGTCTGATATACATGGTCCAGGAATACCTAGGGGCAAGGTCAGACTTGGACACCTTCCCCACCGAAAATCCTCTGGCTTACTGGGTCTTGAGGATGGATCACTGGCCAGAGCTTGCACAGTATGCAATTGAGCTACTGGCCTGTCCTGCATCCAGCGTTCTTTCAGAACGCACATTCAGTGCTGCTGGAGGATTTGTCACGGATCACAGGGTGCGCCTGTCCACCGACTCAGTTGATCGACTGACTTTCATCAAGATGAACCAGTCTTGGATCACCACCAGCTACCACACACCAGATGCTGATATAACAGACTAATTGATTTTAAAATGTCACATCCCTTCAAGACTGATGCTGATGCTGAGTGCCTGTGCTGTTATGTTGACTGGCTATCCTCCTCCTCCTCAATGATACGATTAATGATGATAGCTTGGAAGATCATTTTGGTTTATGGGTGACGCCACCAGTGGCTAAGGCCCAATTTTTCAGCCCCTGTTTAACAGGGGCGTGTAATTAAAATTTTTGATGCAATACTTTGCAACAGGCCTCATTGCTGTGCTCCAAGTACAGTATCTGTGAGGGGTTGCAGTGTTGTGCCACCAGTGCCTAAGGCCCAATTTTTCAGCCCCTGTTCAACAGGGGCATGCAATTATAATTATTGATCGAATAATTCACAGCAGGACCCATTGCTGCGCCCACCAAGAGTAACTGTCAGGCCTTACAGTGTTGTGGCACCAGCACCACCATCACCACCACCACCACCACCAAAGGCCCAATTTTTCAGCCCCTATTCAGCAGGGGCATGCAATTATAATTATTGATCTAATAATTCACAGCAGGGCCCATTGCTGCGCCCACCAAGAGTAACTGTCAGGCCTTACAGTGTTGTGGCACCAGCACCACCATCAAAGGCCCAATTTTTACTACCACTGATCAACAATTATATGTTATTACAATTCCTGATATAATAGTTGACACCAGGGCGTTCCAGCACCCACCAAGAATAACTGTGAGTGTTTTCAGTGTTGTGCCAACACCAACACCTAAGGGGCCAATTTCTGCAGAGTATATACGGCAGGTCCCTACTTTCAAACATCCAACTTACAAACTACTACTACTTGCAAACGGAAGAAGACAACAGGAAGTGAGAGGAAATCTACCCCTTGGAAGGAAAATTCTCTCCTGTAAGAATTAATATGGGAGAAAGGTGTCTCCTCTCTACTGATGCTTTATCAACAATCCTTGTTTCAATAAAAACACCACATTTCAAAAACAGTTGTCGTTGGGACGCAAAGTGAGGTGAAATGTTCTGAACAGGGGCACAGACAGCAAAAAAAATGTGACAGGGGTGATAACCGTTCCCTATGTTTTCCAAAAAGCTAAAAAAAAGGAATTTGGCATGGAGCTACACTTAAACAATGCAGCTGTTCAAAATTACAAACAGATTCTACATAAGAACAAACCTACAGTCCCTGTCTTGTATGCACCGCCTGTATACGGCTGTTCAGAGTATACAGGTCCTTCTCAAAAAATTAGCATATTGTGATAAAGTTCATTATTTTCTGTAATGTACTGATAAACATTAGACTTTCATATATTTTAGATTCATTACACACAACTGAAGTAGTTCAAGCCTTTTCTTGTTTTAATATTGATGATTTTGGCATACAGCTCATGACAACCCAAAATTCCTATCTCAAAAAATTAGCATATCATGAAAAGGTTCTCTAAACGAGCTATTAACCTAATCATCTGAATCAACTAATTAACTCTAAACACCTGCAAAAGATTCCTGAGGCTTTTAAAAACTCCCAGCCTGGTTCATTACTCAAAACCGCAATCATGGGTAAGACTGCCCACCTGACTGCTGTCCAGAAGGCCATCATTGACACCCTCAAGCAAGAGGGTAAGACACAGAAAGAAATTTCTGAACGAATAGGCTGTTCCCAGAGTGCTGTATCAAGGCACCTCAGTGGGAAGTCTGTGGGAAGGAAAAAGTGTGGCAGAAAACGCTGCACAACGAGAAGAGGTGACCGGACCCTGAAGAAGATTGTGGAGAAGGACCGATTCCAGACCTTGGAATACCTGCGGAAGCAGTGGACTGAGTCTGGAGTAGAAACATCCCGAGCCACCGTGAACAGGCGTGTGCAGGAAATGGGCTACAGGTGCCGCATTCCCCAGGTCAAGCCACTTTTGAACCAGAAACAGCGGCAGAAGCGCCTGACCTGGGCTACAGAGAAGCAGCACTAGACTGTTGCTCAGTGGTCCAAAGTACTTTTTTCGGATGAAAGCAAATTTTGCATGTCATTCGGAAATCAAGGTGCCAGAGTCTGGAGGAAGACTGGGGAGAGGGAAATGCCAAAATGCCTGAAGTCCAGTGTCAAGTACCCACAGTCAGTGATGGTCTGGGGTGCCATGTCAGCTGCTGGTGTTGGTCCACTGTGTTTTATCAAGGGCAGGGTCAATGCAGCTAGCTATCAGGAGATTTTGGAGCACTTCATGCTTCCATCTGCTGAAAAGCTTTATGGAGATGAAGATTTCATTTTTCAGCACGACCTGGCACCTGCTCACAGTGCCAAAACCACTGGTAAATGGTTTACTGACCATGGTATTACTGTGCTCAATTGGCCTGCCAACTCTCCTGACCTGAACCCCATAGAGAATCTGTGGGATATTGGGAAGAGAAAGTTGAGAGACGCAAGACCCAACACTCTGGATGAGCTTAAGGCCGCTATCGAAGCATCCTGGGCCTCCATAACACCTCAGCAGTGCCACAGGCTGGTTGCCTCCATGCCACGCCGCATTGAAGCAGTCATTTCTACAAAAGGATTCCCGACCAAGTATTGAGTGCATAACTGAACATAATTATTTGAAGGTTGACTTTTTTTGTATTAAAAACACTTTTCTTTTATTGGTCGGATGAAATATGCTAATTTTTTGAGATAGGATTTTTGGGTTTTCATGAGCTGTATGCCAAAATCATCAATATTAAAACAAGAAAAGGCTTGAACTACTTCAGTTGTGTGTAATGAATCTAAAATATATGAAAGTCTAATGTTTATCAGTACATTACAGAAAATAATGAACTTTATCACAATATGCTAATTTTTTGAGAAGGACCTGTATAGGGGCTTTTTTATTTTGTGTGCGGGGTTCCCCTTAATATCCATACAAGACCCAAAGGGGCTGGTAATGGGCTGGGGTGGGGGGGGGGTTGATGGGGTAGCTATGCCATTTTTCATAAAGATTTTCATCCATATTACCGGGACCAGACATTGCATTAAAGCCGCAAGCAGTTTTAAATGGCTTTTTTTCCTTTAGAAATGTTATTTTGTGCAGGGACAGTTCTAAACACG
The DNA here is from genome assembly GCA_029206835.1 of Rana muscosa. Lineage (NCBI taxonomy): Eukaryota > Metazoa > Chordata > Amphibia > Anura > Ranidae > Rana > Rana muscosa. The sequence continues at coordinate 853,619,058 of CM055121.1, read as the reverse complement.
GGAAACACGTGGCACTTCACAGGCATACTTTAGACACCCCCCAGGTACAATATTTAAAGGAATATTTGACTTTTTTTTTTTCACTTTATGCATCATTAAAATGACTGCTCCCGGAAAACGTCAGTTTTTAAAACTTCTTTTTGCATTGATACATGTCCCCTGGTGCAGAACCCGGGTTCCCAAACTCTGTTTCGGACAATAACATGGATAATAGTCGTTATAATTAGCACTTTAGAATCCGAACGTTCGCATCCATTGTATTTAATAGGGTTCTAATGTTCGTGCGAACTTTCGGTCCGTTCGCGGGTTCTGGTGCGAACCGAACCCGGGGGTGTTCGGCTCATCACTAATCAGCATTATACAATAGTTATTTCACTGTAGACAGCCGTCCAAAATATTGGAGTTAGGTGAGGACATGTACGGTCTGTAAAAACAATAACTAAGCCACATATTACCAGAACCCAGAGCAGGCAGCTCTTCCAAAAAAAAAATTGTGTATTTATTTAACTATACAATATAAAAGAAAAAGATTAAAACATAAAAAAATAAAAGACACCCCCCCCACAAAAAAAATAAAAAATAAACTAAAAAAATAGTGGGGGGTTATATGGCAGCCAAACAGTAACTGAAGCTGTTGTTGTATATACATAAATGTATATAGAGGTACATAAAGAATACTGCTACTAAAAATAATCTAGGAGTTCTGCGAAATCAGTCTAAACACACTAGGGTTGCTAAAACTAGAGAGTGCGAAATCTGGTGCAGCTATGCACAGTAGTCAATCAGCTTGTTCAGTTAGACGTTGACGAAAAAAACCTGGAAGCTGATTGGTTTCTATGCAGAGCTGCACCAGATTTAGCACTCTCCAGTTATAGTAAATCAGCTCCACTCTGTCACAATATAAGTATGGACATTTCCTGATAACACTGAAAATCTCTCCCTATTCCACTGTAACACTTTCAAAAAACTCTGAGGGTGTCTGTGATTGCATGTAAAAATGGAGATACATTTTGTCAGCTATCAGCACCAGCTTCTAACTATCTCTTTAAAAAATCTCTTGTTTGATCTGCTAGACACCTGTTTTTGGGTCTGTGCCTTTATATGTTCCTTGAAAACATATAGAGCCATTTTGTGAGCGAAAATCACTGATCCAAAGCATGAACACCTAACTTCTGCCTTCTATGAGCTTTCCCTAATCTCCATTCACACTTGTGCGATTTGTCATGTTACATTGCACATTAAAGTCCTGTGAAAAGTCGCACCCCATTCTTTTCAATGGCACCGGCTCAAATTGGTGCAACCTAAAGTTGAAAAGGTGCCTGCACTACTTTGGAGTAACTTTTTATGCAACTTATGCCGCGTACACACGACCATTTTTAATGTCATTGAAAAAAACGGTGTTTTTCTCAACGTGAATCTTCTCAAGCCTGCCTTGCCTACACACTATCGTGGAAAAAAATGCTTGAGCAAAGTGCGGTGACGTACAACACGTAGGACGGCACTATAAAGGGGAAGTTCCATTTGGATGGCGCCACCCTTTGGGCTGCTTTTGCTGATCCTCGTGTTAGTAAAGTTTGTTGAGAGACGATTCGCGCTTTTCAGCCTCATGCTTTTCAGTCCGTTACAGCGTGACGAATGTGCTATCTCCATTACGAACGCTAGTTTTACCAGAATGAGCGCTCCCGTCTCATAACTTGCTTCTGAGCATGCGCATTTTTTTCACGTCGTTAAAGCCTACACACGGCCATTTTTCATGACGAGAAAAACGACGACGTGAAAAACGACGAGAAAAATTAGAGCATGTTCCAAATTTTTAATGCCCATTTTTCACGTTGTCAAAAATGCTCTGGATCCCACACATGATCATTTTTAATGACCAAATAAAAAAATAGCATTTTTCTCATCATAGAAAACGGTCGTGTGTACGCGGCATTAGATCCATTGAGAGTAAAGTCGGATCAAAGTCACACCGAAAGTCACGTTCAAGTCTCACTGGAAATCGCGCGACTTTAGAGATGCGCTAATGTGAATGGAGCCTTACTACTCATTTGATGCACATATCTGTTGCAACACACAATAAACAAAGGCTTTTGGGAACACTGACTTTTATAGTAAAGAGATTGGCACACTGGCCAATGCTGACCAAAACTGGCCAAAACAGATGACCCAAAAGAACTGTGTCAAATGCTGCTCAGGCTCTCAGAAGGGGGTTCTAGTCCTTAATGTCCACCGCTGAGAGTGCTGGTCGGGAGGGAGCTCCTCCTGGCTCTTAAGATCACTCAGCGTGAAGGAAAGTATCCCTGTACCTGCACATCCGTATCATCCCAGAGCAAAATGATAAGTGGCAACCTCAGGTTGGACTCCAGCCAGGCCATGCCCCCAACGTGTTTTGCTCTGCCCCTCGGAGCTTAGTCATGGGGTATCCCCATGACTAAGCTCTGAGGGGTGGGGTAAAATGTGTTGGGGGCGTGGTCTGGCCGGAGTCCAGGCTGAGGTTGCCACTTATCATTGTACTCTGGGATGATAAGAATGTGTGGTCACAGTGATACTTTCCTTCACACTGCCTAAAACTGATGCCACTTAAAAGCCACCTGACAACAGTCAGAGGGGGCATTATTGGTAAAGGTTTATACAGAGGTGAATGCATGTAATAGTTCACCATTTCCATGAACTGCAAACAACTAGAGTTCGGGTTGAACTAATGGTCTACCTGAACTTGAATCATATCCCTAATATGTACTGTCATAGTCTGTGGTAATCACATGGTTAATGTCTACAATAAAAAAATGGCTTATGACAAAAAGTAACTCAAAAATGATTTTCTTAATATATATTGAAAATTTATTTCTACTCTTTGTTTTAGAACATTACAACCAGAAAGAACCGAAATGCAATTTTAGTTGATGCACATACTGTAACTATTAACGTCATCACCATTGAACCTGGCAAACCTAACCTACAAGACACCATGATGTCTGGTGAAGAAGATCAAGAGTTTCAGATTCAGACTCATCAGCAACATATCACAAAGAATAAAGATCATGTAAGCTGTGATTCAGGTGTTACAGAAGAAGCTGGTGAAGAGTCTATTAATGACTATGGATATGTCAGTCTTCAGGAACAAGTAATAACTCCAAGACCCACTATTTCTCCATATGATATGCCCCATCACCTTCAAGAAACAATTAGACCACTCTCTACATCAACAAATGTATGTGAAAAAAGAGATCCTTATGGATACATTAAAAGCAATGGAAGTGTTTCTCCTGTACAAGAAAATGGTGAATTCGATGTTGTGCCAAATTTATATACATCAGAAAAGACTATGGTTAGCTATCCCTATTTCCCACATAGTGTTTCGGATTTTTCCAATGTAGACACAATAAAAGAGGACCTTTGTGAACCCGAGGACTTGTTTATGGACCAGAAATTAGACATACTAAATGTAATAGAAGATACAGATGATTCTAGTACGCTGTTTGTAGATTGGAGTCCAGAGGGTCCTCCCTTCTACATACTAAACCTATCTAAGAAAAGAGAGCTTGAAAACTGCATAAAGCAATGCCAGAAAAAGCAAGAAGGGCTTTTGTCTCAGCTTTACTTACCACCTGAAGCACAAGAAACCGATAAAGACGATGAACTTGGGCATCTGGAAGAACGATGGGGACTACTTATAAAGGACGCAGAAAAATAGGACTTAAAAACTGTTTACAGGTTACTGATAAGACTGCAAAGATAGTCTTGTATCATTTATGATGTCATATATAAGTTGGTGTTCCAGTCAGTGGCAAAAATATTTTCGAAGTGTCAAGGCTGATATACTGTATACTGTTTGTATTATGTAAATTATGTATTATAATCCTTATATTATCAATCAGTTACAAACACAGTTCCATACATCCTGAGGTTACACACATCTTCAAACCCCTCAGCTGATGCAAAACAATAAATAAATTAAGAAACAATTATATATTGTGGGCCTTCAACAGGAACAAATCCTACATGATTTCTTTCGCTAAAGGAAGTAATCTCTGGATCAATGCTATACATTTTTTTAACATATAATTCATGAGTAATCCTTTATATGTTTTTCTTTTAAGAAAACATTCAGCATTTTGAACTTGAATTAGAACTAATTGCTAGGAAAGGCTATTTAATATTGTAATATGTCCTATAATAAAGAACTGTTTTCACGGGCACTCGGGTAGAGATGCAATTTTTTTTTTCTTTCAATCAAAACTGAAGATCTTTGTATAAACATAAAGTTAACACATATTTTCTGAATTTGAAATATATGTCACATATTTATTTACTGTATATAAAGTGATCATATCCACCTTAAAATAAAGACAGACATTGTTATTTCCATTCAATAGTTCTCATCTGAAAGCAGCTATTTAGGGATTGCTAGAGAGCTGTGACATGAAAGAAGGAACAGTAAAAAAAAAAACTATAATAACATATATGCACCAGTACTGTTCAATAGAGTAGCAAGAGGAAAAGGGTTACTTTCATTACCATTTCTCAAGTATGTATGGCTTTCCCATGTGCGCTTTTTATCTATAAAATTACATGTACTGTAAGATGCATTCTGTCAATAACAATAACACAGCAGTTTTTGTTTTTTTGAGTCCACCACCTAACATAACTTAATAACCTATTGAGGGTCAATAAAAAATGAATGTTTAAGTGTGCAAAGAGAGTCCAAACTTCCATTTTTTTTTTTAAAAGACAAAGGATGGACAAAAATAAAGACAAAAAAAAAACCATTGATTTGCAGATATAGTCAGTCCAATCTATTTTTAAAATGACACTTCGCACTGGTCTTGTGGTTATTACAGATTGGCATGAAAACACCTGCCATCAGTAAGGTTGAAAATAAACACTTTATTTAGGACCAAGTAATATACAACATGTCTATGTCATGTATTACACAGCACATGTTGTGTAGCAGTTAAGACAATGTAATGTACAATATAGTAATAAGAGTAAAGTAGTAAGAAATAAGTATAATAGGGCCCCTTACATTGCTGGTCATTGGAAAGAAATGCCTAAGTGTTGGTTGAGGGAAAAAAAGGCCCATGGTCAGTATGGGGCAGGATGCAAGAAAATCTGTGTTTTAGGATTTCGTACATGATAGAGACAATGGTGATATTCCAGATTGCATGGCAACATGTGTGTTTGAGTAATAAAATGCAACAACAAAAAGCTGTCCATGTGCAAAAGCCAGAGAGACATGCAGGAAGGGTCCAGAGACAGACGGGCAGAAGCCTGTGACAGACAGGCAGCCATATCAGTGTCTCAATTCATGTAACACAGCAATGTTATGGCCCTGTGTATGGCAGAGGAGTCACAGAACATCCTGTACAGCTAGGAAGTCTCCTTTTATCCCAGAACTTCTAGTGTGTCCAGTAAACTGGCCTTTATCCTGGTCTGTAGATCCTCTCTAATCACTACAACCAGCTCAGTCTGCAGTCAGCAACTCATTACACGCTGGCTTTTGGGGCAACAGTGACTAACCTCTGTGTATGACAGGACTAGAAGCAGTAAGGAATAGTAGACTTCTCCACTCTCCTGCATGGGTACCATGCTGGTCAGAGGTCTAGTCTTTTACACGCAGTAGATGTATGTATAATGGGTGTTCCAACAGCCTGACCAGGGACATGTGGGGGGTCTGTGGAACCTCGATATTTGGTGAAAATACTGGGACAGTCCTATTGGAAACTGGGACACTTGGAAGGTAAGCAATACAGTAGTGATATTTCACTCATTTTGTATAACACACTGAACACACACTGCAGTCCAGCTTTTCAGTGCTCTGTGTTGCCTTCCCTTGCAAGGCCTCTGCAGTGTAGCCTTGTCAATGGCTGTCTACTTATACTGTAAGATTTTGGTTTACTAAAAAATGTACAAACACACAGTTCATTAAAACATATTTACATATATATTTAGATATAGATATAGATATATATATTGTGACAGCAGGAAGGTAAAGTCACCTGGTTGCATCCAGGGGGGTAGATATATTTCGCCCAGATTCAGGCTTTACGCCGACTTATACAACTAGGTGGAGAGTTGTATAAGCCCAGCTAAGGCTAGTGGGCTCATGGATGACTCATATGTCTAGGGAGAGTGTGGGGCGTCGTGCAGACAGGGAGTTGATGAGACCAGCTGAAGCTTGTCAGCTCATTTAGGCCTCTATAAGAACTCCCAGATTCATTAGGTGTTAGCTCATGCCTGGAACCAGACCTGTGTGGACTGTCTAGGGAGAGTGAACCCCTGTGCGGTGAGACAAAGCCTGTGTGGCTATTTGCTTGGACATTTAAAACCAGGGACTTAGGGACTAGGACAGCACTAGGCTGATCCCAGTTGTTAGTTAGGAAACCTGTATGTTTAGTCAGAGGTCAACTTGACCAGGATTTATTTTGTTTATGTTTCTTTTGCTTTGCTGTGTTTTGTCACTGTAAATAGAAAATAAACCGCACCTTTTTGATTTTGAAAACCACAACCTCCGTTTGCTGGGCCTGTTTTGTGTGGGGAGCCCATCCCGGGGGGTCACACACACCCGCTGCCGAGCTAACCCCCTCACAGTTGGTGGAGAATGCGGGCAGTTTTTTTTTAAGCCAGCATGGAGGAGATACTGAAGCAGCTGGCTCTAGCAAATGCCAATCAACAGCAGACAAATGCAGGTTTGCAAAAGAGCCTTGCAGCTCATCAACAGAGCCTTGCAGCTCAACAACAGAACTTCGCAGCCCAGCAGCAAGCTCATCAACAGAGCCTTGCAGCCCAGCAGCAGACAAACGCAACTTTGCAACAGAGTCTGGAGGCTCAGCAACGAGCCCAGCAGCAATCTGAGGCCCGCTTCATAGACCTGTTGCAGAAGCAAGAGCAGAGACTACAACAACAGATGGAAGCAGTAATGCAGCAACGTCCGCAGACCAGTGAGGAAAGCCGTCCCACTAATACCGCGTCCTTTGGGGTGAGTCGTTTATTGACAAAAATGACTGGAGAGGATGATCCAGAGGTATTTTTGACCACATTTGAAAGGACCGCTGAAAGAGAAAAGTGGCCTGAGGAGCAGTGGGCTGGACTGGTGGCTCCTCTGTTAACTGGTGAATCGCAGAAAGCTTACTATGACCTAGAGCCTAACCAAGCAAAAGACTATGTGATGCTAAAAGCTGAAATATTGGCAAGGCTGGGTGTCACCCAGGCTGTCCGGGCTCAGCGTGTGCATAACTGGACTTTCCAGCTTGGAAAACCCCCCAGGTCTCAAATGTATGATCTCATTCACCTGAGCAGAAAGTGGCTACAGCCAGAGACTTTGTCCGCACCAAAGATTGTGGAACGTGTTGTAATGGATCGGTTTTTGAGAGCTCTTCCTACTGCCATCCAAAAGTGGGTAAGCCATGGAGACCCAGAGATGGCCGATGGTCTTGTGGATCGTGTGGAGAAATACTTGGCTACAGAGAACCTGACGGCCTCTTCCAGAGACACTCGGACTTTCCACCCTAAGACCAGACCATCCCCAGGGGCGGATAAGAGGATTCCAAGGGGTGAGGGTGGAGAGAGTGAGAGGGTGGGAGCTCTACCCCAAGTTTGGCGAGAACAGCCTGGGAAATCAGCGGCTCAAGAGGCGGCAAGAAGGATCGTTTGCTACCGCTGCCGGCAAGCGGGACATATTGCAGCCAATTGCCCGGTTGTGGAGGAACCCATGCAGTGTGACTTTCTGACGGGCAGACGTCAGTCGCTGTGTGCGACAGTCGCATGCACTGCCATTCGAGGAACTGAGAAACATTTATGCAAAATGTGTGTTAATGGTAGAAATGTTGTGGTATTGCTGGATTCAGGTAGCCTTGTGACCCTGATAAAGGCTGAGTTAGTTAAAACAGAGGTCTCTGGGAATAGCAAGGTAGCTGTTATTTGTGTGCATGGGGACACCCGAGAGTATCCAGTGACTACAGTGTGTTTCGAGACCCCCAAAGGTACCCTCTCTCATCCAGTGGGCTTAGTATCTCAGTTACCGCATGACGCCATTGTGGGAAGGGATTTTCCGAAGTTCTGGGAACTGTGGGATGATCCTGAGCCCCTCACTGGTGCCCCTATGTACCAGGAATGTGATAGCCAGAACTCCCCTGAGAGTGGTGAGGACTCTCCGGAATTTCCCTTATCAGTATTGGCAGGGGAGACTCAAGAAACTGGAGAGGAGCCCACCTCCTCAGACGAAAACCTACCGTCTGTGGAGTTTTCTGATCTTGAGGTTCACAGGGAAAACTTTGCCACAGAACAGTTGAAAGACCCCGCCCTAATAAAGGCACGGGAAAACGTAGTGAAAATAGATGGCGAGTTAGTGAACCCAGATAATACCTGCACTTACCCATACTTCAGCGTAGAGAAGGACCTACTGTATCGGGTGGCAAAAAGGGCAGAAGAAACCGTTGAGCAGCTTGTGGTGCCCAAACCTTACAGGAAGTTGGTGTTGGAGTTGGCCCATGGGCACATTCTTGGAGGTTATCTGGGGACAGAGAAAACCCGAGAGAGGGTATTACAGAGATTCTATTGGCCGGGGGTGATGAAGGACGTAGAAAATTATTGTTCCTCCTGCCCTGTGTGTCAGAGGTCGGCCCCGATGCCACATTTCCGTAGCCCGCTGGTCCCTCTACCCATCATTGAGGTCCCGTTTGAGAGGATCGCCATGGATTTGGTAGGTCCTATAATCAAGTCCGCTAGGGGGCACCAGTACATATTAGTTATAATGGACTATGCCACCCGTTATCCAGAAGCGATCCCTCTCCGAAATACCTCGGCCAAAACCATAGCCAAAGAGCTATCTCTTGTGTTTAGCCGGGTGGGTATTTGTAAAGAACTGCTTACGGACCAAGGTACACCCTTTATGTCCCGGGTTATGAAGGAGCTGTGTAAATTATTCAAAGTGACGCAATTACGTACATCTGTGTATCACCCCCAAACCGATGGGCTGGTTGAAAGATTCAACAAAACCCTAAAACAAATGTTGAAGAAAGTGGTGGATAGAGATGGAAAGGATTGGGACTGTCTACTTCCTTATCTGATGTTTGCTATTAGGGAGGTGCCCCAATCCTCTACGGGATTCTCCCCCTTTGAGTTACTGTATGGGAGACACCCAAGAGGGCTGTTGGATATTGCCAAGGAAACTTGGGAAAGTGAGAGTTCTCCCCACAGGAGTGTGATTGAGCATGTCGCCCTGATGCAAGACCGAATTGCACAGGTAATGCCCATCGTGAAGGAACATTTGGCCCAAGCGCAGTTAGCACAGCAGAGAGTGTACAACCGTGGAGCCAAGACCCGTACCTTTTCCCCGGGGGATAGGATACTGGTACTTGTCCCTACGGTTGAAAGTAAATTCCTTGCCAAATGGCAAGGCCCCTACGAGATAATGGAAAAAGTGAGCGAAGTGAATTACAAGGTCAGACAACCAGGAAGGCGAAAGCCCGAACAGATCTATCACGTTAATCTGTTGAAAGCCTGGAGGGATAGAGAGTCCCTAGTCGCAGACACTTGGTCACCAGCTCAAACTGGTTGCGTGATTCCTGAGGTTGGAATAGCAGCCACCTTGTCACAACCCCAACAACAGGAGGTTAAGGAGTTTGTGCTTCGCAACAAGGAGGTATTCTCTGAGCTGCCGGGACAAACATCTGGGGTAGAGCATGACATCATTACCCCGCCCGGTGAAAGGGTGAAGTTAAAACCCTATCGGATCCCAGAGGCCCGACGGGAGGCAATACGGGAGGAAGTACAGAAAATGCTGAACTTAGGGGTGATAGAGGAGTCCCAAAGTGATTGGTCTAGTCCCATCGTGTTGGTGCCTAAACCGGATGGGAGCTGGCAATTTTGTAACGATTTTCGTCAGTTAAACAAAGTTACAAAATTTGACACCTACCCCATGCCACGTATAGATGAGTTGATCGACCGGCTGGGAACAGCCCGATACATGACGACTCTTGACCTCACAAAAGGGTATTGGCAAATCCCCCTGGCCAAGTCGGCCAAAGAGAAAACCGCATTTGTAACCCCAGACGGGGCGTTCCAATATAAAAGAATGCCGTTCGGGTTACAGAATGCGCCGGCCACATTCCAGCGGAAAATGGACCAGATGCTGAGGCCCCATCGGAAGTATGCTGCGGCTTACCTGGATGACGTAATTGTCCATAGCACAGATTGGGCCTCACATCTGCCAAAAGTGCAAGCAGTCCTGGACTCTGTTCGGGAAGCGGGGTTTACGGCTAACCCCAAGAAGTGTACCATTGGGCAGGAGGAGGCCAAATATCTTGGGTACACCATTGGGAGGGGAGTAATAAAACCCCAACTCAACAAAGTCGAGGCCATCCAGAGTTGGCCACGTCCCAACAGCAAGAAGCAGGTACGAGCCTTTCTGGGAATCGCTGGGTATTATCGGCGATTCATTCCCCACTTTGCTTCTAAGGCTGTGCCCCTAACCAACCTGACGAAGGGGAAAGGGTCGGTCATGATTAAATGGACCCCCGAGGCTGAGGCAGCATTCCAATTCTTGAAACAAGCCTTATGTAGCCAGCCAGTGTTGTACTCACCCGACTTCTCTAAAGACTTTGTCGTACAAAGTGATGCGTCAGATGTGGGGTTAGGAGCAGTATTGTCCCAGGTCTGGAACGGGGAAGAGCACCCAGTCATTTACCTCAGCAGGAAGTTGAAGTCCCATGAGGTAAATTACGCCACCGTTGAAAAGGAGTGTTTAGCGGTGAAGTGGGCTCTAGATTCCCTTCGGTACTACCTGCTAGGTAGGCACTTTGACATGGTTACGGATCACGCTCCATTAAAATGGATGGCTCAAAACAAGGAAACAAATAGAAGAGTGAATAGGTGGTTCCTGGCCCTCCAGGAATTCAACTTCACAGTAAAGCATCGCCCTGGCGTTCAAATGGGGAATGTGGATGCTTTGTCTCGAGTACATGAATGCCTGATTGCTGGTGTTCCAACCCCGAGGTTAAAACAAGAGGGGGGGTATGTGACAGCAGGAAGGTAAAGTCACCTGGTTGCATCCAGGGGGGTAGATATATTTCGCCCAGATTCAGGCTTTACGCCGACTTATACAACTAGGTGGAGAGTTGTATAAGCCCAGCTAAGGCTAGTGGGCTCATGGATGACTCATATGTCTAGGGAGAGTGTGGGGCGTCGTGCAGACAGGGAGTTGATGAGACCAGCTGAAGCTTGTCAGCTCATTTAGGCCTCTATAAGAACTCCCAGATTCATTAGGTGTTAGCTCATGCCTGGAACCAGACCTGTGTGGACTGTCTAGGGAGAGTGAACCCCTGTGCGGTGAGACAAAGCCTGTGTGGCTATTTGCTTGGACATTTAAAACCAGGGACTTAGGGACTAGGACAGCACTAGGCTGATCCCAGTTGTTAGTTAGGAAACCTGTATGTTTAGTCAGAGGTCAACTTGACCAGGATTTATTTTGTTTATGTTTCTTTTGCTTTGCTGTGTTTTGTCACTGTAAATAGAAAATAAACCGCACCTTTTTGATTTTGAAAACCACAACCTCCGTTTGCTGGGCCTGTTTTGTGTGGGGAGCCCATCCCGGGGGGTCACACACACCCGCTGCCGAGCTAACCCCCTCACAATATATATATCTATATCTATACCTATATCTATATATATACACACACACACACACACAGATATATAGATATATATATAGATATATAGATATATAGATATATAGATATATATATATATATTGTGACAGCAGGAAGGTAAAGTCACCTGGTTGCATCCAGGGGGGTAGATATATTTCGCCCAGATTCAGGCTTTACGCCGACTTATACAACTAGGTGGAGAGTTGTATAAGCCCAGCTGAGGATAGTGGGCTCATGGATGACTCATACCTCTAGGGAGAGTGTGGGGCGTCGTGCAGACAGGGAGTTGATGAGACCAGCTGAAGCTTGTCAGCTCATTTAGGCCTCTATAAGAACTCCCAGCTTCATTAGATGTTAGCTCATGCCTGGACCCAGACCTGTGTGGACTGTCTAGGGAGAGTGAACCCCTGTGCGGTGAGACAAAGCCTGTGTGGCTATTTGCTTGGACATTTAAAACCAGGGACTTAGGGACTAGGACAGCACTAGGCTGATCCCAGTTGTTAGTTAGGAAACCTGTATGTTTAGTCAGAGGTCAAATTGACCAGGATTTATTTTGTTTATGTTTCTTTTGCTTTGCTGTGTTTTTGTCACTGTAAATAGAAAATAAACCGCACTTTTTTGATTTTGAAAACCACAACCTCCGTCTGCTGGGCCTGTTTTTGTGTGGGGAGCCCATCCCGGGGGTCACACACACCCGCTGCCGAGCTAACCCCCTCACAGTTGGTGGAGAACCAGTGGCAGTTTTTTTTAAGCCAGCATGGAGGAGATACTGAAACAGCTGGCTCTAGCAAATGCCAATCAACAGCAGACAAATGCAGGTTTGCAAAAGAGCCTTGCAGCTCATCAACAGAGCCTTGCAGCTCAACAACAGAACTTCGCAGCCCAGCAGCAAGCTCATCAACAGAGCCTTGCAGCCCAGCAGCAGACAAACGCAACTTTGCAACAGAGTCTGGAGGCTCAGCAACAAGCCCAGCAGCAATCTGAGGCCCGCTTCATAGACCTGTTGCAGAAGCAAGAGCAGAGACTACAACAACAGATGGAAGCAGTAATGCAGCAACGTCCGCAGACCAGTGAGGAAAGCCGTCCCACTAATACCGCGTCCTTTGGGGTGAGTCGTTTATTGACAAAAATGACTGGAGAGGATGATCCAGAGGTATTTTTGACCACATTTGAAAGGACCGCTGAAAGAGAAAAGTGGCCTGAGGAGCAGTGGGCTGGACTAGTGGCTCCTCTGTTAACTGGTGAATCGCAGAAAGCTTACTATGACCTAGAGCCTAACCAAGCAAAAGACTATGTGATGCTAAAAGCTGAAATATTGGCAAGGCTGGGTGTCACCCTGGCTGTCCGGGCTCAGCGTGTGCATAACTGGACTTTCCAGCTTGGAAAACCCCCCAGGTCTCAAATGTATGATCTCATTCACCTGAGCAGAAAGTGGCTACAGCCAGAGACTTTGTCCGCACCAAAGATTGTGGAACGTGTTGTAATGGATCGGTTTTTGAGAGCTCTTCCTACTGCCATCCAAAAGTGGGTAAGCCATGGAGACCCAGAGACGGCCGATGGTCTTGTGGATCGTGTGGAGAAATACTTGGCTACAGAGAACCTGACGGTCTCTTCCAGAGACACTCGGACTTTCCACCCTAAGACCAGACCATCCCCAGGGGCGGATAAGATGATTCCAAGGGGTAAGGGTGGAGAGAGTGAGAGGGTGGGAGCTCTACCCCAAGTTTGGCGAGAACAGCCTGGGAAATCAGCGGCTCAAGAGGCGGCAAGAAGGATCGTTTGCTACCGCTGCCGGCAAGCGGGACATATTGCAGCAAATTGCCCGGTTGTGGAGGAACCCATGCAGTGTGACTTTCTGACGGGCAGACGTCAGTCGCTGTGTGCGACAGTCGCATGCACTGCCATTCGAGGAACTGAGAAACATTTATGCAAAATGTGTGTTAATGGTAGAAATGTTGTGGTATTGCTGGATTCAGGTAGCCTTGTGACCCTGATAAAGGCTGAGTTAGTTAAAACAGAGGTCTCTGGGAATAGCAAGGTAGCTGTTATTTGTGTGCATGGGGACACCCGAGAGTATCCAGTGACTACAGTGTGTTTCGAAACCCCCAAAGGTACCCTCTCTCATCCAGTGGGCTTAGTATCTCAGTTACCGCATGACGCCATTGTGGGAAGGGATTTTCCGAAGTTCTGGGAACTGTGGGATGATCCTGAGCCCCCCACTGGTGCCCCTATGTACCAGGAATGTGATAGCCAGAACTCCCCTGAGAGTGGTGAGGACTCTCCGGAATTTCCCTTGTCAGTATTGGCAGGGGAGACTCAAGAAACTGGAGAGGAGCCCACCTCCTCAGACGAAAACCTACCGTCTGTGGAGTTTTCTGATCTTGAGGTTCACAGGGAAAACTTTGCCACAGAACAGTTGAAAGACCCCGCCCTAATAAAGGCACGGGAAAACGTAGTGAAAATAGATGGCGAGTTAGTGAACCCAGATAATACCTGCACTTACCCATACTTCAGCGTAGAGAAGGACCTACTGTATCGGGTGGCAAAAAGGGCAGAAGAAACCGTTGAGCAGCTTGTGGTGCCCAAACCGTACAGGAAGTTGGTGTTGGAGTTGGCCCATGGGCACATTCTTGGAGGTCATCTGGGGACAGAGAAAACCCGAGAGAGGGTATTACAGAGATTCTATTGGCCGGGGGTGATGAAGGACATAGAAAATTATTGTTCCTCCTGCCCTGTGTGTCAGAGGTCGGCCCCAAAGCCACATTTCCGTAGCCCGCTGGTCCCTCTACCCATCATTGAGGTCCCGTTTGAGAGGATCGCCATGGATTTGGTAGGTCCTATAATCAAGTCCGCTAGGGGGCACCAGTACATATTAGTTATAATGGACTATGCCACCCGTTATCCAGAAGCGATCCCTCTCCGAAATACCTCGGCCAAAACCATAGCCAAAGAGCTATCTCTTGTGTTTAGCCGGGTGGGTATTTGTAAAGAACTGCTTACGGACCAAGGTACACCCTTTATGTCCCGGGTTATGAAGGAGCTATGTAAATTGTTCAAAGTGACGCAATTACGTACATCTGTGTATCACCCCCAAACCGATGGGCTGGTTGAAAGATTCAACAAAACCCTAAAACAAATGTTGAAGAAAGTGGTGGATAGAGATGGAAAGGATTGGGACTGTCTACTTCCTTATCTGATGTTTGCTATTAGGGAGGTGCCCCAATCCTCTACGGGATTCTCCCCCTTTGAGTTACTGTATGGGAGACACCCAAGAGGGCTGTTGGATATTGCCAAGGAAACTTGGGAAAGTGAGAGTTCTCCCCACAGGAGTGTGATTGAGCATGTCGCCCTGATGCAAGACCGAATTGCACAGGTAATGCCCATCGTGAAGGAACATTTGGCCCAAGCGCAGTTAGCACAGCAGAGAGTGTACAACCGTGGAGCCAAGACCCGTACCTTTTCCCCGGGGGATAGGATACTGGTACTGGTCCCTACGGTTGAAAGTAAATTCCTTGCCAAATGGCAAGGCCCCTACGAGATAATGGAAAAAGTGAGCGAAGTGAATTACAAGGTCAGACAACCAGGAAGGCGAAAGCCCGAACAGATCTATCACGTTAATCTGTTGAAAGCCTGGAGGGATAGAGAGTCCCTAGTCGCAGACACTTGGTCACCAGCTCAAACTGGTTGCGTGATTCCTGAGGTTGGAATCGCAGCCACCTTGTCACAACCCCAACAACAGGAGGTTAAGGAGTTTGTGCTTCGCAACAAGGAGGTATTCTCTGAGCTGCCGGGACAAACATCTGGGGTAGAGCATGACATTATTACCCCGCCCGGTGAAAGGGTGAAGTTAAAACCCTATCGGATCCCAGAGGCCCGACGGGAGGCAATACGGGAGGAAGTACAGAAAATGCTGAACTTAGGGGTGATAGAGGAGTCCCAAAGTGATTGGTCTAGTCCCATTGTGTTGGTGCCTAAACCGGATGGGAGCTGGCGATTTTGTAACGATTTTTGTCAGTTGAACAAAGTTACAAAATTTGACACCTACCCCATGCCACGTATAGATGAGTTGATCGACCGGCTGGGAACAGCCCGATACATGACGACTCTTGACCTCACAAAAGGGTATTGGCAAATCCTCCTGGCCAAGTCGGCCAAAGAGAAAACCGCATTTGTAACCCCAGACGGGGCGTTCCAATATAAAAGAATGCCGTTCGGGTTACAGAATGCGCCGGCCACATTCCAGCGGAAAATGGACCAGATGCTGAGGCCCCATCGGAAGTATGCTGCGGCTTACCTGGATGACGTAATTGTCCATAGCACAGATTGGGCCTCACATCTGCCAAAAGTGCAAGCAGTCCTGGACTCTGTTCGGGAAGCGGGGTTTACGACTAACCCCAAGAAGTGTACCATTGGGCAGGAGGAGGCCAAATATCTTGGGTACACCATTGGGAGGGGAGTAATAAAACCCCAACTCAACAAAGTCGAGGCCATCCAGAGTTGGCCACGTCCCAACAGCAAGAAGCAGGTACGAGCCTTTCTGGGAATCGCTGGGTATTATCGGCGATTCATTCCCCACTTTGCTTCTAAGGCTGTGCCCCTAACCAACCTGACGAAGGGGAAAGGGTCGGTCATGATTAAATGGACCCCCGAGGCTGAGGCAGCATTCCAATTCTTGAAACAAGCCTTATGTAGCCAGCCAGTGTTGTACTCACCCGACTTCTCTAAAGACTTTGTCGTACAAAGTGATGCGTCAGATGTGGGGTTAGGAGCAGTATTGTCCCAGGTCTGGAACGGGGAAGAGCACCCAGTCATTTACCTCAGCAGGAAGTTGAAGTCCCATGAGGTAAATTACGCCACCGTTGAAAAGGAGTGTTTAGCGGTGAAGTGGGCTCTAGATTCCCTTCGGTACTACCTGCTAGGTAGGCACTTTGACATGGTTACGGATCACGCTCCGTTAAAGTGGATGGCTCAAAACAAGGAAACAAATAGAAGAGTGAATAGGTGGTTCCTGGCCCTCCAGGAATTCAACTTCACAGTAAAGCATCGCCCTGGCGTTCAAATGGGGAATGTGGATGCTTTGTCTCGAGTACATGAATGCCTGATTGCTGGTGTTCCAACCCCGAGGTTAAAACAAGAGGGGGGGGTATGTGACAGCAGGAAGGTAAAGTCACCTGGTTGCATCCAGGGGGGTAGATATATTTCGCCCAGATTCAGGCTTTACGCCGACTTATACAACTAGGTGGAGAGTTGTATAAGCCCAGCTGAGGATAGTGGGCTCATGGATGACTCATACCTCTAGGGAGAGTGTGGGGCGTCGTGCAGACAGGGAGTTGATGAGACCAGCTGAAGCTTGTCAGCTCATTTAGGCCTCTATAAGAACTCCCAGCTTCATTAGATGTTAGCTCATGCCTGGACCCAGACCTGTGTGGACTGTCTAGGGAGAGTGAACCCCTGTGCGGTGAGACAAAGCCTGTGTGGCTATTTGCTTGGACATTTAAAACCAGGGACTTAGGGACTAGGACAGCACTAGGCTGATCCCAGTTGTTAGTTAGGAAACCTGTATGTTTAGTCAGAGGTCAAATTGACCAGGATTTATTTTGTTTATGTTTCTTTTGCTTTGCTGTGTTTTTGTCACTGTAAATAGAAAATAAACCGCACTTTTTTGATTTTGAAAACCACAACCTCCGTCTGCTGGGCCTGTTTTTGTGTGGGGAGCCCATCCCGGGGGTCACACACACCCGCTGCCGAGCTAACCCCCTCACAATATATATATATATATATATATATATATATATATATATACATATATATACACACACACATAAATCAAAAAATGAGCTTAATTCACTTTAGGATATCATAAACAGAAAGTGGATTTTTGGGCAGAACAACACATATTTTACTATTAACCACTTGCTTACAGGGCACTTAAACCCCTCTCCTGCCCAGACCAATTTTCAGCTTTCAGCATTCTCACTCTTTGAATGACAATTGCACGGTCATACAACACTGTACCCAAAATGACAGTTTTATAATTTTTTTCCCACAAATAGAGCTTTCTTTTGGTGGTATTTGATCACCTCTGCGGTTTTTATTTTTTGTTAAAAAAAATTAAAAAGACCGAATTGTTTTTAAAAAAAATACAAAACCGTTTTATATCTTGTTATAAAGTTTTGCAAACAGGTAATTTTTCTCCTTCATTGATGTACGCTGATGAGGCTGCACTGATGGGCACCGATAGGCTGCACTGATGGCCACTGATGGGCATTGATGGGCTGCACTGATGGCACCGATAAGGCGGCACTGGTGGGCACTGATAGGCGGCACTGGTGGGCACTGAGAGGTGACACTGGTGGGCACTGAGGGGCGGACTGAGAGGTGGCACTGAAGGGCATTAATAGGTGGACCTGGTGGGCACTGAGAATTGGCACTAATAAGTGTCACTGATAGTAGCTGGCAGTGATGGGCACTGATAGGTGGCAGTGATGGACACTGATAGGTGGCAGTGATAGGCACTGATAGGTGGCAGTGATGGGCACTGATGGGTGGCAATGATGGGCACTGATCAGCACTGGTAGGTGAGACTGATAGGCAGCACTGCTAGGTGGCACTGACTGGCACCACTGGTGGGCATTGATAGGTGGCACTCGTGGGCATTAATAGGTGGCACTGGCAGGGGGCACTGGCAGGCGGTACTGGTGGGCACTAATGAGGCTGATGTGCCTCTTCCACTCGGGACCGATGTCCCTTACACAAGAGCCGGTGATCGGCTTTTTTTTCTCCTTACGCTGTCAGCGTGAGGAGAAAAAAAAGATTACCGAGCTTTGTTTACATCACGTGATCAGCTGTCATTGGCTGACAGCTGATCACGTGGTAATGGGCCCGGACCGGCCCCTTACTTGGATCTGTGGTCACCCGAGTCTCAGTGACTCGGAGATCACAGCGCGTGGCGCGTGCGCCCTGCAGGGGGCGTGTGCAAAGGGGAGGACGTCTATTGACGGCCTCCCGGCATTTGAGGTCCGCGCTGTGGCCGTCATTTGGCTATAGCGCGGACCCCTAGTGGTTAATATTCTTATCAATTATAGTGCTCCCTGCACTGTAGCACCCAATGAAGCCAGGGATGGGCAGAACAGAGAGCGCCAAGCTCCAACACGCACAACTAGTATAGTGGGCAGAGCTTTGGCAGTGGGGGCCTGCCACGTAAATAAAGAGACAAAAAGTGTGATAAAGCCAGGTAAATGATAGTTGAGTTGCTTAGTCTTGTTTCCATATCCTACACAGGAAAACATAGGAACTGGGGTGCAGAAAAATGGCAGCAGGTGCTTTGGACTGATGAGTGAAAATGTGAAATATGTTGCAGAAGGCAGTTCATTTGCCAAAGGGCTGAAGAGAGGTACAATGATGAGTGTATGCAGGCAACAGTGAAGCATGGTGGAGGTTCCTTACAAGTTTGGGGCAGCATTTCTGCAAATAAAGTTGATTTGGTCAGGATCAATGGTGTCCTCAATGCTGAGAAATAAAGGGAGATACTTATCCATCATGACATACCATCATTGAGGCGTGTGATTGGCACCAAATTTATTCTGCAGCAGGACAACAATCCAAACATTCAGCTAATGTCATTACAACTATCCTCAGTGTAAAGAAGTCCTGCAAGTGATGGTTTGGCCCCCACAGACCCCTAATCTCAACATCATCAAGTTTGTCTGGGAGAACATGAAGAGACAGAAGGATTTGAGGCAGCCTACATTCACAGAAGATCTGTGGTTAGTTCTCCAAGATGTTTGGAACAACTGACCTGTTGATTTCCTTCAAAAACTGAATTGATGCTGGTTTGAATGAAAGAGGTGGTCACACCAAATATTGATTTGATTTGGATTTCTCTTCTGCTCATTTATTTTCCATTTTGTTAATTGATTAAAATAACCTATTAACGCCACTATTTCAGATTTTCTTTTTAATTGACAGCATTTTTTTCACACCTGCCTAAGACTTTTGCACAGTTATATATATATCGCCTAATAGTATCCTCCAGAGTCAGGGACAGCTGACATCCTTCTGTGTAGAGTGGGTTACAAGGCATGATGGGTGTAATGCAAGATGAAATGGCGGGCACCAGACACTTTTAGAATGCAAAGAGATTTATTTTCTCTTGATCATAACTGGGGGAGAGAAAGTTAGGGCCAGGACACCCTTGAATAGATGCAATGCTAATTAGCAGACTCCGAGACTTCTATAGAAATACAACTATACAGATGAAGGCCTCCAGCCGGACACCACTTCTGTATAGGTAGGACCACTGTCTCCTATGACAACAGTCTTGTAGTAGCTACTAAAGGTAGTATGTTCAACTATTTGACAACACAAACAGTTCTCTGTTTACTCCATAATCACTCACTGTGGATCTTCGCTCAATGCGCTCACAGTCTTTCACTAGACTTCAGATCCAATAGTCACTGGATCCCCTAAGCTCTTTCACTGTTAGCACTTAGTATCTTCCTCAAGCGTCACCCCCGCTTCCCTGCTGGGTCCGTGGCTTGGCACTCACAGATACTCTTCAAGCGTCACCCCTGCTGATACGCTAGGTCCCTGGCTTGGCACTCACCGATGCTCCACAAGCGTCACCTCTGCTATCTCACTGGGTCCCTGACTTGGCACTTGCTAAAGTTTCCCCAGCTGTTGAAAAGTCTGCTCTGGTACTGTCTTCAGCTTACTCACAGTGGTCTCCGGTAACAAGGTGGATGGTCCCTTAGTGGCGACAGCTTCCCCTTCTACCTCTGACCACAGCTGCTTCCCCGGCCGGCAGAACCGCTACTTCTGGTTGGACTGCAGGCCTGTAGTGCCAACCCTATGCTGCTCTCCTGCTTCTGGATAGGCCTCAGACAGCCTAGCAGCTAGATGCCCCGGGGCAGTACAACACACGTTCATCCATCCAGGTGGCACAGAACCCCAATCACCTGACTCCACCCAAATAAATAGGCTCTCCCAGCAGGCCAGGGGACTTAAAGAAACCCCTGCCAATTGGCAGAGACACCCCATTCAATCATAATCTGTCCTTGCTATGCCCTTGTCTTGTTCAATGTCACCATGCTACCTAGTGACAGAAGAGAGAAGTGCAGCAATTCCAGAATTAGGGGGAAAATCAATTGATTTCCTAACAATTGGCCAAGGCAACTATCGCCTGGCAACTACATTTGATAGCGACACTGCCTAAACTTCAGGGTGCTACTTATTTACTGTATTTACTGTATATCTACTAACTTAAGCTAATAAAGATGCAAGCTTTTGAAACATTATAGGTCTCTTCCTTCTTCAAGCTGTTCTGAAAATGGTTCAGTAGAAGATAACAAAGTACATATCTTTTAGGTTTTGCTGTCAAAAATTAAAGTTATATAGGTGTAGCGATACCCCCAGTTGAGAGAGCTGCCTGTATGATTTTTGGGCCCTGTAGTGCACCACTGTTAACTCCTGGCAATCGGCTCTAACCTCCCTTGGCACAGTTAGTGGGGGATGATAGGATTGTGAGGCCTGTAACTCACAGCAGCACAATCCTATAACAAGAATACACAGTAATGCTTTAAAACTTCCTTTATCTATTTCTTCTGTAAAGTAAAGAACACAGACACCAATATGCTTAACCCTGGTATGTTTACTTAGATTAGTGGGTAAGCAGTAAAACAGGTGGGTACATGTCATAAGCAGAGTGCTGCAATAAACAGTATTAACAAGCAAACAAGTATTCAACGTTATGCAACTCTAACAGTCCCCTTTGCAGCTACTTCCGCTCATGGGCAATATGGCGCCCAGGAATGTCTATGCTACCCAGTCAGGCCTGACTGAACTAAAGTGGAAGTCCTGTAGGGAAATCTTCGCTAGCAACGGTGGTGCACTTGAAGAACAGAATTGTAATCCACCAAGGTAACAAAGGTACTGTGTCTGTTTATGAGCAGGTGCGCTCTCACCCAACCGGACCAGTCCGCGTCCATTTCTTCCGCCGCGGTGCCTAAGTACACCGATCCATCGACATCCGGGTCTTCGGTCCTCCTGGCAAAGGTGCAGTATCAAGGAGAGACGGTCCTCAGGTTCCTCGGTCCTCGGCTCTTTGGAGAAACGGCCAGGTTTCTGGCCTAAAGTCACAGGAGCTCAGACAGCAGTTCAGCTTGCTGGGCGGGCCGTGTCCAAAGAGAGAGAACTGGGCCTGCCTCTCCCTTATAAAGTCCACCCCAGCAGTCCTTGCGCGGGGCAAGGCACCCTGGGTGCCTAAAAGTGTACTGGGTAATGTAGTCTCTGAGGGATTTAAAAGGCAATACCCCGCTACACACTCCCCCCACTTAGAATCTTTGGTTCCCAAAGACAACATTAACAATGTGTACAGACAAAGTCATTAAGGGCTGCAAGGGAGGTTGGCAGGGGAAGCTCCCACCAAAATCGGGGAGGGGGATTGCCCTGCCCACAGGTCACGTCAGTGATGGTGGTCTGCCTAACTGTGCCAGGAAGCGAGCTGGGATTGCCCTCCACCAAATGCACAGTGGAGGGACCAGGCATTTGTATTGTCCTTCTTGCGGTAGTTACAGTGTCCTCAGAGCTTTCTCCCATCTGTGTATATGTCAACTTCTGGGGAGGACGTATGGTTCTTTTAGCTCTTTGTTCTCTGGGGGTCAATGCCTCAGATACCATAGGTTCTTCCACTGGGATAGGTGTAGGAGTTTCTTCTGTTTCTGGGGCACCCGAATCAGATGCGGAAAGATACATGGAGTCCCTTGGATCGTCAACAGGGAAGGATTCTATAGCATCTTCGCACTCTTCCGTCTGAGCATAGGATGGAATAAACTCAGTGGCTTCTGGATTTAAAGTATCATCAGGGGTATCCTCAGAGGATGGAAGGTCTATGGACAGAGGTTCAGGTATCTGGGACGGCCACAACCATTCAACTTCCAGTTCCTAATCTTCACTCTGAGAAGTGATATCCGTTTCTCCTGACAGAGTTGTCTGAGACCTAGTGTTGGGTCTGGGAGTATTCGAGCTTGAAGGTAGCTCGGGGGAATCCGGGGTAGGAGGCATCCTAACTGCTTCAGAAAGGGGTAGCAGATGGTTTCTGTGCCAGATCTTCAGCGGCCCCACTCTTCCTTCAGGCTTCAGCTGGTACACGGGTAGACCAGGCAGCTTCTTACAAATCACATAAGGTTCTGATCTCCATCTGTCTGCCAGCTTGTGCTTCCCCGGGACTCCTAAATTCCTCAGCAACACTATGTCTCCAGGTTGTAGATCTTGAATATGCACCCGGAGGTCAAAGTTCCGTTTGTTCCGGGCTCCTCTCTGCTCAGAAATGGATTGGGCCTTCTCATAGGCCAGTCTCAAGCTCTTCTGCAGTCTATCCACGTATCCTTTGTGTGAGGTGACAGATGTATGGTCCATGGAGGTACCAAAGGCCAAGTCCACTGGTAGTCTGGCCTCTCTTCCAAACATAAGTCTGTAAGGGGAATATCCTGTGACATCGCTGGCTGTACTATTATAGGAGTGCACTATGGCAGCTATGTGCTTGCCCCAATGTTGCTTCTCCTCACTGTTCAGAGTCCCCAACATATTTAACAGAGTCCTGTTGAATCTTTCAGGTTGGGCATCACCTTGAGGGTGATAAGGGGTAGTACGGGTTTTTTTTATGCCTAAAGAGTCCAGCAACTTCCGAATCAGTCGGCTCTCAAAGTCTCTCCCTTGATCCGAGTGAAGGCGTTGAGGTAACCCGTAGTGTACAAAGTATTTCTCCACCAAGATTTTGGCTACAGTGGAGGCCTTCTGGTCTTTAGTTGGAAAGGCCTGGGCATAACGGGTGAAATGGTCGGTTATCACCAGAACATTTCCATGTCCACTCAAGTCAGGTTCCAGACAGAGAAAGTCGATGCATACCAAGTACAAGGGCCCTTGACTCTGCAGATGGCCCATTGGGGCAGCTTGACGTGGCAATGTCTTCCTCTGTATGCAGCGAGCACATGAGTGAAAGTACTCCTCCACTTCAGCTCGCATACAAGGCCAATAGAATCTATTCCTTACAAGCTGGAAGGTTCGTTAGGCCCCTAAGTGGCCATGGTTATCATGTAGGGCAGCCAGGACAGTTCTTCTGTGTTTTTCCGGCAGAAACAGCTGCCACTTCTCTTCCAGGTCATCAGAGGGGCCCCTTCGGTAGACCACCCCTTGATGCACCTGTAACTTGTCCCATTCTTTGTGAATTAATCGGGCCTTCATTGAGGGATTTTGCAAGACCCTGCCCGGATCCTGGTCTTCTAGAGCTTCCAAAGCCAATCTTCCCCAGGGGTCTTCCAACTGATCCCTTCTTATGTCCTTCTTGGATAATTTTGGCAAGTCGTCTGCGCCAATCTGGGTAACGTCACAATAGCATTTGGGCACCCCCACTACCGAGACTCCAATTTCTTCTGCCCTGGATCACTAGCTTGAAGTTGGGCTCCTTGACACAAAGCCCGCACCCCATCTGGGGTTACCTGGGTCCAGTCTTCTGTATGGTAAGTGGGAGCATGAGACCTTCTGGATAATGCATCCGCATCCCTGTTTCCAGTTCCCGGCCTATACTTGAGGCTAAAGTTGAATCCAGAGAGGGGGCGGCCAACCAGCAGTGGCCAGTGGCATCCAGCTTGGCTGTGGTAAAAAGGTAGGTGAGTGGGTTATTATCTGTCTTTACGGTAAAGTCCGCTCCATACAGGTAGTCTTTGAGTTTATCCACCACTGCCCACTTCAGGGCCAGGAACTCCAATTTGTGGGTGGGGTAATTCTTCTCTGCTGGTGTTAGACTCCTACTTACATAGGCGACTGGCTTTAGTTGTCCTTCATACTCCTGGTACAGTACACCTCCCAGACCGTCATGGCTGGCGTCCACATGCAGTTCATATGGTCTTAGTGTCAGCATAGGCCAAGACCGGGGCAGTGGTCAGACTTTTCTTCAACATTTCGAAGGCCTCTTCACACTCCTCTGTCCACTGGTCTTCCACTGACTCTCCGGGCTTCCTGGGGCCAGTATCATCCTCCTCTCCTTCTGTCTTCAGTAACTCATTCAGTGGTTTGGCAATTTTTGCAAATCCTTCCACAAACCTGCGGTAGTAGGAGCAAAACCCCAGGAAGGATCTGAGCTCGGTCACTGTAGTTGGTCGAGGCCAGGAGGTGACTGCTTCCAGTTTGTCAGGGTCTGTAGACACTCCTTCTTCCGACACTATGTGTCCCAGATAGTGAACTGAGGACCGGTAAAACTGACACTTCTCCCTGGATAGTTTAAGTCCCTCTTCACTGAGTCTCTTCGGGACTTTCTCCAGCCTTTCTTCGTGCTCCTCCAGAGTCTTTCCGAAGACAATGATGTCGTCTAGGTACACTAGGACTTCAATAAGATTCATGTCCCCCACTGTCTTCTCCATCAACCTCTGGAAAGTGGCAGGGGCCCCTGACAGGCCCTGAGGCATCCTGTTGAACTCATAGAACCCCACTGGGGTGATAAATGCTGTCTTCTCTCTATCATCAGGGTGCATTGGGATCTGATAATTCCCACTCTTCAGGTCCATAACGCTGAACCACTTGGCTCCAGACAGACTCTGTAAGGCATCTTCTATCCTGGGGGTGGTATACTGGTCGGGTATGGTCCTTCTATTGAGGGTCCTGTAGTCTATGCAAAGTCTCAGCGACCCATTATTTTTCCTGACTACCACATTAGGGGAGGCATATGGGCTCCTGGATTCCCGAATAACCCCAGTTCTCTTAAGCTCCGTCAACTGTTCATGTAAGTCTTCTAAATCAGCCAGGGGGACTCGCCGGACCCTCTCCTGGAAAGGTTTGTCTTCCTGCAGACGGATCTTATGGGTGGCACTCCTCGCACACCCTACGTCAAACTCGTCCTTTGAGAATATTTTCCTCCATCTAGTGACCTGGGCCTTAGCTCTCTCCTTCCACACTGATGCCAGGGTGGTGGTCTCCAGGCAGAGATTCTCCAGAGTGTATTCTCCTCCTTCAGCCTTCTCCAAGTCGGACAGGGCCACTGGGGTGGCAGGGTTTACTCTCCCCAGCAACATCCAGGCCGGAAACTTCATGGGAGAACTAGTGACATTCCTGATGCTCACTGGGATTTGGCCCTTAGCCTTCTTCAATGCCCTCAACGGGACCACTTCGGGGATCACTTCCAACCCTGGGTGGGTGTCCTGGGGGTCTGGTTCTAAGACCACAAAGGGGCCAGGCTGCTCCCACGAGAGTTTCACAGTAGCCTGCAGGCAGGTCATCTTACCAGGCTGTAACATCTTCTCCTTCCTTGACAGTCTCCAGACTTTCCCCACCCCCTCTTCTGGGGCCTTTTGTTCCAGTACCAACTTCCGGAAGACCTGCTGCAGCATGGGGTGGATCCTGTCTCCTGAAGTAACCTGCTCCTGGGCTAGAGGAGTCAGCAGTCTCCTGACCAGATCAGTGTTGGTCCCTATGATCAGAGAACTTGTGTTGGCTCCTGGTGGGCGAGGGCAAACTACTGCCAGGGTGTCAAAGACTTCTGCCTTTCCTGTCACAGAGGGGTCAAAGGCTAGCCTGATTGAAACATTACCGTTGTATGGAAACTTGTGAGTACCAATTCCCCATATCTCTAAGTCTTCCAGCTTTTGTAGGGGCACGTGACTTAGGTGCTTCTGGTAAAAGTCTTTATACAACAGGGTCACTTGGGCTCCTGTGTCCAGAATGGCTTTGGTGTAGACTCCCTCCACTTGAATGGGAACTAGGGGAGAGGGCCCTATTAACTTGGCTGGAAAACTCTTCTGAGGGGTCTCTTTCTTTGGACTCTTGGACTTTCCTTTTGAGGTTTTCTTTTTCTTCCATTTCTTTCTGGATCTCAACCCTTGTTGGGCCTGGTATGCATTGGTTTTCCTTAGATGGCTAGATTTTGACTCCTGACTAGAGTTGAGCGGGTAGCTGGATATTCGGGTCCGGCGGGTTCGGCCGAACTTCGGAAAAAAGTTTGGATTCGGGACCGAACTTTAACCCGAACCCGGACCCGGACCCGGACCCCATTGAAGTCAATGGGGACCCGGACTTCTGACGACTAAAAAGGCTCTAAAAAAGTAATGGAAAGGGCTAGAGGGCTGCAAATGGCAGCAAAATGTTGTTAAGAACATGGCAAGTGCTCTGCAAACAAATGTGGATAGGAAATAACTTAAAAGAACATAAAAAAAATTAAAAAATAAAAAAATATGCTGGAGGCCCCCTTTTCAGCAGAAGAGGTACAGGAAGTCATTAAGAACCTCAGAAACTCAACGGCACAATGCCACACATATGGTGGGAATGCCCCAGAATACGCCCTTTCTGGAATAAATTATTTAATTTAATGGATAAGCTAGTGGGAAAATAAAATACTTTGAAATAAAAATGTAGCGGGGTGCTAAATTTAAGGAAAGTGTTTGAGTGGTAAATAGGCTCAAATACCCTAATTCTGTAGGATTCATGGACCATTTTGTCCTCGGGGGACAGTATTGGTGTGCAGTTCCCTGCGGCCTACAGGTGGCGCCTTTTGTGTCCCCTCTTGGCAGTAGTACAGCGGGGCGGGGAACCTGCTGTGCATGCCGGGAGAGCATATAAAAGGGGCAGACCTTTGGCCTGGGGGCTGATGTCCAGTGGGGTCCGCGCCCAGGTGCCTTCGGCCTGGGTGCATGTGTTCCTGTTCCATCTCGGGCACCTTTAGCCCGGGGTGAGGTACTATCCTGGAGTTCTTGCTGCCCTGGGTATGGAGGCCTAGGGGCGGGAGTAAAGCCTGGAGTCCAGAGCCGCCTCGTGTAGGGGACCCTGTTCCAGGGAAGGGAGGATCATTCTGATGGACCGATGCGGGAGTCACGGTGAAGGAATGGTCTGTTGACTCCCTGGAGAGATGTCTTCCCCTTGATATGGGCTAGGTTCGTAGAAGGAGAAGCTCAAGGTCACCTTGACTGTATCAGAGGCCTTATTCAACCGGCCCGTGGCAGGGGCCTTATACACCCTGGTCTGTGGCTGAGACCAAAGTTCTCCAGGCCCGTGGCAGGGGCCTTGTACACCCGGTCTGTGGCAGAGACCAACCTCAATGTCTGTGGCAGAGACCGTGCGCCAAAAACTGTTTGAGAAACCTAAGCAGTGAAGTGAATGTGCTACGTTTGTGCCTGGACCTCCTCCACACCTTAAGCTGTCCTGTTTCTTTGCTCTAACCTTTTCTATCTGAGTACAGTTTATTTTGCCATGAGAGAATAAGAGTTGGAGTTTCAGCTGGTGTGGACATTGACTTTACTGGCAATTAAAGGACTTGCCTCTACCTACAGTAGAGGTGAGAATCATCCTCTGGAGGAGTTTTGACTCCGGCTGTGGACACGGCCCGTCAAGTACACCGCTCAACCTCTTTATATAGGAGGATACGGGCTGGTAGTGCGGTGTGCCTTTCTCCCTCCTGCGAAGAGCCAACAACATAAAGGCAGGTAAGGGGGAAAGGATCTGTGCGCTACAAAAAAATAAAATAAAAATTTTAATCTTGGCCTAGCAGGACGAGGTCCATATGGAGTAGGAGGTTGAGGTGGCGGTGGATGTGGCTGTGTAGGTGGAAGCGGCGGTGGAGGAGGACGAGGTAGCCAACACTGGTTCAAAAATACAACAATGGCTGGGTAAGGCCGGTGATGTGTCGAATTCTGTCCCCTGTCGAATAGTGTCCGCCCTGTACTGCGCTTGCTGAGTATGTAGGACAAGGGGATTTCAAAAATCTCCCAAGACTAACGGCGCCTGCGTGTTGAGTTCAGGTGAAGGCCACACCATCCGTGGTTCAAGCCGAGCCAAGCAAGGCCGCGATCGAAGCGAGCCCGTGAGGGGCCCTGTTACTATGTGCTACCGTATGTCCTCTTGGATGGTGGGGCTTGAACCTGCACTCACAGCGCAGGCGCCGTTCATCTTCGGAGATTTTGTGAATCTCCTTGTCCTCTGTACTGCGCAAGCGCTGCGCCTGCGCAGTACGGGCCGGGCACAATCCGATGGCCGGACAGTTTTTGTCACAACACCGGTATACATGTCTATTCTGCACAAAGTACGGACAAGTCCTCTGGGATCCATGCCTGGTTCATTTTAATGAACGTGAGCTTGTCCACATTGGCTCTGGACAGGCGGCTGCGCTTGTCTGTGATAACGCCCCCTGCCGTGCTAAATACACGTTCAGATAATACACTGGCTGCAGGGCAGGCCAGCACCTCCAAGGCATAAACGGCAAGCTCAGGCCATGTGCCCAATTTGGAGACCCAGAAGTTAAAGGGGGCAGACCCGTCATCCAGTACGTGTAGGCCTGTGGACACATACTGCTCAACCATGTTGGTGAAATGCTGCCTCCTGCTAAGACGTTCCATCTCAGCTGGTGGTGCTGGTTGTTGTGGCGTGCTGACAAAGCTTTTCCACATTTCGGCCATGCTAACCCTGCCTTCTGAGGTGCTGCCGGTGCCCCGGCTGCGTTGGCGACCTCTTCCTCCTCCTCTGCCTTCGCCTTGTGCTTCCACCGTACGCCCGCTGTCAGGTGGGAATGCCACCAGCAGCGCGTCTACCAGCGTGCGCTTGTACTCGCGCATCTTACGATCCCGCTCCAGTGAGGGAATTAAGGACGGTACGTTGTCCTTGTAACGGGGATCCAGCAGGGTGGCCACCCAGTAATCAGCACCAGTTAAAATGTGGGCAACTCGGCTGTCGTTGCGGAAACACTGCAGCATGTAATCGCTCATGTGTGCCAGGCTGCCCAGAGGCAAAGAAAAGCTGTCCTCTGTGGGAGGTGTATCGTCTGTGTCCTCTGTATCCCCCCAGCCACGCACCAGTAATGGCCACGAGCTGGTCTGAGTGCCACCCTGCTGTGAACATGGCTCCTCCTCTTCCTCCTCCTCCATCTCCTCCTCCACCTCGTCATCCTCCAGAACTGTGCCCTTTCTGCCGGACAATTGTGTACCTGGCGTTTGTTGGTGCAGGAACCCACCCTCGTAGCCACTTGTGAAAGACTGCCCTGAAAGCCTTTGAAATGATCCCGCTTCCTCCTCCTCCTCCTCATCCTCCTGTGCCACATCCTCTTCCATCATCGCACGAAGCGTTTTTTCAAGGAGGCATAGAACTGGGATAGTAACGCTGAGAACGGCGTCATTGGCACTGGCCATGTTGGTGGAGTACTCGAAACAGCGCAACAAGGCACACAGGTCTCGCATGGAGGCCCAGTTATTGGTGGTGAAGTGGTGCTGTTCCGCAGAGCGACTCACGCGTGATTGCTGCAGCTGAAACTCCACTATTGCCTGCTGCTGCTCGCACAGTCTGGCCAGCATGTGCAAGGTGGAGTTCCACCTTGTGGGCACGTCACATATGAGGCGGTGAGCGGGAAGGCCGAAGTTACGCTGCAGTGCTGACAGGCGAGCAGCAGCAGGGTGAGAACGCCGAAAGTGCGCACAGACAGCCCGCACTTTCTGCAGCAGCTCTGGCATATTGGGGTAATTTTTAAGGAACCTCTGGACCACCAAGTTCAGCACATGCGCCAGGCAAGGGATGTGCATCAAACCGGCTAGACCCAGAGCTGCTACGAGATTTCGCCCATTATCGCACACCACCAGGCCGGGCTTGAGGCTCACTGACAGCAACCACTCATCGGTCTGTTGTTCCATGTCCCTCCACAACTCCTGCGCGGTGTGGGGATTTTCCCCCAAACAGGAAAGTTTTAAAACTGCCTGCTGTCGTTTACCCCTGGCTGTGCTGAAGTTGGTGGTGAAGGTGTTACGCTGAATGGATGAGGAGGCGGTAGAGGATGAGGAAGCGGAGAAGGAGGAGTTAGCAACAGGAGGCAAACTGAAGCGCCCTGCAATCCTCGGTGGTGGAAGGACATGCGCCAAACCGCTATCTGCCTCAGGCCCAGCCGCCACTGCATTTACCCAGTGTGCTGTTAGGGAGATATAACGTCCCTGACCGTGCTTACTGGTCCACGCATCCGTAGTTAGGTGGACCTTGCCACAGATGGCGTTGCGCAGTGCACACCTGATTTTGTCCCCCACCTGGTTGTGCAGGGAAGGGATGGCTCGCCTGGAAAAGTAGTGGCGGCTGGGCACGACGTACTGCGGGACAGCCAATGCCATCAGGCTTTTAAAACTCTGCGTCTCCACCAGACGGAATGACAGCATTTCAAAGGCCAGGAATTTTGAAATGCTGGCATTCAGGGCCAGGGATCGCGGGTGGCTAGGGGGGTACTTCCTCTTCCGCTCCAATGTTTGGGAGATAGAGAGCTGAACGCTTCCATGGGACATTGTGGAGATGGTTGGTGACCCAGGTGGTAGTGTTGCTGGCAGATCCTCTGTTTGCGGGGTGACAGGTGCCACTGTCACTACAGAGGTGGATGAAGAGGCCGAGACTGCAGCAGAAGAGGAAGCAGGAGGAGCCAGAGACCTTTCTTGGTTTTTGAGGTGTCTACTCCACTGCAGCTCGTGCTTTGCACTTAGATGCCTGGTCATGCAGCTTGTGCTCAGGTTGAGAACGTTCATGCCTCGCTTCAGGCTCTGATTGCACAGCGTGCAAACCACTCGTGTCTTGTCATCAACACACTGTGTGAAGAACTTCCACGCTAGGGAAGTCCTTGGACCTGGCTTTGGTGTGCTCGGTCCCTTGCTGCGTTGGGCAGTAGCAGATGTACTGTCTAGGGGACGAATGCTCCGTTTTTGCACCCTGCTCCCTCTTCTGCTGTGCTGGTGGCTCTGTGCGACCACCGCCTCTTCCTCCGAACTACACTGGTCACCTGCATAACGTTGATTCCATGTGGGGTCGAGGACCTCATCGTCCTCCACATCATCTTCCACCCAGTCTTCACCCCTGCCCTCCATGTCTGTCTGCACAATTGCGAAAGCAGCAGCAGTTGGCGCCTGTGTTTCGTCATCATCCGAGACGTGCTGCGATGGTCCTCCCATGTACCCATCATGAAACATAAGTGGTTGGGCATCGGTGCACTCAATCTCTTCCACTTCTGGGGCAGGGCTAGGTGGATGGCCCTGGGAAACCCTGCTAACAGAGTCATCGAAAAGCAGAAGAGACTGCTGCATGATTTGGGGCTCAGACTGCTTGGCTGATTTGCAAGGGGGTGAGGTGAAAGACTGATGGACATGGGCTTCAGGTGCCAACTCTGATCTTTCATCAGAAGAGTGGGTGGGAGACAATGTGAAGGAACCCGAGGCACTGTCAGCAACCCAATCTACTATCGCCTGTACTTGTCCTGGCCTAAACATTGGTACAGCCTCATTAGGCGCGACAAAATACCGCCGCAGGCTCGGTCGCCTACTCGCACCTGAGGAAGGTGTTTCACTTGTGCGTGTAGCTGGCACAGATCCACTACGTCCTCTCCCTGCAACAGGAGCTCCACCAGCAGCACCACGACCGGGGCCACCACGTCCCTTTGACCTTCCCCTCATATTTTCGAAATTTAGGATCTTGCCCTAAATGGCGTTTTTTGGAAGACCACAACACACCCACAGTACGTAATGGCTGAAACGCACAGCTACAGAACTGCAGAAAATGCTATTCAAAAAAAAAAAGGTTGTTTTTTTTAGTATAGCACAGTACAAGGAAAATCTATAGAAATTGTTTATTTCACACACCTCCAGATGTGTATTTCACACTGCAAAATATTTTCTGTGGCCCTAAATGGCGTTTTTTGCCAGACCACAACACACCCACAGCACGTAACCGCTGAATCGCACAGCTACAGAAAATGCTATTCAAAAAAAAGGTTTTTTTTTTTAGTATAGCACTGTACAAGAAGAATATATAGAAATTGTTTATTTTACACACCTCCAGATGTGTATTTCACACTGCAAAATATTTTCTGTGGCCCTAAATGGCGTTTTTTGGAAGAGCACAACACAACCACAGTATTTAACCACTGAATCGCACAGCTATAGAAGTGCAGAGAATGCTATTCAAAAAAAATGTTGTTTTTTTTAGTATAGTACTGTACAATATATAGAAATTGTTTATTTTACACACCTCCACATGTGTATTTCACACTGAAATTTATTTTCTGTGGCCCTAAATGGCGTTTTTTGGAAGAGCACAACAACCCCAACAGTATATAACCGCTGAATCGCACAGCTGCAGAGGCCAGAGAATGCTATTCAAAAATAATGTTGTTTTTTCACACACCTCCAGATGTGTATTTCACACTGCAAAATATTTTCTGTGGCCCTAAATGGCGTTTTTTGCAAGAGCACAACAACCCCAACAGTATATAACCGCTGAATCGCACAGCTGCAGAGGCCAGAGAATGCTATTCAAAAATAATGTTGTTTTTTCACACACCTCCAGATGTGTATTTCACACTGCAAAATATTTTCTGTAGCCCTAAATGGCGTTTTTTGGAAGAGCACAACACAACCACAGTATTTAACCACTGAATCGCACAGCTATAGAAGTGCAGAGAATGCTATTCAAAAAAAATGTTTTTTTTTTTAGTATAGCACTGTACAATATATAGAAATTGTTTATTTTACACACCTCCACACGTGTATTTCACACTGCAATTTATTTTCTGTGGCCCTAAATGGCGTTTTTTGGAAGAGCACAACAACCCCAACAGTATATAACCGCTGAATCGCACAGCTGCAGAGGCCAGAGAATGCTATTCAAAAATAATGTTGTTTTTTTCACACACCTCCAGATGTGTATTTCACACTGCAAAATATTTTCTGTGGCCCTAAATGGCGTTTTTTGCAAGAGCACAACAACCCCAACAGTATATAACCGCTGAATCGCACAGCTGCAGAGGCCAGAGAATGCTTTTTAAAAATAATGTTGTTTTCTCACACACCTCCAGATGTGTATTTCACACTGCAAAATATTTTCTGTGGCCCAAAATGGCGTTTTTTGCAAGAGCACAACAACCCCAACAGTATATAACCGCTGAATCGCACAGCTGCAGAGGCCAGAGAATGCTATTCAAAAATAATGTTGTTTTTTCACACACCTCCAGATGTGTATTTCACACTGCAAAATATTTTCTGTGGCCCTAAATGGCGTTTTTTGGAAGAGCACAACACAACCACAGTATTTAACCACTGAATCGCACAGCTATAGAAGTGCAGAGAATGCTATTCAAAAAAAATGTTTTTTTTTTAGTATAGCACTGTACAATATATAGAAATTGTTTATTTTACACATCTCCACATGTGTATTTCACACTGCAATTTATTTTCTGTGGCCCTAAATGGCGTTTTTTTGAAGAGCACAACAACCCCAACAGTATATAACCGCTGAATCGCACAGCTGCAGAGGCCAGAGAATGCTATTCAAAAATAATGTTGTTTTTTCACACACCTCCAGATGTGTATTTCACACTGCAAAATATTTTCTGTGGCCCTAAATGGCGTTTTTTGCAAGAGCACAACAACCCCAACAGTATATAACCGCTGAATCGCACAGCTGCAGAGGCCAGAGAATGCTTTTTAAAAATAATGTTGTTTTTTCACACACCTCCAGATGTGTATTTCACACTGCAAAATATTTTCTGTGGCCCTAAATGGCGTTTTTTGGAAGAGCACAACACAACCACAGTATTTAACCACTGAATCGCACAGCTATAGAAGTGCAGAGAATGCTATTCAAAAAAAATGTTGTTTTTTTTAGTATAGCACTGTACAATATATAGAAATTGTTTATTTTACACACCTCCACATGTGTATTTCACACTGCAATTTATTTTCTGTGGCCCTAAATGGCGTTTTTTGGAAGAGCACAACAACCCCAACAGTATATAACCGCTGAATCGCACAGCTGCAGAGGCCAGAGAATGCTATTCAAAAATAATGTTGTTTTTTCACACACCTCCAGATGTGTATTTCACACTGCAAAATATTTTCTGTGGCCCTAAATGGCGTTTTTTGCAAGAGCACAACAACCCCAACAGTATATAACCGCTGAATCGCACAGCTGCAGAGGCCAGAGAATGCTATTCAAAAATAATGTTGTTTTTTCACACACCTCCAGATGTGTATTTCACACTGCAAAATATTTTCTGTGGCCCTAAATGGCGTTTTTTGGAAGAGCACAACACAACCACAGTATTTAACCACTGAATCGCACAGCTATAGAAGTGCAGAGAATGCTATTCAAAAAAAAATGTTTTTTTTTTTAGTATAGCACTGTACAATATATAGAAATTGTTTATTTTACACACCTCCACACGTGTATTTCACACTGCAATTTATTTTCTGTGGCCCTAAATGGCGTTTTTTGGAAGAGCACAACAACCCCAACAGTATATAACCGCTGAATCGCACAGCTGCAGAGGCCAGAGAATGCTATTCAAAAATAATGTTGTTTTTTTCACACACCTCCAGATGTGTATTTCACACTGCAAAATATTTTCTGTGGCCCTAAATGGCGTTTTTTGCAAGAGCACAACAACCCCAACAGTATATAACCGCTGAATCGCACAGCTGCAGAGGCCAGAGAATGCTTTTTAAAAATAATGTTGTTTTCTCACACACCTCCAGATGTGTATTTCACACTGCAAAATATTTTCTGTGGCCCAAAATGGCGTTTTTTGCAAGAGCACAACAACCCCAACAGTATATAACCGCTGAATCGCACAGCTGCAGAGGCCAGAGAATGCTATTCAAAAATAATGTTGTTTTTTCACACACCTCCAGATGTGTATTTCACACTGCAAAATATTTTCTGTGGCCCTAAATGGCGTTTTTTGGAAGAACACAACACAACCACAGTATTTAACCACTGAATCGCACAGCTATAGAAGTGCAGAGAATGCTATTCAAAAAAAATGTTTTTTTTTTAGTATAGCACTGTACAATATATAGAAATTGTTTATTTTACACATCTCCACATGTGTATTTCACACTGCAATTTATTTTCTGTGGCCCTAAATGGCGTTTTTTTGAAGAGCACAACAACCCCAACAGTATATAACCGCTGAATCGCACAGCTGCAGAGGCCAGAGAATGCTATTCAAAAATAATGTTGTTTTTTCACACACCTCCAGATGTGTATTTCACACTGCAAAATATTTTCTGTGGCCCTAAATGGCGTTTTTTGCAAGAGCACAACAACCCCAACAGTATATAACCGCTGAATCGCACAGCTGCAGAGGCCAGAGAATGCTTTTTAAAAATAATGTTGTTTTTTCACACACCTCCAGATGTGTATTTCACACTGCAAAATATTTTCTGTGGCCCTAAATGGCGTTTTTTGGAAGAGCACAAAACAACCACAGTATTTAACCACTGAATCGCACAGCTATAGAAGTGCAGAGAATGCTATTCAAAAAAAATGTTGTTTTTTTTTAGTATAGCACTGTACAATATATAGAAATTGTTTATTTTACACACCTCCACATGTGTATTTCACACTGCAATTTATTTTCTGTGGCCCTAAATGGCGTTTTTTGGAAGAGCACAACAACCCCAACAGTATATAACCGCTGAATCGCACAGCTGCAGAGGCCAGAGAATGCTATTCAAAAATAATGTTGTTTTTTCACACACCTCCAGATGTGTATTTCACACTGCAAAATATTTTCTGTGGCCCTAAATGGCGTTTTTTGCAAGAGCACAACAACCCCAACAGTATATAACCGCTGAATCGCACAGCTGCAGAGGCCAGAGAATGCTTTTTAAAAATAATGTTGTTTTTTCACACACCTCCAGATGTGTATTTCACACTGCAAAATATTTTCTGTGGCCCTAAATGGCGTTTTTTGGAAGAGCACAACACAACCACAGTATTTAACCACTGAATCGCACCGCTATAGAAGTGCAGAGAATGCTATTCAAAAAAAATGTTGTTTTTTTTAGTATAGCACTGTACAATATATAGAAATTGTTTATTTTACACACCTCCACATGTGTATTTCACACTGCAATTTATTTTCTGTGGCCCCAAATGGCGTTTTTTGGAAGAGCACAACAACCCCAACAGTATATAACCGCTGAATCGCACAGCTGCAGAGGCCAGAGAATGCTATTCAAAAATAATGTTGTTTTTTCACACACCTCCAGATGTGTATTTCACACTGCAAAATATTTTCTGTGGCCCTAAATGGCGTTTTTTGCAAGAGCACAACAACCCCAACAGTATATAACCGCTGAATCGCACAGCTGCAGAGGCCAGAGAATGCTTTTTAAAAATAATGTTGTTTTTTCACACACCTCCAGATGTGTATTTCACACTGCAAAATATTTTCTGTGGCCCTAAATGGCGTTTTTTGCAAGAGCACAACAACCCCAACAGTATATAACCGCTGAATCGCACAGCTGCAGAGGCCAGAGAATGCTATTCAAAAATAATGTTGTTTTTTCACACACCTCCAGATGTGTATTTCACACTGCAAAATATTTTCTGTGGCCCTAAATGGCGTTTTTTGGAAGAGCACAACACAACCACAGTATTTAACCACTGAATCGCACAGCTATAGAAGTGCAGAGAATGCTATTCAAAAAAAATGTTGTTTTTTTTAGTATAGCACTGTACAATATATAGAAATTGTTTATTTTACACACCTCCACATGTGTATTTCACACTGCAATTTATTTTCTGTGGCCCTAAATGGCGTTTTTTTGAAGAGCACAACAACCCCAACAGTATATAACCGCTGAATCGCACAGCTGCAGAGGCCAGAGAATGCTATTCAAAAATAATGTTGTTTTTTCACACACCTCCAGATGTGTATTTCACACTGCAAAATATTTTCTGTGGCCCTAAATGGCGTTTTTTGCAAGAGCACAACAACCCCAACAGTATATAACCGCTGAATCGCACAGCTGCAGAGGCCAGAGAATGCTTTTTAAAAATAATGTTGTTTTTTCACACACCTCCAGATGTGTATTTCACACTGCAAAATATTTTCTGTGGCCCTAAATGGCGTTTTTTGGAAGAGCACAACACAACCACAGTATTTAACCACTGAATCGCACAGCTATAGAAGTGCAGAGAATGCTATTCAAAAAAAATGTTGTTTTTTTTAGTATAGCACTGTACAATATATAGAAATTGTTTATTTTACACACCTCCACATGTGTATTTCACACTGCAATTTATTTTCTGTGGCCCTAAATGGCGTTTTTTGGAAGAGCACAACAACCCCAACAGTATATAACCGCTGAATCGCACAGCTGCAGAGGCCAGAGAATGCTATTCAAAAATAATGTTGTTTTTTCACACACCTCCAGATGTGTATTTCACACTGCAAAATATTTTCTGTGGCCCTAAATGGCGTTTTTTTGCAAGAGCACAACAACCCCAACAGTATATAACCGCTGAATCGCACAGCTGCAGAGGCCAGAGAATGCTTTTTAAAAATAATGTTGTTTTTTCACACACCTCCAGATGTGTATTTCACACTGCAAAATATTTTCTGTGGCCCTAAATGGCGTTTTTTGCAAGAGCACAACAACCCCAACAGTATATAACCGCTGAATCGCACAGCTGCAGAGGCCAGAGA
This sequence comes from Rana muscosa, assembly GCA_029206835.1. Classification (NCBI taxonomy): domain Eukaryota; kingdom Metazoa; phylum Chordata; class Amphibia; order Anura; family Ranidae; genus Rana; species Rana muscosa. The sequence goes on along the minus strand of CM055121.1, from coordinate 853,580,931 downwards.
ATGCTTTTTAAAAATAATGTTGTTTTTTCACACACCTCCAGATGTGTATTTCACACTGCAAAATATTTTCTGTGGCCCTAAATGGCGTTTTTTGCAAGAGCACAACAACCCCAACAGTATATAACCGCTGAATCGCACAGCTGCAGAGGCCAGAGAATGCTATTCAAAAATAATGTTGTTTTTTCACACACCTCCAGATGTGTATTTCACACTGCAAAATATTTTCTGTGGCCCTAAATGGCGTTTTTGGAAGAGCACAACACAACCACAGTATTTAACCACTGAATCGCACAGCTATAGAAGTGCAGAGAATGCTATTCAAAAAAAATGTTGTTTTTTTAGTATAGCACTGTACAATATATAGAAATTGTTTATTTTACACACCTCCACATGTGTATTTCACACTGCAATTTATTTTCTGTGGCCCTAAATGGCGTTTTTTGGAAGAGCACAACCCCAACAGTATATAACCGCTGAATCGCACAGCTGCAGAGGCCAGAGAATGCTATTCAAAAATAATGTTGTTTTTCACACACCTCCAGATGTGTATTTCACACTGCAAAATATTTTCTGTGGCCCTAAATGGCGTTTTTTGCAAGAGCACAACAACCCCAACAGTATATAACCGCTGAATCGCACAGCTGCAGAGGCCAGAGAATGCTTTTTAAAAATAATGTTGTTTTTTCACACACCTCCAGATGTGTATTTCACACTGCAATTTATTTTCTGTGGCCCTAAATGGCGTTTTTTGGAAGAGCACAACAACCCCAACAGTATATAACCGCTGAATCGCACAGCTGCAGAGGCCAGAGAATGCTATTCAAAAATAATGTTGTTTTTTCACACACCTCCAGATGTGTATTTCACACTGCAAAATATTTTCTGTGGCCCTAAATGGCGTTTTTTGCAAGAGCACAACAACCCCAACAGTATATAACCGCTGAATCGCACAGCTGCAGAGGCCAGAGAATGCTTTTTAAAAATAATGTTGTTTTTTCACACACCTCCAGATGTGTATTTCACACTGCAAAATATTTTCTGTGGCCCTAAATGGCGTTTTTTGGAAGAGCACAACACAACCACAGTATTTAACCACTGAATCGCACAGCTATAGAAGTGCAGAGAATGCTATTCAAAAAAAATGTTGGTTTTTTTTAGTATAGCACTGTACAATATATAGAAATTGTTTATTTTACACACCTCCACATGTGTATTTCACACTGCAATTTATTTTCTGTGGCCCTAAATGGCGTTTTTTGGAAGAGCACAACAACCCCAACAGTATATAACCGCTGAATCGCACAGCTGCAGAGGCCAGAGAATGCTATTCAAAAATAATGTTGTTTTTTCACACACCTCCAGATGTGTATTTCACACTGCAAAATATTTTCTGTGGCCCTAAATGGCGTTTTTTGCAAGAGCACAACAACCCCAACAGTATATAACCGCTGAATCGCACAGCTGCAGAGGCCAGAGAATGCTTTTTAAAAATAATGTTGTTTTTTCACACACCTCCAGATGTGTATTTCACACTGCAAAATATTTTCTGTGGCCCTAAATGGCGTTTTTTGGAAGAGCACAACACAACCACAGTATTTAACCACTGAATCGCACAGCTATAGAAGTGCAGAGAATGCTATTCAAAAAAAATGTTGTTTTTTTTAGTATAGCACTGTACAATATATAGAAATTGTTTATTTTACACACCTCCACATGTGTATTTCACACTGCAATTTATTTTCTGTGGCCCTAAATGGCGTTTTTTGGAAGAGCACAACAACCCCAACAGTATATAACCGCTGAATCGCACAGCTGCAGAGGCCAGAGAATGCTATTCAAAAATAATGTTGTTTTTTCACACACCTCCAGATGTGTATTTCACACTGCAAAATATTTTCTGTGGCCCTAAATGGCGTTTTTTGCAAGAGCACAACAACCCCAACAGTATATAACCGCTGAATCGCACAGCTGCAGAGGCCAGAGAATGCTATTCAAAAATAATGTTGTTTTTTCACACACCTCCAGATGTGTATTTCACACTGCAAAATATTTTCTGTGGCCCTAAATGGCGTTTTTTGGAAGAGCACAACACAACCACAGTATTTAACCACTGAATCGCACAGCTATAGAAGTGCAGAGAATGCTATTCAAAAAAAAATGTTTTTTTTTTTAGTATAGCACTGTACAATATATAGAAATTGTTTATTTTACACACCTCCACACGTGTATTTCACACTGCAATTTATTTTCTGTGGCCCTAAATGGCGTTTTTTGGAAGAGCACAACAACCCCAACAGTATATAACCGCTGAATCGCACAGCTGCAGAGGCCAGAGAATGCTATTCAAAAATAATGTTGTTTTTTTCACACACCTCCAGATGTGTATTTCACACTGCAAAATATTTTCTGTGGCCTTAAATGGCGTTTTTTGCAAGAGCACAACAACCCCAACAGTATATAACCGCTGAATCGCACAGCTGCAGAGGCCAGAGAATGCTTTTTAAAAATAATGTTGTTTTCTCACACACCTCCAGATGTGTATTTCACACTGCAAAATATTTTCTGTGGCCCTAAATGGCGTTTTTTGCAAGAGCACAACAACCCCAACAGTATATAACCGCTGAATCGCACAGCTGCAGAGGCCAGAGAATGCTTTTTAAAAATAATGTTGTTTTTTCACACACCTCCAGATGTGTATTTCACACTGCAAAATATTTTCTGTGGCCCTAAATGGCGTTTTTTGGAAGAGCACAACACAACCACAGTATTTAACCACTGAATCGCACAGCTATAGAAGTGCAGAGAATGCTATTCAAAAAAAATGTTGGTTTTTTTTAGTATAGCACTGTACAATATATAGAAATTGTTTATTTTACACACCTCCACATGTGTATTTCACACTGCAATTTATTTTCTGTGGCCCTAAATGGCGTTTTTTGGAAGAGCACAACAACCCCAACAGTATATAACCGCTGAATCGCACAGCTGCAGAGGCCAGAGAATGCTGTTCAAAAATAATGTTGTTTTTTCACACACCTCCAGATGTGTATTTCACACTGCAAAATATTTTCTGTGGCCCTAAATGGCGTTTTTTGCAAGAGCACAACAACCCCAACAGTATATAACCGCTGAATCGCACAGCTGCAGAGGCCAGAGAATGCTATTCAAAAATAATGTTGTTTTTTCACACACCTCCAGATGTGTATTTCACACTGCAAAATATTTTCTGTGGCCCTAAATGGCGTTTTTTGGAAGAGCACAACACAACCACAGTATTTAACCACTGAATCGCACAGCTATAGAAGTGCAGAGAATGCTATTCAAAAAAAAATGTTTTTTTTTTTAGTATAGCACTGTACAATATATAGAAATTGTTTATTTTACACACCTCCACACGTGTATTTCACACTGCAATTTATTTTCTGTGGCCCTAAATGGCGTTTTTTGGAAGAGCACAACAACCCCAACAGTATATAACCGCTGAATCGCACAGCTGCAGAGGCCAGAGAATGCTATTCAAAAATAATGTTGTTTTTTTCACACACCTCCAGATGTGTATTTCACACTGCAAAATATTTTCTGTGGCCCTAAATGGCGTTTTTTGCAAGAGCACAACAACCCCAACAGTATATAACCGCTGAATCGCACAGCTGCAGAGGCCAGAGAATGCTTTTTAAAAATAATGTTGTTTTCTCACACACCTCCAGATGTGTATTTCACACTGCAAAATATTTTCTGTGGCCCAAAATGGCGTTTTTTGCAAGAGCACAACAACCCCAACAGTATATAACCGCTGAATCGCACAGCTGCAGAGGCCAGAGAATGCTATTCAAAAATAATGTTGTTTTTTCACACACCTCCAGATGTGTATTTCACACTGCAAAATATTTTCTGTGGCCCTAAATGGCGTTTTTTGGAAGAACACAACACAACCACAGTATTTAACCACTGAATCGCACAGCTATAGAAGTGCAGAGAATGCTATTCAAAAAAAATGTTTTTTTTTTAGTATAGCACTGTACAATATATAGAAATTGTTTATTTTACACATCTCCACATGTGTATTTCACACTGCAATTTATTTTCTGTGGCCCTAAATGGCGTTTTTTTGAAGAGCACAACAACCCCAACAGTATATAACCGCTGAATCGCACAGCTGCAGAGGCCAGAGAATGCTATTCAAAAATAATGTTGTTTTTTCACACACCTCCAGATGTGTATTTCACACTGCAAAATATTTTCTGTGGCCCTAAATGGCGTTTTTTGCAAGAGCACAACAACCCCAACAGTATATAACCGCTGAATCGCACAGCTGCAGAGGCCAGAGAATGCTTTTTAAAAATAATGTTGTTTTTTCACACACCTCCAGATGTGTATTTCACACTGCAAAATATTTTCTGTGGCCCTAAATGGCGTTTTTTGGAAGAGCACAAAACAACCACAGTATTTAACCACTGAATCGCACAGCTATAGAAGTGCAGAGAATGCTATTCAAAAAAAATGTTGGTTTTTTTTAGTATAGCACTGTACAATATATAGAAATTGTTTATTTTACACACCTCCACATGTGTATTTCACACTGCAATTTATTTTCTGTGGCCCTAAATGGCGTTTTTTGGAAGAGCACAACAACCCCAACAGTATATAACCGCTGAATCGCACAGCTGCAGAGGCCAGAGAATGCTATTCAAAAATAATGTTGTTTTTTCACACACCTCCAGATGTGTATTTCACACTGCAAAATATTTTCTGTGGCCCTAAATGGCGTTTTTTGCAAGAGCACAACAACCCCAACAGTATATAACCGCTGAATCGCACAGCTGCAGAGGCCAGAGAATGCTTTTTAAAAATAATGTTGTTTTTTCACACACCTCCAGATGTGTATTTCACACTGCAAAATATTTTCTGTGGCCCTAAATGGCGTTTTTTGGAAGAGCACAACACAACCACAGTATTTAACCACTGAATCGCACCGCTATAGAAGTGCAGAGAATGCTATTCAAAAAAAATGTTGTTTTTTTTAGTATAGCACTGTACAATATATAGAAATTGTTTATTTTACACACCTCCACATGTGTATTTCACACTGCAATTTATTTTCTGTGGCCCCAAATGGCGTTTTTTGGAAGAGCACAACAACCCCAACAGTATATAACCGCTGAATCGCACAGCTGCAGAGGCCAGAGAATGCTATTCAAAAATAATGTTGTTTTTTCACACACCTCCAGATGTGTATTTCACACTGCAAAATATTTTCTGTGGCCCTAAATGGCGTTTTTTGCAAGAGCACAACAACCCCAACAGTATATAACCGCTAAATCGCACAGCTGCAGAGGCCAGAGAATGCTTTTTAAAAATAATGTTGTTTTTTCACACACCTCCAGATGTGTATTTCACACTGCAAAATATTTTCTGTGGCCCTAAATGGCGTTTTTTGCAAGAGCACAACAACCCCAACAGTATATAACCGCTGAATCGCACAGCTGCAGAGGCCAGAGAATGCTATTCAAAAATAATGTTGTTTTTTCACACACCTCCAGATGTGTATTTCACACTGCAAAATATTTTCTGTGGCCCTAAATGGCGTTTTTTGGAAGAGCACAACACAACCACAGTATTTAACCACTGAATCGCACAGCTATAGAAGTGCAGAGAATGCTATTCAAAAAAAATGTTGTTTTTTTTAGTATAGCACTGTACAATATATAGAAATTGTTTATTTTACACACCTCCACATGTGTATTTCACACTGCAATTTATTTTCTGTGGCCCTAAATGGCGTTTTTTTGAAGAGCACAACAACCCCAACAGTATATAACCGCTGAATCGCACAGCTGCAGAGGCCAGAGAATGCTATTCAAAAATAATGTTGTTTTTTCACACACCTCCAGATGTGTATTTCACACTGCAAAATATTTTCTGTGGCCCTAAATGGCGTTTTTTCCAAGAGCACAACAACCCCAACAGTATATAACCGCTGAATCGCACAGCTGCAGAGGCCAGAGAATGCTTTTTAAAAATAATGTTGTTTTTTCACACACCTCCAGATGTGTATTTCACACTGCAAAATATTTTCTGTGGCCCTAAATGGCGTTTTTTGGAAGAGCACAACACAACCACAGTATTTAACCACTGAATCGCACAGCTATAGAAGTGCAGAGAATGCTATTCAAAAAAAATGTTGTTTTTTTTAGTATAGCACTGTACAATATATAGAACATGTTTATTTTACACACCTCCACATGTGTATTTCACACTGCAATTTATTTTCTGTGGCCCTAAATGGCGTTTTTTGGAAGAGCACAATAACCCCAACAGTATATAACCGCTGAATCGCACAGCTGCAGAGGCCAGAGAATGCTATTCAAAAATAATGTTGTTTTTTCACACACCTCCAGATGTGTATTTCACACTGCAAAATATTTTCTGTGGCCCTAAATGGCGTTTTTTGCAAGAGCACAACAACCCCAACAGTATATAACCGCTGAATCGCACAGCTGCAGAGGCCAGAGAATGCTTTTTAAAAATAATGTTGTTTTTTCACACACCTCCAGATGTGTATTTCACACTGCAAAATATTTTCTGTGGCCCTAAATGGCGTTTTTTGGAAGAGCACAACAACCCCAACAGTATATAACCGCTGAATCGCACAGCTGCAGAGGCCAGAGAATGCTTTTTAAAAATAATGTTGTTTTTTCACACACCTCCAGATGTGTATTTCACACTGCAAAATATTTTCTGTGGCCCTAAATGGCGTTTTTTGCAAGAGCACAACAACCCCAACAGTATATAACCGCTGAATCGCACAGCTGCAGAGGCCAGAGAATGCTATTCAAAAATAATGTTGTTTTTTCACACACCTCCAGATGTGTATTTCACACTGCAAAATATTTTCTGTGGCCCTAAATGGCGTTTTTGGAAGAGCACAACACAACCACAGTATTTAACCACTGAATCGCACAGCTATAGAAGTGCAGAGAATGCTATTCAAAAAAAATGTTGTTTTTTTAGTATAGCACTGTACAATATATAGAAATTGTTTATTTTACACACCTCCACATGTGTATTTCACACTGCAATTTATTTTCTGTGGCCCTAAATGGCGTTTTTTGGAAGAGCACAACAACCCCAACAGTATATAACCGCTGAATCGCACAGCTGCAGAGGCCAGAGAATGCTATTCAAAAATAATGTTGTTTTTTCACACACCTCCAGATGTGTATTTCACACTGCAAAATATTTTCTGTGGCCCTAAATGGCGTTTTTTGCAAGAGCACAACAACCCCAACAGTATATAACCGCTGAATCGCACAGCTGCAGAGGCCAGAGAATGCTTTTTAAAAATAATGTTGTTTTTTCACACACCTCCAGATGTGTATTTCACACTGCAAAATATTTTCTGTGGCCCTAAATGGCGTTTTTTGCAAGAGCACAACAACCCCAACAGTATATAACCGCTGAATCGCACAGCTGCAGAGGCCAGAGAATGCTTTTTAAAAATAATGTTGTTTTTTCACACACCTCCAGATGTGTATTTCACACTGCAAAATATTTTCTGTGGCCCTAAATGGCGTTTTTTGGAAGAGCACAACACAACCACAGTATTTAACCACTGAATCGCACAGCTATAGAAGTGCAGAGAATGCTATTCAAAAAAAATGTTGTTTTTTTAGTATAGCACTGTACAATATATAGAAATTGTTTATTTTACACACCTCCACATGTGTATTTCACACTGCAATTTATTTTCTGTGGCCCTAAATGGCGTTTTTTTGAAGAGCACAACAACCCCAACAGTATATAACCGCTGAATCGCACAGCTGCAGAGGCCAGAGAATGCTATTCAAAAATAATGTTGTTTTTTCACACACCTCCAGATGTGTATTTCACACTGCAAAATATTTTCTGTGGCCCTAAATGGCGTTTTTTGGAAGAGCACAACACACCCACAGTATATAACTGCTGAATCGCACAGCTGCAGAGAATGCTATTCAAAAAAAAGGTTGTTTTTTTTTTTTAGTATAGCATAGTACAAGAAAAATATATAGAAATTGGTTATTTCACACAACTAGAGATATACACTGCAAAATATTTTTTTTGCCCAAAAATAGGTCTTTTTTGCGCACAACAAAGTGCCTTTTTTTTTTTTGCAACAGCACAATAAAGTGCCTTTTTTTTTTTTGGGGGCCCAAAAATGGGTCTTTTTAGCAAAAGCACAATAAAGTGCCTTTTTTTTTCTGCCCGAAATGGGTCTTTTAGCAAGAGCACAATACAGCCACAGTATGGAATAGGTGTATCACTCAACGTAATGCAGTGCTGGTGCACTGAGCTTGCAACACAAACAGATAAACCTATGCAGATCGCTGAGCTATTATATCTCTCAATCTGGACTCCTATCTAAATCTCTCTCCCTGAAAGCACAAACAGGATCCTGCCCCTACACTACACTACACTGTCTCTCTATCTTTTCTATCAGTAGATTGCAGAATCAGGACTAACTCCTATCATATAATTCTCTCCCTCACAGCAACAGCAGCCAGGATCCTTTCCCTACACTGTCTAAAAGCAGAGTGACGATCTGTGCTGTGTGCCTCTTGCTTATATAGAAGCTGGTCACATGCTGGGTCACATGTTGCACTGACCAATCACAGCCATGCCATTAGTAGGCATGGCTATGATGGCTTCTAAGGGCACACCAGCTAATCAAATGGTGATTGGCTGGCCCCTGAAGCATTTCTAACTGCGCCATTAAATTCCCGAATCCGGACCCGAACCCGGACTTTAGCGCAAAATCCGGGTCCGGGTCCGGGGTCGGGAAAACGCCAAAATTCGGTACGGACCCGAACTTTACAGTTCGGGTCCGCTCAACACTGCTCCTGACTAGTGGCATTGAGTATTTTAGGAGGGACATTGTTTCTCTTTCCCTCTTCTGGCTTTTGGATCTTTTTGGAGCTTTCTGTAGATAGTGTGCGCCCGGCTGACTCCTTCACCGGGGCCCTCTGAAGTTTTCCGCCGGCTGGTGGTAAGTGCTCCGGTTCTTCCTTGGACTAGGGCACACTCTTCCAAAATGGCCGACTCCTCCACAGTTGAAACAGACAGTTTCTCTTCTTCCCTGTGGGGATGTTGGAGTGGAAACACTCTGGCATGGTTCCTTCTTGATCTCCTCTTGCTCTTTGGCTCCAGAGTTCTTGGCCAATAGAGAGGTCAATAAGTCCAGTACTTGAGTCATCTGGGACTTTAAGGTCTCCACTTCTAAGTCCCGTTCAGTGGTTACTGCTGCTCTGACTCCTACTGAGGGGAGGGGAGTGGTCTTCTCAACCGCCTGTTGGTCCTTCAACAGGGCTTCTTCGTCCCTTATGATCCGCACAAGGTCTGGGTAACTCAAATCCATGACTCCTTCAGAGGTCTTCAAGTGGAGCCAAACCGGATCCGAACATTAAGCTCCCCTCAGTATCTGCTTCATCCTAGTTGCATCTATGACTTGGGGCAGCATTCCCTTTTTGAGTACAATTTGGCACAGCATTCTGTTTAACCTCCGGGACATATTTAGATCATTTCTCTCCCGGCTGTTGGATGGTATGCTCGAATTGGTACATTAGTTCAGTCACCTTCTCCAGCTGGCCAAATTCCTCCTGTAACATAGCCAGATAGTCATATGCAGTACAGGCAGCATTGCTGAACCTAAGGTTCTTCACAGCCTCAGCAGCAGCGCCCTTCAAGCTTTCACCGATGTGCTGCTTCTTCTGTGCTTCTGGTACTTCCCATCCTTCCACTGCCTGCATTGCCTGCTCAATCCAAGTCTTCTTCTTCGGAAGGCACGGGTAGCTTTCCTGAAAAGATCCAGAGTTTCCGGTACCTGACTTCCACATGTACTGTGTTGCTCTTCTGGTACTTAGTGACAAAGTCTCCCAGAGCATTCAATAGTTCCGGCCCTATGGCTGCCAGTGGTGTCCCCGAGGCTATCGTATCCTGACTGCTTTCCATTTTGTGGAAGAATATTGGGGATGATGGCGGGAAGATTTTTGGAGATTCTTTCTTGATAGCTCTCGTATGCACTAAGCGGTATATCTGGCCATCTGTGGCTTTTAAGCTCTGACCTCTAAAATCTTCCGGAACTTCTCCTCTCCATTCCACTAGTGCGTACGTGCACGAGATATCTGGCCTTATGTCCATCACCCATGCCTTTTGATTCGGGGACAACAACATTATGAGCTGCTTTATCTCGTTTTCTTGCCAGATCCCCCCCGGGAGTTCAATAACTACCGCCTTGGTTGAATCTGCGCCAACCGCTGCGCACCACTGTGACATTGCTGGCGGGTCCATGCTGGTACTTCTGACCGGCTTGATTGCAGCGTGCAGTTTACAGGAATCCCGGACCCGAGCCCCCACGTGTAGCGATACCCCCAGTTAAGAGGGCTGCCTGTATGATTTTTGGGCCCTGTAGTGCACCGCTGTCAACCCCTGGCAATCGGCTCTAACCTCCCTTGGCACAGTTAGTGGGGGATGATAGGATTGTAAGGCCTGTAACTAACAGCGGCACAATCCTATGACAAGAATACACAGTAATGCTTTAAAACTTCCTTTACCTATTTCTTCTGTAAAGTAAAGAACACAGACACCAATATGCTTAACCCTGGTATGTTTACTTAGATTAGTGGGTAAGCAGTAAAACAGGTGGGTACATGTCATAAGCAGAGCCCTGCAATAAACAGTATTAACAAGCAAACAAATATTTAATGTTATGCAACTCTAACAGTCCCCTTTGCAGCTACTTCCCCTCGTGGGCAATATGGCGCCCAGGAATGTCTACGCTACCCAGTCAGGCCTGACTGAACTAAAGTGGAAGTCCTGTAGGGAGATCTTCGCCAGCAACGGTGGTGCACTTGAAGAACAGAATTGTAATCCAACAAGGTAACAAAGGTACTGTGTCTGTTTATGAGCAGGTGTTCTCTCACCCAACCGGACCAGTCCGCGTCCCTTTCTTCCGCTGCGGTGCCTAAGTACACCGATCCATCGACATCCGGGTCTTCGGTCCTCCTGGCAAAGGTGCAATATCAAGGAGAGACGTCCCTCAGGTTCCTCGGTGCGCACGGAAGGCTCTTTAGAGAAACGGCCAGGCTTCTGGCCTAAAGTCACAGGAGCTCAGACAGCAGTTCAGCGGGCGGTGTCATAAAGAGAGAGAACTGGGCCCCGCCTCTCCCTTATGAAGTCCACCCCAGCAGTCCTTGTGCGGGGCAAGGCACCCTGGGTGCCTAAAAGTGTACTGGGTAATGTAGTCTTTGAGGGATTTAAAAGGCAATACCCCGCTACATAGGTTATAAGCGAAAACAGCAAAGAGAAAGAGGGGCAACACAATTAAGATGAATGTGATCCAGTTTACCAAAAAGTATAAAAATACATTGATTTTGTTTAATGTACAGTATGCAGCAAACTATTTAATACAGTAATGTACCTTTTCGTTTTTTGGTAGAACTGAAAATAATGTCAAGTTTGCAGTTCAATTGTTCACTTTGATTATTTTCTTTTGCAAACATCTTCTGTTGTTCAATGTTCCTCCTTTATGGCAGTTCTACTATGAAAAAAGTTTTGATTCCTCTGGAATTAACCACCTAAATGTACTCTTCCTGAATTGCCTATTATTGTTTTTCCTTTTCTAAAAAAAAAAAAATCAGTTATGACAGTCCTTAGGGATACCTCTGTAACTTATATACGTATTTCTGCTGATAATCATAATAGTTGATATATTATTTGAATGTAGTAATCCAGAAAAATACTAAATGCACACTAATTAAATTATACACTCCTAATATCAACATCTTCCAGTTCTCAAAGAGGTTACAATCCCCCAAAAAAGTACAATGAGGACATCTAGTGGTAGATAGGGATTTTAACAACAAAGCTAGATGGTTTAAAAGACTCTTTTAGCAGATTTATTTAAAGTGATGCATGGAAGAAAAAGAATACTATTATGGTCAAGGCACCAATCTTGATTGAATATTCTGTATAATGTTTCATAATGTTAATCAGAAAAACAAAATGGTTCCCGACTGGACAACATATACTGTAAAAGTGAAATGAAACAAGAACTTTAACGTTACTTTAGATTTATTATGTCTACAAACTTGCAATAGAGAAGAAGAAAGGTATTAAAAAGGTATAAAGATTTTTTTTTTTTTATCCTTACAGATGTATTTCTACCCCCAGAGGAGCTGAATTGTTTAGTGATTTCTCTGCACACACCCGACACTTACTGACCCACCTTGAGATATTTTAAATAATTAATTAGGCCAAGCATAGCCTAGAAGAAGAAAGGTATAGCAAGTGTACATATACAATCAATAATAAAATAACTTTATTCGGAGAGGAAATTTTAAATACCTGCAGTATTCTGAATAACAGTAATTAACAGAACTGAATTGCTTTTACCAAGCAACAATATATAAAGACAGTCCTAACTTGCTATAACAGTCCCAGTTTTGTCACACTGGCCAGTGATTGATGAACAAAAAAAAAAAAAAAATCGACAAAGTGCTCTTATTTAGCAAAAATATTCAAGTCAGACAGGGATAGAAGTTGCTGATTATCTCTCTCTTCAGTGCTGCTGAGTAGGGATGAGCTTCGTGTTCGAGTCGAACATACGTTCGACTCGAACATCGGCTGTTCGATCGTTCGACGAAGATCGAACGATTTGGGCCATTCGCGCCAAATTCGAGTGACGCGAACGGCCCACAATGCACTACGCCATCGCAGTGTCATCCAGGCGCTGTGATTGGCCAAGCATGCACTGTGACCCCGCATGCTTGGCCAATCACAGCGCCGGCAGCGAGGAGAGCAATGATTGGCCACAGGCAGGATGCCTGTGGCCAATTATTGCTGAGGGTGTTTAGTACACGCCCCACACTATAAAAGGCCGCCAGCACGGCGGCCTAGTGTAGTGTGTTCCGGAGCAGGGAAAGAGAAACATAGGCAGGGACAGTGACATTTATTTTTTTCTTGCTTAACCTGGATTCCTTTAGTTTAGGGAAAGAGAAGGATAGGTAGGGAGAGTGTCAGTGTGTTTTACTGTGTGAATCCTTGTTTCTAGGGACAGGGAAGGACAGTGAGGGAATTCTCCTTGTGCTATAGTGTGCTTTAAAAAAACATTTTTTCTAGGGACAGAAAACTATAGGTAGGTAGAGTGTCAGTTTCTTTCACTGTGCAAGTCCTTGTTTCTAGGGACTGGGAAGGACAGTGAGTGAATTCTCCTTGTGCTATAGTGTGCTTAAAAAAAACATTTTTTCTAGGGACAGAAAACTATAGGTAGGGAGAGTGTCAGTGTGTTTTACTGTGCGAATCCTTGTTTCTAGGGACAGGGAAGGACAGTGAGGGAATTCTCCTTGTGCTATAGTGTGCTTTAAAAAAACATTTTTTCTAGGGACAGAAAACTATAGGTAGGGAGAGTGTCAGTTTCTTTCACTGTGATAATCCTTGTTTCTAGGGACAGGGAAGGACAGTGAGGGAATTCTCCTTGTGCTATAGTGTGCTTTAAAAAAAAATTTTTCTAGGGACAGAAAACTATAGGTAGGGAGAGTGTCAGTTTCTTTCACTGTGATAATCCTTGTTTCTAGGGACAGGGAAGGACAGTGAGGGAATTCTCCTTGTGCTATAGTGTGCTTTAAAAAAAAAAAAATTCTAGGGACAGAAAACTATAGGTAGGGAGAGTGTCAGTTTCTTTCACTGTGATAATCCTTGTTTCTAGGGACAAAGAAGGAAAGTGAGTGAAATTCTCCTTGTGCTATAGTGTGCTTTAAAAAAACATTTTTTCTAGGGACAGAAAACTATAGGTAGGGAGAGTGTCAGTGTGTTTTACTGTGCGAATCCTTGTTTCTAGGGACAGGGAAGGACAGTGAGGGAATTCTCCTTGTGCTATAGTGTGCTTTAAAAAAACATTTTTTCTAGGGACAGAAAACTATAGGTAGGGAGAGTGTCAGTGTGTTTTACTGTGCGAATCCTTGTTTCTAGGGACAGGGAAGGACAGTGAGGGAATTCTCCTTGTGCTATAGTGTGCTTTAAAAAAACATTTTTTCTAGGGACAGAAAACTATAGGAAGGAAGAGTGTCAGTTTCTTTCACTGTGATAATCCTTGTTTCTAGGGACAAAGAAGGAAAGTGAGTGAAATTCTCCTTGTGCTATAGTGTGCTTTAAAAAAACTTTTTCTAGGGACAGAAAACTATAGGTAGGGAGAGTGTCAGTGTCTTTTACTGTGCGAATCCTTGTTTCTAGGGACAGGGAAGGACAGTGAAGGAATTCTCCTTGTGCTATAGTGTGCTTTAAAAAAACATTTTTTCTAGGGACAGAAAACTATAGGTAGGAAGAGTGTCAGTTTCTTTCACTGTGATAATCCTTGTTTCTAGGGACAAAGAAGGAAACTGAGGGAAATTCTCCTTGTGCTATAGTGTGCTTTAAAAAAACATTTTTTCTAGGGACAGAAAACTATAGGTAGGGAGAGTGTCAGTGTCTTTTACTGTGCGAATCCTTGTTTCTAGGGACAGGGAAGGACAGTGAGGGAATTCTCCTTGTGCTATAGTGTGCTTTAAAAAAACATTTTTTCTAGGGACAGAAAACTATAGGTAGGGAGAGTGTCAGTGTGTTTTACTGTGCGAATCCTTGTTTCTAGGGACAGGGAAGGACAGTGAGGGAATTCTCCTTGTGCTATAGTGTGCTTTAAAAAAACATTTTTTCTAGGGACAGAAAACTATAGGAAGGAAGAGTGTCAGTTTCTTTCACTGTGATAATCCTTGTTTCTAGGGACAAAGAAGGAAACTGAGGGAAATTCTCCTTGTGCTATAGTGTGCTTTAAAAAAACATTTTTTCTAGGGACAGAAAACTATAGGTAGGGAGAGTGTCAGTGTCTTTTACTGTGCGAATCCTTGTTTCTAGGGACAGGGAAGGACAGTGAGGGAATTCTCCTTGTGCTATAGTGTGCTTTAAAAAAACATTTTTTCTAGGGACAGAAAACTATAGGTAGGGAGAGTGTCAGTGTGTTTTACTGTGCGAATCCTTGTTTCTAGGGACAGGGAAGGACAGTGAGGGAATTCTCCTTGTGCTATAGTGTGCTTTAAAAAAAACATTTTTTCTAGGGACAGAAAACTATAGGAAGGAAGAGTGTCAGTTTCTTTCACTGTGATAATCCTTGTTTCTAGGGACAAAGAAGGAAAGTGAGTGAAATTCTCCTTGTGCTATAGTGTGCTTTAAAAAAACATTTTTTCTAGGGACAGAAAACTATAGGTAGGGAGAGTGTCAGTGTGTTTTACTGTGCGAATCCTTGTTTCTAGGGACAGGGAAGGACAGTGAGGGAATTCTCCTTGTGCTATAGTGTGCTTTAAAAAAAAAAAAATTCTAGGGACAGAAAACTATAGGTAGGGAGAGTGTCAGTGTGTTTTACTGTGCGAATCCTTGTTTCTAGGGATAGGGAAGGACAGTGAGGGAATTCTCCTTGTGCTATAGTGTGCTTTAAAAAAACATTTTTTCTAGGGACAGAAAACTATAGGAAGGAAGAGTGTCAGTTTCTTTCACTGTGATAATCCTTGTTTCTAGGGACAAAGAAGGAAAGTGAGTGAAATTCTCCTTGTGCTATAGTGTGCTTTAAAAAAACTTTTTCTAGGGACAGAAAACTATAGGTAGGGAGAGTGTCAGTGTCTTTTACTGTGCGAATCCTTGTTTCTAGGGACAGGGAAGGACAGTGAGGGAATTCTCCTTGTGCTATAGTGTGCTTTAAAAAAACATTTTTTCTAGGGACAGAAAACTATAGGAAGGAAGAGTGTCAGTTTCTTTCACTGTGATAATCCTTGTTTCTAGGGACAAAGAAGGAAAGTGAGTGAAATTCTCCTTGTGCTATAGTGTGCTTTAAAAAAACATTTTTTCTAGGGACAGAAAACTATAGGTAGGGAGAGTGTCAGTGTGTTTTACTGTGCGAATCCTTGTTTCTAGGGACAGGGAAGGACAGTGAGGGAATTCTCCTTGTGCTATAGTGTGCTTTAAAAAAACATTTTTTCTAGGGACAGAAAACTATAGGAAGGAAGAGTGTCAGTTTCTTTCACTGTGATAATCCTTGTTTCTAGGGACAAAGAAGGAAAGTGAGTGAAATTCTCCTTGTGCTATAGTGTGCTAAAGCATTCCTCATCAACCATCTTTGAAATCCTTGTTTTTTTGGACAGTCAGGGAAATTGTCGTTGTGCTATTCTGTGCAAAAGCAATCATCCTCAACCATATTTAGAAATCCTTAAGTAAAGGGACAGAGAAGGACACCTGAAGGTAGCCCTTATTGCTTTTTTCCCATCTCCCTGCAGGCCATCTATTAGAATGTCTGGAAGGCAAACAAGGAGAGGCAGACAGTCAGGAGGCAATAAAAGAGGGCAAGCAGGCTCTGTGTCTGGGGGCAACAGTGCTGGTCGTGGACGCGGTGCATTGTCATCAGCACATGGCCATGGGACACGCTTGTCCTTCTTTTCGGCAGCTGGACATGTTGAGCCACATCATGCCGAAGACTTGGTAGAGTGGATGACCAAGCCCTCCTCCTCCTCCTCATCCTCTCTCACCCAGGCTCAGGGTACTGGAAAAGCAGCTGCCAAAGCGTCCTCTTCCCTGGTATCAATGTCAGACTCATCATCAGTCACTCCTTCCCTAGACCCACCATGTCCTCCTCCTGAGGAGTCCCCCGAACTGTTTGAGCACAGTGTTGGGTACATGCTCCAGGAGGATGCCCAGCGTTTCGAAGGGTCTGATGATGAAACCCAGCTAGAGGAAGGCAGTAGCGTGAGAGCAGACAGAGGGGATGCTCAAGAAGGACACCAATCTGGCAGTCATGTTCCAGCAGCTGCAGCATACTGCCAGATTGGCTCCAGTGATGAGGAGGGAGGTGATGATGAGGTCACTGACTCCACGTGGGTGCCTAATAGGAGAGAGGAGGAGGAGGAGGATGAGGAGGAGGCACATCTCCAACGAGGCAGGATGCCCTTTGGTGGCCAGCGTAAGGGCAGTACACCGACGGAATCACACCGCAGAGCTCCGCCTCTGCAGGGCGCTGCCTCTGCCCGTCATTCAAAAAGTTCTTTGGTGTGGGCCTTTTTGAGGCTAGTGCATCAGATCGCACAGCTGCTGTTTGCAACATATGTCTCAAGCGTATATCGCGTGGCCAAAACATCAGCCGCTTGGGTACCACATGCCTGACCAGACATATGTTGACCTGCCATGCAGCTCGTTGGCAAGCCTACCTCAAAGACCCACACCAAAGAACAAAGCGGACCTCTCCTTGCACCGCATCAGCTGGGATCTCCAACCCCACTATAACTTCAGTCCTCTCTGAAACATGCACTGAGAGGAATGAAGGTGTAGAATTAGGTGTGTCACAGCCAAGTACTTGCGGCCACTCTGCTAGCAGTACACCGACGTCCGATTCTAGCAGGCAAATTTCCCTGCCCCAGCTGCTGGACCGTCGAAAGAAGTTCACTCCCAGCCATCCACATGCCCAGCGGTTGAATGCTAGCTTGGCTAAATTGCTAGCGCTTCAACTGCTGCCTTTTCAGTTGGTAGACTCGGCCCCCTTCCGTGAGTTTGTGCAATGTGCGGTTCCCCAGTGGCAGGTTCCCAAACGCCACTTTTTCTCACGGAAGGCTATTCCGGCTCTCTACCGGCATGTGGAAGGCAATGTCTTGGCCTCGCTGGACAGGGCGGTCAGCGGTAAGGTGCATATTACCGCTGACTCATGGTCCAGCAGGCATGGACAGGGACGTTACCTTTCTTTCACGGCCCATTGGGTCACTCTTTTGGCAGCTGGGAAGGATGCAGGACAAGGTGCAGTAGTGTTGGAGGTTGTTCCACCGCCACGCCTCCAAAATGCTACTACTGGTTGTGACACACCTCTCTCCTCCACCCCCTCCTCTTCTTCTTCCTCCATGGCCTCTTCCTGTGGTTTGTCCTCGGAACCAGCGGTGCTCCGTAGGCGTTCAAGGGGCTACGCAAGTACGCAGGCAAAAAGATGCCATGCCGTGCTTGCGCTGGTGTGTTTGGGGGACAGAAGCCACACTGGGGCAGAGGTCCTGTCTGCTCTGCAGGGCCAGGCCGAGAGGTGGTTGACGCCACGCCAGCTTAAGCCAGGAATGGTGGTTTGCGACAATGGCACCAACCTCCTCTCCGCCCTCCGACAGGGACAACTGACCCATGTGCCCTGTGTGGCTCACGTCCTTAACCTGGTGGTGCAGCGGTTCTTGGGCAGGTACCCGGGCTTACAGGATGTCCTGAGGCAGGCCAGGAAAGTCTGTGTGCATTTCCGCAGATCTTATAATGCCAGTGCTCGCCTGGCTGAGCTGCAAAAGGAGTTGAATCTGCCCAAGAACCGCCTTATATGTGACATGCCCACCAGGTGGAACTCAACGTTGGCCATGCTGCAGCGGCTGCACACGCAGCAGAGGGCCATCAATGAGTACCTGTGCGACTACGGCACCAGGACAGGGTCAGGGGAGCTTGGTTTTTTTTCTCCACGCCAGTGGGGCATGATCAGGGATGCATGCACTGTCCTGGCACCATTTGAGGAGGCCACGAGGATGGTGAGCAGTGACAGTGCATGCATCAGTGACACTGTACCTCTTGTCCACCTGTTGGAGCACACACTGCGTGGAATAATGGACAGGGCACTTGAGGCAGAACAGAGGCAGGAAGAGGAGGACTTCCTTGCCTCTCAAGGCCCCCTTTACCCAGACAGTGTTCCTTCTGTCCCACCCATCGCACAGGAAGAGGAGGAGGAGGAGGAGGAGGAGGAGGATTGTGTAAGCATGGAGGTGGAGGCTGGCACTCAGCATCATCAGCAGCAGTCTTTTAGGGATGATTTACAGTCCCAAGAAACCAGTGGACTTGTACGTGGCTGGGAGGAGGTGGCTGCGGATCATGTCATCCTTAGTGACCCAGAGGACTCCGGAGCGAATGCCTCAGCAAACCTACGCTGCATGGCCTCCCTGATCCTGCAAAGTCTGCGGAAGGATCCTCGTATTCTTCGGATCAAGGAGAGGGACCATTACTGGCTGGCCACTCTCCTTGATCCACGGTACAAGGGTAAGGTTGCGGACCTTATGTTACCGTCGCAGAGGGAGCAGAGGATGAGACAACTCCGGGAGGCCTTGCAGAAAGGTCTGTGCAACGCGTTCCCAGAGACTGGGAGGTTACAAACTCCTGGTCCTGGACAACGAGTTGCTGAGGCTTCGGCCAGTCAAAGAAGGAGCGGTGGGGAAGGTGGCCGTCTGACCGATGCGTTCAGACAATTCTTTAGTCCGCAGCCCCAAAGTATGATCGGTTCCAGCAACCATCGCCAGCGTCTGATAAACATGGTGCAGGAATATCTAGGGGCAAGGTCAGACTTGGACACCTTCCCCACCGAAAATCCTCTGGCTTACTGGGTCTTGAGGATGGATCACTGGCCAGAGCTTGCACAGTATGCAATTGAGCTACTGGCCTGTCCTGCATCCAGCGTTCTTTCGGAACGCACATTCAGTGCTGCTGGAGGATTTGTCACGGATCACAGGGTGCGCCTGTCCACCGACTCGGTTGATCGACTGACTTTCATCAAGATGAACCAGTCTTGGATCACCACCAGCTACCACACACCTGATGCTGATATAACAGACTAATTGATTTTAACATGTCACATCCCTTCAAGACTGATGCTGATGATGAGTGCCTGTGCTGTTATGTTGACTGGCTATCCTCCTCCTCCGAGTCCTCAATGATACGATTGATGATGATTGCTTGGAAGATCATTTTTGTTTATGGGTGCCGCCACCAGTGGCTAAGGCCCAATTTTTCAGCCCCTGTTTTACAGGGGCGTGTAATTACAATTTTTTTAGCAATAATTTGCCATAGGGCTCATTGCTGTGCTCCAAGTACAGTATCTGTGAGGGGTTGGAGTGTTGTGGCACCAGTGCCTAAGGCCCAATTTTTCAGCCCCTGTTTAACAGGGGCGTGTCATTACAATTTTTGAAGCAATACTTTGCAACAGGGCTCATTGCTGTGCTCCAAGTACAGTATCTGTGAGGGGTTGTAGTGTTGTGCCACCAGTGCCTAAGGCCCAATTTTTCAGCCCCTGTTCAACAGGGGCATGCAATTACAATTCTTGATCTAATAATTCACAGCAGGGCCCATTGCTGCACCCACCAAGAGTAACTCTGAGGGCTTACAGTGTTGTGGCAACGCCACCACCACCACCACCACGAAAGGCCCAATTTTTCAGCCCCTGTTCAAAAGGGGCATGTAATTACAATTTTTGATCTAATAATTCACAGCAGGGCCCATTGCTGCACCCACCAAGAGTAACTCTGAGGGCTTACAGTGTTGTGGCAACACCACCACCACCACCACCACCACGAAAGGCCCAATTTTTCAGCCCCTGTTCAACAGGGGCATGCAATTACAATTCTTGATCTAATAATTCACAGCAGGGCCCATTGCTGCACCCACCAAGAGTAACTCTGAGGGCTTACAGTGTTGTGGCAACGCCACCACCACCACCACCATGAAAGGCCCAATTTTTCAGCCCCTGTTCAAAAGGGGCATGTAATTACAATTCTTGATCTAATAATTCACAGCAGGGCCCATTCCTGCACCCACCAAGAGTAACTCTGAGGGCTTACAGTGTTGTAGCAACACCACCACCACCACCACCACCACGAAAGGCCCAATTTTTCAGCCCCTGTTCAACAGGGGCATGCAATTACAATTCTTGATCTAATAATTCACAGCAGGGCCCATTCCTGCACCCACCAAGAGTAACTCTGAGGGCTTACAGTGTTGTGGCAACACCACCACCACCACCACCACCACGAAAGGCCCAATTTTTCAGCCCCTGTTCAACAGGGGCATGCAATTACAATTCTTGATCTAATAATTCACAGCAGGGCCCATTGCTGCACCCACCAAGAGTAACTGTCAGGGCTTACAGTGTTGTGGCACCAGCACCACCATCAAAGGCCCAATTTTTACTACCACTGTTCAACAATTATATGTAATTAAAATTCCTGATATAATAGTTGACAGCAGGGCGTTCCAGCACCAACCAAGAGTAACTGTGAGTGCTTACAGTGTTGTGCCAACACCAACAACTAAGGGGCCTATTTCTGCAGAGTATATACGGCAGGTCCCTACTTTCAAACATCCAACTTACAAACGACTCCTACTTGCAAACGCAAGAAGACAACAGGAAGTGAGAGGAAATCTACCACTAGGAAGGAAAATTCTCTCCTGTAAGAATAAATATGGGAGAAAGGTGTCTCCTCTGTACTGATGCTTTATCAGCAATCCTTGTTTCAAGAAAAACACCACATTTCAAAAACAGTTGTCATTGGGATGGAAAGTGAGGTGAAATGTTCTGAACAGGGGCACAGACAGCAAAACAAATGTTACAGGGGTGATAACCCTTACCTATGTTTTCCAAAAAGTTTAAAAATAGATTTTTGGGCTGGAGCTACACTTCAACAATGTACCTGTTCAAAATTACAAACAGATTCTACATAAGAACAAACCTACAGTCCCTGTCTTGTATGCACCGCCTGTATACGGCTGTTCAGAGTATATAGGGCCTTTTTTATTTTATGTGCGGGGTTCCCCTTAATATCCATACAAGACCCAAAGGGGCTGGTAATGGGCTGGGGTGGGGGGGGGGGGGGGGTCATGGGGTAGCTATGCCATTTTTCTTAAAGATTTTCATCTATATTACCGGGACCAGACATTACATTAAAGCCGCAAGCAGTTTTAAATGGCTTTTTTTTCCTTTAGAAGTGTCATTTTGTGCAGGGACAGTTCTAAACACGGGAAACACGTGGCACTTCACAGGCATACATTAGACACCCCCCAGGTACGATATTTAAAGGAATATTTGACTTTTTTTTTTTCACTTTATGCATCATTAAAATGACTGCTCCCGAAAAACGACCGTTTTTAAAACTTCTTTTTGCATTGATACATGTCCCCTGGTGCACAACCCGGGTTCCCAAACCCTTTTTAGGACAATAACATGCATAATAGTTGTTATAATTAGCACTTTAGAATTTGAACGTTCGCATCCATTGTATTTAATAGGGTTCTAATGTTCGTACGAACTTTCGGTCCGTTCGCGGGTTCTGGTGCGAACCGAACCCGGGGGTGTTCGGCTCATCACTACTGCTGAGACAGTCCTTATTTCCCTTCCTTACAAGTGATGGTAATGTTCTCTAGTACAGTCTGATCTCACCAGGCATCCAAACCACACCCTCCCAGGGAGAAGGTTTTCTGTCTTTTTGCTTCTCATCCAATTGTGATCAGCTATGGCTGGGATCCGTTCCTTCAGCAACAGCAGCAGCTCAGTCTTTTCTGCACATACCTGCTTGTTTGATAACTGTCCTCTCTTGATGGTAAGGGGCCTGCTGATGGTCACAGTTACTCAATACGTCAGCAAGTGAAACACTGATCCCTAATGTGAGCTCTAAGGATTTAGAAAAAAGATTACAGCGCACACATACAAAAATGACATTTAAATCTTGCAAGACTATTTAGGATTCCGGTCCCCTCACATGCAGCATTGTTTGCACAAATTACTGGAAAATGTGAATGTCCATGCACAAAATGTCAATATATGTAGAAGTTGACAAATAAAACTTTCCACTAAAAATACATAAAATACATTTGGGAAATTTGTATCAAATGACAGGGGGAAAAACTAAGAGGAAGAAATCTCAGAATAGTAGCCCAAGCACACCTTTTTAGCAAATTCAACCACATTTCCTCTACAAGATATACAGTTGTGCTCATAAGTTTACATACCCTGGCAGAATTTATGATTTCTTGGACATTTTTCAGAGAATATGAATGATAACACAAAAACGTTTTTTTCACTCATGGTTAGTGTTTGGCTGAAGCCATTTATTATCAATCAACTGTGTTTACTGAGTTTACATACCCCAGTTCTTAATACCGTGTATTTCCCCCTTTAATGACAGCTTGAAGTCTTTTGTGGTATTTGTGGATGAGGTTCTTTATCTTCTCAGATGGTAAAGCTGCCCATTCCTTTTGGCAAAAAGCCTTCAGTTCCTGTAAATTCTTGGGCTGTCTTGCATGAACTGCACATTTGAGATCTCCCCAGAGTGGCTCAATGATATTTAGGTCAGGAGACTGAGATGGCCACTCCAGAACCTTCACTTTTTTCTGCTGTAGCCAATGACAGGTCAACTTCCTGACTGATGAATGCAAATGTTTCTCCAGTATTTTTTGATAACATACTGCATTCATCTTGCCAACAATTTTGACCAAATTTCCTGTCCCTTTGTAGCTCACATATCCCCAAAACATCAGCGATCCACCTCCGTGTTTCACATTAGGAATAGTGTACCTTTCATCATAGGTCTTGTTGACTCCTCTCCGAATGTAGCGTTTATGGTTATGGCCAAAAAGATAAATTTTGGTCTCAACACTCCAAATGACTTTGTGCCAGAAGGTTTGAGGCTTGTCTCTGTGCTGTTTGGCGTATTGTAAGCGGGATACTTTGTGGCATTTGCGTAGTAATGGCTTTCTTCTGGCGACTCGACCATGCAGCCCATCTTTCTTCAAGTGCCTCCTTATTGTGCATCTTGAAACAGTCACACCACATGTTTTCAGAGAGTCCTGTATTTCACCTGAAGTTATTTGTTGGTTTTTCTTTGCATCCTGAACAGTTTTCCTGGAAGTTGTGGCTGAAATTTTAGTTGGTCTACCTGACCATGGTTTGGTTTCAACACTTCTTGATTAGAGTTTGCACACTGCTGATTGGCATTCTCAATTCCTTGGGTATCTTTTTATATCCCTTTCCTGTTTTATACAGTTCAACTACCTTTTCCCACAGATCCTTTGACAATTCTTTTGCTTTCCCCATGAATCAGAATCCAAAAACTTTAGTGCAGCACTGGATGAAAGCTGCAAGGGTCTGTCAGGAGTCCAGAAACGCATTTACCTTTTATACACACACACTAATTACAAGCACACAGATCACAGGCGAGGATGGTTACCTTTAAACACTTCAATCCCATGCACTTACGTCCCTTCCTGCCCAGGACAATTTTCAGCTTTCAGCGCTGTCACACTTTGAATGACAATTGCTCGGTCATGCAACACTGTACCTAAACTATTGTATCATTTTCTTCCCACAAATAGAGCTTTCTTTTGGTGGTATTTGATCACCTCTGCGGTTTTTATTTTTTGCTAAACAAACTAAAAAAGATTTTTGAAAAAAAAATATTTTTTTAGTTTCTGTCATAAAATTTTGTTTTCCCCTTCACTGACGGGCACTGATGAGGCGGCACTGTTGGGCACTGATGAGTTGGCACTGATAAAGTGGCACTGATGGGGAGGCACTGATATGTAGAATTGATGGGCACTGATAGGCGGCACTGATATGCAGCACTAATGGGCACCAATAGGCGGCACTGATATGCAGCACTGATGGGCACTGATAGGCGGCACTGATAGGCACTGATAGGTGGCACTAATGGGCACTGACAGGCGGCTGTTATGGGCACTGACAGGTGGCACTGATAGGTGGTACTGATTTGCGCTAACAGGTGGCACTGATGGGCAGCACTGATGATGAGGTACTGATAAGTACTGACAGGTGTTACTGCTGGACAGTGATTGGCACTGTGGTAGGAAGTGATGGGCAGTGTGGTGGGCACTGGCAGAATTTTATTTTTGCACTGTGGTGGGCACTGGTTGGCAGGTGATTGATACATTTCAGGGGGCTGTGCTGATAATCGATGTGCTGATTATCAGCACAGACCCCCCCCCCCCTCTGACAGGGAGAGCCGCCGATCGGCTCTCCCTGTCAGCGCGAACCGAGGAATGCCATTTACCGGCACTTCCTGGTTCACGTGATGATCAGCTGTGATTGGTCACAGCTGATCACGTGGTAAGGAGCCTCTGACAGAGGCTTCTTATCATGATCGGAGATGCAGGGTGTCAGACTGACATGCCGCACTCGCAATTGCCGCGCTGCGCGCCACATGGGCGTGCGCTGGCATGTTATCCTGCTGGACATCATATGACGCCCAGTCAGGATAACAGAACCACTTCCCGGACATCAATATTCTATTGACCGGGCGGGAAATGGTTAATAGCCATTCAAACCTCTTTGTATCAACTTGTGTGTATGATGTTATCAGGCCAAAATCACCAGGTTATGTAAACTTTTGGTCAGGGTCATTTGGGTAGTTTCTGTTGCCATTATGATTTAAAAAGAGTAAACAGTTGATTGATAATAAATGGCTTCAGCCAAACACTTGCCGCGTACAGACGATCGAACATTCCGACAACAAAACTGTGGATTTTTTTCCCGACAGATGTTGGTTCAAACTTGTCTTGCATACACACGGTCACACAAATGTTGTTGGAAATTGTGAACGTCAAGAACACGTGACGTACAACACGTACGACGAGCTGAGAAAAATGTTCAATAGCCAGTGGGGATCTTCTGCTTGATTCCGAGCATGCGTGGAATTTTGTGCGGCGGAATTGTGTACACACGCTCGGAATTTCCGACAACAAGTCTTGATGTCAGAAAATTTGAGAACCAGCTCTCAAATTTTTGTTGTCGGAAATTCCGACAGCAAATGTCCGATGGAGCTACACACGGTTGGAATTTCCAACAACAAGCTCCGATCGAACATTTGTTGTCAGAAATTCCGTTAAATTTAGCGACTGTAGGGCAGGATGGAATACCGGCCCTTGCGACTGTAGGTCTGGACGAGACGGAAGAATCCATGAGTCCCCTACTGCCATCCTCATGATCTCTGCATACCAGGATCTCCTGGGCCACGCCAGGGCTACTAGGATTACCGGCTTCCCTTCCTCCTTGATCCTGCGAAGAAGCCGTGGTAGCAGCTGAACTGGGGGGAATGCATAAATCAGTGAAAACTGATCCCACGGGGTCACTAACGCGGGGGCCTTGCTCACTTTGGATTGGCCGCAGCGACACCTCCACCCGCGCTATATATAGACGTAGGGTGTACCAAGATGGCAGAGCCTCAGATGACGTCCGTATGACGAAACGCGTAAGGCAGGACTACTTGATACACAACAAGTCACTTCCGGTACTTCCAGCACTTCCGTTTTTTGTCTAGTGCGGTCCGTGGAATGGATGCTGATACCACGGAATTGCCAATTCTGTTTACACGCCAGCTGGAGCATTGGAGCTCCTTCTTTTTAAACGCATTTAATATTTTAATATATACCTTTATAATAACCCCGTTCGGATCGGCACACACCGCGATCCGTGGAGCGATCCGCGGCCTCGGCCTTAGGAAAGGCAGCGGCTTCAGCCTAGCTCCGGAGCCGCGGCCATCTTGGTACACCCGGGAGCGGCGGCCGCCTTGTGACGTCATCACCCCTCGCTGCTCGTGGATTTGAACTGGCCGGCGGGAGAGACTGGTAAGTGGGGGAGATGCCCATTACTGGGGGAGATTGTGGATATTACATACAGGGGGAGAGTGTGGATATTACATACAGGGGGAAGATTGTGGATATTACATACAGGGGGAGAGTGTGGATATTACATACAGGGGGAAGATTGTGGATATTACTGGGGGAAGATTGTGGATATTACATACAGGGGGAAGATTGTGGATATTACATACAGGGGGAAGATTGTGGATATTACATACAGGGGGAAGATTGTGGATATTACATACAGGGGGAGAGTGTGGATATTACATACAGGGGGAGAGTGTGGATATTACATACAGGGGGAAGATTGTGGATATTACATACAGGGGGAAGATTGTGGATATTACATACAGGGGGAAGATTGTGGATATTACATAGAGGGGGAAGATTGTGGATATTACATACAGGGGAAGATTGTGGATATTACATATAGGGATGAGCTTCGTGTTCGAGTCGAACATACGTTCGACTCGAACATTGGCTGTTCGATCGTTCGACGAAGATCGAACGATTTGGGCCGTTCGCGCCAAATTCGAGTGACGCGAACGGCCCACAATGCACTACGCCATCGCAGTGTCATCCAGGCGCTGTGATTGGCCAAGCATGCACTGTGACCCCGCATGCTTGGCCAATCACAGCGCCGGCAGCGAGGAGAGCAATGATTGGCCACAGGCAGGATGCCTGTGGCCAATTATTGCTGAGGGTGTTTAGTACACGCCCCACACTATAAAAGGCCGCCAGCACGGCGGCCTAGTGTAGTGTGTTCCGGAGCAGGGATAGAGTAGCATAGGCAGGGACAGTGACTGTTATTTCTTTCTTGCTTAACCTGGATTCCTTTAGTTTAGGGAAAGAGAAGGATAGGTAGGGAGAGTGTCAGTGTGTTTTGTGCTTCTGCTATAGTGTGCTTAAAAAAAAACATTTATTCTAGGGACAGAAAACTCTAGGTAGGGACAGTGTCAGTTTCTTTCACTCTGCAAGTCCTTGTTTCCAGGGACCTGGAAGGACAGTGAGTGAATTGTCCTTTTGCTATATTGTGATTAAAAAAAACATTTATTCTAGGGACAGAAAACTCTAGGTAGGGACAGTGTCAGTTTCTTTCACTCTGCAAGTCCTTGTTTCCAGGGACCTGGAAGGACAGTGAGTGAATTGTCCTTTTGCTATATTGTGATTAAAAAAAACATTTATTCTAGGGACAGAAAACTCTAGGTAGGGACAGTGTCAGTTTCTTTCACTCTGCAAGTCCTTGTTTCCAGGGACCTGGAAGGACAGTGAGTGAATTGTCCTTTTGCTATATTGTGATTAAAAAAAACATTTATTCTAGGGACAGAAAACTCTAGGTAGGGACAGTGTCAGTTTCTTTCACTCTGCAAGTCCTTGTTTCCAGGGACCTGGAAGGACAGTGAGTGAATTGTCCTTTTGCTATATTGTGATTAAAAAAAACATTTATTCTAGGGACAGAAAACTCTAGGTAGGGACAGTGTCAGTTTCTTTCACTCTGCAAGTCCTTGTTTCCAGGGACCTGGAAGGACAGTGAGTGAATTGTCCTTTTGCTATATTGTGATAAAAAAAAACATTTTTTTCTAGGGACAGAAAACTGTAGGTAGGGAGAGTGTTTTTTTTCTTTCACTCTGCAAGTCCTTGTTTCCAGGGACCTGGAAGGACAGTGAGTGAATTGTCCTTTTGCTATATTGTGATTAAAAAAAACATTTATTCTAGGGACAGAAAACTCTAGGTAGGGACAGTGTCAGTTTCTTTCACTCTGCAAGTCCTTGTTTCCAGGGACCTGGAAGGACAGTGAGTGAATTGTCCTTTTGCTATATTGTGATTAAAAAAAACATTTTTTTCTAGGGACAGAAAACTGTAGGTAGGGAGAGTATTTTTTTTCTTTCACTCTGCAAGTCCTTGTTTCCAGGGACCTGTAAGGACAGTGAGTTAATTGTCCTTGTGCTATATTGTGCTGAAAAAAACATTTATTCCAGGGACAGAAAACTCTAGGTAGGGACAGTGTCAGTTTCTTTCACTCTGCAAGTCCTTGTTTCCAGGGACCTGGAAGGACAGTGAGTGAATTGTCCTTTTGCTATATTGTGATTAAAAAAAACATTTTTTTCTAGGGACAGAAAACTGTAGGTAGGGAGAGTATTTTTTTTCTTTCACTCTGCAAGTCCTTGTTTCCAGGGACCTGGAAGGACAGTGAGTGAATTGTCCTTTTGCTATATTGTGATTAAAAAAAACATTTTTTTCTAGGGACAGAAAACTGTAGGTAGGGAGAGTATTTTTTTTCTTTCACTCTGCAAGTCCTTGTTTCCAGGGACCTGTAAGGACAGTGAGTTAATTGTCCTTGTGCTATATTGTGCTGAAAAAAACATTTATTCCAGGGACAGAAAACTCTAGGTAGGGACAGTGTCAGTTTCTTTCACTCTGCAAGTCCTTGTTTCCAGGGACCTGGAAGGACAGTGAGTGAATTGTCCTTTTGCTATATTGTGATTAAAAAAAACATTTTTTTCTAGGGACAGAAAACTGTAGGTAGGGAGAGTGTTTTTTTTCTTTCACTCTGCAAGTCCTTGTTTCCAGGGACCTGTAAGGACAGTGAGTTAATTTTCCTTGTGCTATATTGTGATTAAAAAAAACATTTATTCTAGGGACAGAAAACTCTAGGTAGGGACAGTGTCAGTTTCTTTCACTCTGCAAGTCCTTGTTTCCAGGGACCTGGAAGGACAGTGAGTGAATTGTCCTTTTGCTATATTGTGATTAAAAAAAACATTTATTCTAGGGACAGAAAACTCTAGGTAGGGACAGTGTCAGTTTCTTTCACTCTGCAAGTCCTTGTTTCCAGGGACCTGGAAGGACAGTGAGTGAATTGTCCTTTTGCTATATTGTGATTAAAAAAAACATTTATTCTAGGGACAGAAAACTCTAGGTAGGGACAGTGTCAGTTTCTTTCACTCTGCAAGTCCTTGTTTCCAGGGACCTGGAAGGACAGTGAGTGAATTGTCCTTTTGCTATATTGTGATTAAAAAAAACATTTATTCTAGGGACAGAAAACTCTAGGTAGGGACAGTGTCAGTTTCTTTCACTCTGCAAGTCCTTGTTTCCAGGGACCTGGAAGGACAGTGAGTGAATTGTCCTTTTGCTATATTGTGATTAAAAAAAACATTTATTCTAGGGACAGAAAACTCTAGGTAGGGACAGTGTCAGTTTCTTTCACTCTGCAAGTCCTTGTTTGCAGGGACCTGGAAGGACAGTGAGTGAATTGTCCTTTTGCTATATTGTGATTAAAAAAAACATTTATTCTAGGGACAGAAAACTCTAGGTAGGGACAGTGTCAGTTTCTTTCACTCTGCAAGTCCTTGTTTCCAGGGACCTGGAAGGACAGTGAGTGAATTGTCCTTTTGCTATATTGTGATTAAAAAAAACATTTATTCTAGGGACAGAAAACTCTAGGTAGGGACAGTGTCAGTTTCTTTCACTCTGCAAGTCCTTGTTTCCAGGGACCTGGAAGGACAGTGAGTGAATTGTCCTTTTGCTATATTGTGATTAAAAAAAACATTTTTTTCTAGGGACAGAAAACTGTAGGTAGGGAGAGTATTTTTTTTCTTTCACTCTGCAAGTCCTTGTTTCCAGGGACCTGTAAGGACAGTGAGTTAATTGTCCTTGTGCTATATTGTGCTGAAAAAAACATTTATTCCAGGGACAGAAAACTCTAGGTAGGGACAGTGTCAGTTTCTTTCACTCTGCAAGTCCTTGTTTCCAGGGACCTGGAAGGACAGTGAGTGAATTGTCCTTTTGCTATATTGTGATTAAAAAAAACATTTTTTTCTAGGGACAGAAAACTGTAGGTAGGGAGAGTATTTTTTTTCTTTCACTCTGCAAGTCCTTGTTTCCAGGGACCTGGAAGGACAGTGAGTGAATTGTCCTTTTGCTATATTGTGATTAAAAAAAACATTTTTTTCTAGGGACAGAAAACTGTAGGTAGGGAGAGTATTTTTTTTCTTTCACTCTGCAAGTCCTTGTTTCCAGGGACCTGTAAGGACAGTGAGTTAATTGTCCTTGTGCTATATTGTGCTGAAAAAAACATTTATTCCAGGGACAGAAAACTCTAGGTAGGGACAGTGTCAGTTTCTTTCACTCTGCAAGTCCTTGTTTCCAGGGACCTGGAAGGACAGTGAGTGAATTGTCCTTTTGCTATATTGTGATTAAAAAAAACATTTTTTTCTAGGGACAGAAAACTGTAGGTAGGGAGAGTGTTTTTTTTCTTTCACTCTGCAAGTCCTTGTTTCCAGGGACCTGTAAGGACAGTGAGTTAATTTTCCTTGTGCTATATTGTGATTAAAAAAAACATTTATTCTAGGGACAGAAAACTCTAGGTAGGGACAGTGTCAGTTTCTTTCACTCTGCAAGTCCTTGTTTCCAGGGACCTGGAAGGACAGTGAGTGAATTGTCCTTTTGCTATATTGTGATTAAAAAAAACATTTATTCTAGGGACAGAAAACTCTAGGTAGGGACAGTGTCAGTTTCTTTCACTCTGCAAGTCCTTGTTTCCAGGGACCTGGAAGGACAGTGAGTGAATTGTCCTTTTGCTATATTGTGATTAAAAAAAACATTTATTCTAGGGACAGAAAACTCTAGGTAGGGACAGTGTCAGTTTCTTTCACTCTGCAAGTCCTTGTTTCCAGGGACCTGGAAGGACAGTGAGTGAATTGTCCTTTTGCTATATTGTGATTAAAAAAAACATTTATTCTAGGGACAGAAAACTCTAGGTAGGGACAGTGTCAGTTTCTTTCACTCTGCAAGTCCTTGTTTCCAGGGACCTGGAAGGACAGTGAGTGAATTGTCCTTTTGCTATATTGTGATTAAAAAAAACATTTATTCTAGGGACAGAAAACTCTAGGTAGGGACAGTGTCAGTTTCTTTCACTCTGCAAGTCCTTGTTTGCAGGGACCTGGAAGGACAGTGAGTGAATTGTCCTTTTGCTATATTGTGATTAAAAAAAACATTTATTCTAGGGACAGAAAACTCTAGGTAGGGACAGTGTCAGTTTCTTTCACTCTGCAAGTCCTTGTTTCCAGGGACCTGGAAGGACAGTGAGTGAATTGTCCTTTTGCTATATTGTGATTAAAAAAAACATTTATTCTAGGGACAGAAAACTCTAGGTAGGGACAGTGTCAGTTTCTTTCACTCTGCAAGTCCTTGTTTCCAGGGACCTGGAAGGACAGTGAGTGAATTGTCCTTTTGCTATATTGTGATTAAAAAAAACATTTTTTTCTAGGGACAGAAAACTGTAGGTAGGGAGAGTATTTTTTTTCTTTCACTCTGCAAGTCCTTGTTTCCAGGGACCTGTAAGGACAGTGAGTTAATTGTCCTTGTGCTATATTGTGCTGAAAAAAACATTTATTCCAGGGACAGAAAACTCTAGGTAGGGACAGTGTCAGTTTCTTTCACTCTGCAAGTCCTTGTTTCCAGGGACCTGGAAGGACAGTGAGTGAATTGTCCTTTTGCTATATTGTGATTAAAAAAAACATTTTTTTCTAGGGACAGAAAACTGTAGGTAGGGAGAGTATTTTTTTTCTTTCACTCTGCAAGTCCTTGTTTCCAGGGACCTGTAAGGACAGTGAGTTAATTGTCCTTGTGCTATATTGTGCTGAAAAAAACATTTATTCCAGGGACAGAAAACTCTAGGTAGGGACAGTGTCAGTTTCTTTCACTCTGCAAGTCCTTGTTTCCAGGGACCTGGAAGGACAGTGAGTGAATTGTCCTTTTGCTATATTGTGATTAAAAAAAACATTTATTCTAGGGACAGAAAACTCTAGGTAGGGACAGTGTCAGTTTCTTTCACTCTGCAAGTCCTTGTTTCCAGGGACCTGGAAGGACAGTGAGTGAATTGTCCTTTTGCTATATTGTGATTAAAAAAAACATTTATTCTAGGGACAGAAAACTCTAGGTAGGGACAGTGTCAGTTTCTTTCACTCTGCAAGTCCTTGTTTCCAGGGACCTGGAAGGACAGTGAGTGAATTGTCCTTTTGCTATATTGTGATTAAAAAAAACATTTATTCTAGGGACAGAAAACTCTAGGTAGGGACAGTGTCAGTTTCTTTCACTCTGCAAGTCCTTGTTTCCAGGGACCTGGAAGGACAGTGAGTGAATTGTCCTTTTGCTATATTGTGATTAAAAAAAACATTTATTCTAGGGACAGAAAACTCTAGGTAGGGACAGTGTCAGTTTCTTTCACTCTGCAAGTCCTTGTTTCCAGGGACCTGGAAGGACAGTGAGTGAATTGTCCTTTTGCTATATTGTGATTAAAAAAACATTTATTCTAGGGACAGAAAACTCTAGGTAGGGACAGTGTCAGTTTCTTTCACTCTGCAAGTCCTTGTTTCCAGGGACCTGGAAGGACAGTGAGTGAATTGTCCTTTTGCTATATTGTGATTAAAAAAAACATTTTTTTCTAGGGACAGAAAACTGTAGGTAGGGAGAGTATTTTTTTTCTTTCACTCTGCAAGTCCTTGTTTCCAGGGACCTGTAAGGACAGTGAGTTAATTGTCCTTGTGCTATATTGTGCTGAAAAAAACATTTATTCCAGGGACAGAAAACTCTAGGTAGGGACAGTGTCAGTTTCTTTCACTCTGCAAGTCCTTGTTTCCAGGGACCTGGAAGGACAGTGAGTGAATTGTCCTTTTGCTATATTGTGATTAAAAAAAACATTTTTTTCTAGGGACAGAAAACTGTAGGTAGGGAGAGTGTTTTTTTTCTTTCACTCTGCAAGTCCTTGTTTCCAGGGACCTGTAAGGACAGTGAGTTAATTTTCCTTGTGCTATATTGTGATTAAAAAAAACATTTATTCTAGGGACAGAAAACTCTAGGTAGGGACAGTGTCAGTTTCTTTCACTCTGCAAGTCCTTGTTTCCAGGGACCTGGAAGGACAGTGAGTGAATTGTCCTTTTGCTATATTGTGATTAAAAAAAACATTTATTCTAGGGACAGAAAACTCTAGGTAGGGACAGTGTCAGTTTCTTTCACTCTGCAAGTCCTTGTTTCCAGGGACCTGGAAGGACAGTGAGTGAATTGTCCTTTTGCTATATTGTGATTAAAAAAAACATTTATTCTAGGGACAGAAAACTCTAGGTAGGGACAGTGTCAGTTTCTTTCACTCTGCAAGTCCTTGTTTCCAGGGACCTGGAAGGACAGTGAGTGAATTGTCCTTTTGCTATATTGTGATTAAAAAAAACATTTATTCTAGGGACAGAAAACTCTAGGTAGGGACAGTGTCAGTTTCTTTCACTCTGCAAGTCCTTGTTTCCAGGGACCTGGAAGGACAGTGAGTGAATTGTCCTTTTGCTATATTGTGATTAAAAAAAACATTTATTCTAGGGACAGAAAACTCTAGGTAGGGACAGTGTCAGTTTCTTTCACTCTGCAAGTCCTTGTTTGCAGGGACCTGGAAGGACAGTGAGTGAATTGTCCTTTTGCTATATTGTAATTAAAAAAAACATTTATTCTAGGGACAGAAAACTCTAGGTAGGGACAGTGTCAGTTTCTTTCACTCTGCAAGTCCTTGTTTCCAGGGACCTGGAAGGACAGTGAGTGAATTGTCCTTTTGCTATATTGTGATTAAAAAAAACATTTATTCTAGGGACAGAAAACTCTAGGTAGGGACAGTGTCAGTTTCTTTCACTCTGCAAGTCCTTGTTTCCAGGGACCTGGAAGGACAGTGAGTGAATTGTCCTTTTGCTATATTGTGATTAAAAAAAACATTTTTTTCTAGGGACAGAAAACTGTAGGTAGGGAGAGTATTTTTTTTCTTTCACTCTGCAAGTCCTTGTTTCCAGGGACCTGTAAGGACAGTGAGTTAATTGTCCTTGTGCTATATTGTGCTGAAAAAAACATTTATTCCAGGGACAGAAAACTCTAGGTAGGGACAGTGTCAGTTTCTTTCACTCTGCAAGTCCTTGTTTCCAGGGACCTGGAAGGACAGTGAGTGAATTGTCCTTTTGCTATATTGTGATTAAAAAAAACATTTTTTTCTAGGGACAGAAAACTGTAGGTAGGGAGAGTGTTTTTTTTCTTTCACTCTGCAAGTCCTTGTTTCCAGGGACCTGTAAGGACAGTGAGTTAATTTTCCTTGTGCTATATTGTGATTAAAAAAAACATTTATTCTAGGGACAGAAAACTCTAGGTAGGGACAGTGTCAGTTTCTTTCACTCTGCAAGTCCTTGTTTCCAGGGACCTGGAAGGACAGTGAGTGAATTGTCCTTTTGCTATATTGTGATTAAAAAAAACATTTATTCTAGGGACAGAAAACTCTAGGTAGGGACAGTGTCAGTTTCTTTCACTCTGCAAGTCCTTGTTTCCAGGGACCTGGAAGGACAGTGAGTGAATTGTCCTTTTGCTATATTGTGATTAAAAAAAACATTTTTTTTCTAGGGACAGAAAACTGTAGGTAGGGAGAGTATTTTTTTTCTTTCACTCTGCAAGTCCTTGTTTCCAGGGACCTGTAAGGACAGTGAGTTAATTGTCCTTGTGCTATATTGTGCTGAAAAAAACATTTATTCCAGGGACAGAAAACTCTAGGTAGGGACAGTGTCAGTTTCTTTCACTCTGCAAGTCCTTGTTTCCAGGGACCTGGAAGGACAGTGAGTGAATTGTCCTTTTGCTATATTGTGATTAAAAAAAACATTTTTTTCTAGGGACAGAAAACTGTAGGTAGGGAGAGTATTTTTTTTCTTTCACTCTGCAAGTCCTTGTTTCCAGGGACCTGTAAGGACAGTGAGTTAATTTTCCTTGTGCTATATTGTGATTAAAAAAAACATTTATTCTAGGGACAGAAAACTCTAGGTAGGGACAGTATCAGTTTCTTTCACTCTGCAAGTCCTTGTTTCCAGGGACCTGGAAGGACAGTGAGTGAATTGTCCTTTTGCTATATTGTGATTAAAAAAAACATTTTTTTCTAGGGACAGAAAACTGTAGGTAGGGAGAGTGTTTTTTTTCTTTCACTCTGCAAGTCCTTGTTTCCAGGGACCTGTAAGGACAGTGAGTTAATTTTCCTTGTGCTATATTGTGATTAAAAAAAACATTTATTCTAGGGACAGAAAACTCTAGGTAGGGACAGTGTCAGTTTCTTTCACTCTGCAAGTCCTTGTTTCCAGGGACCTGGAAGGACAGTGAGTGAATTGTCCTTTTGCTATATTGTGATAAAAAAAAACATTTATTCTAGGGACAGAAAACTCTAGGTAGGGACAGTGTCAGTTTCTTTCACTCTGCAAGTCCTTGTTTCCAGGGACCTGGAAGGACAGTGAGTGAATTGTCCTTTTACTATATTGTGATTAAAAAAAACATTTTTTTCTAGGGACAGAAAACTGTAGGTAGGGAGAGTATTTTTTTTCTTTCACTCTGCAAGTCCTTGTTTCCAGGGACCTGTAAGGACAGTGAGTTAATTGTCCTTGTGCTATATTGTGCTGAAAAAAACATTTATTCCAGGGACAGAAAACTCTAGGTAGGGACAGTGTCAGTTTCTTTCACTCTGCAAGTCCTTGTTTCCAGGGACCTGGAAGGACAGTGAGTGAATTGTCCTTTTGCTATATTGTGATTAAAAAAAACATTTTTTTCTAGGGACAGAAAACTGTAGGTAGGGAGAGTGTTTTTTTTCTTTCACTCTGCAAGTCCTTGTTTCCAGGGACCTGTAAGGACAGTGAGTTAATTTTCCTTGTGCTATATTGTGATTAAAAAAAACATTTTTTCTAGGGACAGAAAACTGTAGGTAGGGAGAGTGTTTTTTTTCTTTCACTCTGCAAGTCCTTGTTTCCAGGGACAGAGAAGGACACCTGAAGGTAGCCCTTATTGCTTTTTTCCCATCTCCCTGCAGGCCATCTATTAGAATGTCTGGAAGGCAAACAAGGAGAGGCAGACAGTCAGGAGGCAATAAAAGAGGGCAAGCAGGCTCTGTGTCTGGGGGCAACAGTGCTGGTCGTGGACGCGGTGCATTGTCATCAGCACATGGCCATGGGACACGCTTGTCCTTCTTTTCGGCAGCTGGACATGTTGAGCCACATCATGCCGAAGACTTGGTAGAGTGGATGACCAAGCCCTCCTCCTCCTCCTCATCCTCTCTCACCCAGGCTCAGGGTACTGGAAAAGCAGCTGCCAAAGCGTCGTCTTCCCTGGTATCAATGTCAGACAAATCATCAGTCACTCCTTCCCTAGACCCACCATGTCCTCCTCCTGAGGAGTCCCCCGAACTGTTTCAGCACAGTGTTGGGTACATGCTCCAGGAGGATGCCCAGCGTTTCGAAGGGTCTGATGATGAAACCCAGCTAGAGGAAGGCAGTAGCGTGAGAGCAGACAGAGGGGATGCTCAAGAAGGACACCAATCTGGCAGTCATGTTCCAGCAGCTGCAGCATACTGCCAGATTGGCTCCAGTGATGAGGAGGGAGGGGATGATGAGGTCAATGACTCCACGTGGGTGCCTAATAGGAGAGAGGAGGAGGAGGAGGATGAGGAGGAGGCACATCTCCAACGAGGCAGGATGCCCTTTGGTGGCCAGCGTAAGGGCAGTACACCGACGGAATCACACCGCAGAGCTCCGCCTGTGCAGGGCGCTGCCTCTGCCCGTCATTCAAAAAGTTCTTTGGTGTGGGCCTTTTTTGAGGCTAGTGCATCAGATCGCACAGCTGCTGTTTGCAACATATGTCTCAAGCGTATATCGCGTGGGCAAAACATCAGCCGCTTGGGTACCACATGCCTGACCAGACATATGTTGACCTGCCATGCAGCTCGTTGGCAAGCCTACCTCAAAGACCCACACCAAAGAACAAAGCGGACCTCTCCTTGCACCGCATCAGCTGGGATCTCCAACCCCACTATAACTTCAGTCCTCTCTGAAACATGCACTGAGAGGAATGAAGGTGTAGAATTAGGTGTGTCACAGCCAAGTACTTGCGCCCACTCTGCTAGCAGTACACCGACGTCCGATTCTAGCAGGCAAATTTCCCTGCCCCAGCTGCTGGACCGTCGAAAGAAGTTCACTCCCAGCCATCCACATGCCCAGCGGTTGAATGCTAGCTTGGCTAAATTGCTAGCGCTTCAACTGCTGCCTTTTCAGTTGGTAGACTCGGCCCCCTTCCGTGAGTTTGTGCAATGTGCGGTTCCTCAGTGGCAGGTTCCCAAACGCCACTTTTTCTCACGGAAGGCTATTCCGGCTCTCTACCGGCATGTGGAAGGCAATGTCTTGGCCTCGCTGGACAGGGCGGTCAGCGGTAAGGTGCATATTACCGCTGACTCATGGTCCAGCAGGCATGGACAGGGACGTTACCTTTCTTTCACGGCCCATTGGGTCACTCTTTTGGCAGCTGGGAAGGATTCAGGACAAGGTGCAGTAGTGTTGGAGGTTGTCCCACCGCCACGCCTCCAAAATGCTACTACTGGTTGTGACACACCTCTCTCCTCCACCCCCTCCTCTTCTTCTTCCTCCATGGCCTCTTCCTGTGGTTTGTCCTATGAACCAGCGGTGCTCCGTAGCCGTTCACGGGGCTACGCAAGTACGCAGGCAAAAAGATGCCATGCCGTGCTTGCGCTGGTGTGTTTGGGGGACAGAAGCCACACTGGGGCAGAGGTCCTGTCTGCTCTGCAGGGCCAGGCCGAGAGGTGGTTGACGCCACGCCAGCTTAAGCCAGGAATGGTGGTTTGCGACAATGGCACCAACCTCCTCTCCGCCCTCCGACAGGGACAACTGACCCATGTGCCCTGTGTGGCTCACGTCCTTAACCTGGTGGTGCAGCGGTTCTTGGGCAGGTACCCGGGCTTACAGGATGTCCTGAGGCAGGCCAGGAAAGTCTGTGTGCATTTCCGCAGATCTTATAATGCCAGTGCTCGCCTGGCTGAGCTGCAAAAGGAGTTGAACCTGCCCAAGAACCGCCTTATATGTGACATGCCCACCAGGTGGAACTCAACGTTGGCCATGCTGCAGCGGCTGCACACGCAGCAGAGGGCCATCAATGAGTACCTGTGCGACTACGGCACCAGGACAGGGTCAGGGGAGCTTGGTTTTTTTTCTCCACGCCAGTGGGGCATGATCAGGGATGCATGCACTGTCCTGGCACCATTTGAGGAGGCCACGAGGATGGTGAGCAGTGACAGTGCATGCATCAGTGACACTGTACCTCTTGTCCACCTGTTGGAGCACACGCTGCGTGGAATAATGGACAGGGCACTTGAGGCAGAACAGAGGCAGGAAGAGGAGGACTTCCTTGCCTCTCAAGGCCCCCTTTACCCAGACAGTGTTCCTTCTGTCCCACCCATCGCACAGGAAGAGGAGGAGGAGGAGGAGGAGGAGGAGGATTGTGTCAGCATGGAGGTGGAGGCTGGCACTCAGCATCATCAGCAGCAGTCTTTTAGGGATGATTTACAGTCCCAAGAAACCAGTGGACTTGTACGTGGCTGGGAGGAGGTGGCTGCGGATCATGTCGTCCTTAGTGACCCAGAGGACTCCGGAGCGAATGCCTCAGCAAACCTACGCTGCATGGCCTCCCTGATCCTGCAAAGTCTGCGGAAGGATCCTCGTATTCTTCGGATCAAGGAGAGGGACCATTACTGGCTGGCCACTCTCCTTGATCCACGGTACAAGGGTAAGGTTGCGGACCTTATGTTACCGTCGCAGAGGGAGCAGAGGATGAGACAACTCCGGGAGGCCTTGCAGAAAGGTCTGTGCAACGCGTTCCCAGAGACTGGGAGGTTGCAAACTCCTGGTCCTGGACAACGAGTTGCTGAGGCTTCGGCCAGTCAAAGAAGGAGCGGTGGGGAAGGTGGCCGTCTGACCGATGCGTTCAGACAATTCTTTAGTCCGCAGCCCCAAAGTATGATTGGTTCCAGCAACCATCGCCAGCGTCTGATAAACATGGTGCAGGAATATCTAGGGGCAAGGTCAGACTTGGACACCTTCCCCACCGAAAATCCTCTGGCTTACTGGGTCTTGAGGATGGATCACTGGCCAGAGCTTGCACAGTATGCAATTGAGCTACTGGCCTGTCCTGCATCCAGCGTTCTTTCGGAACGCACATTCAGTGCTGCTGGAGGATTTGTCACGGATCACAGGGTGCGCCTGTCCACCGACTCGGTTGATCGACTGACTTTCATCAAGATGAACCAGTCTTGGATCACCACCAGCTACCACACACCTGATGCTGATATAACAGACTAATTGATTTTAAAATGTCACATCCCTTCAAGACTGATGCTGATGCTGAGTGCCTGTGCTGTTATGTTGACTGCCTATCCTCCTCCTCCGAGTCCTCAATGATACGATTGATGATGATAGCTTGGAAGATCATTTTTGTTTATGGGTGCCGCCACCAGTGCCTAACGCCCAATTTTTCAGCCCCTGTTTAACAGGGGCGTGTAATTACAATTTTTGAAGCAATACTTTGCAACAGGGCTCATTGCTGTGCTCCAAGTACAGTATCTGTGAGGAGTTGCAGTGTTGTGCCACCAGTGCCTAAGGCCCAATTTTTCAGCCCCTGTTTAACAGGGGCGTGTCATTACAATTTTTGAAGCAATACTTTGCAACAGGGCTCATTGCTGTGCTCCAAGTACAGTATCTGTGAGGGGTTGCAGTGTTGTGCCACCAGTGCCTAAGGCCCAATTTTTCAGCCCCTGTTCAACAGGGGCATGTAATTACAATTCTTGATCTAATAATTCACAGCAGGGCCCATTGCTGCACCCACCAAGAGTAACTGTCAGGGCTTACAGTGTTGTGGCACCAGCACCACCATCAAAGGCCCAATTTTTACTACCACTGTTCAACAATTATATGTAATTAAAATTCCTGATATAATAGTTGACAGCAGGGCGTTCCAGCACCAACCAAGAGTAACTGTGAGTGCTTACAGTGTTGTGCCAACACCAACAACTAAGGGGCCTATTTCTGCAGAGTATATACGGCAGGTCCCTACTTTCAAACATCCAACTTACAAACGACTCCTACTTGCAAACGCAAGAAGACAACAGGAAGTGAGAGGAAATCTACCACTAGGAAGGAAAATTCTCTCCTGTAAGAATAAATATGGGAGAAAGGTGTCTCCTCTGTACTGATGCTTTATCAGCAATCCTTGTTTCAAGAAAAACACCACATTTCAAAAACAGTTGTCATTGGGACGGAAAGTGAGGTGAAATGTTCTGAACAGGGGCACAGACAGCAAAACAAATGTTACAGGGGTGATAACCCTTACCTATGTTTTCCAAAAAGTTTAAAAATAGATTTTTGGGCTGGAGCTACACTTCAACAATGTACCTGTTCAAAATTACAAACAGATTCTACATAAGAACAAACCTACAGTCCCTGTCTTGTATGCACCGCCTGTATACGGCTGTTCAGAGTATATAGGGCCTTTTTTATTTTATGTGCGGGGTTCCCCTTAATATCCATACAAGACCCAAAGGGGCTGGTAATGGGCTGGGGTAGGGGGGGGGGGGGGTCATGGGGTAGCTATGCCATTTTTCTTAAAGAATTTCATCCATATTACCGGGACCAGACATTACATTAAAGCCGCAAGCAGTTTTAAATGGCTTTTTTTTCCTTTAGAAGTGTCATTTTGTGCAGGGACAGTTCTAAACACGGGAAACACGTGGCACTTCACAGGCATACTTTAGACACCCCCCAGGTACGATATTTAAAGGAATATTTGACTTTTTTTTTTTCACTTTATGCATCATTAAAATGACTGCTCCCGAAAAACGACCGTTTTTAAAACTTCTTTTTGCATTGATACATGTCCCCTGGTGCAGAACCCGGGTTCCCAAACCCTTTTTAGGACAATAACATGCATAATAGTTGTTATAATTAGCACTTTAGAATTCGAACGTTCGCATCCATTGTATTTAATAGGGTTCTAATGTTCGTTCGAACTTCCGGTCCGTTCGCGGGTTCTGGTGCGAACCGAACCCGGGGGTGTTCGGCTCATCACTAATTACATACAGGGGAAGATTGTGGATATTACATACAGGGGAAGATTGTGGATATTACATACAGGGGAAGATTGTGGATATTACATACTGGGGGAGATTGTGGATATTACTGGGGGAAGATTGTGGATATTACTGGGGGAAGATTGTGGATATTACTGGGGGAGATTGTGGATATTACAGTGGGGGGGGATGACGTGGATATTAGTAATTTTTTTATTTTTTTTGCCGATCCGAAAATGATCCGATCCGTGGCTCTGATCCGAGGATCGATCCGATCCGTGAGTTTTTTGATCCGTTGCACCCCTAATAAACACCCTATGCTTGGTAGAATTACGCTATGAGGGTTTATTATTTTTTGCATTAACCGTATGTGGATACCCGATCGTTTGGAAAACGTATTGCTAAGGTGGAAAGGAAACAAGGGTTTCACCAAATCTTGGCATTCGTGGTAGAGGTCAGACCATCCCTGAGATATCAGAACCATTGGATTACATCAAGGAAGGAGGATATCCCTGCAAGGGGGACATCAGGACCTGGAATATACTCTAACTACAACGCTCTCTACCCCTGCAGGGGTGAGGCACTCTGGTGAGTGCGGATACAGGAGGGGAGCACAGAAAAAGGAGGGGAGCACAGAGAAGTCACTCATAACTGTGTGCACGGAATTGCCTTACAGACTGTCACTTTCTGGATTAAGCACGCGTCACTTTTGGATCATGGACACTTATTAATTTATTATTAATTTTGTCAGTGATGTACAGTATTAATGTTTGTCAGTGATGTACAGTATTTATTCATATATTCTAAAGCTTTATAGATATATGTACACATTTTTCTCTGTTTTTGTTTGCACACCTCACTTTAAATCATTTACAGCCGGTTCACACAGGGGCGACTCGGGATCCGACTTCAAGTCGCCCCAAGTCGCGCTGTTTTTAAAACAAATGGAAGTGAATGGAGCAGTCTTAATGTACACGACTGCAGTCGCTCCGACTTCAAAAAAGGTTCCTGTACGACTTCATTCCGACTTCTGGGCGACTTGTACCCATTGATTTCAATGGAAGTTGCCTCAGAAGTCGGATCACTGTCTTTACTGCAGCAACTTTTCAGGAAGTGAAAATAGTTTTTAGGGCAAACCCCTCCCTCCCCCTCCCTCCCACAGAGCTGATTCAAGGTTGATTGGCCACTGGAATGCCTCCTGTCCTGGAGGTGACTTGTAAGTCGCCCATGTCGTGCTGTGGTGCAGGCTTAGGTCGCTTCCAGGTCGCTTCCAGGTAGCCTCCAAAGAGTCGTGTTGCCCCTGTGTTAACCGGCTCTAAGAGTTTAATATTATTTACTATTTTCACTTTATTATAGTGTTTACACAGCTCAGCATCACATGACACAGCATCACTTTAGAAGAGTTTATATACATTTTTTGCACTTTTGCAATTTTAATTAATTACAGAGGATTATTGTTCATTTATCACTAGAGTGAGGGTCACCCCTTCTGTGTACAACTCTTTGAACAGCGCCACTTCCCCTACATTGAGTTTTCTATTTTTCTGGATATCACCTAGGTAAAATCTATATTTATAGAGGCAGCAGTTCACTCAGATCCCAAGCGGGGAAACTTCCTCAATTTATCACTAACACATCTGTTCCGAGCGCGAGTGGATCCCTTGTTCTTGACACAAACCTGTCCAACTTCTTGTTGAACCTGGATGCCAACAGATCTATGTCCGGGGTACCCCATCTTTGGCATATGGCTTAGAAAGACATTGGGATGTAGAGACCATTCTCCCGGGAAAAACTGTTGGCGGCTCAAGAAATCCACCTGCCAATTCTCCACTCCTGGGATGAAGACTGCAGATAGGCAAGGAACATGTTCCTCTACCCAAGTCAATATTTGGTTCACAACCCTATGGGCTGTGTGACTTCTGGTGCCCCCTTGGTGATTGATATAGGCCACTGCTGTGGCATTGTCAGACTGTATCCGGACAATTCCGCAACCTGAACGTCAAGGCCATTAGAGCCAGACGTACTGTCCGAATCTCTAAGATGTTGATGGGAAAGGTCTTCTCGGACTCAGACCACTTCCCTTGAACAGTGGTCTCTTCTAGGACTGCTCTCCAGCCCCATAGGCTGGCATCCGTTGTTACCATCTTCCAGGTAACCGGAATGAAGGATTTCCCTTTCTGTAAATTCCTGGTTATCAACCACCAACTGAGACTCTGGCACACCTTTGAGGCCAGATTCATTGGATAATCCTGGGCTTGGGTCTTCTTGTTCCAAGAAGACAGAATACTGTATTGCAACAGTCTTGAATGAAACTGGGCATACGGAACTGCTTTGAAGGAAGCCACCATCTTCCCTAGAAATCTCATGCAAAGGCGAATGGAAGGACCCATCCTAGTCCTGACCACCTGGACCAGCTCCCTTTATAGCGTTGACTTTTGCCTGGTGCAAAAATACTCTTTCTTGGGCTGTATCTATGGCCAGGCCTAAATACTCCAGTCTCTTTACTGGTCATAAGGATGATTTCTCTAGGTTGAGAATCTAACCCAGGTGTTCCAGATACCTGACCGTACTGGACACCCCCTGGTTTAACCGTGCCACTGACTGATCTACCAGCAGCAGGTCATCTAGGTATGCTATTACTGCTATACCCTGGCCCCTTAGCCTTGCTAGTACTGGGGCCAAAACTTTTGTAAATACCCGGGGAGTGGTGACTAACCTGAAGGGCAAGGCCACAAACTGAAAGTGGCGCTGTTCCACCGCAAAACGCAGAAGCTTCTGATGCGCGGGGAAAATTGGCACATGTAGATATGCATCTTTGATGTCTATCGATGCTAGAACTTCTCCTCCTCGTAGGGTGGATACAATTGACCGGATTGACTCCATGCGAAAAGAGCGGATGTTTAGGAAGCGATTCAGATCTTTGAGATCTAGAATGGGTCTGACACCTCCATTCGGTTTTGGTACCGTGAAGCAGGGGCAGATCCAGGGGGGGCAA
Organism: Rana muscosa; assembly: GCA_029206835.1. Taxonomy (NCBI): domain Eukaryota; kingdom Metazoa; phylum Chordata; class Amphibia; order Anura; family Ranidae; genus Rana; species Rana muscosa. The sequence continues at coordinate 853,536,520 of CM055121.1, read as the reverse complement.
CGGGGGAATTGCCCCCTCCGAGAAATTAGTGATGGACAGGCCAGTCAGGGGACGAGTGTGCAGGCGGGTTAACCAGCGGGCGGGCCAGTCAGCGGGAGTCGGCACTCGGTAGGTGAGTGAGCTCCTGAGCGAGCAGGTCAGCAGGAAAGTGTGCGGGCGGGCAGGACAAACAGTCATTGAGTGAGTGGGTGGGCGGGCGGGCAGGCCGGTCGGCGTGAGAGCGGAGGTGCTAGCCAGTCAGCGGGAGTCAGGACTCGGCAGGCGAGTGAGCGCCTGAGCGGGGGTCGGTAGGTGAGTGTACAGGTGGGCAGGGCAATCTTTGAGTGGGCAGGCCGGTCGGCGTGAGAGCGGAGGTGCAGGCCAGTCAGCGTGGAGCAACGAGATGACATCTCTCACTGCCCGACCTGCATCACTGCAGTTCCGCCCTCACTGTGCAGCCACGGGCAGCAGAGAGATTACATCATCTCTCTGCTGCCTGCCTTTACTCTGGCAAGTGACAATCTGCACCTTAGCAGGCCAATGACAATCCGCAACATGTGGCAGGTGACATAGCAAGTGAAAATCAGCAATGTGTGGCAGGGACGTGGCAAGTGAAAATCAGCAACGTGTGTCAGGGACGTGGCAAGTGACAATCAGCAACGTGAGGCACGGACGTGGCAAGTGACAATCGGCAACGTGTGGCAGGTGACGTGGCAAGTGAAAATCAGCAACGTGTGGCAGATGACGTGGCAAGTGACAATCCATGTGTGGCAGGTGACGTGGCAAGTGACAATCGGCAACGTGTGGCAGGTGATGTGGCAAGTGACAATCGGCAACGTGTGGCAAGTGACAATCTGTGCCGTGGCAAGTGACAATCTGCAGCGTGTTGTAGGTGACGTGGTAAGTGACAATCCGCAACGTGTGGCAGGTGACATGTCAAGTGACAATCCGGAACGTGTGGCAGGTGACGTGCAAAGTGACAATCCGCAACGTGTGGCAGGTGACGTGGCAAGGGACAATCAGCATCTGAAGGCAGCTCGACATGGCAAGTGACACACTCGGGGCACCCACTGATTCGGCATTATGGTGAGTTGAACTATTAATTTTATAATACAATGAAATAATATAAATAATGCGCTTCAATCATCCTGACAACATATTAACCATGGTGCCAAGATGATCGAAGCGCCAACACCAGCCACTGCCCCAATAAATTTCCCGCAAAAAAAACATATTTTCTGCCAGTGCCCCTCCCGAGACTAGACTCTGGATCCGCCCCTGCCATGAAGAGATTTTTATAAAAACCCATGCCCTGTTCTTCTGAGGGGGCCTCTATTATCACCCCCTGAGACATCAATTGGTCTAGTGCCAGAAATAACGACTCTCTCTTTACTGGGTCTTTGGGGACGTTTGATTTTCAAAAATGAAACTGTGGAAACTCTTGAAACTCTAGCTTGTAGCCTAGGGCTACCACAGAGATGACCCACTTGTCCTGAATCTCCTCTTGCCAAGTTTCCGAAAACCACAGAGGTCTTCCCCCCACTCGATCTACCAGGGTGCTCCTTCATAAGGAAGCCTTGGGATTCTGCTTTGTGGGCTTCTGACCCCAGGGCTTCTTCTGGCCCTGTGCTTGGCCCTGAGGCTTACCCTTTGACCCTGATGGCAGAGGCCGTTGTGACTGCCTGGAGGCTGTTGCCCCTGGCACTGGAGAGGAAGCACGTTTGAATGAAGGATGTCTACTCCTTCTCTTCACTGGCAGAAGGGTACTTTTACCACTAGAAATTTTTTGGATGTATTTATCCAAATCTTCCCCAAACAACCTTTCCCCAGGAAAGGGAAAACTAGCCAAGAGCTTCTTGCATGGCAACTCGGCTGACCAATTCTTCAGCCATAGAATTCTACGCATGTGTACCAACATGAGCGCAAGGCGTGATGCCTGATGGAAAGAATCCTTGATAGCGTCTACCGAAAATCATAAGTCCCTAGGTAGCTCGGCCAAAACTCGGGCTTCGTCTCCGTGGGCAGGCACCTTCTTGATAACCTGCTTCATTTCATCCCTGAGGGATTGACAAATGCCTATCGCTGCTCCCGCAGGCTGTGCTACCGCACTGGCTACAGCAAATGAGACCTTAAGCAGAGATTCCAGCTTTTTATCGGCTGGATCTCTAAACACCTGGACATTGTCGTCTGGAGGAGGAGATAACAGCATCCACTGCTGGCAAACCCCAACCTCTTAGAAAATGCTTATCTGGGTGATACCAGTCAGCATAAATCAGTTGCTCCAGCCATGGGTGTACAGGGAAAGCATGTGAACCTTGTGGAGGTTTTAGCGAACCCAAAGAGGAGAAGGAAACATCATCCACCTCTGCTGGAGGCAACTTGTATCCAGAATGGACGAACGCCGTAAGGGATTGAATCAGCAATTTTTGGGATTGTGAGGCTGAAAAAGGTTCTTCAGATGCTGAACCCTCAGAAGAGGAATCATCCATATGCCTTTCTGCCTGATCCCCCAAAGGTATTTCAATAGCTCCTGCCCATTCTGGTTCCGATACAGGAAGATCAAGGGCCAGAGAGGGGAATCTGCCGCGTTTTCTCCCATCCTGGGAGGAAGATGCGAGCATCTCAGCTACCTTCCCTTCCAAACCAGCCAGTGCTGAAGCCAAATCGTCCTTAGTGATGTATGCAGAGGCTGAAATGTTGGAAGCAGCTACAACACTTGAGAGTCTAGGTGGCTCAGACTGACCAGTTGCCTCAGGTCCTTCAGGGAAGGATTGAACTGCGGACGTGCAACTAGTAGCCTGCACGTTCCCAGAAGCTCCACCCCTCTTTTTTTTAAAAGGAGAGCTCTCATGGCGGGGACGGCTCGGGGGGAGGGGGGCAACGGGTAAAACCAGGGGGATCCTTACTGTGCTAGAGACAGATGGTCCCCCAAACCCCTACTGATTTGGCCTGACAGAGTGGAGAAGGAGCAATGCTGTCCGCAGGAGCATTTGCTGACACTGAGCATAAACACAGGGGAAGCATGGAATGTTAGACACCAGGTATGTTTACTTTTACACCCTCTAGTGGCAAAACACAGGCAAGACACTGTCTACTCATAAGGAAAAAATCCATAAGTGAATCATTATAGGACTTTTCTGACTTACCAGTCCCGCCGCAGAATACTGCTGGAAAACACAGACAGACCCAATCTTCACCCATCAAGGTGGGCCGTGTCATGACAGACCTTCAAGGACAGGGTCCCCCTTGTATATGGAGTCCACTCTCTTGGACCTGTATAGCACCCTGCCAGAGCAACTCTTTGTTATAGTATACACGTAACCAAGGTGCCGGAACTCAGGGTCCAGCTCTCAAAGGATAAGCATTACAGGCCAAATCCTCACTCTTCTTCCTCAAGACTCGGGTACCATCCATTTTGGCTCTTTCAGGCACTTTAGATGGATCCGATTGCAGTGTCCATTCACCTATAGGTGGCTTATAACCCACATAGTTATTACTATGGTGCTCTGTGTTCCGTGATGTACGATAAAGAAACATGATTTTTATAGGATTTTTGGATTGAGAGGTGTTGTAGAGTAGATAGACTGAGGGAATCTTCTGGTAGGCAGGAATAAGTTAAGTGCAATATTTGTGCATTGATCGCTTCCTGGAAGTAAGTTTAGAACAATCCCATCAGATATGTAGGGACCACATCCTCTCCAGCAAAGGTCAGATGTTTAAAAATAAAATTTTTCAAGTTTGGAGAGGCCCAGTTAAAAATTTGAAAAATTATTATTAAATTTTTGTGGTAATGGGGAAACTGGGAGCTAATTTGATGAGATTTTAGAGGGGAGATAATGTTCTTCCAAGATCCCACTAACCTCCTAGAGGTATGAGTGAGGAGGGTTGAAGGGACTTATTAAGAGTAAGGCCATCTAAAAATGTGAAATATCTAAAAATGGATCTAGCCTGCCCAGCCTATATTAATTGTAGGAGGAATTAATGTGGTTGGGAGAAAAATACCTATGAGATCTTGATAGGTATCATCTGGAGGTATAATGTTAATTTTTATGGTTTTCACCCCTCCACCCTGTTGGAGTCTAATGCTCTCTTCCCTGCAGCTGACTGTTCATCAGCTTTGGCTCTCTGGTGCCCTCATCTTGAATTTGGGAGATGGTGGTGCCTTTTTTAGGTCTCACAGGTGGCTTCAATCTGTACATGGGTGAGGCATGGCAGTGCAGTGGGATTGGTCCTGCAGACTGCTCTAACATGTGACATGTCCCAGGGGGCTCGGGCTGTGGGGGGCAAGCCAAGTGCAGACGAGAATTGAAGAAAAAGGAGTGGGTACCTGTCAAAAAAGGTGCCTGCTACTTGTAAAAAAAAAAAGAAAAGAAAAAAAAAAGCTGAAAATATGTTAGGGGCTGGGGGAAGGAAGACTATGAGTGGTACTTTCTATTTCAGTGGTAGATCCACTTTAAAGTTTTACTAAACTCAAGACCCTGCATTCACTATATCTGGTCTCCCACAGTAAACAGAACATGGAAATGCAATTATTTTGGCAAATATAAACTGCTAAATACCTTTTCTCATCAGCAGTATAGAGCAGTCTTGTGACTTCTATCAGTGTCTGGTTAAAGCTTGTAGGAGGAGTTTTCATTCAACTCTGATTGTCCTATGAGGCTACATTACCCCTGACTTTGTCTGGACAGTGCTGATTGGCCCTGTGCTGATCACATGCAACCTCCCAAAAACAAAACAAAACAAAAAACAACTCTCTAGCAATACACACCAAACTGTGCAGAGTGCCTCCTATGGCTCTGTTCTATCAGCAGATGGATTGGGAACAGTAGAAGAAGGGGAGGATCAGAGAAGACAGGATCAAACAGCCTTTTTACACAATGTGGAGGATTAGCCCCTTAGGTTCCACAGTGAGTATAACAAGCATGCTTTACTGCATATACAGACTGATTTTACTGTTGTGCATTTAGTAATACTTTAGGGTGTTCTGTAGTTTTGCTCATAGCTCAACAATGTTTCTGAATGTTCTTTGTTCACCTCTTGCCTGAGGCTATCGAAAGGAAAACATTAGAAGAGAAGGAATGCTGGATGAGCAGTATGACACACAGAAATTAATTTGCTAGGACAGCATAGACTGTGGCGGAAATGTTTTAACCAACAGGAAAAACAAGAGGAAGGTACTATAGTCACACATGCTGAAATCACAGACGGGTCTGCCATCTTTTCTGCCTGGATTAGATCTTTCTACAGGTTTATGATACCTACACCAATGAGAAGACCCTGCAAATGCTGAGGAGCCACTTGGAAGGCACCAGCAGTGCCAGTGTCGTGTATGATGTTGCGGATCCTGCTTCTTTTGCTTATTCTGCTATTGTCTGCTTCAGGTAAACTCTAACTGTGCGAGTTGTGGGTTTTTCAGCTGCAAGCCTGAACAGGAAGTCTGTCAAGAATCTTACTGAAGATGATTATACACCGAGTGAGGCTGATTTACAATAGGAACTGAGAATTCTCACACAGTGAATTCTGTCAAGATTCACTTCAAGTATCCAATCATCAAAGCAGATCTCTGTTCACGTATTTCATCCTCGCAGAACGGGATAATTGAAGTGAACATTCAAACAATTTAAAGTGTGAACATTCTCAACTTCTTAAGTAAACCAGTCAGTGTATAAAGCAGTAAGTCGGTGGGGTTTATTTCTTAATGATTAAAAAAAATGTTCACCCTTCACTTAGGGCACTTTCACACTTAGGGCATCAGCGGTAAAGCGACACTATTTTTAGCGGCGCTTTACCGTCGTTTTTGCGCCGCTTTTTGGCCACTAGCGGGGTGTTTTTAACCCCCGCTAACAGCCAAAAAAGGGTTTAAAGAGCCCGCAAAGCACCGCTGCAGGACAAGGCAATTGGAATTATTATTGCTTACAGGGATTGCCACATTTATACACCCAGATTCTAAATGCTATGTTGTTCAAGGGCTGTTTCAATATGATAATTTATATACATTCTGGTTGACCCAATACAATATGAAAATATTTATTTAATGAAATTAAAAACATTTTAAAGGTTGCTGAGGAAATGTATTATTTTATTTTTCATAGTAATTCTGTAAATACAGAGTGCGACATTAATGCTAGGTTAATTAATCTGAAGATAACTTCCTTGCTTTTGTAAGAAACCAGTTTACAGCTTCAGAAAAGTTGAGGACTGTTCAGACATCTGTAACCTTTACAGGACATGGTAAGAATCTAACTATAGGCCAATTCAGAACCAAAACTTCCAATTATATCTGTAATCTTTTATTTATGCTGTTATGGAGACATAGAGTTGCATTAATAAAGACTCATAGACGGTTCACTTTGCAAAGGAATTTTCATTTTGTTAGGTAATTTTTACCTAAAAGGGCAACTGCACCTCAAAAGGGAAGTTCCGCTTTTTCTAATCCTTCCCCCTCCTCTAACATTTTTTGGAAGTTTTTTTTTTTTTTTTTTTTTTTTAGGGAACGGGTATCTATTTCTGGCAGGTACCCACTTCCACTTTCACTCAAATTGCCAAAGCAATTTGGACAGAAGTTTGTCCCTTTTCTGCTCACAACCTCTTTAGAATACGTCATAGGTCCCAGAAGGGTGTAGGGTCATTCACAAAGTATTTGTACAGTAGTTGTAGCTGCTGACTTGTATTTATTTATTTATTTTTTGATCAAAGATCCTCTTTAACTTAGTGAATGTAATGAAAACTCACCTTACAAAGAATTTCCAATCATGTGCAAGGAAAAAAAACAACAATATTTTTCCTGATGGCAGTCAGCAGAGCTTTGTCTCATTTACTTAACTTAACCTCCCTGACAGTATTCCCGAGTGTGGCTGGGGGTGAAATTTCAGTACCATTAGCGGTAACCCCGAGCCACACTCGGGATTGCATCGCTGGATCCTGAAAGAGGTTACTTACCTTGTCCCCAGGATCCCGCGATGTACTCCCGCTGTGTACGGCGGCCGGATCTTCTGCCCGATGTACTGTGTGCCCTGGCTTCCATTCCCTGTGAGCGTCGTGACGCAGGGGGGTGAAACCAGCGGCAAATTCAAAAAGTATGAAAGCACAACACACAGATACATTGTAATCCTATTAGATTACATTACTAAATAAAATAAATTGACCTTAGTTTTCCCCCCAGTGCTTTCTCCAGTGCCGTTGCCTGCAGTTTTACTGTACTTTCTGTCTGGAAACTGCAGAATGACCATGGCATCAAAAAAGCACGCCTCTACCTCAAAAGCGGTTCATGACCTGCTGGAAAACCTCGGCAGCAATACAGAATCGCTTGCAGAATTGAGTGAAAGCGATTCATGGGGAAGTTCATCATCAGACACGGAAATCCATTTCAGCGATGATCCTGCGACTGTGCTCAGTGATGTGCGGACTTAGTGCTCTATTGACTGCGGTATGGAGCACGTAGCGCCACCAAGATTCCCGTTTACTGGAGCACCTGGTATCAAAGTGGAGGTTGAAGATGACAACCCCTTGGCATACCTCCAACTCTTTTTGACCAATGAGGTTATTGAAAAAATTGTTACGGAGACAAATCGGTACCAGGAGTAACAAGCTGCTACGCATCAGAGGTTTTTAAGGAGCAGAAAGTGGAAACCAGTGACCAAAGAGGACATTTGGAAGTTTCTGGGCCTAATAATTCTTCAGGGAGCGGTGGGGACTACTCATCCAGCACCAAAACTCAAAAAGATTTGGGAGGTATATCAAATTATTCAGAAAATTTTCCAGCAGACCTATGTACCAGATAGAGACATCAGTAGCGACGAAAGTCTAATGGTCTACAAAGGAAGACTCAGCTGGATACAGTATATGGCGTCAAAGAGAGCACGATTTGGCATAAAATCATTCATGCTATGTGAAAACATATGGAATTCGGTCCTATACACCGGGAAAGGAACCAAATTCAACGAAAGATTCAGTAATTATGGAATTACAACCTCTTCAGTTCTTACTTTGATTGAGCCATTGCTGAATCAGGGCTACTGTGTAACCACAGACAATTTTTACACTTCTCCAGAACTCTATGAGTTCCCTCTACAGAACAAGACAGATGAATATGGGACCGTTAGGGCTAACCGGCATGACATGCCGCCAACCTTTGGCAATAGAAAACTCAAGGCAGGAGAAATAGTTGCCTGGCAGAAAGGCAAAATGATGGCACTGAGATGGCGGGACAAAAAAGATGTGTGCCTAATGAGTACTATTCATAACACCTCTACTCTCATGGTACACACAAAAGGTGGAAAAGACATAATGAAACCACAAGTTGTGATAGACTACAACAACACCATGGGAAAAAAATATTACAAGAAAATCTTCAGGCATCCTCTAGAACAGTGCTTGTGGAATGCCTTCATTCTGCTAAAAAGAGTGACAAGCCTGTGGTTCATGCAGATTTTGTTTGGAAAGTTGCCGAACTTATATTTCTCAAGCACCAAACACCAACGGCTGTAAATGGGGCTGGACGTCGTGCTGCTGGCAATGTCAACCCGGAACGGCTGACCTGGTCGTCACTTTATGGACCACATTCCACCAGCGGAAAATAAGTCAGCACCCACAAGGATGTGTGTGGTTTGCTGCTCTAAGCGTGATGGCACTGGAAGGAAAATCAGAAAAGAAACCCGGTTCTATTGTCCTGATTGTGACGTCGGACTTTGTGCTGTCCCATGTTTCAAAATTTACCATACCCAAGATGTTTACTGAAGCAATATGACTAGTAATATTGCAGCCTTGTTTGGCCCAAAAAAATTTCAGTGTTTTTGATTTGATCGACTAAAATTTTTTGAATTGATTGACTAAAATTTATTGAATAAAAGTATTATTATTATAATTTATTATTTATAGTTATTTATTATTTATGATTTTGTGTGTAGCACCCTCCTCACTCCCCTCTCTTGTTCTTGCTCGTCTGTCTCTTGTCTAGGGGTATCTCAGAGGGGAGAGAGCGGGGACACCACGCCAGGCCTCCACCACATGTATCAGTGCGGTATAGGCAACGTTCTTAATTTACCTTCGGGTCAGTGTTGTGCACCTGGATCCTCCCTCCGAGAGTCACCTTGAGCCATGTCCGTCAGAAATGAGCCCCACACCATTAAAGTCCAACACTCCTTTATTCTCATGCGAATGAACACCAACAGTTGAACTCCCTTGAAGAACAGCACAGGAAAGGAGGTGTGGATGCGAATAGGCCCAGACACAATCGTTCTCCACTTTCCCTCCTGAAAGTGGGTTGCAGTCTCTGCACGAGGGGGGATTTCCTTCCAGGCAGTCTCCGACGAGAGGCTCACCTGTCACCAGCAATATGCTGCACCGGGTCTTCAAGTGAGGAGCTCCCCCCGGTCCATTGCGCCTTCTGGATTCGGGTACCCAATCCCTGGGCTTCCTAGGATCTCCTTCCCTCGCGGAACTCAGTGTTGGGCACTGAGCTCCGGACCTCCATTCAAGTACCTCACCCCAGGCCAAAGGTGCCTGAGATGGAACACGATCTCCGGTGGTCCTCCAGGCCTAGGCTACCCAGAGGACCGCCACGAACCGCCGTCCGCAGACTAAAGGTGCCTGGGACTACGAACCCCGTGACAAAGATGGCCGGCCCCTTTATCTCCTCTCCTAGCAAGCACGGCGGGTTCCCCGTTACACCATACCGCTGCAGAGGGAGGAAAAAAAGGGGTACGGCACACAGCAATGGTTCAACCCCCAGCCCAGGGCGACAGCGCCACCTGCTGGGCCGCAGGGAATCACACATCACTGGTGTCACCGCCAGATTCTAATTTACACCCGGGAAAGTGCATACCCGCTACATGTGTTTCAAACTTTATCATAACCGAGATGTCTACTAGTTGGTTTGGACAGATTTAAGTGAGTTATTCCTAAGAATTACAGGCCTACAATATAAAATGACAAATTTCCATGCAAAATAATTGTACCGCCTTCTGCATCAAAAATCTGACATAATCATACCGCCAGGAATGTTAAGGAAATATTCCCTTGCAAAGTGAACAGCCTATTTGCCTTTAGTAAATCAACCCTGTGACTTCCTATCATTAATAATGTCTATACATACACCATATTGTCAAAAGTATTGGGACGCCTGCTTTCACACACACAAGCTTTAATGGCATCCCAGTCTTCGTCCGTAGGGTTCAATATTGAGTTGTCCCACCCTTTGCAGTTATAACAGCTTCAACTCTTCTGGGAAGGCTGTCCGCAGGGTTTAGGATTTGCTCTGGTCCAAAGGGGATGAACAGGTGTAAGAGGGGAAATGGTTAAAGAAATGAAACATGTGGAAACCTGCATGTATTCCGGAGATGTGCTGCATTTGTTATTTTTTTATTACTATTTGCCATGACATACAGTGTAAAGAATTCTTTACTGAACAAGGCTATACTGTACATCAGATGCATAATGAAATATATTTCCTATTTTCCTATGTAGCATCCCCCTGGGTATACTGGGAGCAAAGAGATACCTCCAGGGACAGGGAGCGAGCTTACATTCACACCAGGACTGAGTCCATGGCTATAATGGGAAGTTAGAACAAATGTGGGCGCCAGTCACTTTTGTATTTTTCAATGCTTTAATGGAGAACTTGGAAGCAGTAATAGGATAGAGGGTTAGGGGAGGTTTTAGATACCTTTAGCAGATTACTTGCGGACTCCTTGAATCCAAAGGACAAAAACAGCTTTCTTTAGAAGATCTTGAATACCTGGATAGGTCTCTCACACAGAGCTAGCAACCAGTATGGCTTCGGGATAAGCCTCTCTCGCAGGACTTAGCAGCCAGGAGAACTCCCGGACAAGCCTTTCTCACAGGACTTAGCAGCCAGTAGTTAGTTACCTTGAATTAGAATTGTAGAACAGCTTCACAGTACCAGAACCTTTAAGCCACCCGGCAGTACTGTGAGGGTAGATTAGCTTAGGTGCGTCCTCCAAACTAGTCACCAGGCCCTCCTGAGAGACCAGCCTTCATCCTGGCTCTCTCCAGCTTTGCTTGGCTTCTTCCACACAGGCAAGACAGCCTAGGACCACCTCAGGATTAGTAGGCCCCAGACAGGCTTCTGGGCCTACTTGCAGAGCTTGCAGCAACACAGCCTCAGGCCAGAAGGGCCCCGAGGTCCGCACATGGCGTCCGTCCCATAAATACCTTCTCCCAGCATGCACAGAGGCAGAGAACCTCCTAATGGGCTGTTTCTGGAAAAAGAATATTCATTACAGCTTAACTGTGTTGTAATTCTCATGCTGGCCTGTGGTACCAGTGACACCTACTGGCAACAGTGAGAATAGGCACAACTCAGCCAAGTTCAAGGCAGAAACCAAATAAACTATATACAATAAATCTGAGCTGTTTACAGCTCAGCCAAAAACTAAATGTACATTATAGCCCCATTTCTTTAGGAACAGGGGGCTACACCTACAATAGTAGTTTTAGCACACTGTCTGCCCTCAGTGCATATGTCTACATGCATGCGGGTGCTATATGACCAAGTGCCGATAACCACACAGCCACATGGTCTAATTATGCTTAATGGGCTGTATATGGCAGCTGTAGGTCATGGAAGAGTGATTATGTAGGCTTTGCACATTGTATGGCACCTGTAAAGCCGTGTGCATGTAGCCTAATATATATGTGTGTGTGTGTAAGTGTTTTAAAGAAACTGGTTTGTGTCATACGTCCCATTGACGATCTGTAAATACGTCAATAATGGGGATAGAGGACACAGAAGGTCATGTCTACATAACGGCATTAATGAAAGGGTCACAGAAATAACTTTCTGTTAAATATCTTTACTTCAATACGTATGTGTACGTTTAACACGCATATACAGTGCAATATATATATATATATATATATATATATATATATATATATATATATATATATTCATACCCCTTGAAATTTTCCAAATTTTCTTTAACCACTCGAGCTCCTTCATGACTAGAGAATTTTTTACTCTTCAGCACTGTGCTATTTTAACAGACAATTGCCATGCAACACTGTACACAAATTACATTTATATAAAAAAAAAATCACACAAATAGTTTTCTTTTGGTGGTGTTTGATTCCCACTGGTTTTTTAATTTTTTGCGATATAAATGAAAAAAGACCGAAATTTTGGAAAAAACACCAGATATTTTCTACTTTCTGTTATAAAACATATGCTAAAAAAAGAAAATCAAAAAATCAAATGTCTTCATAAATTTAGGCCAAAATGTGTTCTGTTACATGTCTATGGTAAAAAAAAAAATCACAAGTTTAAGTGTTTATTATTTGCTTTGTGCGAAAGTTATAGCATCTACAAACTAATGGTATATATACCTGGAATTACGCAGCTATGACATTATACCGATAATGGCAATGATCAGCGACTTATAGTGGGTCTGTGATAGTGTGTCGGGAAATCTGGCACGAGCTGATGCTGGCTGGGTGGTACACTAACTGACTAACAGACGCTGACATCAATAGTGACACTATCACAGTGATCAGTGCTAATTTTGTACACTGTCACCTATTCTAATGACACTGGCTGGGAAGTGACAGTGACATTGCATATTTTTAGCACTAATCACTCTATTAGTGTCACTAGCTCCAAAAAAGGTGTCAAAAGTGTCTGTCAGTGTCAGAATGTCCACCACAATATCGCAGACCTGCTATAAGGCGCTGATCGCCACTATTATTAGTGTAGCGGCCTCCTCACTCCCCTCTTTCTCTCGTCTCGTCTTTTCTCTTGTCTAGGGGTATCTTAGAGGGGAAGGGAGCGGGGACACCACGCCTGGCCTCCACCACATGTGTCAGTGCGGTATAAGCAACGTTCTTGTATTACCTTCGGGTCAGTGCTGTGCACCTGGATCCTCCATCACAGAGTCACCTTGAACAATGTCTGTCAGGAAATGAGCCCCACACCATTAAAGTTCAACACTCCTTTATTCTTCTCGAATGAACACAATCAGTTGAACTCCCTTGATAGAAACAGAACAGGAAAGGAGGTGTGGATGCGAATAGGCCCAGACACAATGTAGTTCTCCACTTTCCTCCCTGAAAGTGGGTTACGGTCTCCGCAGGAGGGGGAATTTCCTTCCAGGCGGTCTCCGACGAGAGGCTCACCCGTCACCGGCAATATGCTGCACCGAGTCTTCAAGTGAGGAGCCCCCCCCCCCGGTCCATTGCGCCTTCCGGATTCGGGTACCCACTCCCGGGGTTCCCTAGGATCTCCTTCCCTCGCGGAACTCAGTGTTGGGAACTGAGCTCCGGACCTCCATCTGAGTACCTCACCCCAGGCTAAAGGTGCCTGGGGTGGAACACGACCTGGGCCTAGGCCGCCTAGAGGACCGACACGAACCACCGTCCACAAGCTGAAGGTGCCTGGGACTTCCCCCCCGTGACAAAGATGGCCGGCCCCTTTATACCCTCTCCCAGCAAGCACGGCGGGTTCCCCGCCCCACCATACCGCTGCCGAGGGAGGACAAAAAGGAGGCACAGCACACAGCAATGATTCAACCCCAGCCCAGGGCGACAGCGCCACCCACCGGGCTGCAGGGAATTACACATCACTGATGTCTCTGCCAAGTTCAAATTTACACCCGGGAAAGTACATACCCGCTACACTAGTAAAAAAAAAAAAATATCCCATAGTTTGTAGACGCTATAACTTTTGCACAAACTAATCAATATACACTTATTGGGATTTTTTTTTACCAAAAACATGTAGCAGAATACATATTGACCTAAATTTATGAAGAAATTTGATTTTTTTTTAATCGGATATGTGTTATAGCAAAAGGTAAAAAGAATATATCTTATTTTTTTCAAAATACAACCAAAAAAAGTTCTATTTGGGGGTAATAAAAGACATAAATTTTAATTGGGTACAGTGTCGCACGACTGCGCAATTGTCAGTTAAAATAACGCAGTGCCGTATCACAAAAAATGGTCTGCTCATGAAGGTGGGTAAATTTTCCATAGGTCAAGTGGTTAAAGCCCAAGTTAAGTTTAAAAAAAAAAGATCAGCAGAAAGGCCATTGCTTGGCACCAGTGTGATGTGTCATTTGTGCTGCTGTCTCTTGGTTTAGGTGGCATGTTCCTTCTCTGTAGCCCATGCCCACCCTTTATCACCTCAATCTTCTGGTGCATCTGGGATTTATAGAATTAGGGGAGCAGAAACAGGCTCTCATCAAGAGTGTCCGACTATGCCCACCCCTGTGCTTATTTTTATTTTATTTTATATTTTATTAAACCTAGGCTTTGATGAGCAAACATATCTACCCCTATGTACAAACATAACTACTCAATTTATACGAAGTACCAACGTTTTTAAAACATTAGCATGCACTGAAACGATAGCAAGCTGATCTCGTTTACTTTTACATATTCATCTAAAAAAGATTGAGAAAGCTTTACATTCTCTTTTAGAAAAAGGAGTGCTCCACTTGCAGCCTCTGGGCAGGAAATAATGGAATCCAGCGCTGCGTATACATTATTAACTGGATCCAGCAAGCGATACACTGCAACCTCAACAATCATTAGCAATGTATTTACATACAAGTGTCCTTACCTATTAGTATTTATCTAATAATGAGATAATGGGACTGATTTGCTAAAGAAGTTGAGCATTCCCACTGAAAATAAACGTGTGAATATTTATTTCAATTATCCAATCATGTTAAAAGCATCTGAACATAATTGAGTATTCAAAGTAAACAAGAATTTGCTTATCTTTAACTGGATAGTTGAAGTAAACGTTTACTTATTTTTTAATGTTCCTGTTTTCTAGTAAATCAAACTCAGATTTTGAGCAGGAAAATTATTTGTTTATTGTGCATTTGCTTTTTTTTATTTATTTTTTATTTCACTTGCAGCAAATCAGTGTGAATTTCTAAAGCCAAGAACCGTGAGCTTCTATTCTCTGGACATGAACACAACCCTGACCTGGATTCCACCAGAGAATGCAGAAGGAGTGTTTTATACTGTTTCCTACTTAGTGTAAGTTCTAACAGCCTCATTGTATTTTTATGGCCTTCTCTTTGATTATACAGAATCAGTGGCGGTCGCCGTCCATTAGGGGCACACGGGCACTGGCCGACCCCCCCATCCATGCGTCGGACCCACTAATCTACATGCAGGGTGCCAGAGGCTCTAATAGGCTTCAAAAAAGGGAGGGTTTGGGGCGCAGAGCACTGCGCCCAAGCCCACCCAGTTGTGTGACAATAGCAAATTAATATTCGCTATTGTCACACTGATTCTTCTCCCGGCCAAACAGGAAGCCGGTTCCTGAGACCCATTTCCTGATTGGCCGAAAAGGAGAAGCGAGGCCATTGGCCTAGGAGGAGGAGGGTGGGGATGGTATGGTGGAGGGCTCCTGCTGCTCTGTCCTTTGAGGATGTGTACAGCATGGCCAAAAGCCTGGGCTCCGAGCTGCAGAGCCTCACTGAGCAGCATGGCCCGGAGTCTGGGTCCGCGGTTGTCCTGCAAGTATTTCGGGAGCTGGAGCTGCTGGAGAGTTTCGCAGCCACCGGGAGAGAGCGGAGCTTTACGGAGGAGGAGTTGCAGATCAGAGCCATGCAGAGTATGGACAGAGAGGAGCGACAGTCTTGGTGTGTATACTGAGCCTGACCTGTATGATCCCTGGGGGACTAAAGTCCCAGAGATGGCATTGTGCATCCGCAGGCACTGCATGACCTCTCTAGATATGGTGCTGCAGTAGGCAGGCATGCAGTACAATGTGCGGTGTTGACAGCTGTGTGACCGACCGGAGGGGTGGGCGCATTGTTTGCCACCCCCCCAAAAAAAAAAATATATATATACCACCAGCCGCCACTGTACAGAATGTTAATTCTTACCATGAGTAAGTATCCCTTTAACCCCTAAAGCGGTATTAAACCCAAAACCCCAAATTTTGCATATTGCAGCTTACCAATCCTTAGATTTGGTGTCTGCATTTGTTTTGCTTTTTTAGGCTTTTTCCCACCTGTATTGCCCCCACTCTGGATGAATGAGCACAGGGGGCACCTTTGGACAGCAGCATTGTCAGTCTGGGGGGAGGGGAGTGTTATATTTACTATCAGATTTAACAAATTGAAGCCAAAATCCATCCCACACTTTAAGGCCACTTTCACACTGAGGCGCTTCTAAACTGCCAGTAAAAACACTGAGCGCTTTTGAAGCATTTTCAGTCGCTTTTGAAGAGCTTTCCATTCATTTCAATGGAGAAGGGAGTTTTTCACAGCCCTGCCAGCACACTGCCCTAGTGTGAAAGCATTCATTGATTTTAATGGAAATACGTTTTCGTGAGCTTTTTATACGCTGTTTTTAGCGTGAAAGCCCCTGAAAAGCGCCTCAGTGTGAAAGTGGTCTAAAAGCAGTTACAGCAAACAGTTTTTTTTTTCCTTTTGGGATAAAGGTTTTACATAAATAAATAAAAGCTGATCAAAATAAGCACCCCTGTCAGTGTTAAATGGCTTGTCTCATCTCTGCAAATTATACGTTCTGCTGGAGAGCTTGTTATTTTGAAAAACAACTGACTTACTGGCTGGATCTCCAGGGGAAAATAAAAGAAAGAAAACCTAAAAAAGAAAAACGAATGCAGCCATCACATCTAAGAAATGGTAAGCTGCACTATAATAAATGTTTGCTTTTGGGTTTAAAATAATATTAAAAGCTTACTTTTTTTTTGTTTTAAAATAACAGACATGTTATACTTGCCTGCTCTGTGTAATGGTGGGATCAGGTTCAGGTAAGTATTTAGGGGCGGTCTTTGGGGGAAGCTGCATGCAGAAGGTTTTCTACCTTACTGCATTGAATGCAGTAAGGTAAAAAAACTTCTGCCTTTAGAATCTCTTTAAAGTGGAGTTCCACCCAAAAATGGAACCTCCGCTTTTCGGAACCCTCCCCCCTCCGGTGTCACATTTGGCACCTTTCAGGGGGAGGGGGTTCAGATACCTGTGTAATACAGGTATTTGCACCCACTTCCGGGAATAGACTAATGCGCCAGACACGCCTCTACCCGCACTCCCCCGCTGTCTCCTGGGAAATACACTGTTCCCAGGAGAGAGCGGGGACCAGTGACGGCGCGCTGCGCTACTCATACATGCGCAGTATAGAACCGGGCAGTGAAGCCGCAACGCTTCACTTCCCGATTCCCTCACCAAGGATTGCGGTGGGTGCAGCCGAGGGACGAGTGATTGCTCGACCTCGGCTGCCGACATCGCGGGCGTGCTGGACAGGTAAGTGTCCATTATTTAAAAGTCAGCAGCTGCAGTATTTGTAGCTGCTGGCTTTTAAAAAAAAAAAATTGGTGGAACCTCTGCTTTAACCACTTCAACCCCGGAAGGTTTTACCCCCATTTTTTTGCGATACGGCACTGCGTCGCTTTAACTGAAAAATACACGGTCACGTGACACTGTACCCAAACAAAATTGACGTCCTTTTTTTCCCACAAATAGAGCTTTCTTTTGTTGGTATTTAGCATACACTATAGGATTGTAACAGACCTGGGACACCTTTGGGTTTCTCCAAAGAGAATAGTAATAAGGCCTGCATAGTACCCCCTCACCCTCCTATCAGGCCCTGTTCTGAGTCACATTCCTGTCTGAATATTGTGTCCGGGTTTCAGGTGGACTGAAACCCAGACACATGATTCAAAAACATGTGGCAACCCTAAGTGGCATTACCAATTCACACTAAAGCCCTGTACACACGATCAGTTTGACTGATGAAAACCGTCTGATGGATTGTTTTCATCAGACAAACCGATCGTGTATGGGACCCATCAGTCTTTTTTCCATCGGTTTTAAAAAATAGAACATGTTTTAAAATTATCTGATGGATAAAAAACCGATGGCAATTTCCGATCGTCTGTGGGGAAATCCATCAGATAAAATACCCAAGCATGCTCAGAATCAAGTCGACACATGCTCAGTAGCATTGAATTTCATTTTTCTCAGCTCATCGGAGTGTTTTACGTCACCACGTTTGGAACGGTCGGTTTTTTGACTCATGGTGTGTGGGCAAGACTGATGGAAAACAGTTTCATCAGATTTCTGATGGACAAATCCATCAGACGAAAATCCAAAGGATATCTGATCGTGTGTACAGGGCTTTACAGTCATAGGCAGCAGTGCCATATACATAAGGATGCAAATCAATAGTATCTGGTCACACTCACATTCCAGGAAGTGCTTTGGTATTTTTATGAGGAATCTTTTAGGGTACTGCTTTGCTTAGACACGAGTAACACTTCTAAATGTTCCTATAACAAAGCAAATATTCACTTTTTGATTTTGAGTCTTCTTTAACACTGAACATCACCTATAAATCCTAACATCTATTCTGTTGCATGCTCACTTTGCCTTGCATTTCTTCTACAACAAAATCCTGCAGGTTCCTCACCAAAATAACACAGAGCCAAGATCCTGATTGCAGAAAAAAATTATACTGTATATTAATCTTTTTTTAATGTTATTTTTGTTTTGTATTTTTGTGCATTACAATAATAATACCAATGATGTGTAAAGTACCAGATTAAAGGATGACTACAATTTTTTTTTTACATATTGCAGCTTGCCAGCTCTTAGATATGGTAGCTGCTAAAGATGAAGTGAAGGTTCGGTCTGAATATAAGTTTGAATCGAATCTTGGCTGTGCAGGCATTCAGACAAACACCCAAATATTTATCTGTTCAGCGGGAGACAACCTTTATGTTTAATAGTGGTTTTGCTTCTGCTATCATACTTGACAGCTTCCCACTATCAATGGGCTTATCAGAATTTGGAAAGCCCGAGATTCCACCCCCCCCCCTTCATGTGAATGGGTTAGGGATACATTGTACACCTAACTTATTCACAAAAATGTAAACAGTACAAACTAACACAGACAGTTTTTGACAAGTCTTTTATAATAAAAATTTAATTCCCACGATGTACATGCATCATCAACATGTCATCCAGCAATGTAGATCCTCATCAATCACGATGCCTGCTACCCAAATTCAAACCAGACCTGAACAGCCTGGCATGAATTGGAGGGGGGGGGGGGCTATGCCATTTTTCACGTGTGAAGCCTCGTACACACGACTCGGCAAGAAACGACAAGAAAACTGTTGGGAGAGCTTTCTTGCCGAGAAAACCGTGCGTGTGTACGAGCCTTTCAGGTTTCTCGTCAAGAAAACTGCCCAGAATCGTCGTGATTCTTGTCAGACTGTATTTGGACGAGAAAAACATTCGTGTGTATGCTTTTCCGAGTCTTCAAAAACCGCGCATGGTCAGAATCAAGTATGGGATGGGAGCGCACCTTCTTGTAAAACTAGCGGTCGTAATGGAGATAGCACATTCGTCACGCTGTAACGAACTGAAAGCACGAAGACTGAAAAGCGCGAATCGTCTCTCACTAAACTTTTACTAAACTTTTACTAACACTCAGTAACACAAGATTAGCAAAAGCAGCCCAAGGGGTGGCACCATGAGAATGGAACTTCCCCTTTATACTGCCGTTGTACGTGTTGTACGTCACCGCGCTTTAGACCGACGAGATTTTGGATTGACAGTGTGTATGTAAGGAAAGCTTGACAAGAATCTCGTCAAGCTTGACAAGAAACCCGTCGAGAAAAACAATGTTTTTTTTGTGACGAGATTTTCGGGCGTGTGTACAAGGCTTGAGTCCCAATTAACATCTGTATCGGACCCTTATCTAGGATAAGGGTCTGCAATGTATGAAAGGAATCCCTGACCACTTTGTTTACAACCAAAATGAAGCCGCTCGGAGCAGTCATTTTGCCAACAATTTAAACACACGCCTTTCTTTGTAAATGTCAGTGTTAGAGGTCGACCGATATGGGTTTTTCTCTGGCCGATGCCGATATTTAGAAATCATGGTGGCCGATGGCCGATATATGATGCCGATTTTTTTTTTGGCCGATATGTTAGGCCGATTTTTTTCCCTTCATCTCATAAAATCTAACAGTTGGACCCCTTTCACACTGGGGTGTTTTTCAGGCACTTTTGGGCTAAAAATAGCACCTGTAAAAGTGGCTGCAAAACAGCTCCCCTGCAGTCTCACACTGAGGCGGTGCGCTGGCATGATGTTAAAAAAAGTCCTGCAAGCAGCATCTTTGGAGCGGTGTATACTGCTCCTCCACCACTCCTGCCCATTGAAATGAATGGGCACTGCTGCCGAAGCGCCTGCAAAGCGCTTCTGCAGCGGTGCTACACGGGTGCATTTAACCTCTTCATCGGCCGCTAGCTGGGTTATAAGCGCCCCGCTAGCAGCCGAATAGTGTCGCTAAAATGATGGTAAAACTAGCGGCGTTTTACCATCAACGCCTGCCCGCTCCAGTGTAAAAGCAGAGTTCCGCCGAAAAAAAATAAATATTAAAAGTCAGCAGCTACAAATACTGCAGCTGCTGACTTTTAATTATATAGACACTTACCTGTCCTGGGCGCCCGCGATGTCGGCACACGAAGCCGATCTCTCCCTCGGCTCTCGGGTGCTGCCACCGCCATCTTCGGTAAGGGAATCAGGAAGCAGGCACAAAAACAGGTAATCAAAATTTTTAGACGAAAAAAATAAATAAAAACGGCTAACTTTACTGTTTAGTTTTATTTAAAATTCATTAAAGTGTATTTTTTCCCAAAAAATTGTGTTTGAAAGACCGCTGCGCAAATACCGTGTGACATAAAATATTGCAACAAGCGCCATTTTATTCCCTAGGGTCTCTGCTAAGAAAAAATATATAATGTTTGGGGGTTCCAAGTGATTTTCTAGCAGAAAATACAGGATTTTTATTTGTAAGCTACAAGTGTCAGAAAAGATTTAGTCTTTAAATGGTTAAACTGAGAACTTCTACACATGGAGTTCAGTTTATTGATAAGAAGAAACATTGTATTTTTTTCTCTCACTTGGCAGGCTGCCCAGAGACACATCGCTCCACCTCCATGGGAAACTTCAGGGAACTTGCATTGACTTCTATGAAAGAAGTTATTTGCAAGTTGCGCTGAAGTTTTTTAAATCTGCTTTTTTTTTCAGCACTATCGGCCGATGCCGATTAAATAAAAAGTGCCAAAAATCGGCCGATATATCGGTCGACCTCTAGTCAGTGTTGCTGTAGTAGGTTTTATACATCAAGCAAATTCACAGACAGGGTCAGGGTTAATGGAGGTTAATGGAGTTTTTCATTTTTATTATTTCACTTTCAGCTCCTAGACAAACATTTTTTTTTTTCTTAGGTATATGTTCCTTATGACAGTGCCCAGTCCCCCATTCCATTTGTTTAACAATCTAGAGCAGCCTACTGACAACCATGGCTCTCTCCATAGATACAGTGGAGGAGTGAGCGTGGGTACAGATACAGGTGTTATTTATAGGATTACTATGTAAAAATCTAGAAGAAAATTGCTAAAAAATAAAACTAATGCAGCCAGCTCATCTTCAGACTTGTACGCTGCAATATATAGCATTTTTGTTTTTGAGTTTAGTTATTTACCTTGTTCAGTTAAAGCTATCAGCTTTTAATGTAGTTTCCCTATAAATCTATAAGAAATATTATATTGTCTTCTATAGTTTTGGTCATTAAAGCAATACATAATTTCATGTTATCTCTATATGCAGATATGGGAGTGATATCTGGCACAGGAAATTAGAATGCACAAATATAACGTGGACGTGGTGCAATCTAGCTCATGAAACAAACACAAATTCAATAACATATGGCAATGTCACTGCAAGCAATCTAAACTGTTCTACATCTGAAATTTCAGAAGGGTTTGAACCTTACCATCAAAGTAAGTTTGCATTTGCTGTTTTAGTTTTATATAGTAACCATGATAATGCCTTATTGCTCAGTATGAATAGTAGAGTGTTGTGCACCCAAAGGCGGCTGCGTGGGTTGCCATAGGTTTGTGGTCGTGGGCTACATTAGATGGCTCTGTGGGTTACATTTGGCATGTGGGCCATGGGTTGAGCATGCCTGCCATTAACAATAAAAGCAAAAGCATTTAGCAATAAAAAACAAAGAAGGTTTTGGCCTTTCCTCGCTGTACGAAATAACGCTGTTTTGTTGATTTTTGACGGTCTCTCACATGTCCTCCCAATGGGGCTAGAAACAGCAGGAAAATTTTCCAAAGTTTCTAACCCTTGTTTACACTGTGTGCACAAAAGGAAGGAAATAGATCCTGTCAAGTAGGTCCCATCTGCAGAACACCACAGTTGAATAAAAAATATATTTATTGTAAAAAAAGCACCATAATTGCTAAACAGCAAAAAAATCCAACAAACAAATTCCAGTGAAGATATCCTCCAAAACTAAGTAAATAAAAAATACAACGTTGTCTAAGGAAAGGTTGCAGCTGAGCTCGCATCCATTCAACCCAGCAGTCACACTTATATATGATCTTAGGAACTCAATGAACTAAATGCAATATTAATTATACTATACAGTCCAAAGAGGATTCCATGGGACCACTATAAATTGTATGTATATCCACCGGTGTGGGTGCAGGTACTAAGATGTGCCTTCCGTATTAGAGAACTGTCCAGAATTGATATATATTAGGTAGTTGGTTCATACACTATATACAACATTCTTTTTTTTAAAGAAGCTTTGTCTAAAGTTATTTTTTAACCCTAAAATTTTACTTTAGACTCTACAAAACGATGGCTAAAATTATAAAAATTACTCTTAGTAGTTTAGACTCACCATTACCACAAACTTGACATCTAATATTAAGTTAACATTTTCAAATTCCTGCTTGCTTTATCACTGTGAAAGCCACTAGCTGGCACTAAAACGGACATGTGCAATTCTTATTTTAATCTGCACACTATGCATGAACATTTGATTCCCAGCAGCGTACAGAAAGTTGGATAATACTTTGGGGTCAATTCACAAAGCATAAGCACAAGGATAATGATTTTTATTTTAGCCATTTGACTGTCAATTTCAAATTTCATTGGTCTTACCTGAAAAAACTGTCACTTATCCTGGTACGTTAGGTTTGGGAATTGGCCCTTCAAAAATACAGATGCAGATACTTGACTAAAGGATTCGTCAACCTTGGTCCTTACCGATAACATTGACCACTTCCCGCCCGGTCAATAGGAAATTGACGTCCGGGAAGTGGTTCTGTTATCCTGAATGGACTTTCTATTGACGTCCAGCAGGATAACATGCCGGCGCGCGCCCGCGGGGCGCGCATCGCGGCGATCGCGAGTGCGGGGTGTCAGTCTGACACCCGCATCTCTGATCGTGATAAGAAGCCTCTGTCAGAGGCTTCTTACCATGTGATCAGCTGTGATCAATCACAGCTGATCATCGCGTGAACCAGGAAGTGCCGGTAAACGGCATTTCTCGGTTCACGCTGACAGGGAGAGCCGATCGGCGGCTCTCCCTGTCAGAGGGGGGGGGGTCTGTGCTGATAATCAGCACATTGATTATCAGCACAGCCCCCTAAAATGTAAAAATGACATGCCCAGCAGTGCCCCATATAATAAACTCTGCAAGTGCCAATCCCTGCTCACCACAGTGCCAATCCCTGCCCACCACAGTGCCAATCACTGCCCAGCAGAAACACCTGTCAGTGCCTCATCAGCAGTGCTGCCCATCAGTGCCACCTGTCAGTGCCAACTGTCAGTGCCAATCAGTACTGCCCATCAGTGCCGCCTGTCAGTGCCCATCACAGCCACCTGTCAGTGCCCATCACAGCCGCCTGTCAGTGCCCATCAGTCCCGCCTGTCAGTGCCCATCAGTGCCGCCTGTCAGTGCCCATCAGTGCCACCTATTAGTGCCCATCAGTGCTGCCTATCAGTGCCCATCAGTGCTGCATATCAGTGCCGCCTATTGGTGCACATCAGTGCTGCATATCAGTGCCGCCTATCAGTGCCCATCAATTCTACATATCAGTGCCTCCTCATCAGTGCCCATCAGTGCCACTTTATCAGTGCCAACTCATCAGTGCCCATCAGTGCCGCCTCATCAGTGCCTATCAGTGCCGCCTCATCAGTGCCCGTCAGTGAAGGGGAAAACAACATTTTATGACAGAAACTAAAAAAAAACACATTTTTTTTTCTAAATATTTGGTCTTTTTTAGTAAAAAATAAAAACCGCAGAGGTGATTAAATACCACCAAAAGAAAGCTCCATTTGTGGGAAGAAAATTATAAAAATTTAGTTTGGGTGCAGTGTAGTATGACCGCGCAATTGTCATTCAAAGTGTGACAGCGCTGAAAGCTGAAAATTGTCCTGGGCAGGAAGGGGCGTAAGTGCATGGTATTGAAGTGGTTAAAGACACAGACTGCGTTACATGGTTTTTATATGGCCACAGCAGCCAAATTTTATTAACCAAATAATAAAATAACATCACGTAAAACATACCGGTAAGTGCAAATTTCAACATAATAATGCCCAACCACAAGAGGTCTTTGGGTGTCTTTAAAGAGGAAGTAAACCCTCATTCATTTTTTTTTAAATGAACCCTGCAACCCTGCAAGAGAATGTCATAATGACCTAGTATGCATAGCATACTAGGTCATTATGATCGACTTACCTGAGATCAAAGCCCCCGAAGTTCTCCTCCGTGCCTTCCCCGCCGCCACCATGTCTCCAACGATCTTCTTCCTGTTATCGCCGCTCCGTCGCTGTGATTGGCCCGAAGCGGCGATGACGTCACGCGCATGCGCGTTCGGGTCGGCAAGATCCATTCAAAAAACCGGCAACTATGCCGGCCCGCTAGTGCGCATGCGCGTGACGTCATTGGTGCTGTGCTTTACAGCAAATATCTCCTTAACCCTGTAGTTATAGGTAGTTAAGTATAAAAACCCAGCAAGTGCACACACACACTGCCCTGGTATCGTCCTCGTGCCCTGACCTGCAGCCTGTCTACTTGAACCCTGATTCCTGTCACCTGAACCTGAAGCTGAACCTGTTGTGTCTGTACTTATCCCTGGATCCCTGGATCCAGGGATAAGTACAGGGATACAGGGATAAGCCTTATTGCCCCCTGCTTGTCCCTGTCTGTCCACTCCTGGCCCCCCATCTGCTGATCTCCCGTTAATGATTCTGGCCTGGTTTGACTACGATTCTGGTTCTCCCTTTTACTACTTACGCTGGTTGGTTATTGTCACTGTTTGGTTGTTTTGTTGTTCACTTTGTACTGGTGGTGTGTTCACGTTTATGTTTACTTATCTTAATAAACTATTTACTTCACCTATTTCTGTTTGCGGTTTCCTCTGTTGCAGTCCACACAGTTCTGATCATATCTGATTCCTGACAGAATACCAGGGCCATCCCTGATCAGAAGTGGCTGCACAGGGGAACCATTTGATCGTTTGCAAACATGAATGCTGATGTGATTGTGATTTGTCTCGGCTGGCATCTGAAAGCAGTGATTATTGTCGCCAGGCTTTGAAGAATGGTCTAGTGACCAGTTGTTTACAGCCATCCGATCGGCTCACTCCCTGGTCGATCAGGGTTATATGCCGTTTGGGAAGGTGCAACCTTTAATTAAAATCTGTACTGAGCTAGCCCTTCCCTGTATTCCAGGGGGCCAAGATGATTTCACTCCTCCTTTTAATGTGAATCAGGTTGTTTCCTTAGTTTGGCTTTTTGAAGACGATTCTGACGATTTTTGTGAGCACTACTCAGCCTGCTCCCCACAGGTGATTGCTGAGTGCATTAAGTCTGCTCAGTCTTTTGTTAGACAGGGAGATTTAAAGTCACAGTTTGTACAACCCATACTTTCGCCATGGTCTGGCATGGTGCAATCAGCCCCAGCCAGACAAACCACCTCTTCCATCAGACACCAGCCGACCCAAATGTATGTTCCTCCATC
This sequence comes from Rana muscosa, assembly GCA_029206835.1. NCBI lineage: Eukaryota > Metazoa > Chordata > Amphibia > Anura > Ranidae > Rana > Rana muscosa. Next base: position 853,510,701 of record CM055121.1, on the reverse strand, counting down.
ACCCATGGCAACCCCAGTCTCAGTTCAGTACACACTGCTTACCACCAGATACCAATATCCAGTCTCTGCTCCCTGTACCTATCCTGCATTCAACCCACCTGTCTCTTCTCAGCTGCCTACAAACCCACAAGAACTTCCCCTAGCTACTGTTACCTCTTCTCTGCCATATCCTGATCCTCCTTCCCAGTCTGCTACACCCCTTACCTACAGGGCTTCAGTGGTTAAGCCAAAGAAGAGACAAAAGTTCTTTATGACCAGTACGATCCTGCCAGTAACCCAACCTGCCTCCACGCCAATCAAACTGCTTCAGTCTGACTCCCGAGTTCCTGTATGCCAGCCTGAAGTTCCTGTGCCAGCCTGAAGTTCCTGTGCCAGCCTGCCAGCCTGAAGTGTCAGTGCCAGCGTTCCAGCCTGAAGTGTCAGTGCCAGCGTTCCAGCCTGAAGTGTCAGTGCCAGCGTTCCAGCCTGAAGTGTCAGTGCCAGCGTTCCAGCCTGAAGTGTCAGTGCCAGCGTTCCAGCCTGAAGTGTCAGAGCCAGCGTTTCCAGCCTGAAGTGTCAGAGCCAGCGTTCCGGCCTGAAGTGTCAGAGCCAGCGTTCCAGCCTGAAGTGTCAGAGCCAGCCTTCCAGCCTGAAGTGTCAGAGCCAGCCTTCCAGCCTGAAGTGTCAGAGCCAGCCTTCCAGCCTGAAGTGTCAGAGCCAGCGTTCCAGCCTGAAGTGTCAGAGCCAGTCTTCCAGCCTGATGTTCCGGTATCTGCCTTCCAACCAGAAGTCCTGATGCCAGTGTCCCAGTCTGAAGATCCGGTGTCCCAGTCTGAAGATCCGGTGTCCCAGTCGGAAGATCCGGTGTCCCAGTTGGAAGATCCGGTGTCCCAGTTGGAAGATCAGGTGTCCCAGTCGGAAGATCCGTTGTCCCAGTCTGAAGATTCGGTGCCTGATGCCCCCGCCTGAAGATTCCGTGCCTGTGACCCCGCCTGAAGATTCGGTGCCTGTGACCCCCGCCTGAAGATTCGGTTCCTGTGACCCCGCCTGAAGATTCGGTGCCTGTGACCCCGCCTGAAGATTCAGTGCCTGATGCCCCCGCCTGAAGATTTGGTGCCTGTGACCCCGCCTGAAGATTCGGTTCCTGTGACCCCGCCTGAAGATTCGGTTCCTGTGACCCCGCCTGAAGATTCGGTTCCTGTGACCCCGCCTGAAGATTCGGTGCCTGTGACCCTGCCTGAAGATTCGGTGCCCGTTTCCCGGCTTGAAGTTGTGATGCCCGTTTCCCGGATTGAGGTTGTGATGCCTGTTTCCCGGCTTGAGGTTGTGGTGCCCGTTTGCCGGCCTGAGGTTGTGGTGCCCATTTGCCGGCCTGAGGTTGTGCTGCCCGTTTCCCGGCTTGAGGTTGTGGTGCCCGTTTCCCGGCTTGAGGTTGTGGTGCCCGTTTCCCGAATGGGGTTGTGGTGCCCGTTTCCCGGCCTGAGGTTGTGGTGCCCGTTTCCTGGCCTGAGGAGCCTGCTGCCCAGCCTGAGGTGTTCCTGCCCGCTGCCCAGCCTGAGGTGTTCCTGTCCGCTGCCCAGCCTGAGGTGTTCCTGTCCGCTGCCCAGCCTGAGGTGTTCCTGTCCGCTGCCCAGCCTGAGGTGTTCCTGCCTGCTGCCCAGCTCGATGACACGGAGCCTGCTGCCCAGCTTGATGTGTTCCTGTTCGCTGCCCAGCCTGAGATGTTCTTGTTTGCTGCCCAGCCTGAATGTGCCACTGTCTGCTGCCCAGCTTGATGTGCTCGTGCCTGTTACCCAGCTTGATGTGCCTGTGCCTGTTGCCCAGCTTGAAGTGCCTGTGCCTGCTGCCCAGCTTGGTGTGCCTGTTCCTGCTGCCCAGTTTGATGTGTCTGCTTCCCAGCTTGATGTACCCATACCTGCTGCCCAGCTTGATTTACCTCCTGCCCAGCTTGATGCACCTGTACCTGCTACGCAGCTTGAGTTTCCTGTGCCTGCTACCCAGCCTGATGTACTTTTTGCCCAACCTGTTGTGACTTTGTCTACTGCCCGGCTTAACGCCATAGACTTTCTCCAGCAACGGCTGGTTGGAGCGCCTGAAGGTCACTCCTTCGAGGGGGGGTACTGTAAGGAAAGGTTCCATCCGCTGGTAGTATCTATCATCTGGCGTGCAGTACTGAGGTCCACCAGCAGGTGTCTCCTGGCAGTTCTGAACTGTCAGCGGAACTTCTCTCTGCTGGTGTTATATCATCCCTGGGCTGCAGTACTGGTGTCCACCAGCGGATGGATCCTGGCAGTGTGGTGCAGATGTTACTTCCTGCAATCAGGGGTCACCTGAGCCTGTTAGCAGGTATAAATACCCGGCAAGTGCACACACACACTGCCCTGGTATCATCCTCGTGCCCTGACCTGCAGCCTGTCTACTTGAACCCTGATTCCTGTCACCTGAACCTTTAGCTGAACCTGTTGTGTCTGTACTTATCCCTGGATCCCTGGAGCCTTGCTCTGCAGCCTTATTGCCCCCTGCTTGTCCCTGTCTGTCCACTCCTGGCCCCGCATCTGCTGATCTCCCGTTAATGATTCTGGCCTGGTTTGACTACGATTCTGGTTCTCCCTTTTACTACTTACGCTGGTTGGTTATTGTCACTGTTTGGTTGTTTTGTTGTTCACTTTGTACTGGTGGTGTGTTCACGTTTATGTTTACTTATCTTAATAAACTATTTACTTCACCTATTTCTGTTTGCGGTTTACTCTGTTGCAGTCCACACAGTTCTGATCATATCTGATTCCTGACACATACTTCCATATTCCCTTCCCCCAGGGGACCTAGCTCCTGGGGGAACCGCCGCTAACCAAATGGAAGCACCATACCTTAGATGGGCCCCACTTATCCTGTAACTATGTAATTCGTCACTGACCCCCCAAAGACCCTTTGAACCGCCGACTGCTGTGACAAATTTGAGCAATATTCACCAGTCAGTAAAATATACACATACACAAAATAATTTATTTATTTATTTATTTTTTTCATGTTCAGTTATCTTTTTTTTTATTTATTTTTTATATATATATATATATATATATATATATATATATACACAGAATACTTATAAATATTATTATTATTATTATTTATTTTTTTAAAAGCAAAATTAACAACAGCCAAACAAACCCACTCAACTCTAAAGACCCCAATACATCCCTCCAACTGTGCAATGCGATAACTTCTAACACCAGGGCGGGAGGGTGGGAAGTTGTCACTTCTCCTAACTTCCTGGAATGATAAAGAATAGGCCCCTACGCTAGACCCTCACCACTGGACCCTGCCTTCTTCTAACTTCTGCCTCCAATCAGGTAAGCTCTACTCCCCTTGCCCCCTCCACTGACCTAGCTGACCGTTCCCTGACCCTGTTCCTCCCCTAGTCATGCAGCCCCTTTGTCCATTCTCTCCTAATGGTCTCACTTCATATTGAAACAGAAGACACAGAGCAACTGATATATATGAATTTAGGGAGAATTTAGGGATCATTCAGCGGTCTGCTTCTTTATGCATCAATTATCATCAAAGCTTTAAAAAAAAATTGAAGAATGAGTACACATTTGTATTATTGTAGTGAATATGTTATTTACTGCTAAATTGCTGCATTGTATACTGTGCCAGATCACTTTAGACCAGGGGTCTCAAAGTACCGGCCCGCGGGCCATTTGCGGCCCGCAGACTGGTTAAAAATGGCCCGCAGCGCCGATCCAGGACGTCTTTTTGCACAGGCACTGCAGAGGGGGAGGCGCCGAAGAGCTTTACCTCTCTATCACCTCTGTCCTCTCCGCTGCATACTGCCGCAGCCCAGAGAGAGAACAGAGCGGAGGAAGGATCCACCCATCGCCCCGCCCACCTAAGCACTGACGATCAGAGCCCCGATCCAGGGTCCTGCTGCTCAGAGTGGGAGATTGTGTTCTCTGGATGCCCTGTCACTAGGCCTCTGTGGAAGCCAGGAGGAGAGGACTCGGGAGCCAGACGATCCTGACTGCCAGGAGAGGTGAGTGAGGCAAAGTCCTTAGTGGGGTGAATGGGGTATTTTATGGAGTGTGGAGGGGGGGTAATTGTGTAGTGTGGGGCTATTTGTGCAGTGTGGGGGGTATTTTATGGAGTATGGGGGGATTTGTGCAGTGTGGGGGGTATTTTATGGAGTATGGGGGGATTTGTGCAGTGTGGGGGGTATTTTATGGAGTGTGGGGGGATTTGTGCAGTGTGGGGGGTATTTTATGGAGTGTGGGGGGATTTGTGCAGTGTGGGGGGTATTTTATGGAGTGTGGGGGGTATTTTATGGAGTGTGGGGGTATTTTATGGAGTGTGGGGGGATTTGTGCAGTGTGGGAGTATTTTATGGAGTGTGGGGGGTATTTTATGGAGTGTGGGGGGATTTGTGCAGTGTGGGAGTATTTTATGGAGTGTGGGGGGTATTTTATGGAGTGTGGGGGTATTTGTGCAGTGTGGGAGTATTTTATGGAGCCAGACGATCCTGACTGCCAGGAGAGGTGAGTGAGGCAAAGTCCTTAGTGGGGTGAATGGGGTATTTTATGGAGTGTGGAGGGGGGGGTAATTGTGTAGTGTGGGGCTATTTGTGCAGTGTGGGGGGTATTTTATGGAGTATGGGGGGATTTGTGCAGTGTGGGGGGTATTTTATGGAGTATGGGGGGATTTGTGCAGTGTGGGGGGTATTTTATGGAGTGTGGGGGGATTTGTGCAGTGTGGGGGGTATTTTATGGAGTGTGGGGGGATTTGTGCAGTGTGGGGGTATTTTATGGAGTGTGGGGGGTATTTTATGGAGTGTGGGGGTATTTTATGGAGTGTGGGGGGATTTGTGCAGTGTGGGAGTATTTTATGGAGTGTGGGGGGTATTTTATGGAGTGTGGGGGGATTTGTGCAGTGTGGGAGTATTTTATGGAGTGTGGGGGGTATTTTATGGAGTGTGGGGGTATTTGTGCAGTGTGGGAGTATTTTATGGAGTGTGGGGGGTATTTTATGGAGTGTGGGGGGATTTGTGCAGTGTGGGGGTATTTTATGGAAAGTGGGGGGTATTTTTGGAGTGTGGGAGGATTTGTGCAGTGTGGGGGTACTTGTGCAGTGTGGGGCTATTTGTGCCATGTGGGGGGTATTTTATGGAGTGTGGGGCTATTTGTGCAGTGTGGGGCTATTTGTGCAGTGTGGGGGGTATTTTATGGAGTGTGGGGGGGATTTGTGCAGTGTGGGGGGGATTTGTGCAGTGTGGGGGGATTTTATGGAGTGTGGGGGTAATTGTGTAGTGTGGGGGGTAATTGTGTAGTGTGGGGCTATTTGTGCAGTGTTGGGGGGTATTTTATGGAGTGTGGGAGGTAATTGTGTAGTGTGGGGCTGTTTGTGCAGTGTGGGAGTATTTTATGGAGTGTGGGAGGTAATTGTGTAGTGTGGGGGTATTTGTGCAGTGTGGGGGTATTTTATGGAGTGTGGGGGGATTTGTGCAGTGTTGGGGGTAATTATGGAGTGTGGGGGGTATTTGTGCAGTGTAGGGGGATAATGCTGGGGGTTAATAATGCGTTTGCTGACACCAGTGATGGGGGTTAATAATGCGTTTGCTGACACCAGTGATGCGGGTTAATAATGCGTTTGCTGACACCAGTGATGGGGGTTAATAATACGTTTGCTGACACCAGTGATGGGGGTTAATAATGCGTTTGCTGACACCAGTGATGGGGGTTAATAATGCGTTTGCTGACACCAGTGATGGGGGTTAATAATGCGTTTGCTGACATCAGTGCTGGGTATAGTATAGTATATTATTGCTGGTATAGTTTATTGTTTTAAAAGTTTGCATGCGGCCCCCATGGGATATGAAAACTTGTCATGTGGCCCTCAGGCAATTTGAGTTTGAGACCCCTGCTTTAGACCATTTACCATTAGGGATGAGCTCGGTGTTCGAGTCGAACATACGTTCGACTCGAACATCGGCTGTTCGATCGTTCGCCGAACAACGAACGATTTGGGCCGTTCGCGCCTAATTCGCGGCCCACAATGCACTACGCCATCGCAGTGTCATCCAGGCGCTGTGATTGGCCAAGCATGCACTGTGACCCCGCATGCTTGGCCAATCACAGCGCCGGCAGCGAGGAGAGCAATGATTGGCCACAGGCAGGATGCCTGTGGCCAATTATTGCTGAGGGTGTTTAGTACACGCCCCACACTATAAAAGGCCGCCAGCACGGCGGCCTAGTGTAGTGTGTTCCGGAGCAGGGAAAGAGAAGCATAGGCAGGGACAGTGACATTTTTTTTTCTTGCTTAACCTGGATTCCTTTAGTTTAGGGAAAGAGAAGGATAGGTAGGGAGAGTGTCAGTCTGTTTTACTGTGCTAAACCTTGTTTGTAGGGACAGGGAAGGACAGTGAGGGAAATTCTCATTGTGCTATACTGTGCTAAAGCATTCATCATCAACCATCTTTAAAAAAACATTTTTTATAGGGACAGAAAACTATAGGTAGGGAGAGTGTCAGTGTGTTTTACTGTGCTAAACCTTGTTTGTAGGGACAGGGAAGGACAGTGAGGGAAATTCTCATTGTGCTATACTGTGCTAAAGCATTCATCATCAACCATCTTTAAAAAAAAAAAATTATAGGGACAGAAAACTATAGGTAGGGAGAGTGTCAGTGTGTTTAACTGTGCTAAACCTTGTTTGTAGGGACAGGGAAGGACAGTGAGGGAAATTCTCATTGTGCTATACTGTGCTAAAGCATTCATCATCAACCATCTTTAAAAAAAAAAAATTATAGGGACAGAAAACTATAGGTAGGGAGAGTGTCAGTGTGTTTTACTGTGCTAAACCTTGTTTGTAGGGACAGGGAAGGACAGTGAGGGAAATTCTCATTGTGCTATACTGTGCTAAAGCATTCATCATCAACCATCTTTAAAAAAACATTTTTTATAGGGACAGAAAACTATAGGTAGGGAGAGTGTCAGTGTGTTTTACTGTGCTAAACCTTGTTTGTAGGGACAGGGAAGGACAGTGAGGGAAATTCTCATTGTGCTATACTGTGCTAAAGCATTCATCATCAACCATCTTTAAAAAAACATTTTTTATAGGGACAGAAAACTATAGGTAGGGAGAGTGTCAGTGTGTTTTACTGTGCTAAACCTTGTTTGTAGGGACAGGGAAGGACAGTGAGGGAAATTCTCATTGTGCTATACTGTGCTAAAGCATTCATCATCAACCATCTTTAAAAAAACATTTTTTATAGGGACAGAAAACTATAGGTAGGGAGAGTTTCAGTGTGTTTTACTGTGCTAAACCTTGTTTGTAGGGACAGGGAAGGACAGTGAGGGAAATTCTCATTGTGCTATACTGTGCTAAAGCATTCATCATCAACCATCTTTAAAAAAAAAAAATTATAGGGACAGAAAACTATAGGTAGGGAGAGTGTCAGTGTGTTTTACTGTGCTAAACCTTGTTTGTAGGGACAGGGAAGGACAGTGAGGGAAATTCTCATTGTGCTATACTGTGCTAAAGCATTCATCATCAACCATCTTTAAAAAAAACATTTTTTATAGGGACAGAAAACTATAGGTAGGGAGAGTGTCAGTGTGTTTTACTGTGCTAAACCTTGTTTGTAGAGACAGGGAAGGACAGTGAGGGAAATTCTCATTGTGCTATACTGTGCTAAAGCATTCATCATCAACCATCTTTAAAAAAAAAAATTATAGGGACAGAAAACTATAGGTAGGGAGAGTGTCAGTGTGTTTTACTGTGCTAAACCTTGTTTGTAGGGACAGGGAAGGACAGTGAGGGAAATTCTCATTGTGCTATACTGTGCTAAAGCATTCATCATCAACCATCTTTAAAAAAACATTTTTTATAGGGACAGAAAACTATAGGTAGGGAGAGTGTCAGTGTGTTTTACTGTGCTAAACCTTGTTTGTAGGGACAGGGAAGGACAGTGAGGGAAATTCTCATTGTGCTATACTGTGCTAAAGCATTCCTCATCAACCATCTTTAAAAAAAAAAAATTTATAGGGACAGAAAACTATAGGTAGGGAGAGTGTCAGTGTGTTTTACTGTGCTAAACCTTGTTTGTAGGGACAGGGAAGGACAGTGAGGGAAATTCTCATTGTGCTATACTGTGCTAAAGCATTCATCATCAACCATCTTTAAAAAAAATGTTTTATAGGGATAGAAAACTATAGGTAGGGAGAGTGTCAGTGTGTTTTACTGTGCTAAACCTTGTTTGTAGGGACAGGGAAGGACAGTGAGGGAAATTCTCATTGTGCTATACTGTGCTAAAGCATTCATCATCAACCATCTTTAAAAAAACATTTTTTATAGGGACAGAAAACTATAGGTAGGGAGAGTGTCAGTGTGTTTTACTGTGCTAAACCTTGTTTGTAGGGACAGGGAAGGACAGTGAGGGAAATTCTCATTGTGCTATACTGTGCTAAAGCATTCATCATCAACCATCTTTAAAAAAACATTTTTTATAGGGACAGAAAACTATAGGTAGGGAGAGTGTCAGTGTGTTTTACTGTGCTAAACCTTGTTTGTAGGGACAGGGAAGGACAGTGAGGGAAATTCTCATTGTGCTATACTGTGCTAAAGCATTCATCATCAACCATCTTTAAAAAAATTTTTTATAGGGACAGAAAACTATAGGTAGGGAGAGTGTCAGTGTGTTTTACTGTGCTAAACCTTGTTTGTAGGGACAGGGAAGGACAGTGAGGGAAATTCTCATTGTGCTATACTGTGCTAAAGCATTCATCATCAACTATCTTTAAAAAAACATTTTTTATAGGGACAGAAAACTATAGGTAGGGAGAGTGTCAGTGTGTTTTACTGTGCTAAACCTTGTTTGTAGAGACAGGGAAGGACAGTGAGGGAAATTCTCATTGTGCTATACTGTGCTAAAGCATTCATCATCAACCATCTTTAAAAAAACATTTTTTATAGGGACAGAAAACTATAGGTAGGGAGAGTGTCAGTGTGTTTTACTGTGCTAAACCTTGTTTGTAGGGACAGGGAAGGACAGTGAGGGAAATTCTCCTTGTGCTATACTGTGCTAAAGCATTCATCATCAACCATCTTTAAAAAAACATTTTTTATAGGGACAGAAAACTATAGGTAGGGAGAGTGTCAGTGTGTTTTACTGTGCTAAACCTTGTTTGTAGGGACAGGGAAGGACAGTGAGGGAATTTCTCATTGTGCTATACTGTGCTAAAGCATTCATCATCAACCATCTTTAAAAAAAAAAATTTATAGGGACAGAAAACTATAGGTAGGGAGAGTGTCAGTGTGTTTTACTGTGCTAAACCTTGTTTGTAGGGACAGGGAAGGACAGTGAGGGAAATTCTCATTGTGCTATACTGTGCTAAAGCATTCATCATCAACCATCTTTAAAAAAAATTTTTTATAGGGACAGAAAACTATAGGTAGGGAGAGTGTCAGTGTGTTTTACTGTGCTAAACCTTGTTTGTAGGGACAGGGAAGGACAGTGAGGGAAATTCTCATTGTGCTATACTGTGCTAAAGCATTCATCATCAACCATCTTTAAAAAAACATTTTTTATAGGGACAGAAAACTATAGGTAGGGAGAGTGTCAGTGTGTTTTACTGTGCTAAACCTTGTTTGTAGGGACAGGGAAGGACAGTGAGGGAAATTCTCATTGTGCTATACTGTGCTAAAGCATTCATCATCAACCATCTTTAAAAAAACATTTTTTATAGGGACAGAAAACTATAGGTAGGGAGAGTGTCAGTGTGTTTTACTGTGCTAAACCTTGTTTGTAGGGACAGGGAAGGACAGTGAGGGAAATTCTCCTTGTGCTATACTGTGCTAAAGCATTCATCATCAACCATCTTTAAAAAAACATTTTTTATAGGGACAGAAAACTATAGGTAGGGAGAGTGTCAGTGTGTTTTACTGTGCTAAACCTTGTTTGTAGGGACAGGGAAGGACAGTGAGGGAAATTCTCATTGTGCTATACTGTGCTAAAGCATTCATCATCAACCATCTTTAAAAAAAAAAAATTATAGGGACAGAAAACTATAGGTAGGGAGAGTGTCAGTGTGTTTTACTGTGCTAAACCTTGTTTGTAGGGACAGGGAAGGACAGTGAGGGAAATTCTCCTTGTGCTATACTGTGCTAAAGCATTCCTCATCAACCATCTTTGAAATCCTTGTTTTTTGGACAGTCAGGGAAATTGTCATTGTGCTATTCTGTGCGAAAGCAATCATCCTCAACCATATTTAGAAATCCTTAAGTAAAGGGACAGAGAAGGACACCTGAAGGTAGCCCTTATTGCTTTTTTCCCATCTCCCTGCAGGCCATCCATTAGAATGTCTGGAAGGCAAACAAGGAGAGGCAGACAGTCAGGAGGCAATAAAAGAGGGCAAGCAGGCTCTGTGTCTGGGGGCAACAGTGCTGGTCGTGGACGCGGTGCATTGTCATCAGCACATGGCCATGGGACACGCTTGTCCTTCTTTTCGGCAGCTGGACATGTTGAGCCACATCATGCCGAAGACTTGGTAGAGTGGATGACCAAGCCCTCCTCCTCCTCCTCATCCTCTCTCACCCAGGCTCAGGGTACTGGCAAAGCAGCTGCCAAAGCGTCCTCTTCCCTGGTATCAATGTCAGACTCATCATCAGTCACTCCTTCCCTAGACCCACCATGTCCTCCTCCTGAGGAGTCCCCCGAACTGTTTGAGCACAGTGTTGGGTACATGCTCCAGGAGGATGCCCAGCGTTTCGAAGGGTCTGATGATGAAACCCAGCTAGAGGAAGGCAGTAGCGTGAGAGCAGACAGAGGGGATGCTCAAGAAGGACAGCAATCTGGCAGTCATGTTCCAGCAGCTGCAGCATACTGCCAGATTGGCTCCAGTGATGAGGAGGGAGGGGATGATGAGGTCACTGACTCCACGTGGGTGCCTAATAGGAGAGAGGAGGAGGAGGAGGATGAGGAGGAGGCACATCTCCAACGAGGCAGGATGCCCTTTGGTGGCCAGCGTAAGGGCAGTACACCGACGGAATCACACCGCAGAGCTCCACCTGTGCAGGGCGCTGCCTCTGCCCGTCATTCAAAAAGTTCTTTGGTGTGGGCCTTTTTTGAGGCTAGTGCATCAGATCGCACAGCTGCTGTTTGCAACATATGTCTCAAGCGTATATCGCGTGGCCAAAACATCAGCCGCTTGGATACCACATGCCTGACCAGACATATGTTGACCTGCCATGCAGCTCGTTGGCAAGCCTACCTCAAAGACCCACACCAAAGAACAAAGCGGACCTCTCCTTGCACCGCATCAGCTGGGATCTCCAACCCCACTATAACTTCAGTCCTCTCTGAAACATGCACTGAGAGGAATGAAGGTGTAGAATTAGGTGTGTCACAGCCAAGTACTTGCGGCCACTCTGCTAGCAGTACACCGACGTCCGATTCTAGCAGGCAAATTTCCCTGCCCCAGCTGCTGGACCGTCGAAAGAAGTTCACTCCCAGCCATCCACATGCCCAGCGGTTGAATGCTAGCTTGGCTAAATTGCTAGCGCTTCAACTGCTGCCTTTTCAGTTGGTAGACTCGGCCCCCTTCCGTGAGTTTGTGCAATGTGCGGTTCCTCAGTGGCAGGTTCCCAAACGCCACTTTTTCTCACGGAAGGCTATTCTGGCTCTCTACCGGGATGTGGAAGGCAATGTCTTGGCCTCGCTGGACAGGGCGGTCAGCGGTAAGGTGCATATTACCGCTGACTCATGGTCCAGCAGGCATGGACAGGGACGTTACCTTTCTTTCACGGCCCATTGGGTCACTCTTTTGGCAGCTGGGAAGGATGCAGGACAAGGTGCAGTAGTGTTGGAGGTTGTTCCACCGCCACGCCTCCAAAATGCTACTACTGGTTGTGACACACCTCTCTCCTCCACCCCCTCCTCTTCTTCTTCCTCCATGGCCTCTTCCTGTGCTTTGTCCTCTGAACCAGAGGTGCTCCGTAGCCGTTCAAGGGGCTACGCAAGTACGCAGGCAAAAAGATGCCATGCCGTGCTTGCGCTGGTGTGTTTGGGGGACAGAAGCCACACTGGGGCAGAGGTCCTGTCTGTTCTGCAGGGCCAGGCCGAGAGGTGGTTGACGCCACGCCAGCTTAAGCCAGGAATGGTGGTTTGCGACAATGGCACCAACCTCCTCTCCGCCCTCCGACAGGGACAACTGACCCATGTGCCCTGTGTGGCTCACGTCCTTAACCTGGTGGTGCAGCGGTTCTTGGGCAGGTACCCGGGCTTACAGGATGTCCTGAGGCAGGCCAGGAAAGTCTGTGTGCATTTCCGCAGATCTTATAATGCCAGTGCTCGCCTGGCTGAGCTGCAAAAGGAGTTGAACCTGCCCAAGAACCGCCTTATATGTGACATGCCCACCAGGTGGAACTCAACGTTGGCCATGCTGCAGCGGCTGCATACGCAGCAGAGGGCCATCAATGAGTACCTGTGCGACTACGGCACCAGGACAGGGTCAGGGGAGCTTGTTTTTTTTTCTCCACGCCAGTGGGGCATGATCAGGGATGCATGCACTGTCCTGGCACCATTTGAGGAGGCCACGAGGATGGTGAGCAGTGACAGTGCATGCATCAGTGACACTGTACCTCTTGTCCACCTGTTGGAGCACACGCTGCGTGGAATAATGGACAGGGCACTTGAGGCAGAACAGAGGCAGGAAGAGGAGGACTTCCTTGCCTCTCAAGGCCCCCTTTACCCAGACAGTGTTCCTTCTGTCCCACCCATCGCACAGGAAGAGGAGGAGGAGGAGGAGGAGGAGGATTGTGTCAGCATGGAGGTGGAGGCTGGCACTCAGCATCATCAGCAGCAGTCTTTTAGGGATGATTTACAGTCCCAAGAAACCAGTGGACTTGTACGTGGCTGGGAGGAGGTGGCTGCGGATCATGTCGTCCTTAGTGACTCAGAGGACTCCGGACCGAATGCCTCAGCTAACCTACGCTGCATGGCCTCCCTGATCCTGCAAAGTCTGCGGAAGGATCCTCGTATTCTTCGGATCAAGGAGAGGGACCATTACTGGCTGGCCACTCTCCTTGATCCACGGTACAAGGGTAAGGTTGCGGACCTTATGTTACCGTTCGAGAGGGAGCAGAGGATGAGACAACTCCGGGAGGCCTTGCAGAAAGGTCTGTGCAACGCGTTCCCAGAGACTGGGAGGTTACAAACTCCTGGTCCAGGACAACGAGTTGCTGAGGCTTCGGCCAGTCAAAGAAGGAGCGGTGGGGAAGGTGGCCGTCTGACCGATGCGTTCAGACAATTCTTTAGTCCGCAGCCCCAAAGTATGATCGGTTCCAGCAACCATCGCCAGCGTCTGATAAACATGGTGCAGGAATATCTAGGGGCAAGGTCAGACTTGGACACCTTCCCCACCGAAAATCCTCTGGCTTACTGGGTCTTGAGGATGGATCACTGGCCAGAGCTTGCACAGTATGCAATTGAGCTACTGGCCTGTCCTGCATCCAGCGTTCTTTCGGAACGCACATTCAGTGCTGCTGGAGGATTTGTCACGGATCACAGGGTGCGCCTGTCCACCGACTCGGTTGATCGACTCACTTTCATCAAGATGAACCAGTCTTGGATCACCACCAGCTACCACACACCTGATGCTGATATAACAGACTAATTGATTTTAACATGTCACATCCCTTCAAGACTGATGCTGATGCTGAGTGCCTGTGCTGTTATGTTGACTGGCTATCCTCCTCCTCCGAGTCCTCAATGATACGATTGATGATGATAGCTTGGAAGATCATTTTTGTTTATGGGTGCCGCCACCAGTGCCTAACGCCCAATTTTTCAGCCCCTGTTTAACAGGGGCGTGTAATTACAATTTTTGAAGCAATACTTTGCAACAGGGCTCATTGCTGTGCTCCAAGTACAGTATCTGTGAGGGGTTGCAGTGTTGTGCCACCAGTGCCTAAGGCCCAATTTTTCAGCCCCTGTTTAACAGGGGCGTGTAATTACAATTTTTGAAGCAATACTTTGCAACAGGGCTCATTGCTGTGCTCCAAGTACAGTATCTGTGAGGGGTTGCAGTGTTGTGCCACCAGTGCCTAAGGCCCAATTTTTCAGCCCCTGTTCAACAGGGGCATGTAATTACAATTCTTGATCTAATAATTCACAGCAGGGCCCATTGCTGCACCCACCAAGAGTAACTCTGAGGGCTTACAGTGTTGTGGCAACGCCACCACCACCACCACCACGAAAGGCCCAATTTTTCAGCCCCTGTTCAAAAGGGGCATGTAATTACAATTCTTGATCTAATAATTCACAGCAGGGCCCATTCCTGCACCCACCAAGAGTAACTCTGAGGGCTTACAGTGTTGTGGCAACACCACCACCACCACCACCACGAAAGGCCCAATTTTTCAGCCCCTGTTCAACAGGGGCATGCAATTACAATTCTTGATCTAATAATTCACAGCAGGGCCCATTGCTGCACCCACCAAGAGTAACTGTCAGGGCTTACAGTGTTGTGGCACCAGCACCACCATCAAAGGCCCAATTTTTACTACCACTGTTCAACAATTATATGTAATTACAATTCCTGATATAATAGTTGACAGCAGGGCGTTCCAGCACCAACCAAGAGTAACTGTGAGTGCTTACAGTGTTGTGCCAACACCAACAACTAAGGGGCCTATTTCTGCAGAGTATATACGGCAGGTCCCTACTTTCAAACATCCAACTTACAAACGACTCCTACTTGCAAACGCAAGAAGACAACAGGAAGTGAGAGGAAATCTACCCCTAGGAAGGAAAATTCTCTCCTGTAAGAATTAATATGGGAGAAAGGTGTCTCCTCTGTACTGATGCTTTATCACCAATCCTTGTTTCAAGAAAAACACCACATTTCAAAAACAGTTGTCATTGGGACGGAAAGTGAGGTGAAATGTTCTGAACAGGGGCACAGACAGCAAAACAAATGTTACAGGGGTGATAACCCTTACCTATGTTTTCCAAAAAGTTTAAAAATAGATTTTTGGGCTGGAGCTACACTTAAACAATGTACCTGTTCAAAATTACAAACATATTCTACATAAGAACAAACCTACAGTCCCTGTCTTGTATGCACCGCCTGTATACGGCTGTTCAGAGTATATAGGGCCTTTTTTATTTTATGTGCGGGGTTCCCCTTAATATCCATACAAGACCCAAAGGGGCTGGTAATGGGCTGGGGTAGGGGGGGGGTCATGGGGTAGCTATGCCATTTTTCTTAAAGATTTTCATCCATATTACCGGGACCAGACATTACATTAAAGCCGCAAGCAGTTTTAAATGGCTTTTTTTTCCTTTAGAAGTGTTATTTTGTGCAGGGACAGTTCTAAACACGGGAAACACGTGGCACTTCACAGGCATACTTTAGACACCCCCCAGGTACGATATTTAAAGGAATATTTGACTTTTTTTTTTTCACTTTATGCATCATTAAAATGACTGCTCCCGAAAAACGACCGTTTTTAAAACTTCTTTTTGCATTGATACATGTCCCCTGGTGCAGAACCCGGGTTCCCAAACCCTTTTTAGGACAATAACATGCATAATAGTCGTTATAATTAGCACTTTAGAATTCGAACGTTCGCATCCATTGTATTTAATAGGGTTCTAATGTTCGTACGAACTTTCGGTCCGTTCGCGGGTTCTGGTGCGAACCGAACCCGGGGGTGTTCGGCTCATCACTATTTACCATGCACAAATGCAAGAATCACTTCAGTTTAGATGGAAACAACTAATTATACTTTGCTTTGTGACCACACTTTTTTGTTTTATACACAAACTGAGAAATTAATGACAAAATCTTTCTAATGTATTTACTTTTACAATTGTTTTGCACAAGCACAGTAATGATCAGAAAAGTAGGGTGTTTAGTTGACACTACTTTGTCATGTGTGTGACTGGCTAAACAACAGCAGAAAACACTAGCATTAAATAGCATAATCAATAAAAGTAATTTTACAAAAAATAAATAAATTTTACCCTCCTGTTCTGCATAATTCAGCAAAACCATGAAGCGCATGTATAACAGGATTCAGCAAGGGTCCACTGGCTTTGGTCGTGAATAAATACTGTATTTAAATTGAATATATTTCTCTTTTTTCTCAGCTATCCTTGGACCTCCAAAAATCAACTTGTTTTCCACTGCAACCTCAATTGTAATCAACCTAACTCATCCCATTGTTGATCATTTCCATATAAAGTCTAAATATTATATCTACCTAAATGGTATATACATCAAAGAAACACAAGTAAGTTGGTGATCTCTAACTTGATTCAGCAGAACAAAAAAGCTGTTATTGTGGTCAGAATAGCTCATGGATACCTAAATTTCAGCTAGCACTGTAATTGTATTACATTAGTTATTTTCTTGTGAAAATTGTCATAGATGGTCGTAGATATGATCCCATCACACAGTGGCATGGGAAATCCTCCTGACTTTCACTCTATTCAAATTAGCAAAACCTGCAAAAGAAGGTTGAATAGAACCTTTTTATGGAGAAAGTTAAACCCCCCAACTTTACCAGGGGAACAGCTGTGTAACTTGCCTCCATTGATGTCATATTATGGAAAGAATAGGAAACAAAATATTGGCCAGAAGGGGTCAGATTCTTTGAAAGAGAAGTGTGGGATATTAAAAAAATACAAACCTACATACTCACCTAGATGGTTGCAGCATGGATCAGAGCTGCAGCTGTCCCCCGCTGGCTCTAGACTGAGAACTGAGCAATCAAAGATCGCTGATCACTCAGTTCTCTGGTCCAATCTGAGCACTGTCATTCACTGCTCTGGGCACTGCCCCTTTAGCTCTCACAGGAGCACTGGACTGTGAAGGGAGCAGGAAGGACTTGTTCAGCCTCTCAGCAGTGAGCTGAGAGGCTGAGCCAGTTGCTGGTCAGGAATCGGGACTGGCTCTGTGACATCAGCCAACAGGGGACTTTTACATACACAACACAAATCTCCTGCGCTCGAAGATGAGCCCACAGTGGTGTTACTCTTGTCCTGGTAGATTCAGATAAATGCCGCCTTGCTGCCCTCATAAGACTGGGGATGTCTGGATACACTAAGATGAAAAATAAACAGAGGGTGCACCGGCCTAGTGCATTATCCTCAAATTGCTTTATTAAAAAAGAGAGAATAATACTCACAAACATGCACTTGGAAACAGCATATCAGATGCCGACCAGCCGCCGTCATTATACTACGGCAGGTTGACTCTATTGCGCGAATCGCGGTAGCTGTACGTCGGTTCGTGCAATAGATACAGTGGGAGCAGCACTGGAGCTAATGTGCGTGACCAGCAGGCACAATGTCTGCTGGCCACCCGCGATCACACCTCCCAGGGAACACATTTAACCCCTTGATCACCACTATGTTATCCCCTTCCCTGCCAGTGTAATTTATACAGTATTCAGTGCATTTTTATAGTACTGATCGCTGTATAAGTGTCACTGGTCCCAAAAAAGTGTCAAAAGTGTACGATCTGTGCGCCGCAATGTTGCAGTCATGCTAAAAATCGCTAATCATTGCCATTACTAGTAAAAAAAATAATAATAAATATGCCATAAATCTATCCCCAATTTTGTAAAGGTTATAACTTTTGCGCAAACCAATCAATATACGCCAGTGTTAATTTTGGCAGCAAATTTCGATTCAGTTTTAATCTTAGTCTTGGGACTAAAATGGCATTTTAGTTTTAGTCCCATTTTAGTCTTCTCTAATAGTTTTAGTTTTAGTCGTATTTAGTCTACTAAATCTCCAGTACCTTTTAGTCAACTAAAATGTCCTACATTTTAGTCAACTAAAATCTCCAGTACATTTTAGTCGACTATGTGTAAATAAATTGTAATGCATTAGTTAACATTTCTCTACAATTTCCAAACTCATTATATACAGCTCGAATTAAAAATCAAATATGTTATTATTTATGGTATTGAGGTATAAACATGCACCATAGACCAGTGTTAATTTTGAAGTCAAATTTCAATTCAGTTTTAGTCTGATGCTGCGTACACACGACCGTTTTTAATGTCATTGAATAAAACTGCATTTTTCTCAACATGATTCTTCTCAAGCCTGCCTTGCCTACACACTATCGTGGAAAAAAATGCTTGAGTAAAGCGCGGTGACGTACAATACGTACGACGGCACTATAAAGGGGAAGTTCCGTTCGAATGGCGCCACCCTTCATGTTAGTAAAGTTTGTTGAGAGACGATTCGCGCTTTTCAGCCTCGTGCCTTTCTGTCCGTTACAGCGTGACAAATGTGCTATCTCCATTACGAACGCTAGTTTTACCAGAACAAGCTCTCCCGTCTCATACTTGATTCTGAGCATGCGCATTTTTTTTCACGTCGTTAAAGCCTACACACGGCCGTTTTTAATGACGAGAAAAACGATGACGTGAAAAACGACGAGAAAAATTAGAGCATGTTCCAATTTTTTCATGGCCATTTTTCACGTCGTGAAAAATGCTCTGAAGCCCACACACGATCGTTTTTAATGACCATTTTAAAAAATTGCATTTTTCTCGTCATTAAAAACGGTCGTGTGTACGCGGCATAAGTCTTTTGACTAAAATGGCATTTTAGTTTTAGTCCCATTTTAGTCTTTTGACTAAAATGCCATTTTAGTTTTAGTTGTATTTTAGTCATCTCAATTGTTAGATTTAGTCGTATTTTAGTCGACTAAAATAGTATTCATTTAGTCGACTATAATGTTTTAGTCATTTTAGTCGATTACATTAACACTGATATACGCTTATTGTGATTTTTGTCTTACCAAAAATGTGTAGAAGAATACATTTTGGCCTAAACTTAGGAAGAATTTTTTTTTTTTTTTTTTGGGGGGGGGATATTTATTATAGCAAAAAGTAAAAAATATCTATATTTTTAAAATTGTCGCTCTTTTTTTGTTTATACCGCAAAATATTAAAACCACAGAGGTGATCAAATGGTACCAAAAGAAAGCTCTATTTGTGAGAAAAAAAGGACATACATTTTGTTTGGGTACAACGTCACACGCAATTGTCAGTTAAAGCGATGCAGTGTCGTATCACAAAAAATGGCCTGTACATTAAGGGGGTAAATCTTCCGGTCCTTAAGTGGTTAAAATGAGGACCAATTTACTTAAAAATTCTGCAGAAATAGGACATCTGCTATTGGAATTAAAACAAAATCATTGAATGTACGTAGGTGTCCGTTTTTGAAACCGAGATGAGCTGCGATCCTGATGATCGCAGTTCCTCTCACATAATTATTGGTTTATGAAACTGAGATCAACGAAAAACATGTTCTCAGCTGATCATTTCAGCACACAGAGAATCTGTTATTGACAGAAACAGAAACAACGTTTATGAGGGCGCGATCTCAGCACCTCACTGGCGATCTCTGTCAGAACTCACCCTCCCAGATTCTCTAGCCCAGAAGTGGAGAATCGGGGGGAGAAGAGAGAATACCCGGAGAGCCCTATACACACGCTCGGTTTTCACAGCGGTAAAAATTCCGCCGTGAAAACCCGAGAGGAAAGCCGAGAACCCGGCAGGAAAACTGCCATGGAGCTTTGGCCGGGAATCCCGGCCATGTGTATGCTCTATGAGCACTGCCTCGCAGTGTTTCCCATAGAGTATTAGTAAATCTGGCGGAAAAAAATACGCTGGGAATCCCGACAGGAAAATAGAGAGCAGGTCCTCTATTTTCCCCGCCTGGATTCCCAGCAGTTTTCCCGGTGAGGGAGCGAACACACGCCTGGTTTTCACGGCAAAAAGCTCTCCCAGCAGTTTTCTTGCCGGGAAAACCGTCCGTGTGTACAGGACTGAGGAATGAGGAAGAAGATTATTGACTTCCTTCTTCCTCGATCAGATCCCCCAAGACAGTAATTATGTCCCCCTGCCATGTTTATGTAGATATATACTGTATATATATATATATGTAGTGGGTATATACATTTAGGGGCAGCATCTGGGTGGTAGCATGACCCAGATGCACTGATTGTTAGAGTATGCTATTTATTTGTGTGAAGATATCAGTGGTGTCAGTTCTCTGCGGCCCAGTGGGTGGCGCTGTCGCCTTGGGCGGGGTTGAACAACCACTGCAGTGCCGAACCCTTTGTGACCTCTCGCAGCAGTTGTACGGTGGGGCGGGGAACCCGCTGTGCTTGCTGGGAGAGGGTATAAAGGGGGCGGACATCTTGCGCATGAGGTCGAAGTCCCAGGCACCTTCAGCCTGTAGGCTGCTGTCCACAGTCGGTGTCCAGGCACCCTTGGCCTGGACACGTGGAGTTTGAGTTCCATCCCAGACACCTTAAGTCTGGGGTGAGGTACTTTACAGAAGGCCTGGGGCCCAGTATCTTCCACTGGGTCCCGCGAGGGATGGAACATACCTAAGGTGCCCCAGGTACGGGTGCCTGAATCCAGGGCGTAATGGACCGGAGATGTATCCCTCCCAAAGACCTGGTGCAGCATATTGCCGGTGACGGGTGGGCCTCTGGAGACCGTCCGTATGGATGTCTTCCCTGACAGGGGCCATTCTCTCAAGGAAGGTAGTTCACGTGCTTATGGTCGGTGGCAGCGACCCAACTAAACCCAGGTCGGTGGCAGAGACCTACACTCAGGTCTGTGGCATAGGCCTGAACGTTCACCAAGGTTTGTGGCAGGAACCAAATTCACAATCGGTGGCAGCGATTGTGCGCCAAGCCTATTTGCACTGTATGGAATAGGAGAGAGCTTGTGCCTGGACCTACTCGTACCCACACCATGTCTGTTTGTGTCAAGTTCAACCGGTACTGTTCATTGCTACAAGATGAATAAATAAGTGTTGGACTGTTCATGGTGTGGAACTCTATTACTGCCAGCAAAGTGCTCCGTCTCTAGCGGTGGCAAATCAACCTCCACAGGAGAAGCAAAGGCTCCGTACGGAACGCAGACCCGAAGGTAAACTTGAACTTAGCTCAAACCTCACACACACATGAGGTGAGAGCTGGTATTAGTGTTCCTCACCCTCCTCCCTCAAACCCCTAGACAAGCCAGCCATATTATATCAAGGGAGTAGGGGATGAGGCCGCTATATATATATATATATATATATATATATATATATACACAGTGCTTTGAAAAAGTATTCATACTCCTTGAAATTTTTCATATTTTGTCATGTTACAACCAAAAGCGTAAAATAGGATTTTTTACTCACCGTAAAATCCTTTTCTTTGAGTCCATGGACCGACACAGCTTCTCTATTGACAAAGTGGGTATTATCCGTTAATTAGGAGTGACTAGGCAGAAAAACGTGTAAAAAGTGTTGCATCACACCTTCTACAGTACCGCCCAGGGGGCGGACCCTCTGGGTATACCCTCTCAGTCTGCATCTTCGCAGATCAGTTCGTTAAAATGCAGTACAAACTTAAAAGGAGGGGTGGGTGCTGTGTCGGTCCATGGACTCAGAGAAAAGGATTTTACGGTGAGTAAAAAATCCTATTTACTCTTTCGTCCATGGACCGACACAGCTTCTCTATTGACAAAGTGGGACGTCCCAAAGCAGTGTCAGAGAAAAAAACGAGGGGTGGTAACAGCATAAAAACAAACTTCACCCCCAAAACACAAAAACAGCACTCCTCCAACGGAGGAGTTGCAACTCTAAACAGCCGCTTGCAAAACCTTGCGGCCGAAAGAGGCATCCAAAGATGCACCTACATCAACCTTGTAGAATTTTGTGAAAGTGTGAGCGGACGACCAAGTCGCCGCTTTACATAGTTGGGAAACAGACGCTTGATGTCAGAAAGCCCAAGAGGCACCTATTGCCCTGGTCGAATGCGCCGTGCCAGGAAAGGGGGGCGCCTGACCCTTTAAGGCGTAAGCCTGGATTACTATCTGTCGGATCCACCTAGAGATGGTGGCCGATGAGACTGCTTGGCCCTTCTTGGGACCAGCCACCGAAACAAACAGTGAGTCTGACTTCCGGAACAGGGAAGTAGCAGATAGGTATACTCTCAAAGCTCGGACAACGTCCAAGGAATGCAACGCCGACTCCTTAGGATTCGACGGCTGAGGACACAAGGATGGAAGTACAATGTCTTCGTTGAGATGAAAAGCCGAAATGACTTTCGGAAGAAAGGAAGGCTGCGGCCGCAGCACCACCTTATCCTTGTGGAAAATCAAATAGGGAGCCTTGCAGGACAAGGCTGCCAGCTCAGAGACTCGTCTAACTGACGTAACAGCCACCAAAAAGACCACTTTCTGAGAAAGTGTCAACAGGGGAATATCTCTAATATTCTCAAACGGTGCCTTCTGAAGCACCGAGAGGACCAGGTTCAAGTCCCACAGAGGTAACGGGGGACGGACCGGAGGGGCCAAATGTCGGACCCCCTGCACAAATGTACTCACGAGAGAGTGAGTCGCCAGGGGTCGCTGAAAAAAGACAGCCAGGGCAGATATCTGTCCCTTAATCGTACTTAGGGCAAGCCTTTGGTCCACCCCATGCTGTAAAAACAGCAGGATTCTGGAAACCAAATAGGTACGCGGATGCCATTTCATTTCCTCACACATGGAGATGTAGGCCCTCCAAGTGCGGTGATAGACCTTCCTAGAGGACGGTTTTCGAGCACTTCTCATAGTAGAGATTACTGTGTCTGACAGGCCCCGGTCTCTCAGTACCTGGTTCTCAACAGCCATGCCGTTAAAGCCAATGACTGTAAAGCAGGATGGAATATGGGACCTTGCGATAGCAGGTCCTTCCGTAGTGGTAGGCGCCAGGGGACGTCTGCTACCAGACGTACTAGATCGGCGTACCAAGGACGCTGAGGCCAATCTGGAGCGATTAGGATCATTGGAATTCCCTCTGCCTCCACTCTGCGGAGCAGAAGAGGAAGAAGCCTTAAGGGAGGGAAGGCATAGATTAGCCGATACTGACCCCACGATGCTACCAACGCGTCCGTTGCGTCTGCCCATGGGTCTCTTGACTGGGCCACAAATCTCAATACCTTCCGATTGAGTCGGGAAGCCAGAAGATCTACGTCTGGTGTGCCCCATCTTTGGCAGAGGAGTTGGAACACCTCCGGGTGTAAGGACCATTCTCCCTGGTCCAGCATCTGGCGGCTCAGGTAGTCCGCCTGCCAGTTTTCCACACCCGGAATGTACACGGCCGACAGTGCTGGGACGCTCCTCTCTGCCCACTTCAGGATGCGAGCGATCTCCGATGCTGCAGCTGAGCTTCTTGTTCCTCCTTGATGATTGACATATGCCACTGCTGTGGCGTTGTCTGACTGGATCCTGACTGGACGCCCTTGCAGTCTCTGAGACCATTTAATGAGGCACAGCTTGATCGCCCGGATCTCCAGGACATTGATCGGCAGGAGGGCTTCCTCTGGGGTCCAGCGACCCTGCGCCGACTGGACACCCCAGACTCCCCCCCAACCTGTAAGGCTGGCGTCCGTCGTGATCACTATCCAGTAAACCGGAAGAAATGACTTCCCGGCCATTAGAGCCGGTGCTGTCAGCCACCATACCAGGGATCTCCTGACTAGGTGGCTCACTCGGATTTGATAATCCAGAGATGAAGGGCATCTGTTCCATCTGGACAGAACTTCCTTCTGTAACACTCGAGTGTGGTATTGAGCATATGGGACCGCCTCGAAGGAGGCTACCATGAGGCCCAACACTCGCATGCAAAAACGGAGTGACGACCAATTCCTGGAAGTCAGCTGCCGTACTGCAGCCCGGAGGGTCTGCAACTTCTCCACAGGGAGGAATACCTTTGCCGCTGAGAAATCCAGAATCAACCCCAGGTACACTAGGCGTTGAGTGGGCACCAATACTGACTTTTGCGTGTTTAGTATCCAACCACAGTCTCGAAGAGTCTGACAGGTAATGGACACGCTTACCTCTAATTCTGAGCTTGAAGGGGCCTTCAGCAGAAGGTCGTCCAAGTAACCTGTGATAGCGATACCCCGCTGTCTTAGAAGTGCCAGAATCGGAGCGAGCACCTTGGTGAACGTCCTGGGTGCTGAGGCAAGGCCAAACGGGAGGGCCACAAACTGGTAGTGGTTCTTCCCGATAGCAAATCGCAGAAACCTCTGGTGTCTGGAGTATATGGGGACATGCAGGTATGCGTCCTTGATGTCCAAGGAGGCCAGAAAGTCCCCCGGATGGAAAGCCGTGACTACAGATCGAACCGACTCCATCCGAAATCTTTGTACTTTCACAAAGCAATTGAGGGCTCTGAGATCCAAGATTGGACGAACCCCCTCCTTCTTCAGCACAATGAACAGATTTGAGTAAAAACCCTGACCCCGTTCCTGTTCTGGAACTGGAATAACTACCCCGCGTTCCAGTAGACCCTGGACCGCCCCATACAGGGCCTCCCGACGGGTCGGTAGTAGCTGGAGATTGGAGGTGATGAATCTGTCTGGTGGACAAGAGAGAAATTCTATCTTGTAGCCTGAGGAGATTACTTCGCAAACCCACCTGTCGGAGACTAGAGCAGTCCACTGAGTCGCGAATTTGCGAAGACGTCCCCCCACCCGAGAGCTGGGTGGGGGCGGACCTTCATGTGGACGCAGATTTGTCCGCAGGCTTGTTGGGTCTGCGGGACCAAGGACGCTTCTGTCCTTGGGCAGGCGCTTTATCGGCCTGGGGTCTTTTCCCTGTCGCCTTAAGGGGGCGAAAAAAACGCTTACGTGCAGTAAAGGAGGGCCCTTGCCCTTGGCGTGGTCCCTTACCCTTGCTAGTTTGGGGAAGCAAAGTGCTTTTACCTCCTGTGGCATCCTTGATGATGTCATCCAGAGAAGCCCCAAAAAGTCTGTCGCCCTTAAAAGGCAGATCCAACAGGGCTTTCTTGGAAGTCTGGTCCGCAGACCAGCCCTTTAGCCAGATCAGGCGGCGTATTGCTACTGCATAAACCGAAGCTCTTGACAGCAGGGTAATAGTATCCATGTCTGACTCGCAGACAAACTTAAGTCCCTGGACCAACTGGTCGGCCAAAGTTATCTCATTAGGAGGAGCATCTCGCTCCTTTAACCCCTGGAGTAGCAATTTTGCCCATTCAGTAAGTGTCTGAGACACTAGGGCCCCCGCCAATGCCGGGCGTACTGCCGAGCCTACCACTGAGTATAGGTAGCGAGCGAGTACTTCAGCCTTCTTATCCACAGGGTCCTTGAAAACAGGAGCCCCTTCTACTGTAATAATAGTTGCTCTATTAAGTCTGGACACCGAAGGGTCCACCATAGGGGGAGAGGTCCATATCTTCAGAAAACGCTCCTCAAAGGGGTACCGTACTGCAAACCTCTTTGGGGCTGTAAAGACCCTCAGTGGGTTCTCCCATTCCTTGTATACGAGTTTGTCAAAATAAGACACACAAGGGAACACCTTAGCAGTGCGGGCAGGTTTACGAAACCCAAAGGGGACTGGAGTATCTGCTACTTCTGCAGTCTTTTCCAACTTTAGCGTATCCCGCACTGCAGTAATAAGGTCAGATACCAAAGCCGTCTCGCGTACTGACCTGGACTTGGAGTCCTCCTCACTGTCCGATCGGTCACGGTCTGCAGTCACTGATGCATCAGAATCTGGGCCATGAGCCGTAGCTGGACCTGGTTCTGCATCAGAAATATCCCCAGAAGATTGCAGGGGACGGGGGCGTTTATTACCCCCTGTATTCCCGTGTGCTGCTTCCACCCTGGCAGCAAACGCCTCTAGGATTGCCGACATAGCGTCCATAGACACCTCAGGGACACCAGCTGCTAAATCTGGTGTTTCAGGGGAGAAGACATCTGGCTCAGATGCCATGCTGACCACACGCTGACACCCACAGGGCTCCAGGCAAGATATCAATAGGCCACCCTCCTGTGCTGCAGAGAGGCTGGGTCACCCAGAGGACTCACCACCCTGGATAGGTACTGCTATGCTGTGCCTGTGATGCTGTCCCCCTGCTGCTGTGTCAGTCTGCTTCTTTTATCAGCACTTCCTGTGTGAATTTTCGCGCCAGTGTAATGCATCCTAGAGGCCGGAGGCTCTCGCAAAATGGTTGCCAAAAACGTCTGTATGGAAGATAATGTGGGCTCTAAGAAAATGGCCGCCGACAGAAGATAGAGGTCAAGCAGCCATAGCCCACAAAAAGATGGCCGCCGAACGGCAATATCTGCATACAGGGTGGACAAACATGGCCGCCGATCAGCTGATAGGGGCCAGTGGGTGTGGCCGAACCACAGGAAGATGGCCGCCGGGCAGTCACAAGAGGCCAAACTTGGCATGGACCACCTCAAAATGGCCGCCGACAGCATGGAGGAGGAAGGACACAAACACAGGTAAGAAAAAATGACATTTCTTTTAAATGTTAGTTACAGCCAGCCCCGCTCCAGTGGGACCCCCTAGGTGACCCCCAGCACCCAGCAACCTTTAGCTAGAAGCCCAGGGAGGAGGGAAAGGCAGATAGAGAGAGGGAAGAAAGGGGCCACAACCACTTACTTGATCTCTCCAGGAATGTCCAGCTAAATCACCCAGCCGAGGCAGGGGAGTTTTACTTACCTATCCTGCATGTATTCTGCTGGAAG
The DNA here is from genome assembly GCA_029206835.1 of Rana muscosa. Taxonomy (NCBI): domain Eukaryota; kingdom Metazoa; phylum Chordata; class Amphibia; order Anura; family Ranidae; genus Rana; species Rana muscosa. The sequence goes on along the minus strand of CM055121.1, from coordinate 853,484,153 downwards.
ACATTCCAAACAGATCATCGTCCGCGCACGGAAGGTGACTGTTGGCCAGGCATGCTGTGATTGGACCCAGAAGGGACGATCATATGTATGCCCTGGAGCATGACGCTCACCGGACAGGCTGCTGCGACTCAGCCGTAAGGTCAGCCGAAGCTGAGCGGTCCGATGCAAGCCTTGGAGCGTAAGCTCACCGGCCAGGCTGCTGCGACTCGGCCGTAAGGTCAGCCGAAGCTGAGCGGTCCGATGCAGGCCCTGGAGCGTAAGCTCACCGGCCACCCGTGGAGCGACGGGCATGTCGTGGAAAACCCAGCGCGTAGCTAGGGTCGGCACACGCTCGATGGCCGAAACTGGGGAGACTACAAGGATCGAGGATCCAGCCTGTCACCCAGTCGGCAGTTGATCGAAGATCGCAGGAAACAACAAATGTAGCAAAAAAAATAAAAATATATATATATATATCTTTTTTCCCCGGACCAATGGGCCCGAAGGGAGCCATGTCCTACTCCTTGCTAGACAGAAAAAAACTGATCTGCGAAGATGCAGACTGAGAGGGTATACCCAGAGGGTCCGCCCCCTGGGCGGTACTGTAGAAGGTGTGATGCAACACTTTTTACAAGTTTTTCTGCCTAGTCACTCCTAATTAACGGATAATACCCACTTTGTCAATAGAGAAGCTGTGTCGGTCCATGGACGAAAGAGTAATGTATTTTATTGGGATTTTATGTGATAGACCAACACAAAGTGGCACATAATTGTAAAGTGGAAGGAAAATGATAAATGCTTTTCAACATTTTTTACAAATAAATATGTGAAAAGTGTGGCATGCATTTGTATTCAGCCCCCATGAGTCAATACTTTGTAGAACCACGTTTCACTGCAATTACAGCTGCAAGCCTTTTTGGGGATGACTCTACCAGCTTTGCACATCTAGAGAGTAACATTTTTGCCCATTCTTCTTTGAAAAATAGCTCAAGCTCTGTCACATTAGATGGAGAGTGTCTGTAAACAGCAATTTTCAAGTCTTGCCACAGATTCTCAATTGGATTTAGGTCTGGACTTTGACTGGGCCATTCTAACACATGAATATGCTTTGATCAAAACCATTCCATTGTAGCTCTGGCTGTATGTTTAGGGTCGCTGTCCTACTGGAAGGTGAACCTCCATCCCAGTCTCAAGTGTTTTGCAGACTCTAACAGGTTCTCTTCTAATATTGCCCTGTATTTGGCTCCATCCATTTTTCCATCAACTTTGACCTGCATCCCCACAACATGATGCTGCCACCGCTATGTTTCATGGTGTGTTCCGGTGATATGCAGTGTTAGTTTTCCACCACACATTGCGTTTTGCTTTTAGGCCAAAAAGTTCAATTTTGATCTCATCTGACCAGAGCACCTTCTTCCACATGTTTGCTGTGTCCCCCACATGATCTCTCAAAAACTGCAAATAGGACTTCTTATGGCTTTTTTTAACAATGGCTTTCTTCTTGCCATTCTAGTACCCTCTACTTAGGTAGGTGCTAGAGGTTACTTTTTGGTAAGTGCAGGTCAATTTAGGCAGGCCTAGCTGGAAGGGCTGTGTGGGCTGGGAGTGGCTCAGAGTAGGCTGGTGACTCACAGATAGCATCACTTCTCGGTTATCTCCCTCTGGCTTCTAGAGGATTCTAGAAGAGAGGATGGGAAGAGAGGTGGGGCTGCCTGGGGTGTTCTAAGGTGCCCTGACCAATCCCCAACCTGGATTGGCAGGGGGCAGGCCTCCTTAAATACCTAGGGTCAGCTCAGCTGGGAGTTTTTGTCGGGTGGAAGAACTGAGGATGAGTGCTAGGCTGTCGGGCCTTTGAGGCTGCTCCCGAGTCAGGGGGTTGACCTTGGGCCTGGGACTCAGATGCAGGAGTTATCTCCTCAAGACCACATGAAGGATCTGGACAAGAGGCACAGAGAGGAGTCAGAGAAGACAGCGGGAGCTAGTTACATAGTAGGTGAGGTTGAAAAAAGACACAAGTCCATCAAGTCCAACCTATGTGTGTGTGATTATATGTCAGTATTACCTTGTATATCCTTGTATGTTGTGGTCGTTCAGGTGCTTATCTAATAGTTTCTTGAAACCATTGATGCCCCCCGCTGAGACCACCGCCTGTGGAAGGGAATTCCACATCCTTGCCGCTCTTACAGTAAAGAACCCTCTACATGGTTTAAGGTTAAACCTCTTTTCTTCTCATTTTAATGAGTGGCCGCGTGTCTTGTTAAACTCCCTTCCATGAAAAAGTGTTATCCCTAGTGTGGAGTCACCAGTATGGTATTTGTAAATTTAAATCATATCCCCTCTCAAGCGTCTCTTCTGCCGGGCAAGTCTTCAGGAGGGAACCACCGGTGTTTGTGTGATCAGGAGGGTTGGTGAGTGACAGGCACAGTCAGGGGGACTGGGGAGGCATGCCAGAGAAGACTGGGAGTGTGCACTTTGGGATGGGTGCAGAGCCAGCAGTAAGGACTGTGATGTCACAGGCAGTGAAGTCAGGCAGCTGCAGCCAGGAGGGCTGGCAGGGCCTGAAGAGGTGTTGCTGGGAGCAGTAGTCCACCATAGGTCAGCTAGCGCTAAAAGACTTCCTATTCTATATTTTTGCTACACTAAAGGGGACCCGCATTCCCTGCCTACAAATGGCAGTTTCTAGGGCCTGACTGAGTCAGTGTTGGGCCTAAGCCTGTGCTAGCTGTTCCTAGAAGTGAAGTGTTGTACAGGAGAGAGATAGAGTTAGACAGTCTGCAAGCAAGTGTTGTGCTGGAGACTGGAGCTGTAGAGTGTATATAGTCATCCCAACTGATTGAAATACAATCAACCAATTGTTTTTTCTACTGGGCATCCCATACTCCTATCCCTATCCAAGTTCAAATCCCTCCATAAAAATACAAAAAACAAACATCTGGACTGTTCACTGTCTCCAAGGTGATTGGGAAGTGAATGCCGGGCTAGGCAGGGTGACAGGTGGGCCACAACTTTCATCAGTCCTTACGGGGGTACCGCTATATCTAAGGGCTCATTCCGGGACCACCTGATTGCACGTGACTGCCAGCCGCTGCCCCTAGCAACCGAGAAAGTGAGCTGGGGACCTGAGGCGGATACTTATACTAATTCTGCAACTTAGTGACTTTCTACTGCGTGCTGTCACCCATGGCAACCATGACGGGCGATTGTGCCCATGGATTACAAATATGCCCGGTGTTCTGTTAGTGCTGGACATGTCTCACTGGATTACAAATATGCCCAGTGCTCTGCAAATGCTGGGCATCTTGAAGTTTTGCTACAAACCCTGCTATAGACAGTAAAGTGTGCCTTGAAGTGTCTACCGTTGCCCGGGGTGATCAGGGTAAGCCTGCGGGCAGGACTGTATTGAGATAGTGCCCTTCAGTGAGACATTGGTTACAAACTTTATTGTTGCTACCAGCAACCATCAGGAAAGTCAGCGGTCATCTATCTTCATTTGCTCGGGCACAGTCAGTGCTGGACAGCATGTCTGGACAAGTTCTGCTAGCATCAGCATGCCTGAAAACTTCAGTTTGTCTAACAAGGGGTTACAGCAGCGTGCCCAGGGGGGAGTCTTCCTATCAGCTTCACAGACGCCAGCCTGTCTGGAAGTGAGGGGACGTGCCACGCCCTGGAGGAGACCCAGCATTCCCTGCTAGCATCAGACACCACGAGGCGAAGGAAGATAGTGGAGGGTGGTCGTTTACTGCCAGCCTTAACCTGGTTGCCGGAATTGCCAGAGCAGACAATGGTAGACGATGGTGTCCGATTGGTGCACTGCGGGGGGTTTGCTTTAGGGATGGTCAACAGGACAGAGCAACTCTACCTACTATGTCCAGAGTGCCGGATACCGACCGTGTTGGTCAGTGCTTGGCTCTGGTGTGGCCATTGCGGTGAACCGCTGATACGGCTAGCATCTGCCCAGCAGGAGCCACGATATTATAATGTGGACCTGCTTTCAGGACTGAGCAATTTACAGCCGCGGAAGTTCCAGAAGGCTGAAGATGGCCTTGAATCATCCCTTAAAGGCAGAGTGGAGTTGTGGTCTGGTGACTCCCCCGCGAGGAAAGAGGACGTCGGGAAAGAGGAGACTGCCATGACCCATGGCCTGGTTGGGGGCCTGGTAACCGTGAGTACTGCCCAGTGGAAGCCAGAAGTCCCTGGTGGAAGCCAGAAGTCCATAGGCTACCCCTATGGCCCTCACCACCCTAATTCCAGCCGAGCCAGTGCAGGAGGGGTACACCCTCAGGTGTGCTGGAAGGGGAGTGTGAGGGCAGGGTCATCGACTGAGGTTCTTCCAGACTATTGGCAGAATTTGGGTCCCTGGAGAGACCGGTGGAGTGGTCATCCTCTGAGGAGAGCTCGGATGAGAAAGAATGGGAGACTGAATATTCCCATGCTCAGTCTGAGGATGAGATGGACCGCAGCCGGTGCTGTGAACAGAGGAAGCCACAGGGACCCTTGTCCACAGCAGTAGACTTTTTGTGAACAGACCTTCCACCACCCAGACCAGAGCACCCACCTATCGACAATGGGTTGTAAGATCCCAGGATGCCTGTGTCCCGCCGGGAAAGGGGAGGCCTAAAAAAATGCCCAGGTTTTCCAGATTCCAGACGGAGGTTCAGAGGAAAGTTACTCTGGAGTGGGGTCTGGACTATCCCTAAGTCCCTCCTCAGATCATGGACGTCATTGAGAACTCCCGGGAGGAAAAACATTTTTTTACATTCAGATAAAAACAATCAAAAAACTGCATTCTAACCATCTTACATGGCTACAGAATGCCAACAGTAAACTTTACCGTCTTAGACCGGGTCCACATCCCTCTACGAGGGGGTGACTGGAACAAGACGTTATTAGAACGTGAAATGAGGTCGATCAAACATCTGGCGGCTACCATACCTCCAGGGTTAAATGAGGCAGAAAGTTGCAGACCCTTTTTGGAGGGTTTCAGTTCAGGTAAAACTGACTGAAACCCTTCATACTCACCAGTCCCGTGGTCTTCCATCTTGCTATGAGATGTCTGGCTTGTCTTCCTCTACACTTGGTCTCTTCTTTTGCTCTGTGTGTCGGATATGTATATGGGGACATTTTATTCGGAAACGGTATAGGGGGTTTATTTATTGATTTTTTGTATATTGTCTTTGTTATTGTTCGCTTACCCCATTTTCATGGGTTCCTGTGGTGTGGTGGCGATACCCTCTAACCCCCCCCCGGGAGGGTGGGGGGTTCCCCGCCTCTCACTGGAACATCATGTATGTGGATATATGTCTATTATATGTGTGCGCCTTTGTTGGGGAATTATCTGCTTTCCTCTTCATTTTTTACTCTCTTTGAGGGTCCATCACCATCACGGCATGCCTGGCACAGGTAGCCCCTCCCTACTGGAGGGACTGGGCATGATTAGTGCCGGTACATTCTGTGGCCGGGATTTTTTTCACACAATTTCTGTGTCAGGGTTTTTTTTGTTCATTCTCAGCAAGTATACAGGTCTCTTTAGGATGCCTTAGGTTAGCTCTGTACTTTTGTACAGAGACGTGAGTTTTTCCGTTTGGCTCCGCCTACTTGTATGGTTCCCATGGGAATCTTGCCCCATGTTACTGCCCTGTTTTCTGCAGGATGTTCTGAGACTTGGTTATGCCTTTGTCCCAGCATCCGTATCATCCTAGCAGCTTTTTTCTTGTCTCATCCATATGCTCTGTCGGTGGTTCCCTGCGGACAGAACACTGGATGTAGATCCCTCTCCTGTCAGTTATACACCTCTATGTCGGATTACATCCGGTTCTATACTTCGGCATTTCCGGATGTGTGTTGACGTCTTGCCGGCTCTACCTCTTGATGCCGAACCGCTTCCGGTGTTTGCGTGCAATCTTGGATGTGCAATCGCGTCACTTCTGGGTGGGGCCGGTTCACGGACAGGAATAAGGATCCATAGCGCCTTGGCGCCTTTTTGGTTGGTCAGGCAGTAGCCATGCCCGCCCATTATGACACGTGGGCTCCGCCCATTGGCGTAATTTTTTTTGCCCCTTTCTGGGGTATTTAAGGATGACGCCGGGAGTCCATGGCTGCCAGTTTCCTCTGGACACCTTGTGGATATCAGCAATGATGGACCTCCTCTCTAATGTCTAAAGATTCAATGGTACTTCTTGGCCTCTTCTATGGCTATGTATGTATGTTTGGGATCTTGAGGACCTTGGTAAGTATTACGGATTTCTGCATGGTTAGTTTCCTTTTGTGCCTTAATCCTTGACCCCTCTCAATTCTTGAGGGGGTCCTTGTTGGTTTTATAGGTATTCATTCCTTCATCCTCTTTCTCCTTAGGTTTTTTCTCCCTTTTTCCCTCACCTTTTTGTTTGAGGTGATTTTGGGGATTCCCTTTGGACCTCCCCTCCATTGTTTAAATATTCTATGACATTCCCGATTCCTTCTCCGGCCATTTCTGTTTGTTGGGGATTTTAAGGACCTTGGTAAGTATCATGGATGCTTGCATGGGTAGGTTTCCATTGTGTCTAATACCTCTAATCCTTGACCCCTCTCACCTGTTTGAGGGGGTCTTTGTTGGTTGTATAGGTATTCATTTTCAATCTTTTTCCCCCGTAGGTTTTGTCCCTCTCTCCCCAACTTTATTGTTTGAGGAGATTCTGTGGATTCTTCTTGTTTGGCAATCTAAGTTAACCCTTTGGTTCTTGCACTCCCTCATGCTGTGAAAGGATTGATGGACCACTTATGAGAGTCTGGAATGGGGGGGCTGGTTTTCCTTCTTGAAAATGCGTACACATGTAAGTTATTGTTGCTTTGGTTTTTTTGTTTTTTGTTTTTCATAATGTATAATGTGGTATCATGTTAGTTGTAATGCAAACCTGTATGTTACTTATGGTCTGCAATATATGTCTTACATTTCACTGATGATGTATTTTGCAATTCCAGAAATGCTGCTATCCCTGAAGAAGATTTTATTGTAAACGCACATATTCTAAACGCGTCGGATCTAGCAGCTTGGCTACCTCCAGGTTCAATTCCTGGGGTTTCCATACAGTCATTTTTTGTGATTGATATGATTATGCATTTTCTATGTACAATTGTTTTTAATCATCTACCACTCTGTGGTTTTCATGTTTGTCTATAAAATTGTAATAAATTATATATTTTTTTCGATTTTTTTCTATATATTTTTTGTATCTAGTTTTATTGCCCTTAAAATGCCATTTTCTCTCTGAGGTAAATTCCTTTGTACATTCATTGGGGATGGTGGCAATGTACATGACAGCTTATGGGAGTCAAATTTTTTCAACCATCTTACAGCTAGTCTAAACTCCATGATTGACAAGCCAATCATGCCGAAAAGCTCAACAGCAGTAGATGTTTTGTCAGCCAGGAAATTAGCAAAAAATTTGCATAAGTAGAAAACATAAGATAAAGTTAAAGAATAACTGGTAAATCAGAAGGGCTAATGAAAAAAATTAAAAACTCCAGGTAATAAATAAAACTTATAAACAGACATATCCCAGATAAAATCCCATTGATAAAAAAAGAGAATGCTTCAAAATATAAGCGTGATAAAGAAAAAATGGGAGGTGAATAAATAGCCTAATATACTGAACAATTTTGGAGGGGATAGCATTTTCTAGTTCCAGTGGAGGTCTTGACTTGCCAGAATAGCTGCTGCATCAGATCTTTCATAACTCCTGCTTAGACTGTGTGATGCCTGAGCTCAGGAAAAAAAAAAAACTACAAACCACAACGTGACCAATCACCTTTCTGCCACGAGGGTGCTGGAATTCTTTAGACCAATTGGTACAACCAAAGAGATAGAGGGCACAGAGAAACAGAACAGCATACTATCTCATGGGGGTCCCCGCTAATAACCATGGATCATTTTACTCAAACTGTCATTCTTTCCTTTTACACAGGGTTACCTTTTTAAAAACAGCAGGGCTGATAAATGGTAAAGCACTTTACTAATTGTGTTAGATTTTAAATCTCTATGTAAAGCTTAAAATATGTTAGAAATGTTATAAGCTGTTATATATACAACATGTTTAAAATTATTATACAAAACTAAATGAAACACATGATCCCAAAGCTACTTACACCCACATTTTCCTATGTTTTAGATTGCTTATTACAAAAAAGAACATTTAGATTCACATACAAAGTATTGTATAAGTGCCAAATTGTCAGTATTTGGAAGAGAGAGCAGTATGTCCGAAACAACATGTATTACAACAGAAAGAGGTAAGGAAACATATCAAGCCTTTGTGGTTGCCTATTGTGATTGAGCTCAAGGGATAGATCTTGTTTTTAAAGTTCTGTTTTTGCAAATGTGGATTTGGCAAAATGCCCCCCTCATCTGAGCTGACGCTTAGGCCTCATGCACACTGCTGCTGTTAAACTCCCGTTTTTGTGAGTTTGGGCATTTTTTTAACAGCCCTAAAGCCCTGTACACATGATCGGTTTTACAGATGAAAACAGTCCAATGGACTTTTTTCATCGGACAAACCAAACGTGTATGGGCACCATCGGTCTTTTTTCCATCGGTGAGAAAAAATAGAACATGTTTTAAATTTATCCGATGGTCAAAAAACCGATAGCAAATTCCAATCGTCTGTGTGGAACTCCATCGGAGAAAAAACCCATGCATGCTCAGAATCAAGTCGACGCATGCTCAGAAGCATTGAACTTAATTTTTCTCGGCTCGTCTGAGTATTTTACGTCACAGCGTTTGGGATGGTCGGATTTTTGACTGATGGTGTGTAGGCAAGACTGATGGAAGTCAGTTTCATTGGATTTCCAATGGAAAAATCTATCGGTTTAGAATCCATAGGAAATACGATCGTGTGTACAGAGCTTTAAACTCCCCTCTATGTTATCCTATGTGTCCATGCACTCATGAACGTTGTTAGCAGTTTATCAGCAGGGGAGTTTAGGGCCGGTTCACACTGCTGCAATGTCAGAGTTCAGATGTGATTCGGACCGCACTGCAGTGCAAATCACATGCGATCTCTGTGCAATGCGATTTCAAATCGTATGGCTGAATTTGCATCAAACTCGCACAGGACCCTTTTTTTTGTCCGCAGCAGAATTGGATCGCATGGGTGTTCACACCCATGTGATCCAATTCCTGCTCGAGTTTGCAGATCGCACTGCGATATGCAAACTGATTTGGGGGTGTCATTAACTTTTAACTGACACTCCCAACAGTTTGCATATGGCAGTGTGAACTGCCGCCAGGAAACCTGCGATGCGGGAATCCGCAGTGGATTCGCAGGGTTTCCGCATCGCAGCACTGTGAACCGGCCCTTATGGACTGTTGTCTGAACATCTTAAAATTGCATTCAAGAGCAGTTCTTCTGACCACAAAAAACGCAGAATGATGACCGCTGAAAAACACTCATAAATGCCCATAAACACTCATAAACACACATAAACTCTAGACACGTTTAGCACTTCAGTGTTTATTTATTTCAATGGCCAGAATAAATTAAAATTCTGGCCAATTAAATAAATAAACTCCCAAATGCCAAACTCTGTTAAACTCTGCTAGACTCTGTTGAAAAAATGCATCTTAGGTGAGTTTATAAAACTGATTTTCTCCTGTCAGGATAAACAGCGTTTACAAGAAACCAGTGTGCATGAGGCCTTAAAGTGGAGTTTCTACCAAAAATAAAAATAGCATTATTGTGCATATAATAGCCTAAAAAAAAACATTTAAATTTTTTTTATTTTTTTACGCACCTGGAAGTACCTGTTGCTATGCGGTCCCACAAAATCTGCTTTCTGAATCACCTCGGATTCTGACATCATCTCCCTCAGCTCCCTACTGCTCCTGGGAAATGTGTGTCATCATTTCTCAGGATGCAGTGCGCTTCCCCTATGGCTAGAATCACTTGTCAATACAATCCAGGAAGTAAATGCTTGTGGGCTTCACATGCCCACAAGCAAAATGAAAACTTCAGCAAAGATTTTTTTAAAGTCTCTTTATGCAGTAACTCGGCAGATCGGTGGCGGTTTTTAAAATAGTACCGGTAAGTCATCTTATATGTACCACTGTATTGAATGCTGAAATAACATGCTTTTAAAAAATGAAAAATGTGATTGGAACCCCACTTTAAGTTAAGAAATAGTGATTGGACTGGTTGGAAAAGTCTTTCTGATCACGGAATATGCTATGTGAGGGCGTTGGTACCCTAGATGCGATACCCTAGATGCGAGGGCCATCAGATGTTTCAGACCATCATATGTGCCACTGCCTGCACATCTGATGGCCCTTAAATGTCTTACCCACAAACTCCCAAATCCCAGGCAGCAATGAAAAGGTTGCTACTTTCAGGTTCATGGAATAGCAAATGGAATGGGGGCAGTTGCAGCACCCTAGCACGCTATGGTTTATCCACCGTCATCATGGCTTAATATGTTTGGATAAATAAAGTGTTTATTCAATATGAACATGGTAATAGAGGGAGGGTTTCATTAACATGATAAATACACTTTTAACTCTTTGTTTTTTCTCTTACAAAAGGGTACAGTTTATTCTGCCATTTTTCTCTTCTATAAAGGCACACAAGTTATTTTCTAGTAAAAATCAAATAAAATAAAAGGCTTGCTTTTTTTTTGTCAAAACCAAGACTGTATTTTATTTTGAGGAGTCACTATATTGTAACGAGTACAGTAAATAAGGACAATGGGCTGTTAAGACAATATAGTTATTGGTTTTGATGTAGTTACGTTTAACATGGATCTTTCATGCAGGCTTATTTCCCTCTATTTCCCTTTCCATAATCCAATTAGACGGTGGTTTGATGTTGGCAGTGAGGAAATTACACTTCTGTCTTGCCACAAAGGTAGCACAAAATAGGTTGGTATAAAGCGGGGGTCAGCAACCTGTAGATCTTGGTCTGGGCTTGCTGACCCTCATTCCCAGAGCATCAAACAGAGTGCAATGCAGAGGGACTACTTGTAGGGTTAAAGCTGTAGTAGGGAGCAAGAGCCGCATTAATTGATGCCTCCTCTGTAGTGCTGGCTCCTGTCCTATGCGGAGTGATACCAACTGCACTCCATCTCTTATCCCTACTAGCATTCTCCGGAGTGGTACCAACAGCAGGAAAGAAGAAATCTTCAGGTCAGTGTAAAGCAATACACTGGTCATAATAGTATAATGCTGCCTTCACACTGATGTGCTGCGATTTCCCCACACCACTGGTGCAGTGTACCTGCAGCTTTCCTGCTGCGTTTAGCCATAGACGTCAATCATATCCTGCAAGTTTGGTGAACTTTCTGAAAGCGGCTCAAAAAAGCGATCCCGGTCTGTTTGACAGGTGGTGAGAAGGCGATATGTTGCGTCCTCACCACCTGATTTAAATCCATGATTGCTGTGCAATGCACGTGATTGTGATACAGTAGTACGGCAATTAGAGGTTTAAATCAGGTGTGAGGGGGCGAAACATGGAAACACTGTGCCCGGTGATCTTTGACTTCTCCAATTTTGTTCAGGTAGATCTCTATCTCTTTAAGGTTGCCTATCCCTGATGTAAAGGATGAAGAACCAGCACCAGCATAATGGAACAAAAGATATAATAGTTTGTTGTCACCCTTCCTGACTGCTATTATATTTTAGAAACCATGTTTTGTGAACATCATTTTACATGTAATTAAATGTTGGCTAATATTAATTAATAAAATATATTAATGAGCAATGAAGATGGGAAAAATCGATTTTTTTTTCTTATGCAGATTACAGTGAAGAAACTGTTAAAGTGTTACAATATAGTTTGCCAGTGATATTGGCTACATCAACATTCATTTTAGTAGCTTATGCTGTGCATAAGTATATTCACGTCAGCAATTCCAGCCAACCACATATTCTGGTAAGTAACATGATTGTACAAGCATTTAAAAAATGTAGTATTTCAGTGCAATAGTGTGGGTGTTCTATGCAGTTAGACAGGTTTTTCACTGTTAAGGAAAGGGAAATCAGCAATATTGCTGTTGAGAATGTGCTATAATATTACATTTAGGGTCCTTTCACACGGGGCGGATCCGTGCAGATCCGCCCCGTGAAGCTCCGCTTGCTCAGCGGGGATCGCTCCGTTGATCCCCGCTGAGCCGACGGATGACTGGGCGGTCCCCGCACACTGTGCAGGGACCGCCCTGTCAGAGCGCCGCTCTCCCCTATGGGGAATCGGATGACGACGGACCGTAGAGTCCGTTGTCATCCGATCTGCTCCGCCGACGGAAGGAAAAATAGGGTTTTCCTCCGTCACACTTTGGCGGAGCGGATGTCAGCGGACATGTCACCGCTGACATCCGTGCTTCCATAGGGCTACATGGAGCGTCCGTCCAGGTCTGCCTAAAAAACTGACAGGCGGACCTGAACGGACCTCCGTGTGAAAGAGCCCTAGGAGTACTGGTTTAGGGGGAGTGATAAATTCATATTTGTAAATAAAACAATATATATAAATGTGTTTTTTAAGCATAAAAAAGCAATATAAATATATATATTTTTTAATTTACCGGTAGTACTAAAATGACCATTATAGTTTAAACCTCATCCAGCCGTGATTTTTTTAAATATGAAAAAGAATAAAAAATTATAAAACCTTTCTATATTGGAATCATATGGAAATTGATTGGTACTGTTATACTGTGTTACACTTAAGCCTCATACACACGGTCGGACTTCCATCGGACTTTTCCGTGTTTTTTTGTCCGAACGGAGTTGGTTAGGAACACCCATAGCATACACACGCTCTGACTTTTCTGCAAACTTTCTTAAAACTTCTTACAACATCACGTGTTTTTTCTGCTCTTTTCTGATCTTTACTGCCACCCTTTGGTCAACTTCTGCTATTGTTGGTTGATTTTAACATTAGTTGTTTTGTCCATCAGACTAAAGTCCGATGGTTTTCTGTACACACGGTCGGACTTTGCTCCATCTGACTTTTGTTGGGCAAAAGTTTGTCCGTTTGCAGACCCAACTTTTGTCCGATGAAATCCAAAACCAAACGAAAAAAGTTTGTCCGATGGAGCGTACACACGGTCGGATTGTTGGTCCAACCTGCTCAAAACGAAGTTTGTTGGGCAAAAGTCCGACCGTGTGTACAGGGCTTTAGTGTAGTTAAGTGTTTATTGTTGGTGGGGCTAAAGTGACTCTGTCACTAGTTCAAAATGATGTGTTAAATCTTCTAGAGGATTCTTTAAAGATGAACATTTTTTACATTTAGAATAGAGTAAGGAAGAGTTAGAATTTCTGCCCAGTTTTTATTAAAAGTCACGTTTACTTTTTGTCCTAGTAACTATTGTCATGAGAACAGGAACACTTTATTAGGAACACCTGTGCTTGGTAACACAAATTGCTAATCAGCCAATCACATGGCAGCAACTCAATGCATTTAGGCATGTAGGCATAGTGGAGACAACTTGTTGAAGTTCAAACCAAGCATCAGAATGGAGAAGAAAGGGTATTTAATTGATTTTGAACATGGTACGACTGTTGGTGCCAGACAAGCTGGTCTGAGTATTTCAAAAACTGCGGATCTACTGGGATTTTCACGCACAACCATCTCTAGGGTTTACAGAGAATGGTCCTAAAAAGAGAAAATATCCAGTGAGCGGTAGTTGTGTGGACGAAAATGCCTTGTTGAGGTCAGAGGAGGATGGGCAGAGTGGTTCGGGATGATAGAAAGGCAACAGTACCTCAAATAACCACCAAGGTATGCAGAATACCATCTCTGACCGCACAACACATCAAACCTTGAAGCAGATGGGCTACAGCAGCAGAAGACCACACCAGAAGCCACCCTTGTCAGCTAAGAACAGGAAACCGAGGCTACAATTCGCACAGGCTCACCAAATTTGTATAATAGAAGAATGGAAAAACGTTGCCTGGTCTGACGAGTCTTGCTTTAAGACGGTAGGGTCAGAATTTTGCATAACCATGAAAGCATGGATCCACCCTGCCTTGTATCAACGGTTCAGGTTGGTGGTGATGGTGTGGGGCCCCTTAGTACTAATTGAGCATAGTTTAAATGCCACGGCTAATCTGAGTATTTTTGCTGACCAACCATTTCCATCCCTTTATGACAAGTGTACTTATCTTCTGATGGCTACTTCCAGCAGGAAAATGCACCATGTCCCAAAGCTCAAATAATTTCATACTGGTTTTTTTGACACGACAATGAGTTCACTGTACTCCAATGGCCTCCACAGTCACCAGATATCAATCAAATAGAGCACATTTGGGATGTGGTGGGACGGGAGATTTGCATCATGGATGTGCAGCCGACAAATGTGCAGCAACTGCGTGATGTTATCATGTCAATATGGACCAAAATCTCTGAGGAATGTTTCCAACACCTTGTTGAATCTATGCCACAAAGAATTAAGGCAGTTCTGAAGGCAAAAGTGGTCCAACCCAGTACTAGCAAGGTGTACCTAATAAAGTGGCCGGTGAGTGTAGTTACATAGTTACATAGTCTGGTTGAAAAAAGACACAAGCCCATCCAGTTAAGCCAATAAATGGGAAAATAATATACAATCTGTCAGGTCACCTGAAGCCAGGTGACAGATGCACACCGTTGGGGACAGGAGTGCACCGCTAAGGTAGTGAACCCTATGGCTGACTGCTGCGGATGGAACTCTGGGTGGTTAAAGTGGAGGTCCACCCTGAAAAAATCTTCACACTAAAAATTCTAAAAAAATAAATAAAAATTAATAGAAAAAAAAAAAAAATTATACTCACCCTAAATGTCTGTTGCTATGCGGAAGTCCCCTAATCTGCCGCTAATGTTCCTCTTCTCCGTCCGCGGTGGCTCTCCTTCCGCTTCCTCTTCTTGTGAATGGGCCGCGCTGCCTTCTGGGAACTGTGTGTATCCCAGGAGGCAAGCCGCCCATTCACAATGCGCCGTGCGAGTGGCGCATGCGCAGTAGGAAACGGGCAGTGAAGCCTTACGGCTTCACAGCCTGTTTCCCCTACTCAGAATGGAGGAGCCGGGAGCCTGCCAGCAGCGATCGATCGCCGCGGCAGGACCGACATCGCGGGAGAGTAGGACAGGTAAGTGTCCTTATTAAAAGTCAGCAGCTACACTGTTAGTAGCTGCTGACTTTTTTTTTTCCTGCACCACCGCTTTAAGGAAGGCAGATCCACTGGAGCACTAACAGGGAGCTAGAGCCTAAGATTCCCCAGGGCGCAGAGTCTAAGATCCAGCAGGTGTTCACCAGAGCCTCTAGTGGTGAGGATGGACTGGGCTGCAACTGGATCCAGGTCGCGGCCCCCAGAGTCCCCTAGCTCACGCTCACAGTAGGCTATAGAGGATAGAGGGGAAGCAGCAGCTCAGGATACAAGAGATAGTGAGGGGATAAGCCAAAGGTCAGGGAGACCAGCAGACAAAGATAAACAAAGGACATGCCAAAGGTCAAGGTCACAAGCAGACAGGGATAGTCGAGAACAAGCCAAGATCGGTAAAACAGAGACAGACGCAGCACACAGCAAGCAGGAACCCAAACACACAATAGCTTAACAAACAACGTTGATCAGCGCGGCTGTCTTGCAGTGCACAGGTTAATATAGTGTTCCTTGATAGGGCCTGGGGTGGAGCCATGCTTAGAGGAGAGATTACTTAAGCAGCCAGGTGAGAGTGGCTGGCCTCTAAAGCAGGACACATGGAGGAGAGGTAGGCTGAGAGACAAACATTACTGCATAACCATGACACAATCCTATACCCACAGTTGATCCAGAGGAAGGCAAAAAAAAACAGCAAAGCATGCTCCAATTTGCTACAGCAGGGGAAAAAATCTTCCCTGAACCCTCAGGAGGCAATCAGATATATCCTGAATCAACTTTACCCATAAATGTTAGTATCCAGTTATATTATGTACATTAAGGAAATAATTTGGGCCTTTTTTAAAGCAATCTATTGACCTGGATAGAACCAACTATTGAGGACTCCCTATTCCACATTTTCACAACTCTTACTGTGAAGAAACGTTTCCATATTTGGAGATTAAATCTCTTTTCCTCCCATTGTCCTCTGTGATGACCTTCACGTGAAAAACTCAACACCAAGTTCCCTATATGGACCCCCTATGTATTTATACATGTTGATCATATCCCCCCTTAATCTTCTCTTCTCAAGAGAGAATAAATTCAGTTCATCTAATCTTTCCTCTTATCAGTTTGGTTGCTCTTCTCTGCACTTTCTCCAGTTCCCCGATATCCTTTTGGTGAACTGGTGCCCAAAACTGAACTGCATATTCCAGATGAGGTCTTACTAATGATTTGAACAGGGGCAAAATCATGTCTCTCTCTCTCTCATACCTCTCTTAAAACAAGAAAGAATTTTGCTTGCTTTGGAAACCGCAGCTTGGCATGGCATGCTATTATTAAGCTCATGATATACCAGAACACCCAGATCCGTCTCTACTATTGACTCCCCCAGTTGTTCTCCTCCTAGTAAGAGGAAGAGAGAATAAATCCAAAATGTAATAGTTTTGCATGGTGCAAGAACAAACATCACTTAGAGTGGGGACAGCTAGCAGAAGTGGAATGTTGCCTAACTGAGTTCTGTGAATTCTCACTTGCATCGTGTTGTGTATCCAGGGGAGTAAGTAAAGGGAAATATTTAAATCAGAACACTGACAGCAATACAAATCTGACAAAAGTTCTAACCCTTGGCCACTCTAACCAAATTTAAAAAAAAGGCTGCTACTGATGAAAAAAAGGATTAGCAGACAAAAAAAATAGCTAAAGAGAAAGGAGAAGGAAGGGGTTAATTAGGGCCGATTATAGTTAACTAATGGTTAATTTTAGGTTATACAGGAAGACATTTTATTTAACCACTTAAGCCCCGGACCAATACGCAGCTTAAAGACCAGAGGTGTTTTTACAATTTGGCACTGCGCTGCTTTAACTGTAAATTGTGCGGACATGCAATGTTGTACCCAAACTAAATTTGCGTCCTTTTCTTCCCACAAATAGAGCTTTCTTTTAATGGTATTTGATTGCCTCTGCGGTTTTTATTTTTTGCGATATAAACGGAAAAAGACCGAAAATTTTGAAAAAAATATGAATTTTCTAAATTTTTGTTAAAAGAAAAATCGAATAAACTCAATTTTAGTCATACATTTAGGCAAAACTGTATTCAGCCACATGTCTTTAGTAAAAAAAAATGTCAATAAGCGTATATTTATTGGTTTGCGCAAAAGTTATAGCGTCTACAAACTAGGGTACATTTTCTGGAATTTACACAGCTTTTAATTTATGACTGCCTATCTAATTTCTTGAGGTGCTAAAATGGCAGGGCAGTACAAACCCCCCCCCCCCAAATGACCCCATTTTGGAAAGCACACACCTCAAGGAAATTGCTGAGAGGCATGTTGAGCCCAATGAATATTTTATTTTTTGTCCCAAGTGATTGAATAATGACCAAAAAAGAAAAATTTTTTTTTACAAAAAGTTGTCACTAAATGATATATTGCTCACACATGCCATGGTTATATGTGGAATTGCACCCCAAAATACATTCTGCTGCTTCTCCTGAGTACGGGGATACCGCATGTGTGGGACTTTTTAGGAGCCTAGCCACATACGGGGCCCCGAAAACCAAGCACCGCCTTCAGGATTTCTAAGGGCGCAAATTTTTGATTTCACTCCTCACTGCCTATCACAGTTTTGAAGGCCATAAAATGCCAAAATAGCACAAACCCCCCCAAATGACCCCATTTTGGAAAGTAGACACCCCAAGCTATTTGCTGAGAGGCATGTTTAGTCCATGGAATATTTAATATTTTGCCACAAGTTGCGGGAATATGACAAACTTTTTTTTTTTGCACAAAGTTGTCACTAAATGATATATTGCTCACACATGCCATGGTTATATGTGAAATTACAACCCAAAATACATTCTGCTGCTTCTCCTGAGTATGGGGATACCACATGTGTGGGACTTTTTGGGAGCCTAGCCACGTACAGGACCCCGAAAACCAATCACCGCCTTCAGGCTTTCTAAGGGCATACATTTTTGATTTCACTCCTCACTACCTATCACAGTTTTGAAGGCCATAAAATGCCAAGATGGCACAAACCCCCCCCCCCCAAATGACCCCATTTTGGAAAGTAGACACCCCAAGCTATATGCTGAGAGGCATGTTGAGTCCATGGAATATTTTATATTTTGCCACAAGTTTCGGGAAAATTACAAACTTTTTTTTGTTTGCACAAAGTTGTCATTAAATTATATATTGCTCACACATGCCATGGGCATATGTGTAATTACACCCCAAAATACATTCTGCTGCTTCTCCCGAGTATGGGGATACCACATGTGTGGGACTTTTTGGGAACCTAGCTGCGTATGGGACACCGAAAACCAAGCACCGCCTTCAAGACTTCTAAGGAAAATTTTTGATTTCACTCCTCACTACCTATCACTACCTATCACAGTTTTGAAGGCCATAAAATGCCAAGATGGCACAAACACCCCCCAAATGACCCCATTTCGGAAAGTAGACACCCCAAGCTATTTGCTGAGAGGCATGTTGAGCCCATTTTGTCCCAAGAGATTTTTTTTTTTGTCCCAAGAGATTGAATAATGACAAAAAAAATAAAACATTTTTTTACAATAATGCCGCGTACACACGGCCATTTTTCTCATGGGGGAAAAACTAAATTTTTTCCTTTCGACGAGAAAAACGATCGTCTGTGGGCTTTTTGCCGTTTTTTTCGACGAGTAAAACGGCATTAAAAATGACGAGAAAAATTAGAACATGTTCTAATTTTTCTCGTCGTTTTTTTCGACATGTTTCCTGCGGCAGTTTTCCCATAGGGAAACACTGCCGCAGAGCCCACAGACGGTCGTTTTTCTCGTCAAGAGAAAAAATGACGTGAAAAACGACCGTGTGTGGGGAACAAGCCGTTCCCTCGTTTTTAATGTCATTATTCACAGCGGTTTTTTAACCGCCGTGAATAATGATCGTGTGTACGCGGCATAAGATGTCACTAAATGATATATTGCTCACACATGCCATGGTTAGGCCCCATGCACACGAGACGCTGTTAAACGCGTGTTCAGAGGCAGTTGGACGCTTTTTTCAACTGCTCCTGAACACATTCAATGTTATCCTATGTGTCCATACACACAGTCTCGTTTATTGACGTTTTTAGGCAGTTGCGTTTAACCTCGTTTTTCCAGAAGCAAAAAAATGGGTTCAGATGCAAAAGTTTTCCACGTTTAAGACGCAAAACGCGGCTAAACGTGGCAAAACGCGGTACTGGCCTTTTGCCGCGTTTTCGTTTACAAGCGTTTTTAAAGGTGACCTATTTTTTTACATTAGAAGTCTTAAAAATGATGGCAAATGACGAAAAACCATAAAAAAAAAAAAAAAAAAACGTAATTGCTTGCATTGCGCTGTAGACAATCCATAACTTGTGGCAGATGACGTGGCAAGTGGACAATCCACAACTTGGGGCAGGTGATGTTGCCAGGTGACGTGGCAGGTGGAAATCCACAAATTGTGGCAGGTGACGTGGCAGGTGACATGGCCAGGTGACGTGGCAGGTGACGTGGCCAGGTGATGTGGCAGGTGGACAATCCACAAATTGTGGCAGGTGACCTGGCCAGGTGATGTGGCAGGTGACGTGGCAGGTGGACAATCCACAACTTGTGGCAGGTGACGTGGCCAGGTGATGTGGCAGGTGACGTGGCAGGTGGACAATCCACAAATTGTGGCAGGTGATGTGGCCAGGTGACGTGGCAGGTGGACAATCCGCAACTTGTGGCAGGTGACGTGACAAGGTGATGTGGTCAGGTGACATGGCCAGGTGACGTGGCAGGTGAACAATCCACAACTTGTGGCAGGTGACGTGGCCAGGTGATGTGGCCAGGTGACGTGGCAGGTGGACAATCCACAACTTGTGGCAGGTGACGTGACCAGGTCATGTGGCCAAGTGACGTGGCCAGGTGACGTGGCAGGTGGACAATCCACAAATTGTGGGAGGTGATGTGGCCAGGTGACGTGGCAGGTGACGTGGCAGGTGAACAATCCACAAATTGTGGCAGGTGACGTGGCCAGGTGATGTGGCCAGGTGACGTGGCAGGTGGACAATTCACAAATTGTGGCAGGTGACGTAGCCAGGTGACGTAGCCAGGTGACGTGGCAGGTGACGTGGCCAGGTGACGTGGCAGGTGATGTGGCAGGTGACGTGGCAAGTGGACAATCCACAACTTGTGGCAGGTGACGTGGCCAGGTGATGTGGCAGGTGACGTGGAAAGTGGACAATTCACAAATTGTGGCAGGTGATGTGGCCAGGTGACGTGGCCAGGTGACGTGGCAGGTGGACAATCCACAAATTGTGGCAGGTGACGTGGCCAGGTGACATGGCCAGGTGACGTGGCCAGGTAACGTGACAAGTGGACAATCCACAACTTGTGGCAGGTGACGTGGCAGGTGACGTGGCCAGGTTGCGTGGCAAGTGGACAATGCACAACTTGTGGCAGGTGACGTGGCCAGGTGACGTGGCCAGGTTACATGGCAGGTGACGTGGCAAGTGAACATTCCACAACTTGTGGCAGGTGACGTGGCAGGTGACATGGCCAGGTGACGTGGCCAGGTGACGTGGCCAGGTGATGTGGCAAGTGGACAATCCACAACTTGTGGCAGGTGACGTGGCCAGGTGACGTGGCCAGGTGATGTGGCAAGTGGGGGGGTTTTGTGCCATCTTGGCATTTTATGGCTTTCAAAACTGTGATAGGTAGTGATAGGTAGTGAGGAGTGAAATCAAAAATTTTCCTTAGAAGTCTTGAAGGCGGTGCTTGGTTTTCGGTGTCCCATACGCAGCTAGGCTCCCAAAAAGTCCCACACATGTGGTATCCCCAGACAATCCACAACTTGTGGCAGATGATGTGGCAAGTGATACGCAAAATACAAGTACACTGCTGCTCTCTCAGCTGCTGGTCTCCCAAAATGGCTGAAATGGTTAAATAATACTGTTTTTTGAGCTTAGGGAGGGTTTTATGATGTTTCTTAACTAAACGCCTATAGACGCAAACTGCTTCTCCTGAGTACGGGGATACCACATGTGTGGGACTTTTTGGGCGCCTAGACTCATACGGGGCCCCGAAAACCAAGCACTGCCTTCAGGATTTCTAAGGGCACAAATTTTTGATTTCACTCCTCACTACCCATCACAGTTTTGAAGGCCATAAAATGCCAAAATAGCACAAACCCCCCCCCCCCAAATGACCCCATTTTGGAAAGTAGACACCCCAAGCTATTTGCTGAGAGGCATGGTGAGTATATTACAGCTTTCATTTGTTTTTGAAAATGAAGAAAGGAAATACATTTTTTTTATTCTTTTTTCAATTTTCAAAACTTTGTGACAAAAAGCGAGATCTGCAAAATACTCACAATACCTCTCAGCAAATAGCTTTCCAAAATGGAGTCATTTGGGGGGGGGGGGGTTGTGCCATCTGGGCATTCCATGGCCTCCGAAAATTTACACCCTTAGAAATCCTGAAGGCGGTGCTTGGGTTTTGGGGTCCCGTACATGGCCAGGTTCCCAAAAAGTCTCACACATGTGGTAACCCGTACTCAGGAGAAGCAACAGAATGTATTTTGGGGTGTAATTCCACATATGCCCATGGCATGTTTGAGCAATATATCATTTAGTGACAACTTTGTGCAAAAAAAAAAAAATTGTCTTTTTCCCGCAACTTGTGTCAAAATATAAAATATTCCATGGGCTCGACATGCCTCTAAGCAAATAGCTTGGGGTGTCTACTTTCCAAAATGGGGTCATTTGGGGGGGGGGTTTAACTGTCCTGGCATTTTATGCACAACATTAAGAAGCTTATGTCACACATCAGTCAGGCCTCGTACACACGACCGATTTTCTCGTCGTAAACAGTCAAGAAAAGTGCCGCGAGAGTTTTTTTGTCTAGAAAAACGTTCGTGTGTATGGTTTTACGACGAGAAACTTGACGAGAATCTCGACGAGAAAATAGAGAACCTGCTCTCTATTTTCTCGTCAGGATTCCAGATTTCCTCGTCGTGTTTCTCGTCGGCCTGTTTTGTGACGAGAAAATGGTTCGTGTGTATGCTTTTACGACTCTTCCAAAAGCGCGCATGCTCACAAGCAACTATGAGACGGGAGCGCATCTTCTGGTAAAACAAGCCTTCATAATGGAGAGAGCACATTCGTCACGCTCATAAATATTTCATCGTTTAAATGTTCTGCATTGAATTCTTCGTTAGAATGTTACATTAATCAAAACGAGAGACCTTCTTTTGCTGCTGATATTCACACAGAGTTCTGCCTTATTTTTAACCTTTTTCATGCTGCTCTTTATAAGATTTATGTGTATTATATCGTGCAAGTTTTTAGGAATAATTTAAATGGTTAGATTTTTCAAAATGATGTTAATTATAATTTCTCAATGTTTTGATAGCGATCTCACATTTAATTTTCTAATCTATATTTTTAAAATTTCACACCATGTTTTTGAGCTAATCAGATTTAGTTATTCTTTTGGGGGGGTGATATCTGTGCCTTTTATTGTCAGTCAAATGTATCTGCTTACTCCAAAGCTTTTTTTTTTTTATTTAAAAATACACATAGTCAAGTATGAACTTAAACAAAAAACACATTTATTCATGTTTATAAATTAAATAAAGAGAAGGCAGCGCTGGAGAAGCTGCTGCCATTTGTGCATCCCAGGGACCCCAGAGCACACACCAACCCTGTGTGGACACTAAAATTGGGAGCTTGAGAAGGCCCACATTTCAGAACACAATCTGATGCTGGCCTCCCAGAGGTCAGGAACAGCAGCAGGTGAGATATATGTCCCAAGTGTGTGGTACTACAACAGGCTGCCTTCTGTCCGACCAGTGCGACCACAATGAAGCAAGGCCATCACTTCCTCTTCTTCCTGGCAACCTTCCCTGCAGCCTTTCCTGAAGCCTTTCCTGAAGCCTTTCCTGCAGCCTTTCCTGCAGCCTTCCTTCTTCGTTTAGCTGGAGGCTGGCCCACTGGAGGGGTACTCCTGTCAGGAGGAGGAGGTGGAGGTGTAGCAGAAGGGGGTGGGGCAGAAGAAGAAGGTGGAGGTGTAGCAGAAGGGGGTGGGGCAGAAGGTGGAGGTGTAGCAGAAGGGGGTGGGGCAGAAGGTGGAGGTGTAGCAGAAGGGGGTGGGGCAGAAGGTGGAGGTGTAGCAGAAGGGGGTGGGGCAGAAGGTGGAGGGGTAGCAGAAGGGGGTGGGGCAGAAGAGGAAGGTGGAGGTGGAGGTTGAGGTTGGGTCAGTTGGGCCACCTCACATATGGCGGTATTGGGGGTAATTTGCTCCATCACCCCCTTGTTGAGCAAGGTGATGAGCAGGGGTTCGCATAGGAGGCGTTGCTCCATGCTCATCACCTTGAACTTAGCCTCCACTAGGCCGGCAATGGCCTCTTCAGGGGATGTGGGCTCCTTGAGGGTGGCATGGGCCTCTTTAATAAGGGCCATTGCTGCGTCACTGGTGGTCCTGTCCCTCCTGCCTCTTTTGTGAAGCCTGATGGGAGGCACCTGGGATCTGGTGCTTCTCCTTTGCCCTGCCACCTCCTGTCTGCCACTGGGCCCTGCCACCTCCTGGCTGCCACTGGGCCCTGCCACCTCCTGGCTGGTACTGGGCCCTGCCACCTCCTGGCTGCCACTGGGCCCTTCCTCCTCCTGCCTGACAGTTTCCAGACCCTCCTCCTGGCTGATTTCATCCTGTGTATGAAAAAGAAACATAGTTTAATATGTTGGTTTAATCTTTGCCTCAAACTTTGTAATCCTGATGGAAGCAATTAGAATGTAAATGCATAAATCCTTGCTTTAAATTTACCACTACATCAGCTTGACTATTTACCACACAATTAAGTGCAGAATAATGTCTACAGATCATGATTTCACTTGTGGAATACAAAATAATGTATGTTTCTCATCCTGACATATTTGGGAAACATTAATTTTATCCCACTACATTTTCAGTTAATACTATACCTGGCTCCAGATGGACAAATCAGGATCATCCAGGATGGCTGCCTCCTCTTGCTCCAGAGAAGGCTCAGGTTGGCTGCAGGGAAGTCTGGGGGGAAGAGTGGAGAGTGATGGCCTTGGCTCAATGTGGTCATCCAGGAAGGACATCCTGCTGTAGTACCACAAAACCGGGACATAAACATCATCTGCTGCTGCTCCTGACCTCTGAGAAGCCAGCACCTTAGAGCGTTCAGTCCTGTAGGTACCTCTCAAGCTCCCAATTTTAGTGTCCACTTGTTTTGCTGTGGCTGTGGGCACCTTGGTATGCACAAATGGGAGCAGCTTCTCCAGCGCTGCTTTTCTCACCCCTTTTTTTTTATGGATGGGGTTTTTGGTCTCCCACAGAGCCGGCAGCTCCCTTACCCGGTCAATAAATTCCGCCAGGAACTCTTTGTCGCTAATAAAGACATTCATATTGTATCTGCAAGTAAAATAATTTATATTTAAATAATGTGAGGCAAACAGTCTAACCTCCTTCACATCCTAGTCACCATATATATCCTCCACCAATCTCAAGACAGTATAGGCCCACAATTTTTACAAGTCTCACAAAATCACATACCTTCGTTCGCACGTCCGTCACTTGAACTCCTCTCTCCGCACACCGAACGTACTATAGTCACATGTGTGTTTGCTATATACACACCACGCATGCGTCCAAATTCGAACACGTCGCTCCGCACACGTCGCCCGCCCATGACGTTCTAACTAACATCTTTTCCCCGCCCCTTCTCTTTCGGCGCGCAGACAGATATGGCGGAGTTACAGCAGGTGTCTGATAATTCCGCAACTAGCGAGGAGACAAGCCCGGAGACCGAGGACACGTCACGATCAAGGAGGAGATTCAAGGCATCGAATATGTCTTTGGCGGAGATGGCGGAGATGGTGGACATCTTGGTCAAGGCTGATTATGATGCCAAGCATGGGCCGTATAGCAAACCAAATAGAAGGAAGGCCAAAATCCTCACTAAAGTTGTGAAGAGTCTGAGGGCGAAGTTCGGGGTGAAACGCTCAAATGAGCAGCTCAGAAAGAGGTGGTCAGACCTCAAACTGAGGGAGCCAGACCAGTTGAGGAGCATAAAGAGGATGCTCGCTAAAAGTAAGTAAAATGACGACCTTTCTGCTATTAATCTTTTTAGAAACTGACTTTTTTTTTTTTTTTTTCATATTGGACTCCCTTCCAAAATGTAATATTTTGAACTAGGTTGGGCACAGTAATCGTTCGTTACGTTACCGACACTTCGTTCGGCCACTATCCGCGGTTTTGGCTTATTTAAGACCCCCAAAAGTAATTAGACATCTGCCATTTTTGATCAAGTATTGTGGCTAATTTTTAAGTCTAGATGATGTGTTTGTAAGGAGAATGAAATGCAAACTTTAATCAGTGTAAAGGAGAGGACACTCAGCAGCTGCTTCCACATCTGTACTTTGGAGCACTATAGTGTGGGCCACCAGACCCGCCTTTTTTGGGTGTCCCACACAGGTGCATCAGAGTTTATTTGTGGTGCCTCCATGTCCAAAAAATTACATCCAAATGTGAATACTAAACATATTTGGGGTCATAAATAATGCATTTTTCTTTAAATTCCGCACAAACACACACTTGTACCCCACTTCCAAACAATTTAGCCTGTTTTAAGTTTAAAAATGAGATTTTTACAGTGTGATAAATAGACCTTTGGTTTTATTCTCATAGGGGAGAGAAGACTGGGAGGAGGACACTCCAGGGAGCACATGCACCCCACAACTTCCAAGCAACCCCAAACTCCCAAAGATCCACAACCGAAAGATGTGCAGGAAGTTGAGGTGGAGGAAGGAGAAGTGCAGGAAGGAGAGGTGGATGACGTTGTGGATCTGGTCACCACAACAGGTCAGTATCTGACACCACAGCTTAAGGTAAGCGAGGTAGGCCTGCAAAGTTTTATTAATTTTTTTTTATGGTTTTTAGGGGATGGAAATGTTGTGAAGGATAGCACACCGTTCTCTGCTGACAGTGCCCTCCGCCTCATCCAGCAAGTGATGGAATGTAGCACGGAACTGGACCTAATTAAACAAAGAATCCATGTGATGGAACAAACATTTAAAGACATTCTCGATGTTTTGGGGAGAATTCAATAAGCCATCCAAACACATTTGTTTTTACATGTTTGTTTTTATATTTTTACTAATTTTTTGAGTAACAAAGCAGCCAAAAATTGAATATGCACACAGTGTGTGAACATGTGCTATCTGCCATCAGGGGATATCCATGTACGTCTTTTGTGGGTGCAACCCCTTCCTCGTATCAAAAGTCGGTGAACTGAGGAAGGGGATGCACCCCCAAAACACGTCCATTGATCACCCCTGATGGCAGATAGCACATGTTGACAATAGGGATCAGGATTGTAAACTTCCTATTTGCAAAAAATTAAAAATGTGTGCATATTGAATTTTTGGCTGGGCAAGGGGTGGCAGGACCCCATATTAGGACGGGCACATAGAGACATAGTTTGTGTAACTGAATGTCTCAGATTGCTCAGAGGTATCC
Organism: Rana muscosa; assembly: GCA_029206835.1. NCBI lineage: Eukaryota > Metazoa > Chordata > Amphibia > Anura > Ranidae > Rana > Rana muscosa. The sequence continues at coordinate 853,457,574 of CM055121.1, read as the reverse complement.
AATGTTGTCATTTTAGAAATGCAAGTGGTATTTTTGTATTTTTATAAGCCAAAATTTGCCGGGTTGTGGCCAGGCCAACCCCAAAGTAAAAAAAAAAAAAAAAGTGCAGAGAGTAAAATATTTGACCACAAACAACGTGTAGCTTCTTTTTATAATACTCTCTAAGCTTATTTGGTTCTTTTGTAAGGTAACATAGTGAAATTGGTTGTTATTTACTAAAGTAAAATACACTTGCCACTACAAATGCACAAAGACAAACTAGGAGACAGGAAAGAACAAATAATTAAAGGTTTAAACAAGATTTTTATTGGGATACTTAGACATAGGCTGGCATAGGAATTGCCCCCCTACCCGTGAAATACTCCATGTATTTGTCCCGAACCACACGGGCATTTTGGGGGGGCAAGCCAAGACGGGCAGATTCCAGGCCCGGAAGGGGATTTGCAGGGGAAAGTCCAGCCTCTGGCAAAACTGAGGCCATATACGAATTAGATTTTTGGCTCAGAAAGTTGTGTAGCACACAGCAGCATAACACTACATAGTTTATTTTGTAGTCCGCCAAGTGGATGGAAGTCATAAAAAGGCGGAACCGGCTGGCCATTATGCCGAAGGCATTTTCAACGACTCTTCGGGCCCTGGCCAGCCGGTAATTGAACACACTCTTCTCTGGGGTCAGGGTCCTCTGTGGAAATGGCCTCATAAGATGCCGTCCGAGTCCGAAGGCTTCATCAGCCAAGAAAACAAAGGGGAGTCCTTCAATATTCCCTGCATCCGGTGGCAATGCAAGGTCGTCACTCTGGAGACGGAGGGCAAACTCCGTCTGGATGAAGGATCCCCCATCGGACATCCGGCCATTCTTCCCTACATCAACATAGAGGAATTCATACCGTGCTGACACCACCGCCATCAGCACAATGCTATGAAACCCCTTGTAGTTGTAGTAGTAGGACCCAGAACGGGGTGGCGGTACGATGCGGACGTGCTTCCCGTCTATGGCACCACCGCAGTTGGGGAAGTCCCACCGCGTGGCAAACTCCGATGCCACAGTCTGCCATTCCTGTGGCGTGGAAGGAAGCTGTGGAGTGAAACAAGATGAAATAATATTAGAAAAACAAAGGCATACATTACAAGCAAATTCTAAACCAAAAAATTAGAGACCAACATCAATCTAATTATACGTTTATTAAGGTGTGTAAAAAAAGTATAATGGAAGGCTCATTTATCATATTCATCACCACCTCTGATGGGCCATTACTAAATTATTTTGGGGGGGGGGGAGATGTGTTTGGCCACAGGATAGCATTGCAGTGGCGGTGCGTCCAGAGTGGGCGCTGGAGCACTGTCCCCTCTCTCCTGTGCCCATCACTCAGAACAATACATAGGTTCATGCGTTGCATGAACCTATGTATTGTCTATGCCGCACACTATTCAGGTGGATGGCCTCTTGTAAAGCGACCGACATATGAATAATTGCGTCATTTAGGGGGTTAAAATTGCAGAGCAGAAACAGGTATTAAAAAAGTCTTGCAAATTACAACCTGAGGGATGTAATTGGCTTCCTCAAAGAAAAATCGGGGACGCAAGGAGGGGCCATTCCTTGTGTAAACACTGACAGGCTGCTCTGGCAATCATGTTCACCAAGTCTGTTTAATGGTAACATGATTGGCTGATGCAACATGAAGGGAAGGAGAAGACATCAAGGACAGAAGAAGGATGGCGCTGACCACAAGAAGGTAAGTGCAGGGCTGGGGGGAAACTGGCTGCATTAGAGGGGACTAAATGGCTGCATTTGAGGGAACAAAATGGCTGCATTGGAGGGGACAACTGGGGGCGTTTATTAGGCAACAGAGCAAAAAAGGAGGAAGTTTATTTCCGAAATTGGGGTTGGAACCCCCCAACATTTGGAGCAACAGGCGCCCCTGCTGGAAAAGTTAGTGAGGGCAAATATTTAGGGAGGATAAAAAAGGGGCAATCTAAAGCTTCCAACATGCATGGGGACAAGGGGGACATTCTCAGCATATTACAATCATGGTAATTAGGGAAGGATGAAAGAAATACAATACATTAGCATACATGTAATACATAAAATGTGATGTTAAGGGAGAAAACTTACCCTAATATAGTCCTCCTGCAGGACTTGTATAATGGCAGAACAGGTGTCTGGGATTATGAGGCCCAGAGCCTGGGGGGAGATGCCTGTGGTGAACTTCAAGTCCTGAAGACTTCTCCCTGTCGCCAGGTAACGCAACGTGGCGATGAGCCTCTGCTCAGCACTGATGGCTTCCCGCATAACGGTGTCCTTCCTGGTAATATAGGGGGACACCAAAGCCAACAGTTCCTGAAAAACGGGGTCAGACATCCTCAGAAAATTCCTGTAGTCCTCAGGATTATTCTCGACGATCTCCCGCAGCAGAGGCATGTGGCAGAATTGGTCCCGCTGGAGCAACCAATTCTTGGTCCATGAACTCCTCCTCACACCATTCATGGACTGGTCTTGGTCCAAAACAAGCAGACCAACACCAAGCGCACGCACAGCACGAACTCGACGACGAGAACGTCCAGGCGACATGGCTAGGAAACGTACAGAACAGAACGCACTTTAGAACAGCAAGGCCTATGAATAACGAACTGAAATTCAGAAACGAACAGGCAATAACGCACTGTAAAACAGATACGACCTGCCTAGACGCCCTGAAAGTCAAGATACGAACCCACAAGCACAAACTGAACCGCAGAAAACGATCTGAAAAGTACGAAGACTGAAAAGCGCGAATCGTCTCTTCCCAAACTTTTACTTCACACGCGGTAACACAAGATCAGCAAAAGCAGCCCAAGGGGTGGCGCCAAGAAAAAAGATCTTCCCCTTTATAGTGCCGTCGTACGTGCTGGACGTGAGCGCAGAGAACCACGAGGAAATTGGAAAATGACAGTGTGTACGCATAGAAAGCTTGACGAGAAAATCGACAAGCTTAACAAGAATCTCGTCGAAAAAAACGACGTGTTTTTTACGACGAGAAAATCGGTCGTGTGTACGAGGCCTCACTCTTCTAACCACTTGAAGACAAAGCCCTTTCTGACACTTTTTGTTTACATAAAAACATTTATTTATTTTTGCAAGAAAATTACGTTGAACCCCCAAACATTATATATTTTTTTAAAGCAAAGGCCCTACAGATTAAAATGATGGGTGTTGCATTTTTTTTCCCACACAGTATTTGTGCAGCGATTTTTCAAATGCATTTTTTGGGGAAAAAATACACTTTTTTTAATTTTATTGCACTAAAACACACTATATTGCCCAAATGTTTGATGAAATAAAAAAGATGATCTTAGGCCAAGTAAATGGATACCAAACATGACATGTTTTAAAATTGCGCACAAACGCGCAGCGGCGAAAAACTACATACATTTTTAAAAGCCTTTAAAAGCCTTTACAGGTTACCACAGTAGATTTACAGAGGAGGTCTACTGCTAAAATTACTGCCCTCGATCTGACCTTCACGGTGATACCTCACATGCATGGTGCAATTGCTGTTTACATATGACGCCAGACCGACGCTTGCGTTTCCCTTTGCGCAAGAGCAGGGGGGGACAGGGGTGCTTTTTTTTTTTTTCCTTTTTTTTTTTTTTTAAACTGTTCCTTCCATTTTTATTTTTTTTTACCATTTTTATTGTTATCTCAGGGAATGTAAATATCCCATTATAATAGCAATAGGTAGTGACAGGTACTCTTTTTTTAAAAAATTGGGGTCTAGATCCTTCCTCTGCCCTCAAAGCATCTGACCACACCAAGATCTCTGTGATAAAATGCTTTCCCAATTTCCCAATGGCGCTGTTTATATCCGGGGGGGGGGGACATTCCCTCCCACTGCTTGTAAAAGCAGTCTAGAAGCTAATTAGCCACTAGGATTGCTTTTACAGTACATGAAAGCCGACCGCTGCCTGAAAAGAATGATGCCAAGATGATACCTAAACCCGCAGGCATCATTCTGGTATAACCATTCAAAGTCCAGCAACATACCAGTATGTTGCTGGTCCTTGCTGGACATGTATTGTAATCTTTTTTTTCATGCAGCCTGTTGGCTGAATGAAAAAAAGAGATTGATCGGTGGGTATGCCCACCATTAGAATACCTCCCTTCATCCACCCACTTCTAATGATGGGCATACATGCACCATTTATATAAACCCGAAAAAAGTTATGCCGCGTACACACGGTCGGACTTTTCCACGGGCAAGCCTCCGTCGGAATTTCGACCGTATGTACGCGGCATAAAAGGTTATGCCGTCTACACACGGTCGGATTTTTCCACGGGCAAGCCTCCGTCGGAATTTCGACCGTATGTACGCGGCATTAGGAACAAAATCGCACCTCCGCTCCTGCTGCCCCCATGCTTTGGCATATATGCTCTTTTTTTAACTGTGGTGGTGAAATCACCTTCTACAGCGTTGGAGTCACAGCAAATGATGGTTAACATTAAAACAAAGTAACATTACAGTATAACAGTAAGACCTTACCATACCATACCTGCAAAGCAAATACAAAAAAAAAACCTAGTAAAAAATAAAAACATTTTTTAACGCAACCTGTGCAAAATCGCTCCTCCGGCCCTGCTGCCCCCATGCTTCAGCATATATGCTCTTTTTTTAACTGTTTACCAATGCACAGACCAGGATTGTCAGTACAGAGTGGACAAAAATAACGGGTGTCACGCCTAAATCCGCTCTTGCTACAGACACGACATCTTTTTTGGGGGTTTGTTGGGTAGGGGTACTCTCGAGGACATACGGAAAATGCCTCTCATGCAGCCAGCTTACTGAATTTGGTTGGGGATGGTGAGGTGCAGAACCGCCTGGATACAGGAGGTCTGTGACTATCTCATCCTGGAATTTAAGGAAGGATAAAGTCCCGCCTGAAGCTCTGTATAGCACATGAGCGTTCAGCAAACCCAATTGAAATAAGGATAGAGACACTTTTTTGTACCAGCGTCTCGCCTTAAGGGCAATGTGATACGGCGCCAACAACTGGTCGTTGAGGTCCACCCCTCCCATATTTTGGTTATATTCATGGACACAGAGGGGTTTCTCCACACCAGTCGCCGTACGAATTTTGACTGTTGTGTCTGCGTGAAGGGAGGTAAGAAGGAAAACATTCTTATTATCCCTCCACTTCACAGCGAGCAAATTATTACACTTCAGGCAGGCTCTCTCCCCCAGCCTAAGACAGGAATCTACAAGCCCCTGGGGAAACCCCTGGCGATTAGGTTGCATGGAGCCACATGCTCCAATCTGATGATCAAACAAGTGACTAAACAGTGGCACGCTCGTGTAATAATTGTCCACATACATGTGGTACCCCTTTCCGAATAAGGGTGACACCAAGTTCCACACTATCTTGCCAGCTGTTCTCCGGCTCTACGTGACTGTCTTTTTCCTCATAAACCATAAAGCTCCATACATAGCCTAACTTATAGAGCTTGACCCCATATCTGGCACGCTTGCTGGGAAGGTACTGTTTGAAAGACAAGCAGCCAGAAAATTTAATCAGGAACTCATCAACGCAGACAACTTGATCAGGAGTAAACAAGGCTGCAAAACGTTCATTGAAGTGGTTTATGAGGGGCCGAATTTTATAGAGCCGATCAAATTCAGGGTCTCCATGTGGACGACAAAGTTCATTGTCGTTGAAGTGCATGAACCGCAAGATCTGCTCGTATCGTTTCCTGGACATGGAGGCAGAGAACACGGGCATATGGTCAATTGGGCGCGTGGACCAATAGGCTCGCAATGACAAGAATTTATGTGTGCCCATGTTGAGGGAAAGGCCCAGAAAGGTTTTAAATTCAGAAACCATAATTGGTTTCCAATCTCTGGCAATGGAAGGCAACTGGGGATGAGCGGCGATGAATTGACCAGCATATAAATTACTCTGGTCCACAATAGATCTATAGAGATCTTCCGTGAAAAACAGTGAATAAAAATCAAGTGGCGTAAAATCAGCTGTTTCCACCTAAATACCGGGTTGGCCAGTGAATGGGGGAAGTACTGGTTCTGCAGAAGTGTTGGGCACCCAATCAGGATAGGCGAATTCTGCAGGAAGGGCACTATGGGCAAGATGGGCCTGCCTTTGTCTTCTTCTTGGTGGCAGCGGGACACTACTTGTGCTTGCCACCTCGCCAGCTTGAACTGCACTTATGGGACTCGCCACGTCACCAAGTAATACTGCAGTGCTGGATGTACATCCAGGGTGTACTAGGCCGATGGTGCTTGCCAGTTTACCAGAAGGAATAGCGGCTCTAGTACTACTCTGCTCCATAATACGAGAGCCCTGCGGTTCTTGCTCCTCAACAACATCAGAAGATCGAGATCGGGTACGCCTGACCTTAGCAGGGACCTCATCTTCGCCGTCAGTGTTATCTGACATGAAGCCGCTGTCTTCTACGGGGTTGTATTCTGAGCCGGAATCTAACAGATGCGTGACCTCCTCTTCACTATCTGTCATACTCAGAATCTTGTAGGCCTCTTTACTAGTGTACCTTCGATTTGCCATTTTGGGCTCTAAATTTAGTGGTACACTAGTAAGGATTCACAGGTAAAAAAGCACCTGACTGTCAGCAAATGTATAAAACGCTACCAAAAAAACTGTTAGCGATCGCAGGGATCAGGCCTGTCTCTGCGAACACTGCAGTTATGTGTGTTGTGTTTTGTAAGTGACAGTGATTGATCGATACTGCACTTGGGTGGGCTGGGCTGGGCTGGGCGGAGGGGCTAAACGCAGGTGCTAGCAGGTATCTGGGCCGATCCCGCTAACACTGCGTTTTTGGGAACCCTAAAGCGCTGGGGACGCTAGTATTGATCTGATCAGATCAGATATTGATCTGTTCAGATACTATACCACTAAGGGAGGTGTATGCTTTGCGCGTGGGTGTTAGCGTTACTGGCACTAACCTGACGCTGCCTGGGGTGTGACGCAGACCCTAACTGACGCGAAAACCTAATTGATATCACCCGCCGGGTGATCAGGGGGTTAAACCTTTATTGGGTTATATACGGCGGGTGCCCTGATGCTATAAAAAGCAAACTAACCAACCAGCATCACCCGTAACACTTATACGGTGATCACTGGTGAAAAGGTTAACTAGGGGCAATCAGGGGGTTAAAACCTTTATTAGGTAATATATGGCGCTATATAAAAACCTGACGGGTAACCTAAATAACGAAATAACTAACTGGCTAACCAGTGTCACCAGTGACACTTATACTGTGATCACTGGTGAAAGGGTTAACTCTAGGGGCAATCAGGGGGTTAAAACCTTTTATTAGATAATATATGGGGGTACCTGACGCTATAAAAACCTGGCGGCGAACCTAAAAAAAAACTGGCTACCACCAGCGACACTAATACAGCGATCAGAAAAACAATCGCTTAGTGACACTGGCGATGGGGGGTGAAATGTTTACCTGAGGGCGATCAAGGGGTTAAACCTTTATTAGGGGGGGTTAGGGGGCTACCCTGGACCTAAAGGGGCCTAAACCTAACTGCCCTGCAACTTTTTACTGTCACAGATGACACTAAATGCAGTGATCAGTAAATAAATGATCACTTCAATCAGTGACACTGTGACTCGGGGCTGGGGGGTGACCTGGGGGGGGTGATATGGGGGTGACTGGGGGGTGAAATGTGTGCCTACGTGTCAGTGTAGTGTTGGTGCACTAACCTGATGTCTTCTCTCCTCGGCGCTCTGGACGAAAAGAGCGCCGCATGGAGAGATGACATCACTTCCTCTGCCTGTGGTTACATTACACAGGCAGAGGAAGCATTTCCTTCGCCGGGAGCGATCGTGAGGGGATGGCCAGAAACCAATGGCCGTCCCCTCATCCCGGGTTGCTCCTGAAGCGATACCGACCGCCTCATGTACCGGGGGGGATCCGATCGGACCCCCACCCGCGCGAAGGCAGGCACTTACAGGTATGTGATTGTGCCTGTCCGTGCCATTCTGCCGACGTATATGTACATGGGGCGGTCGTTAAGTGGTTAAAAAACAAAATCTTTTTTTTACTTGTAAGGTTGCTTTAACTGTTGCCTTATCCAGATCAAATGTCACCTCTAATGCCATGTACACACAAAATGATCGTGTGTGGGCTTCAGAGCATTTTTCACGACGTGAAAAACGGCCATGAAAAAATTGAAACATGCTCTAATTTTTCACGTAGTTTTTTACATCGTCGTTTTTCTCGTCATGAAAAACGGCCGTGTGTGGGCTTTAACGACGTGAAAAAAATGTGCATGCTCAGAATCAAGTATGAGACGGGAGCGCTCATTCTGGTAAAACTAGCGTTCGTAATGGAGATAGCACATTCGTCACGCTGTAACGGACTGAAAAGCACAAGGCTGAAAAGTGCAAATCGTCTCTCAACAAACTTTACTAACATGAAGGGTGGCGCCATTCGAATGGAACTTCCCCTTTATAGTGCCGTCGTACGTTTTGTACGTCACCGTGCTTTACTCAAACATTTTTTTCCACGATAGTGTGTAGGCAAGGCAGGCTTGAGAGGAAACACGAAAAATCACGTCGAGAAAAATGCAGTTTTTTTCAATGACAATAAAAACGGTCGTGTGTACGCGGCATTATATCTACATATGAATGAAATAGCAATATTTATTAACTTATTGGACTTTCTGCTACTTTATTTTACAAAAAAATGGCTACATTTCTGACAGCTGTTCCTGCTATGATATATAGCAAGTCCTGGCTGTCTTTTTTGACAGGTGGGAATTGCTGATATTTATGACTGGGAATCGACAGCATTGTTGACATTTTTAGAGCATATCTAATACCCCTAAGGTCCTCAATTGTTTTAGTCATAAGTGTTGGGTGGACATGGTTCAAGCGTTGAAGAAAGGGCTGGTTTTACTGTTGCTTTACTGTAGGTGAATCCTAAAAAGCTAGACTGGCTCCCAGATCTAACTTATAATTTAGAGGGCCATTTCAAAGTCACTGAAACAGCACCAATTTAGATATTCAAAAATGTTTCTAACAATATGCTTTTTTTTATCAGAACACCATTAGAAGAAGCAATGCTAATTTACTTTTCTTGGAGGCTTATTCAGTACCTATAAACATTCTAATCATAGATAGAGACATTATAAATCTACAAGGCTCCGTAATATCTGAAAAGGATGAATCGCTGAATAAGAGCTTTATGAATTTAAGTCTTCCCGAAGATGATCTTATTCATGAGTCAGATATTACTGATGAAGACAATTATTACAGTTATGACACATTTCAAGACAATGTACAAACTACAAGACCAAATATTTCACCATATGATATGCCACATTGGACATTTGACGTTCCTGCACCTAACCAAAAGGCATAGCATGGTATAAGAACTTCCTTGATACAGGTCCACAGCTATAACTGTCAATTAGCTTTATCCTGTTATCCTAGTTAGTGAAAGAGTTAGTCTCTTTGATTTGCTTATCCAAATAATGGCTACCAAACCTTTGCCCAAGACAAAGGTAGGATATTGATCTATCCAAAACTTTATTCTGTCACCAGAATGAGCATACATTTACAGCACTAGCTGGAAAAACAACAGATGGAATTTTTTTTATTAGGTTTTGTTATTTTTAAAATTATTTTTAGTAAAAAATTAACCTGGTAAATATGAAATATTGCATGTCAAGGTTTCATACTTACTGTCTGCAGTCAAAAGCTATTTCTATTTTTTTTTCCTGCAGTGATTTACTACTATGTTGTGAACAGCCTAAATAGACTGTGTAATTTGATCTCCTGCTATGCAGGTATATTTATAACATACGCACAGCTGAATGAGTAATAGAAGGGACACATTTTCCTTTCTTACTAGATTAAACCTGTATATTGCAAAGTAAATAAACAGCTTGCTAAGGAGCTAGACTTTCCCCCTTTAATTTAATAAATACCATGACTGCTGATCCTGTTCCAGATCTGTCTCAACCAGCTGATTCAGCTGCTGTGATAAATAATTTAGACCCTGATGACATCACTCTCCCTGGACTTCCCTCTCAGTCCAGGTATAGTCACTTTCCTGGAGCTCAGAGACTACTTTTTATTGGCCATAGTTATCAAAAGTTTTTTTTTATATTATACTATTGTATATTGTCGTAGGTTAGGATTTTTTTTTTATAATGCAAACTTATAAAGTCACTGACATTTCCACTTCAAGACCAAACTGAACACCTCTAATTAATACAGAGCCCACTTTGATACTACCTACCAAAATGGTTCTATGTAAACCCAATGTAGCCAAGGTTAGTTATTATGCTTACAAGTTGGAGACATTTTCTGTGTTGTTACTGCGGGGTTGGCTCCCTCTAGTGTTTACTGGAATCTATGTGTGAATTTCCTTTCTTCCTGTGTAAGGATATAGAGCAAAGCTTTATGGGATGTGTAGTTCAGAATGCTGAAGTGACAGCAGGACTGATCTGAACTACAGGGAACAGAATGCTGAGTAAACCGAACAGACTGCTGGGAGAGGAAATAAAAGGGGCTGGCGCGGCCTAGATCGCTCTCTCTGGACACCGTTTTGACTCTGCCAGCAGGAAGTCTGTGTGACAGGGAGTTTGCTGACGATTTGCAGCCTACACAGGTAGGAGCCGGTTGCTACGCCCAGAGGGATCTCTGCAGGCAGCATCGCTTCTTCAGTGCAGTGGACCGGAGGGTGTTCCGTGTCATCCAGAGGCGCCTGCAATTCTGGATCCAGTGAGCTCTGCGTGGCGCGGCGGCCACCATTATACAAAGCAAAGACAAGACACAGAGAAAGAGTTCCGGATGCAGTCTTTTCATCATTTACACAGTCATCTAATCCATCTGAGATCCAGAGTGGTGAGCGGGCATAGCCCATGTTATAATTAAGGACACTGCTGTTTGACATCACCCACACAGTTTAGCTGGTGGTACTTGTAGTTCCACAGGAGTTGCATCTTCTTTTATAACGGACACAGCAAGCAGATGCCTATGCTCAGTACACATTTCTGATTTCAGTAGTCACATTTTATGACATCTTTAGGCTCATAAAATAAGGAAGTTGCACTAATACCAGGATAAATCACAGCTTTGCTAACTCTACTACAATTTGCCATTTTGGATTTCTTCTTTTGCAACATAAAGAGGCTAGCTGAAGATATCTGGATTTAAAGGAATACTTTCCTAACCCTTTTTAAAATCCTCTCCTCGCATCCACACATTTGCATTAAACTGCAGAAGGGAGCCATGCTTTTAAATACAATATTGTTTATACTGTTTATATTGTGCAGGATTGCTGGCCTGTGGGTTGAGGAGATAGAAGGGAGACATCTGTGCCACATGTTTACTCTCCTGTCAACCTGTTTACATTTCTTGTATTGAGTTAATATTTGTGTACATTCACAATTAAGGCCTGGTTCACACTGGTCCGACAAACGCACCGACATTAGGAGCTCATGTCGCATGACGTGTGAAAATCAATGTTTCCCTATGAGAGCCGTCTTAACTGGTCCGACACAAGTCGGTCCGACTTTGAAAATGCTCCCTGTACTACTTTGGTCCGACTTTGATCCTACTTCAGCCCATTGAATATCATTGAAGTCGGATCAAAGTAGGATCCTTGTCCTTACCATCCGACATTTGACATCCGACATGGTGATTACAGCAGCAGTAAAAGGAATTTATCTCACCCTGGGATTGTTTTGATTGGTCAAAGGACAAGTCAGACTATCACAAAGTCGGATCAAAGTAGTATCCTGTTCATGAATGTCGGATGGATGTCAGACCAATGTAGGATCAATGTAGGACTGATGTCGCAGAGCAAAGTAGGATGAAAGTTGTATGACTGTCGTGTCGTACCAGTGTGAACCCAGCCTAAGGGGCCTTTACATTAATACACTGTGTTTACTATAAGCTTGAGAACGGGGGGGGGGGGGTATATACGGGAGTGTTTCCATTAAGTACCAAGTTGATATATACATGTATTTTGTGTTTTGATATTATAGTAAACATATGTGAATTGTTACTTTAATATTGTGTGAGTCTCTATTTACTACCACAGCTGGTGACATGATGGAACCCAGAGTGTCAGAGGTCAAGGGAGGACTTGCAGTGTTGAGGTAATCAGTGGAGTACAGAGTCTATTAGCAGTCCTAACGGGGGTACCACTACATTTGGAGGTCCCACCCAGATACCCCATCTGGGACGCTTGAGCAAGTCAGGTGATGTGTCCAGGGTAGAAGAAAACATGGATCTGGTCACCGCTGTTATCCTAAGATAGAAAATAAAGTACTTGGTATTTTCCAACACTGTGCCATAGATTTTGCTATATGAAAATGAAGATGTAAGTGGTGAATTGATATAAATATGTACAGTATATTTAATCTGATATAATATTATTATTGATAAACATATGACAATTTACTGTGAATTATTTGACATAATGTTCTGTGTGTTTATGGATGTTGTAAGCAAAATTATGCAAATTTAGCACTTTGTAAAGTGGCAGTAATTCAGAATGACCTGATTATGTGAATATTGTATGAAACAAAAACTACATTCAAAAATACATAAATAAAAGTAAAACATTACATGCAACCCTAATTTCCATGACCCACTTCCTGTCCCATATTTAAATCATCGTGTTTATGAAGCAGACTCTTCCACTGCATTTATTATTATGTACATTTTCCAGATGGATTCAACTGCATCTTTGCAGGATGAAGTTACAGTCACTGGCATTTGTCTTTCAATGCAAAGGTCATCACAGCAACATTCACACTATTAGTAACACTGTCATTAGCTACATATTTTACAAAAAACTTCCTTACAGGGTAACTCCACATTTATTGACAAATTATAGAACATATATGATTGCTTTTCAATCCATTTTGAAATTTAACCACTTAAAGACCAGGCCTATTCTGACACTTGGTGGAGCTGTGGATCTCTGCAGCTCTTTCAGAGTTACCATGGGCCTCTTTGCTGCTTCTGTGTTTAATGCTCTCCTTGCCTGGCCTGTCAGTTTAGGTGGATGGCCATGTCTTGGTAGGTTTGCAGTTGTGCCATACTCTTTCCATATTCAGATGATGGATTGAACAGTGCTCTGTGAGATGTTCAGAGCTTGGAATATTTTTTTATAACCTAACCCTGCTTTAAACTTCTCCACAACTTTATCCCTGACCTGTCTGGTGTGTTCCTTGGCCTTCATGATGCTGTTTGTTCACTAAGGTTCTAACAAACCCCTGAGGGCTTCACTGAACAGCTGTACAGTGGATCCTCGGATTACGAGCATGAGTTAAGGTTCACCTAAAGGCTGACAGTTGAGATAGGGAGTTCCAGAAGATAGAGAGGCTTTGGAGGCGAGCATAGGAGGAGGTGACGAGGAAGCTAGAAAATAGAAGGTCTTGGGGTAGTCTTAGTGAAGCAAAAAGGATGGCTTAGTTGATATTTTGGAATATTATGAGCTCAATTTTAGAAAGATTTCCTTTTGGAAAGTGAAGTGACATTCCTACCAATATGCCTATTGGTAAACTAGCAAGGAGACTGAAAGGGAGAGCTGAGGAGTAGCGAGATAAATTTGCATATCATCAGCATACAAATAGTATTGGAATTCATGGGAGGTTATCAACTGTCCATTGACACAGCCTTGGGGGCTCCTATGCAAATAGGAAAAGGAAAGAAGGGGGTAGAGTTGTAGTTGACACTGAAGAAGTAATAATTAAATAATAATTAAAAATAGGTGCGCTAATCTAATAACAAACTACAAATTGTACTAAAAAACAGTGAATAAGACAATGCTTAAAACTACACATATATAAACTAATACATAATATTTCATAAAAATATATGAGTGTAGATGATTGATAAACACAAACACCCTGTGAAAATAAGATAGAAGTGTGTCAGAAACCATAAATCAGAACGAGACAGAGGTACAGTTAAATCACACTTGTTTAATAATGATAATAAAAAGGTAAACAGAGTAAGCGTAGTCAAAACATAGCCAGAGTTCAGTAACCGGATTGGGTAGTCGGCCAAGCCAATGTCAGCGAGCCAGGGATGAACATAGAATACAGCAAGCAGGAACAGGAGCCAGAAGGAACGTCCGCCGAGCAAGTCCACAACAGGAACGCAGGAGAAAGTCTCTGTGATGTTGACAAAGGCAAAGGCAGAGATGAAGTGAGCTGGAAGGCTTTAAGTAGGCAGGACTGACGAGGGATCATCAACAGGTGAGTCACTGTGGAGAGAAAGGAGCTGGCAATTAGCCGACAGCTGAGCGGCCAGCTCAGAGAAGGAAGGGCTGAGCCCAGCCCTGACATTACCCCCTCCTCAACGACCCCTCCCCCTCGGAGGACCACCGGGTTTGAGGGGAATACATCTATGGAAATCACAGAGGAGGACAGGGGCATGTATGTCCGAGGATGAGACCCAAGAGTGTTCCTCCAGACCGTACCCTCTCCAATGCACCAGGTACTGTATGCACCCACAGAACATACGGGAGTCAACAATGGACTGTACTTCATACTCCTCATGGTTCTCAACCTGTAAAGGTTGAGGACGTGGCACCGAGGTGGTAAAACGGTTGCAGACCAAAGGTTTCAATAAGGAGACATGAAAGACATTAAAGATACACATACTGGAAGGAAGGTCCAAAGCGTAAGCCACTGGGTTTATCCTGCAAAGGATACGGAAAGGCCCAATAAACCGAGGTGCGAACTTCAGAGAAGGAAGACAAAGTCGGAGGTTGCGAGATGACAGCCAGACCCTGTCCCCAACCTGGTAGGAAGGCACAGGCAGGCCTCTGCGGTCAGCATGGAGTCTGTACCTATCGTTAGCATGTCGCAAAGCCTCCTGGACTTGTGCTCAAGTGGAACAAAGACCATGGAGATGCTCCTCTAACGCAGGAATACTCTGAGGAACAAACGAGTCAGGCAACATGGAAGGTTGGAAACCATAGTTCGCCATAAACGGGGACAAACGGGAAGCAGAATTCAAGGCGCTATTGTGAGCAAACTCCGCCCACGGTAAGAGGTCTGACCAGTTATTATGATAGTCAGAAATATAGCAACGTAGGAATTGCTCCAAGGACTGATTGGCTCATTCTGTGGCCCCATTAGACTGCGGGTGATACACAGAGGAGAAAGCAAGCTGAATTCCCAACTGTGCACAAAAGGCTCACCAGAACCGGGACACAAACTGACTTGCCCTGTCTGAGACAATGACCTTGGGTAGGCCATGTAAGCAAAGGATCTCCCGAGCAAAAATGGAAGCCAGTTCCTTAGAAGTAGGCAACTTCTTAACCCCCTTGGCGGTATTCCTGAGTCTAGCTCGGGGTGAGTTTTTAATGCTAAGAGCGGTAACCCCGAGCCAGACTCGGGCTGCATTGCAGGATACAGGGAGACTTACTTACCTTGTTCCCTGGATCCTGCGATGTCTCCCCGCATTGTCTGCGAGCCATGTCTAGCTCAATTCACACTGCCGGGTGCCGGGCTCCGTTCCCTGCAACGTTGCGGCACACGGGGGCGGAGTTTGGCACCAAATTCAAAAATTGAAAAACACAATACACATACAGTATACTTTAATCTTACTGATTACAGTACTGTATCAAATAATTACACATCCCCTTTGTCCCTAGTGGTCTGTCCAGTGTCCTGCATGCAGTTTTATATTATAAAAACTGTTCTTTCTGCCTGGAAACTGGAGATTGTCCATAGCAACCAAAAAGAGTCCCTTTATGTCAAAAGTGGTTTTGGACCAGATAGAAAACAGCGATAATAAATTAGAATCATTTGCAGAATTGAGCGATAGTGATTTGTGGGGAAATTCGTCATCAAACACTAAATCTAATGACAGCGACAATTCTGCAACTGAGAAAATTTCAGTGTTTTTGATTTGATTACATTAGTGAATATTTTTTATTATAATTACATTACTATTTGTTATAATTATTTATAGTTATTTATTATATTTTAATTTATGATTTTGTGTTTCAAACTTTATCATACCCGGGATGTCTACTAGACTCTTGTTTGGTCAGGTTTAAGTAAGTAATTACTAAGAATTGCAAGCCTACAATACATAACACCAAATTTCGATGCAAAATAATTGTACCGCTTTTGGTACATAATTCCAGACAGATTCATACCGCCAGGGAGGTTAAGTGGAATACAGTGAGACATTTTCGAGTACCGGTCAACCACCATAAGGATAACTGTGCTGCCCTGGGAGTTGGGTAACTCCACAATGAAATCCATAGACAGGTGGGACCAGGGCCTCTCTCCATTTGGAGTGGGTTGTAGGAGGCCCACTGGAAGGTGTCGCAGAGTCTTACTCTGAGCACACACGGAACAGGCAGCAAGGAAGGTGGTTACATCAGCACGTAGACTAGGCCACCAGAATTGTTGGGAAATGGCCCAAAAGAGTTGATTCTTCCCAGGGTGGCCAACAGCCTTGGGAGAACGGTAAGTCTGGATCACGGCAGTACGGAGACTCTCAGGAACAAAGCAGCAGTCACAAGGTTTCTCAGGAGGGGCATCGACCTGAGCATCAAGAATTTTGTCTCCCAAAGGAGAAGTGAGACTGTAGCCAAAATACGATCAGGAGGAATCACAGGAACCGGAACCGACTCCATCTTGGAAGTGGAGGAAAATTGTCGTGACAAGGCGTCAGCCCTTACATTCTTGGTACCAGGTAAGAATGAGACAATGTAATTAAAACTCAACAAGAAAAGAGCCCATCACGCCCTTCTGGGAGAGAGACACTTAGCCTCAGACAAGAATGTGAGATTCTTATGGTCAGTAAGAATGAGACTGTGGTACCTTCAAGGAGATGTCTCCATTCTTTCAGGGCTAAAATGATCGCTAACAGCTCTCTGTCACCAATCTCGTAATTGCACTCTGCAGGTGACAATTTCTTGGAAAAGTAGCCACACGGATGCATAGCGCTGTCAGAGCTAGGACGTTGAGACAGTAAGGCGCCAACTCCAGTCTCAGAAGCATCAACTTCAAGGATAAAAGTCAACATAGGATCAGGATGTGCCAACACAGGAGCAGAAACAAAGGCAGCCTTGAGACTCTCAAAGGCTTTAATGGACTCCGGAGACTAACTCTGTGGGTTACTGTCCTTTCTGGTGATATCAGTCAGGGGCTTGACCAGAGATGAGAAGTTACGAATCAACTTCCGATAATAGTCGGCAAAGCCAAGAAAACGCTGCAGAGGACGTAAACCCACGGGTCGAGGCCATTGTAGGACAGCAGAAAGTTTCTCTGGGTCCATCAAAAACCCAGCCGTGGAAATTACATAACCCAGGAATTTGACCTGTTCACGATGGAATTCACATTTTTCCAGTTTACAATAGAGATTGTTCTCTCTTCGTTTCTGAAGCACTCGAAAGACATCTGTGTGGTGGCTCTCCAGGGACTTGGAAAATATGAGGATATTGTTGAGATAAACCACCACACATAACTGCAACAAATCTCGAAGGACATTGTTAATATACTTCAGCAAAACTGCCAGAGTGCTACAGAGGCCAAAAGGCATTATGATGAGATACTCATAATGACCTGTTCTGGTATTAAACGCAGTTTTCCTCTCGTCGCCCTCCTTAATCCTGATGAGCTTGTACGCCCCTCTCAAATCAAGCTTTGTGAAAACCGTTGCTCCCTTGAGGCGGTCAAATAACTCCGTAATCAATGGGATCGGATAGGCATTCTTAATGGTGAGACGATTGAGACCCCTATAATCCATGCAAGGTCTCAGTTCACCACTCCTCTTTTTCACAAAAAAAAACCCAGCACCAGCAGGAGATGAGGATTTGCGGATGAAACCTCGTGAAAGTGCATCTGCAACATACTCCTCCATGACCTTATCCTCCAAGACCGACAAAGGGTAAACCCGGCCACGAGGGGGTATGGCACAAGGTTGAAGGTCAATTGCTCAATCATACGACCGGTGTGGAGGCAAAGTACCAGCTTGACCTTTGTCAAAGACATCGCTAAAATCGCAGTACTCCTCCGGAAGATTGGAGAGTGAAGAGGTGCACAGGACCTTGGCTACCTCCTGGAGACAATCAAAAGAGGGGTTGTGCCTTTGTAACCAAGGATAGCCAGTAACTTAGGTGAGGAAATAACTTGGAATTGGATTATCTCACGGTGAAGAGCCCCTACGGCCATGGACAACGGAACAGTCTCATGAGTCACATGGGAAGGCTGTAAAGGTCTCCCGTCAAGAGCCTCAATGGCAAGTGGAGTGTCACGCAGCTGCAGCGGAATTGAATGCTTCGATACAAAGGCAGCATCAATGAACAGGCCTGCAGCCCCGAAGTCGATTAGAGCCTGTATCCCGATGGACGACTCAGCCCAAGACAGGGTAACCGAACCCAGGGGCCTATCCTTCTGGGAAACTGGAGACGAAACAACGCCACCTGAGGTCTGTTCGTGACAGGACCTCAAGGTTCGGGCATTCCCTGGACGGGTAGGACAAGACTTCAAAAAGTGACCAGCCTGGCCACAATAAAGGCACAATCTCTCCCGCCTCCTAAGGACTCTCTCGTTCGCAGAGAGACGCGTGAAGCCCAAGTGCATGGGTTCATCTTCACAGACCGACTCGGTACCAGGAGGCATGGGAGGTGAGGGAGGCAAGGGTGGGACTGCAAAGCTCAGAGAAAAACGTACTGGAGGCTTCTGCAAGCGCTCCTTAACCACTTAACGACCGCTCACTGTATATATCTGTCGGCAGAATGGCACCGACAGGCACAATCACGTAGAGTGTACGTGATCGCCTTTGTACAGTTGGGGGGTCCGATCGGACCCCCTCCTATACAGTGAGCGGCCGTTAATCGTTGGGGAGCGATCAGAGATGAGGGGGTGACCATTGGATTTCGGCCACCCCCTCGCGATCGCTCCCGGCCAATGAAAATGCTTCCTCCGCCATGTGATGTAAACACAGGCAGGAGGAAATGATGTCATCTCCCTCGCGGCGGTCTTTTCGATTCCGGCGCCGAGGAGAGAGGAAGCAGGTTAGTGCACCAACAGTCCACTGACACTTAGGTACACATAAGCACACATTTCACCCCCCAGTCACCCCCAGATCACCCCCCAGGTCACCCCCCAGCCCCCAATCACAGTGTCACTGATTGCAGTGATCATTTATTTTACTGATCACTGCATTTAGTGTCATCTGTGATAGTAAAAAGTTGCAGGGCAGTTAGGTTTAGGCCCCTTTAGGTCCCGGGTAGCCCCCTAACCCCCCCTAATAAAGGTTTAACCCCTGGATCGCCCCCCAGGTAACCCTTTCACCCCCTAACGCCAGCGTCACTAAGCGATCGTATTTTCGATCGCTGTATTTAGTGCCGGTGGTGCCCTAGATAGCCAGTTATTTATTTTTAGTTTTGCCGCAGGTTTTTAGAGCGTCAGGTACCCCCATATATTATTTTAACCCCCTGATTGCCTCTAGAGTTTACCCTTTCACCAGTGATCACCATATAAGCGTCACTGGTGACACTGGTTACCCAGTTAGTTATTTAGTTATTTAGGTAACCCGTCAGGTTTTTATATAGCGTCGGGTACCCCCATATTTAACCTAATAAAGGTTTTAACCCCCTGATTGCCCCTAGTTAACCCTTTCACCAGTGATCACCATATAAAGGTTACTGGTGACACTGGTTAGTTAGTTTGCTTTTTATAGCATCAGGACACCTGCCGTATATAACCCAATAAAGGTTTAACCCCCTGATCGCCCGGCGGGTGAGATCAATTAGGTTTTAGCGCCAGAGAGGGTCTGCGTCACCCCAGGCAGCGTTAGGTTAGTGCCAGTAACGCTAACACCCACGCGCAAAGCATACACCTCCCTTAGTGGTATAGTATCTGATCAGATCTATACTAGCATCCCCAGCGGTTTAGGGTTCCCAAAAACGCAGTGTTAGCGGGACCAGCCCAGATACCTGCTAGCACCTAAGTTTAGCCCCTCCGCCCAGCCCAGCCCAGCCCAGCCCACCCAAGTGCAGTATCGATCGATCACTGTCACTTACCAAACACAAAACACATAACTGCAGCGTTCGCAGAGACAGTCCTGATCCCTGCGACCGCTAACAGTTTTTTTTGTACAGTTTTTTTTGTAGCATTTGATATATTTGCTGACGACAGTCGGGTGCTTTTTTTCCTGTGAATCTTACTAGTGTACCCCTAAATTTAGAGCCCAAAATGGCAAGTCGAAGGTACACTAGTAAAGAGGCCTACGAGATTCTGAGCATGACAGATAGTGAAGAGGAGGTCACGTATCTGTCAGATTCAGGCTCAGAATATCTTCCCGTAGAAGACAGTGACGTCAGCGGCCCCACGTCAGATAGCTCTGACGACGAAGTTGAGGTCCCTGCTAAGGTCAGGCGTACCCGATCCCGATCTTCTGAGGTTGTTGAGGAGCAAGAACCGCAGGGCTCTCGTATCATGGAGCAGAGGAGTACTAGCGCCGCTATTCCTTCTGGTGAATTGGTAAGCACCAGCGGCCTAGTACAGCCTGGGCGTACATCCAGCACTGCAGTATCACGTGGTGACGTGGCGAGTCCCATAAGTGCAGTTCAAGCTGGCGAGGTGGCAAGCACAAGTAGTGTCCCGCTGCCACCAATAAGAAGACAAAGGCAGGCCCGTCGTACACATAGTGCTCTTCCTGCAGAATTCGCCTATCCTGATTGGGTCCCCACCACTTCTGCAGAACCCGTACTTCCCCCATTCACTGCCCAACCCGGTATTCAGGTGGAAACAGCTGATTTTATGCCAATCGATTATTATTCGCTGTTTTTCACGGAAGATCTCTATAGATCTATTGTGGACCAGAGTAATTTATATGCTGGTCAATTCATCGCCGCTAATCCCCAGTTGCCTTCCATTGCCAAAGATTGGAAACCAATTACGGTTTCCGAATTTAAGACCTTTCTGGGCCTTTCCCTCAACATGGGCACACATAAATTCCCGTCATTGCGTGCTTATTGGTCCACGCACCCAATTGACCACATGCCCGTGTTCTCTGCCTCCATGCCCAGGAAACGATACGAGCAGATTTTGCGGTTCATGCACTTCAACGACAATGAACTTTGTCGTCCACGTGGGGACCCTGAATACGACCGGCTCTATAAAATTCGGCCCCTCATAAACCACTTCAACGAACGTTTTGCAGCCTTGTTTATTCCCGATCAAGCTGTCTGCGTTGATGAGTCCCTGATTAAATTTTCTGGCCGCTTGGCTTTCAAGCAGTACCTTCCCAGCAAGCGTGCCAGATACGGGGTCAAGCTCTATAAGTGCTGTGACAGGGCAACAGGCTATGTATGGAGCTTTATGGTTTATGAGGGAAAAGATAGTCAGGTTGAGCCGGTCAACTGCCCGGATTACATAGGGAGCGCTGGCAAGATAGTGTGGAACTTGGTGTCACCCTTATTCGGAAAGGGGTACCACTTGTATGTGGACAATTATTACACGAGCGTGCCACTGTTTAGTCACTTGTTTGATCATCAGATTGGAGCATGTGGCACCGTGCGACCTAATCGCCGGGGCTTTCCCCAGCGGCTTGTAGATGCCCGTCTTAGGCTGGGGGAGAGAGCCTGCGTAAAGTGTAATAACTTGCTCGCTATGAAGTGGAGGGACAATAAGAATGTTTTCCTTCTTACCTCCCTTCATGCAGACATGACAGTCCAAATTCGTACGGCGACTGGTGTTGTGGAGAAACCCCTCTGTGTCCACGAATATAACAAAAATATGGGAGGGGTGGACCTCAACGACCAGTTGATGGCGCCGTATCTAATTGACCGTAAGGCGAGACGCTGGTACAAAAAAGTGTCTCTATCCTTATTCCAATTGGCTTTGCTGAACGCTCATGTGCTATACAGAGCTTCAGGTGGGACTTTATCTCTTCTAAAATTCCAGAATGAGATAGTCACAGAACTCCTGTATCCAGGCGGTTCTGCACCTCACCATCCCCTACCAAATGCAGTAAGCCGGCTGCATGAGAGGCATTACATGCATCTCCTCCCGAGTACCCCTACCCAACGAGCCCCCCAAAAAAGATGTCGTGTCTGTAGCAAGCGCGGATTTAGGCGTGACACCCGTTATTATTGTCCACTCTGTCCTGACAAACCTGGTCTTTGCCTTGGTGAATGTTTTGAACGCTACCACTCAAAAGTGAAGTTTTAGCGTAGGGTACAGCATTTCACAGACTAGGACACACTTACACAGGGTCTCCCAAGATGCCATTACATTTTGAGAGACCCGAAACATTACAGTTGTTAAAGTTTAAAAAAAAAAGTGTAAAAAAGAAAAAAAAAACGTAAAAAACAAAAACACAAAAAAATATAAAATAAAAAACCAAAAATAGTTGTCGTTTTATTGTTCTCTCTCTCTCTCTCTATTTTCTCTCTATTGTTCTGCTCTTTTTTACTGTATTCCATTCTGCAATGTTTTATCATGCTTGCTTTTCAGGTATGTAATTTTTTGTTTTCAGGTG
Source organism: Rana muscosa (assembly GCA_029206835.1). NCBI lineage: Eukaryota > Metazoa > Chordata > Amphibia > Anura > Ranidae > Rana > Rana muscosa. Next base: position 853,435,073 of record CM055121.1, on the reverse strand, counting down.
CGCCATTCAACTGCAGCGTGGAATTATTTATCTTGACAGCAACAGCGTTTGCTCCCACAATACATAAAGCCGTGACTCCAGTGCTGTAGGAGGTGATTTCACCACCACAGTTAAAAAAAAAGAGCATATATGCCGAAGCATGGGGGCAGCAGGGGCGGAGGAGCAATTTTGCTCCTAATGCCGCGTATATACGGTCGAAATTCCGACGGAGGCTTGCCCGTGGAAAAGTCCGACCGTGTGTACGCGGCATAATTTTTTTGCGGGAGGATGCCCCCATGCTTCGGCATATATATATTTTAGGCACAGGTTGCGTTAAAAAAATGTTTTCTTTTTTACTAGGTTTTGTTTTGGTATTTGCTTTGCAGGTATGGTATGGTAAGGTCTTACTGTTGTACTGTAATGTTACTTTGTTTTAATGTTAACCATCATTTGCTTAGCAGGTACGCCATTCAGTTGAATCGCGGATTTATTTATCTTGACAGCAACAGCGTTTGCTCCCACGATACATAAAGCCGTGACTCCAACGCTGTAGGAGGTGATTTCACCACCACAGTTAAAAAAAGAGCATATATACCGAAGCATGGGGGCAGCAGGGGCGGAGGAGCGATTTTACTTCTAATGCCGCGTATATACGGTCGAAATTCCGACGGAGGCTTGCCCGTGGAAAAGTTTGACCGTGTGTACGCGGCATAACCTTTTATGCCGCGTACATACGGTCGAAATTTCGACAAAGGCTTGCCCGTGGAAAAGTCCGACCGTGTGTACGCGGCATAACTTTTTTGCGGGAGGATGCCCCCATGCTTCGGCATATATATATTTTAGGCACAGGTTGCGTTAAAAATTTTTTTAATTTTTTACTAGGTTTTGTTTTGGTATTTGCTTTGCAGGTATGGTAAGGTCTTACTGTTGTACTGTAATGTTACTTTGTTTTAATGTTAACCATCATTTGCTTAGCAGGTACGCCATTCAGTTGCATCGCGGATTTATTTATCTTGACAGCAACAGCGTTTGCTCCCACGATACATAAAGCCGTGACTCCAACGCTGTAGGAGGTGATTTCACCACCACAGTTAAAAAAAGAGCATATATACCGAAGCATGGGGGCAGCAGGGGCGGAGGAGCGATTTTACTTCTAATGCCGCGTATATACGGTCGAAATTCCGACGGAGGCTTGCCCGTGGAAAAGTTTGACCGTGTGTACGCGGCATAACCTTTTATGCCGCGTACATACGGTCGAAATTTCGACAAAGGCTTGCCCGTGGAAAAGTCCGACCGTGTGTACGCGGCATAACTTTTTTGCGGGAGGATGCCCCCATGCTTCGGCATATATATATTTTAGGCACAGGTTGCGTTAAAAAATTTTTTTATTTTTTACTAGGTTTTGTTTTGGTATTTGCTTTGCAGGTATGGTAAGGTCTTACTGTTGTACTGTAATGTTACTTTGTTTTAATGTTAACCATCATTTGCTTAGCAGGTACGCCATTCAGTTGCATCGCGGATTTATTTATCTTGACAGCAACAGCGTTTGCTCCCACGATACATAAAGCCGTGACTCCAACGCTGTAGGAGGTGATTTCACCACCACAGTTAAAAAAAGAGCATATATACCGAAGCATGGGGGCAGCAGGGGCGGAGGAGCGATTTTACTTCTAATGCCGCGTATATACGGTCGAAATTCCGACGGAGGCTTGCCCGTGGAAAAGTTTGACCGTGTGTACGCGGCATAACCTTTTATGCCGCGTACATACGGTCGAAATTTCGACAAAGGCTTGCCCGTGGAAAAGTCCGACCGTGTGTACGCGGCATAACTTTTTTGCGGGAGGATGCCCCCATGCTTCGGCATATATATATTTTAGGCACAGGTTGCGTTAAAAAAATGTTTTATTTTTTACTAGGTTTTGTTTTGGTATTTGCTTTGCAGGTATGGTAAGGTCTTACTGTTGTACTGTAATGTTACTTTGTTTTAATGTTAACCATCATTTGCTTAGCAGGTACGCCATTCAGTTGCATCGTGGATTTATTTATCTTGACAGCAACAGCGTTTGCTCCCACGATACATAAAGCCGTGACTCCAACGCTGTAGGAGGTGATTTCACCACCACAGTTAAAAAAAGAGCATATATGCCGAAGCATGGGGGCAGCAGGGGCGGAGGAGCGATTTTGCTCCTAATGCCGCGTATATATACGGTCGAAATTCCGACGGAGGCTTGCCCGTGGAAAAGTTAGACCGTGTGTACGCGGCATAACCTTTTATGCCGCGTACATACGGTCGAAATTCCGACGAAGGCTTGCCCGTGGAAAAGTCCGACCGTGTGTACGCGGCATAACTTTTTTGCGGGAGGATGCCCCCATGCTTTGGCATATATGCCCATCATTAGAAGTGGGTGGATGAAGGGAGGTATTCTAATGGTGGGCATACCCACCGATCAATCTCTTTTTTTCGTTCAGCCAACAGGCTGCATGAAAAAAAAGATTGCAATACATGTCCAACAAGGACCAGCAACGTACTGGTATGTTGCTGGACTTTGAATGTTTATACCAGAATGATGCCTGCAGGTTTAGGTATCATCTTGGTATCATTCTTTTCAGCCAGTGGCCGGCTTTCATGTAAAAGCAATTCTAGCAGATAATTAGCCTCTAGACTGCTTTTACAAGCAGTGGGAGGGAATGCCCTCCCCCCCGGATATAAACAGCGCCATTGGGAAATTGGGAAAGCATTTTATCACACCGATCTTGGTGTGGTCAGATGCTTTGAGGGCAGAGGAAAGATCTAGGGTCTAACCCCCCATTTTTTTTCAAAAAAAGAGTACCTGTCACTACTTATTGCTATCATAGGGGATATTTACATTCCCTGAGATAACAATAAAAATGATAAAAAAAAAAATATGGAAGGAACAGTTTAAAAATAAAATAAGAAAGCAAATTAAATAATAAAAAAAAAAAAAAAAAAAAAAAAAAGCACTGCTGTCCCCCCCTGCTCTTGCGCAAAGGCGAACGCAAGCGTCGGTCTAGCGTCATATGTAAACAGCAATTGCATCATAAATGTGTGGAAATTAGACACCCCAAGCTGTTTGCTGAGAGGCATGGTGAGTATTTTACAGCTCTCATTTGTTTTTGAAAATGACGAAAGAAAAATTTATTTTTTCTTTTTTTTTTCCAATTTTCAAAACTTTGTGACAAAAAGCGAGATCTGCAAAATACTCACAATACCTCTCAGCAAATAGCTTGGGGTGTCTACTTTCCAAAATGGGGTCATTTGGGGGGGTTTTGTGCCATCTGGGCATTCCATGGCCTCCGAAACTGTGATAGGCAGTGAGAAGTGAAATCAAAAATTTACACCCTTAGAAAGCCTGAAGGCGGTGATTGGTTTTGGGGTCCCGTACGCGGCTAGGCTCCCAAAAAGTCTCACACATGTGGTATCCCCGTACTCAGGAGAAGCAACAGAATGTATTTTGGGGTGTAATTCCACATATGCCCATGGCATGTTTGAGCAATATATCATTTAGTGACAACTTTGTGCAAAAAAAAAAAATGTATTTTTTCCGCAACTTGTGTCAACATATAAAATATTCCATGGACTCGACATGCCTCTCAGTACATAGCTTGGGGTGTCTACTTTCCAAAATGGGGTCATTTGGGGGGGTTTTGAACTGTTCTGGCATTTTATACACAACATTAGGAAGCTTACATCCACTCTTCTAACCACTTGAAGACAAAGCCCTTTTTGACACTTTTTGTTTACATGAAAACATTTTTTTTTTTGCAGGAAAATTATGTTGAACCCCCAAACATTATATATATTTTTAAAGCAAAGGCCCTACAGAATAAAATGGTGGGTGTTGCATTTTTTTTTTCTACACAGTATTTGCGCAGCGATTTTTCAAACGCATTTTTTGGGGAAAAAATACACTTTTTTAATTTTAATGCACTAAAACACACTATATTGTTTGATGAAATAAAAAAGATGATCTTAGGCCGAGTACATAGATACCAAACACGACATGCTTTAAAATTTCGCACAAACGCGCATTGGCGACAAACTACATACATTTTTAAAAGCCTTTACAGGTTACCCCGTTAGATTTACAGAGGAGGTCTACTGCTAAAATTACTGCCCTCGATCTGACCTTCGCGGTGATACATCACATGCATAGTGCAATTGCTGTTTACCTATGACGCCAGACCGACGCTTGCGTTCGCCATTGGGCAAGAGCAGGGCAGGACAGGGGTGCTTTTTTTAATTTTTTTTATTTATTTTTTTATTATTAATTTTGCTTTTTTATTTTAGTTTTAAATTGTTCCTTCCATATTTTATTTTTTTTTATCATTTTTATTGTTATCTCAGGGAATGTAAATATCCCCTATGATAGCAATAGGTAGTGACAGGTACTCTTTTTTTAAAAAAAACTGGGGTCTAGACCCTAGGTCTTTCCTCTGCCCTCAAAGCATCTGACCACACCAAGATCGGTGTGATAAAATGCTTTCCCAATTTCCCAATGGCGCTTTTTATATCCGGGGGGGGGACATTCCCTCCCACTGCTTGTAAAAGCAGTCCAGAGGCTAATTAGCCACTAGGATTGCTTTTACATGAAAGCCGGCCGCTGGCTGAAAAGAATGATACCAAGATGATACCTAAACCCGCAGGCATCAATCTGCTATAACCATTCAAAGTCCAGCAACATACCAGTACGTTGCTGGTCCTTGTTGGACATGTATTGTAATCTTTTTTTTTCATGCAGCCAGGTGGCTGAACGAAAAAAGAGATTGATCGGTGGGTATGCCCACCATTAGAATACCACCCTTCATCCACCCACTTCTAATGATGGGCATACATGCACCATTTATATATGCCGAAGCATGGGGGCATCCTCCCGCAAAAAAGTTATGCCGCGTACACATGGTCGGACTTTTCCACGGGCAAGCCACCGTCGGAATTTCGACCGTATGTACGTGGCATTAGGAGCAAAATCGCTCCTCTGCTCCTGATGCCCCAATGCTTCGGCATATATGCATTTTTTTTTTAACTGTGGTGGTGAAATCACCTCCTACAGCACTGGAGTCGCAGGGATCAGGCCCGTCTCTGCGAACGCTGCAGTTATGTGTGTTGTGTTTTGTAAGTGACAGTGATCGATCGATACTGCACTTGGGTGGCCTGGGCTGGACGGAGGGACAAAACGCAGGTGCTAGCAGGTATCTGGGCTGATCCCGCTAACACTGCGTTTTTGGGAACCCTAAACTGCTGGGGACGCTAATATAGATCTGATCAGATCAGATATTGATCTGTTCAGATACTATACCACTAAGGGAGGTGTATGCTTCACGCGTGGGTGTTAGCGTTACTGGCACTAACCTGACGCTGCCTGGGGTGTGACGCAGACCCTCTCTGACGCTAAAACCTAATTGATATCACCCGCCGGGCGATCAGGGGGTTAAACATTTATTGGGTTATATACGGCGGGTGCCCTGACACTATAAAAAGCAAACTAACTAACCAGCGTCACCCGTAACACTTATATGATGATCACTGGTGAAAGGGTTAACTAGGGGCAATTAGGGGGTTAAAACCTTTATTAGATAATATATGGGGGTACCTGACGCTATAAAAACCTGCGGCGAACCTAAAAAAAATTACTGGCTACCGATCTGCATCACCGACGCTAAGACAACGATCAGAAAAATGATCGCTTAGCGACAGTGGTGATAGGGGGTGAAAGGGTTACCTGGAGGGCGATCAAGGGGGTTAAACCTTTATTAGATAATTTATGGGGGTACCTGACGCTATAAAAACCTGCGGCGAACCTAAAAAAAATTACTGGCTACCGATCTGCATCACCGACGCTAAGACAGCGATCAGAAAAATGATCGCTTAGCGACAGTGGTGATAGGGGGTGAAAGGGTTACCTGGGGGGCGATCAAGGGGGTTAAACCTTTATTAGATAATTTATGGGGGTACCTGACGCTATAAAAACCTGCGGAGAACCTAAAAAAAATTACTGGGTACCCATCTGCATCACAGACGCTAAGACAGCGATCAGAAAAATGATCGCTTAGCGACGGCGGTGCTAGGGGGTGAAAGGGTTATCTGGGGGGTGATCAAGGGGTTAAACCTTTATTAGGGGGGGTTAGGGGGCTACACTGGACCTAAAACTAAATGTAGTGACACTTTTACAGTCACAAATGTCACTGATTGCAGTGATCACTAAATAAATGGTCACTGCAATCAGTGACACTGTGACTGGGGGCCTGGGGGGGCGATTTATGTGCCTATGTGTGCTGGTGTTAGTGTAGTGTTTGTGCACTAACCTGTGTGTCTTCTCTTGTACGGCGCTCGGTATATGTGAGCGCCGCACAGGAGATGACATCAATTCCTCCTGCTTCTTCTGTCTGTGTAAACATTACACAGACAGAGGGGGCATTTCCATTCGCCGGGAGCGATCGCGGGGGGTGGCTGGAATCGAACGGCCGTCCCCTCATGTCGGATCGCTCCCCAACGAATTCCGACCGCTCACTGTACAGAAGGGGGGTCCGATTGGACCCCCCAACTGTACAAAGGCAATCACGTACACTCTACGTGATTGTGCCTGTCGGTGCCATTGGGCCGACGTATATATACAGTGAGCGGTCGTTAAGGGGTTAGCAACCATTGAGTCATCAGCTGTCAGCGGGCTTCCCTGCTGAATGTAAAAAAAAAGAATTGCCGGCTAAAAAGAAATCGTGAAAAAAAAACTGCGTTTGGCCTAGTATGGATTTGGAGGGGACCCCCCCACCCCCAACACCATAATGTAAAGAAAAAATGCTGTGTGGTCCCTCCAAAAATCCATACCATACCCTTATCCGAGCATGCATCCCGGCAGGTCAGGAAAGGGAGGGGACGAGCGAGTGCCTACCAGTCCACATGCCCTCAACATGGGGGGGTGGGTGCTTTGGGCCAGGGGGGCTCTGATCCCTCCCACCCCAAAGCACCTCTGTCCCCATGTTGATAGTGACAAGGGCCTCTTCTCGACAACCATTGCCCGGTGGTTGTCAGGGTCTGCGGGTGGGGGGCTTATCAGAATCTGTACCCCTACCATTGTACCCCTACCCATTCACCAAAAAAAGTAGTGTATTGTGAAAAAATACAGTAGACAGTTTTTGACAAGTCTTTTATTCAATTCAAATATTCAAATATATTTTTCTTCCCCGCTTCTTCTTTTGGTCTTCCTCTATCTTCTCCTGCATTTTCCTCCTCCTGGCTTCTCCAGCTGCTTCTTCTTCCACTCTTCTTCTTTCTCCTGTCTTCTTTGTCCAGTGTTCTTCTTCCTCTGACGCTGACGACCCTCCTCCGAGGTTGAGTCCCGCTCCTGCCGACGACCCTCTTCTGATGCTGCGTCCCGCTGATCTGTCCGCGCTGATGTCAAGCATGTCTTAGATAACAATGGGGCGTGGCCATCAGATAACATCATCCAGAGGCCCAGCCCCCTTGTGACGTCACAGACCCATCATGCTCCAGGCAGATCAGCGGGACGCAGTATCGGAGGAGGGTCGGCGGTGGCAGAGGGTGAAGAACACCAGACAAAGAAGACAGGAGAAAGAAGAAGAGCGAGAGAAGAAGCAGTGGGAGAAGAAGAAGCCCAGAGGAGGAAGAAGATGCAGGAAAAGATAGAGGAAGAAGCGGGGAAGAAGAAGATATTTTTATTAAAAGACTTGTCAAAAACTGTCTACTGTATCTTTTCACACTACACTACTTTTTTTGGTGAATGGGTAAGGGTACAATGTACCCCAGACTCATTTTCATAGGGGGAGGTCGGGATCTGGGGGCCCCCTTGTTAAAGGGGGCTTCCAGATTCCGATAAGCCCACCGCCTGCACAGGGCCGATCCTAGGGTCACATGCGCCTGGGTGCAGAAATATTCCTGGCGCCCCTACAAGGGCGTGGTCACCTTACTAACTCCTCCCCCTTTACAAATGTTTCTATGGCAAGGACTCAAACACTGAGCTGCTCCCCTAAGGAGTCATCGTTACCCTGGGATCCTCCCACGATCTCTTAACAATAAACAAAATACAGGAAGAGAAGCAGAGTACTCTAATTGGACCTGCAGGGGGTCTCTCTAATGGACACAGAGAGGGCCTCTGTTAGAGAGTTTGTTTAGAAAGAGCCCCCCATAATACAGGAGATGGTCAGAGACTGCAGATATAATACAGGAGATGGTCAGAGACTGCAAACATAATACAGGAGATGGTCAGAGACTGCAGACATAATACAGGAGATGGTCAGAGACTGCAGCCATGGTAAAATAGATCAATGCAGCCTCACCAGTGCCCATCAAATGCAGCTCATCAGTGTCCACCAATTGCAGCCTACCATTGCTCACCAACTGCAGCCTACTAGTGCCCACAAAATGCAGCCTACCAGTGCCCATCAAATGCAGCCTCATCAGTGCCCACCAAATGCAGCCTCATCAGTGCCCACCAAATGCAGCCTCATCAGTGCCCTCCAAAATGCAGCCTCATCAGTGCCCTCCAAAATGTAGCCTCATCAGTGCCCATCAAAACACAGCCCCACTGTGCATATTAATTAGCGTCACTGTGCCCATCATAAAGAAGCCTCACTGTGCCCATCATAAAGCAGCCACTGTGCCTATTAATCAGCAGCACTGTGCCCCTCCGAAAGCGTCACTGTGCCCATAAAAACTCAGCCACTGTGCCCATTAATCAGTGTCACTGTGCCCATTGGAGGAGGAGGAGGGGGAGAGAGGAGGAGGAGGACGAAAAGAGAAGAGAGAGGGGGGAGGAGGAGGAGAAGGAGAAGAGAGGGGGGAGGAGGAGAAGAGAGGGGGGAGGAGGAGAAGAAGAGATGGGGAGGAGGAGAAGAGAGGGGGGGAGGAGGAGAAGAGAGGAGAAGAGAGGGGGAGGAGAAGAGAGGGAGAGGGGGAGGAGGAGGAGGAGAAGAGAGGGAGAGAGGGGAGGAAGAGAAGAGAGGGAGAGGGGGGAGAAGAGAGGGAGAGGGGGAGAAGAGAAGAGAGGGAGAGGGGGGAGAGAAGAGAGGGAGAGGGGGGAGAAGAGAAGAGAGGGAGAGGGGGAGAAGAGAAGAGAGGGAGAGGTGGGGGGAGAAGAGAGTGGGAGAGGTGGAGAAGAGAAGAGAGGGAGAGGGGGAGAGAGAAGAGAGGGAGAGGGGGGAGAAGAGAGGGAGAGGGGGGAGATGAGAAGAGAGGGAGGGAGGGGGAGAAGAGAAGAGAGTGAGTGGGGGGAGAAGAGAAGAGAGTGAGAGGGGGGGAGAGATGAGAATGAGAGTGAGAGGGGGGGAGAAGAGAAGAGAGTGAGAGAGGGGGAGAGAAGGTGAGTGAGTGGGGGGAGGAGAAGAGAGGGGGAGGTGAAGTGAGGGGGAGGTGTTGTGTAGAGTGGGGGGGTGAGTGGTGGGAGGTGTGTGTGTTTGTGGTGGTGGTTGTGTGTGGAGGTGGTGAGTGGGTGGTGTTGGGGGGGTGTGTTGTGATGTGTGGGGGGTGGTGTTGAGTGGGGGGGTGTGAGTGAGATGTGTGGGGGGTGGTGTGGGCGGTGGAGTGATGTGTAGTGGTGGGGGCGAGTAGGTTTGTGTTGTGTGGGGGGGGTGGTTGTGTTCAAGAGAAGAGAGGGGTAGGAGGAGAAGAGAAGAGAGGGGTAGGAGGAGAAGAGAAGAGAGGGGTAGGAGGAGAAGAGAAGAGATGGGTAGGAGGAGAAGAGAAGAGATGGGTAGGAGGAGAAGAGAAGAGATGGGTAGGAGGAGAAGAGAAGAGAGGGGTAGGAGGAGAAGAGAAGAGAGGGTAGGAGGAGAAGAGAAGAGAGGGGTAGGAGGAGAAGAGAAGAGAGGGGTAGGAGGAGAAGAGAGGGGTAGGAGGAGAAGAGAGGGGTAGGAGGAGAAGAGAAGAGAGGGGGGAGAAGAGAAGAGAAGAGAGGGGGAGAAGAGAAGAGAGGGAGAAGAGAAGAGAGGGGGAGAAGAGAAGAGAAGAGAGGGGGAGGAGAAGAGAAGAGGGGGGTAGGAGGAGAAGAGAAGAGAGGGGTAGGAGGAGAAGAGCAGAGAGGGGTATGAGGAGAAGAGAGGGGTAGGAGGAGAAGAGAGGGGTAGGAGGAGAAGAGAGAGAAGAGAGAGGGGGAGGAGGAGAAGAGAGTGAGAGGAGGAGAAGAGAAGAGAGTGAGAGGAGAAGGAGAAGAGAAGAGAGGGGAGGAGAAGAGAAGAGAGGGAGGAGAAGAGAAGAGAGGGGGAGGAGAGAGAAGAGAGGGGGAGAGAAGAGAAGAGAGGGGGGAGGAGAAGAGAAGAGAGGGGAGGAGAAGTGAAGAGAAGAGAAGAGAAGAGAGGGGGTAGAGGAGAAGAGTGAGAGGAGGAGAAGAGAAGAGAAGAGAAGAGAAGAGAGGGGGAGGAGGAGAAGAGAGGGGGAGGAGGAGAAGAGAAGAGAGGGGGAGGAGGAGAAGAGAAGAGAGGGGGAGGAGGAGGAGAAGAGAGGGAGAGGAGGAGAAGAGAAGAGAGGGAGAGGAGGAGAGAGAGAGAGGAGAGGAGAGAAGAGAAGAGAGGGAGAGGAGGAGAAGAGAAGAGAGGGAGAGGAGGAGAAGAGAAGAGAGGGAGAGGAGGAGAAGAGAAGAGAGGGAGAGGAGGAGAAGAGAAGAGAGGAAGAGGAGGAGAAGAGAGGGAGAGGAGAAGAGAAGAGAGGGAGAGGAGGATGAGAAGAGAGGGAGAGGAGAGAAGAGAAGAGAGAGAGAAGAGAGAGGAGAGGAGGATGAGAAGAGAAAGAGGGAGAGGAGGATGAGAAGAGAAGAGAGGGAGAGGAGGAGAAGAGAAGAGAGGGGTAGGAGGAGAAGAGAAGAGAGGGGTAGGAGGAGAAGAGAAGAGAGGGGTAGGAGGAGAAGAGAGCGGGTAGGAGGAGAAGAGAAGAGAAGAGAGGGGGAGGAGGAGAAGAGAGTGAGAGGAGGAGAAGAGAAAAGAGGTGAGAGGATGAGGAAGAGAGTGAGGAGGAGAAGGAGAAGAGAGGGGAGGAGAATAGAAGAGAGTGGGAGGAGAAGAGAAGAGAGGGGGGGAGGAGAAGAGAAGGAGGGGGAGGAGAAGTGAGAGAAGATAAGAGAAGAGAGGGGGGAGGAGAAGAGAAGAGAGGGGTAGGAGGAGAAGAGAGTGAGAGGAGGAGAAGAGAAAAGAGGGAGAGGATGAGAAGAGAAGTGAAGAGAGGGGGAGGAGGAGAAGAGGGGGAGGAGAGAAGAGGGGGGGAGGAGGAGAAGGAGAGAGGGGAGGAGGAGAAGAGAAGAGAGGGGGAGGAGGAGAAGAGAGGAGGGGAGGAGGAGAAGAGAGGGAGAGGAGGAGAAGAGAAGAGAAGGAGAGGAGAAGAGAGGAGAGGAGAAGAGAGGGAGAGGAGAAGAGAAGAGAGGGAGAGGAGAAGAGAAGAGAGGGAGAGGAGGAGAGAAGAGAGGGAGAGGAGGAGGAGAGAAGAGAGGGAGAGGAGGAGGAGGAGGGGGGGAGAGGAAGAGGAGGGGGGAGGAAAAGGAGGAGGAGGAGGAGGGAGAGCAGGGGGGGTGGAGGAGGGGGGGTAAAGGAGGAGGAGGGGGGGAAGAGGAAGAGGAGGAGGAGGGGGGGAGAAGAGGAAGAGGAGGAGGAGGGGGGAGAGGAGGAGGAGGGGGGAGAGGAGGAGGAGGAGGGGGGAGAGGAGGAGGAGGGGGGAAGAGGAAGAGGAGGAGGGGGGAGAGGAAGAGGAGGAGGAGGGGGGAAGAGGAAGAGGAGGAGGAGGGGGGGAGGAAGAGGAGGAGGAGGAGGAGGAGGAGTGCAAAATGGATCACTAACCCTGTCCCTTCCACTCCTATGTCCCAGGCTGCATAGTTTACAGTGCAGCATCTGAAGTAAAAGGAAGCTCCAGTCGTTCTGCTGAAGTTACTCACTCATGTCCTGTAGCAGAGTGCGCTGGGTCCCCGACTCCCTGCTCATCCATGTGTGAAGGGCTAAGGCTGCTGGCGGGGGAAACATGCAGAGTATGCCTTCTTGAGCTACCTCCATGTCAGTGGACACTGACAGATCTCGGAAGGCAGGGCAAAGTTCAGGACTCGGAGAGTAGTGCCTGTGCAGCAGGAATGTGTGACAAGCCGCCTCTGGCTGGAGGAGACGGTGTCCAGCGCAGAGACATCAGATCAGTGTCACTGGCATCTCAGTGATTTGAAATCTCCCGCCCACATCCCTATCCAGGCACAGATTGGCCGCACAAGGGGTTGTGGGCGGGCACAGGGGATACATGGGGCGGACCTAACTTACCTCCTCTTCCCTCCTTGTACAGCGGCAATTCTCGGCAGGTCACCGGGCTGGGGATGTTGACACTGCTGCGGGCGTGTCGGCGGGCAGGTCAGTGGGTGGCGAAAGTACGGCGCCAGACTCGTTGGCAACACACTCCTGCGCCCCCTCCCCTCTGGCGCCTCGGTGCAGTGCACCCCCTGCACCCCGTCTCGGACCGGCCCTGCGCCTGCAGACCCCGACAACCACCAAGCAAGGGTTGACAGGAAGAGACCCTTGTCCCCATCAACATGGGGGCAAGGTGCTTTGGGGTGGGGGGCGCAAAGCACCTACCCCCCATGTTGAGGGTATGTGGCCTGGTATGGTTCAGGGGGGGACGCTCGCACGTCCCCTCCCTTTCCTGACCTGTCGGGGTGCATGCTCGGATAAGAGTCTGGTATTGATTTTAGGAGGGACCACACGCCACTTCTTTTTTTTTTAAATAACGTGGGGGGTCCCCCCTAAATCCATGCTAGACCCAAGGGCCTGGTATGGTCCTGGGGGAGGACCCCACGCTGTTTTTTTTCAAGATATTTTTTTTAGCCGGCAGTTTTTTTTCTACAATCAGCGGGGAACCCTCCTGACAGCTGATGACTCATCAGTTGTTAACAAAGCGGCGGCCAGCTTCCCAGCCCCCTCCTTAGCAACCAGTTATATACAGTGAATGTACAGCTGAAAAAAAACACAAATTGTGGTGAAAATGCATATTGCGGCAAAATTGCGGCAAAATTGCGCTAAAAATGCATTACTTGCGTTTTGGATGCGGGTTCATTGAAGTCTATTATATGCAAAACACTGCATTTTGCGGGAAAAAAGTCCCCGACCCTTTCCAAAAACGCAGAGGCACAGAAATGCATTGATGTGAACATGTTCCATAGAAACCTATGTTAAAAATTTTCCCTGCATTTCTGAAAAATGAAAAATGCATCAAAAAATGCATTAGTGTGAATCGAGCCTTCCTCCTCGTCCAAATAAAGGATGCCTTGTATTAATTGAAAGAAATACAAGGCATTTTATTATATATGAAATATGCATGCTTAAATTGTGCCAAGGTAGACCAATAATGCAATCCAAATATTTACTGGAGTTTAGCTTAAAGTAGAACTATAGGCAAAAAAAAGTTTTACCTTTGGTTATACTTTAAGATATGTTCCTGGAGTTCAGTTTTATGATATGTTGCTACACTGATTCATAATATGTTGTTATACAGATTACCAATTTTTATGCAATACTATATTTATTTTCAGTCAAATTTATGTATAATTGTTTATTCAAAGGACTTTCTTTGCCACCTTGTGGCGTCTTCTGGTATTGCTTTATTCTTTTTCTCACCTTGTCTATTCAGTTAGCTTTTAATAGCCAAGTAAATTGCAAGCTTTCAAAAAAATCCAGGTTTCTTTTTTTAGGCTCGGTGTTTTCCCGGAAACTGAAATATCTCATAATTTATGCACACTAGAACGGGAAACCTGTTAGCTTTTTCACATGTATGAAAATAAAAATAAAGATTACTACTGACATATTAATCATCCTTTGGAAATTCATATTTCGCAGTCTATGCTTTATACTGATATTTTTACACCACAATAATCAGATAATACCAGAAATACAATGCTATTCATACATTGATGGAATTGCTGCTTAGAGAGCTTTCAAGTCATTTCGTCATTACTGACTACTGGTAAATTCAGTTCATTTTTAATAATCAGACTACTCTTCTTATCTATCCTTTTGCATTAGCAAGCGAAGGGAGACTACTTGGCCATGTACTCTGCTGTTTTCAAAGGCCTGAATTGCTTTTAGGTAAGCTCCTTTATTGTATAAGGGGGAAATTGTATTCAGAATAAGGAAGTTCAGTGCATTTTCAAAGGCCAACTAAACCAGAGAGCAGAAAAAAAGACTTATTTTTTTTTTCATGTTTTCCCTTCAAACCAATATATAAAATAAAATCAATCGAATTTTGCTCCTGTCCTGTATGAAAATAAGTTGACATTATCTTTCACTTTGCCACTTTGCTACTTAAAGGAATGCAATTCCATTATAATTACAGTTTGTATTCGGGCAAAGTAATACACCTGATAAAACTCTTGCTTATTTCACCTAAAGCTACAAGGTGAATTGTGCGCAAATACTCCAAAAGGTACAAAACATTCCTAGTTCCAACGGATATACAAAATAAAACTTCATTTTGATTACATAATGGAAGCAATGGACAGCTGAATGAATTAAAGTGGAACTACAGGCACAAACACATATTTTACACATTTGAAATGTTTAAATTCTTTATTGTAAAAAACAAGTTACCTCTGGGGTGTTGTGTGTGTCTGTCAAAAGAAGCAATTTTTACAGTTAACTCATACATTTGTGTATTTCCGTACATCTGACCCACTGCCGCTATGAGAGGTGCATCCACCATACAAAGAGGTAATCAAGTCTTTTATCTGCACTCCTCTCCCTTTGTAAAATCACAGGACATCTTGTAGTTTATGAATGGCTCTCAGGATACGAGGCATTCTGTGAATGGACAGTGGGAGAGGAAAGGAGGATAAATGAGAGGTGCGCAATTTTGTATAATAACTAAACTCTCATACCCAGATCGCACCAGAACTATAGCAATAGCTGTACTTTGTTGCATATGCAAATGTATAATTACCTGTAAAAATCACTTCTATTTACATTCCGACACACCTGCCCAGAAGTATTTTTTTCACAATTAAGATATGTCTGAGCCTGGAGTTCTGCTTTAAGTACCCTTGGAAAAAGACAAAATAGATAATTTCCCAAGCATCACCTATTTACCATGTGGTAAATAGACAATCTCGCGCTCAAATAGAAAAATAAATGATAAATAATAATAAGCTGCTACCCCAAATTCCAGAAATATGAAACAAACATGTAAAAAATTGTGCATGCACCCAGTGCATGTGTAGACGGGGCGCTGAATGAGGACATTTTATGAACATTGCTACAACCAATATTTTGACACACATCATTAGGGTTGTCAATTATTTACCGGTAGGTGGTTTCCAGTTTAACTGAGCTCTAGCAGTAGAGCTACAGTGAGCAGAATCTGATTGCAATTTATTTTGGGTTGATATTGTATTATTGTTTTTTTGTTATATTAGTTATTTGTATTACATATTCATAGGTGTTATTTAATTCCAACACAGTGGTTAGCGCCCCCCTCTACACATGCACTGGGTGCATGCACAATTGTTTATCACCTATTTACCAGTTAAAAGAAAACCTGTGTGCCTGGAAATATAGTAGCTTCCATATTTCTGTCCTCGCCAGTTCTCTGTAACTAAATTATTTTACCACTAGCTACCCACACGTGATCCCACTGACTTCCCCAGGTGGGGCCGGGACAAGGGGATGGGCAGGAGGGGTGGCTGCCCTGGGCACTGTGGTATCATGTGGGGTGGGGGGGTGCCACAAGGAGATTGGGGGGATTTATGTTGGAAGGGGGGATTTGGGAGGTAGGGGGGGTAAGTATTTGTAGCACCCTCTACCATAGGTAGGTGCTAGAGGTGAGGATTTTTGTGGTAGCTGCCAGGCAGGTAAATTTAGGCAGGCCTATGCGGCATGCTAGGCCTGCTTGTTTTTGATCTGGGGGCAGGGAGTGGTTAGTGTAGCAGTAGGTGTGACCACCTATGCTTCAGTTCATAGGCGCCTCCCCTGCCGCCAGGGAGAATGTTCTGGAAGAGGGGCAGGGCTGGGAGCTGGAGTGACAGGGAGCTCATGTGAGGAGCCCTGACCAATCCCCAACTGGAATTGGCAGAGGGCAGGCCTCTATCATAAGCTCAGGTCCAGCCCACTGTTAGGAGTTGTCGGCTGCGAGACAGGAAGAATGGAGTGTTAGATCGCAACAAGAGGCCCATCCCCATCTGGGGGGGGGGGGGGGGGGTGTGCGCCTTGGCAAAGGAGCTCGGGAGCCTCGTCCTTACACGGTCATGGAAGAGGTGTCCTGGAAACGAGGGGCTGGAGAAGCGATCGGTACGCATGTCCGGTTAGATTCTTCACCATGGACTCAGGGCAGGAGAAGGTCGCTGAGTGAGGCACAGTGGATATCTGGAAGAGGCATGCCAGGGGAGCTGGGTACAAGGCCAGAGGAGAGACTGTGGTGTTTTGTGTCAAATCGATGTGGCCTGCGGGCACAGGCTTTGCAAGTCGGGCTAGCTGCGGTCAGTAGCCCACCAACAATGTCAAGTTGCTAAACAGTTAGGCCGCAAGAAGGGGTACTGCAGGCCCCTGGCCTATTAACAAGTCAGCCAGTTCAGCCAGCATTTGGGACCATTCAGAGTGATTCCTTGTGTAATTGTGAAGATGATGGGGCAGAGAAACTAGCATTGCACAGTGAAGTTTTTGTGCAGGAGGAGAAGAGTCCTGGAGCAATAGTATGCAGGAGTTGGTGCAGAGGAGGAGTAACAGCCTGCAGGAATTGATGCAGGGGAAGTGACTGTGAATGTTAGAGTACATTAGTTCTTCAAGGCTCAATCCATTTAACCATCCTTTAAATATGATGGCAAAGTGATCTGTTCTATGTGCGTCCCATATCCCCTTTCCCCAACCAAGTTATATCCCCCAAATAAACAAAAAAAAAACAAAGCAAAATGACTGTTCATTGTCTCTAAGAGTGATATATGTAGGTCTGGCAGCAGGGTGATATGGTGGATGTTAGTAACTAGTAGCAACCATCTGCTACATATTGTTCTAGGAGGGTAAATTTGGGGGGGGGGTGCTAAGAGTGGTGATTTAGGGTGATTTGTGTTTGGAGGGGGGATGGGGGAAGAAGATTTGTGCTAGGAGGGGTGATTTTGGGGCAACTTGCGCTGAGAGGGGGAAATTTGAAGTGGGGGGGTGGGTGAGATGTGTACTAAGAGGGAACATTTTAGGGGTAGAGTATTTGTGCTCGGAGAATTATTATAGCTGCTGACTTTTAATATTATTGCACATACCTGTCCAGGGAGCCCTGACACTGGCCAATGTCAGCACCCCAGCCAATCTTCAGATCGACCCCCGGGTGCTACCGCTGCCATTCCTGGTAAGGGAACCTGGCAGTGAAGCCTTTTTCGGCTTCATAGCTGGTTCCTTAGTGCATATGTTTTCTAATTGGCCTGGCGGCAGGGGAAGCAGAAGGGGGGCCGAAAATTCCGGGAGATGGGGCCCCATCTCCGGAAGTGGGGAAGGGGATCTGTCAAAAAAAGGTCCCTGTGCCCCCCTCCCCCCTGAAAGTGCCAAATGTGGCACCGGAGGGGGGAGGAAGCATATAAGCGAATGTTCCAGTTTTGGGTGGAACTCCACTTTAAAGAAAGAAAGCTGCACCTGCTGTTTGGGGAAAATAAATATTAACTATGCATTTCCTTTTTAGCTGACCAACAATATTTTAGAAAAATATTTTTTTTGGGGCCAAAACATAGTAATGGCCAGTACACATGATCCGAATATCGTTCGATAAATGTCGTCTGAGGAAGAATCGTACGATAATCGGATCGTTAGTACAGGGCTTCCGTGAGCCGATCCTGACAGTTCATCCGATATTATTTTATCGGACATGCACGAAAAATTTTCTCGTACGATACCTAAATCGTACGATTTTCATTTAGTCAGTACAGTTGTCGTCCGAAAATACAACACAAAAAACATTACAACACATGACATCACTTCCGATTTTTTTTTATGTCGTACGAGAATTTTCTTGACTTACCTATTCAATTTCTACTTGCGACTGTTAAACGAAAAAATTCGGACGATCCGTCATCTGATTTTCGGATCGTGTGTACGTGGCATAAGGAAAAAATATAGAGAAAATACAATCCTTTCCTGACACAGCATGACAGCATATACGTATGGGAAGGCTCCGCCTCCCTGCCCAATTCAGGACCGGTTATATTATAAAAGTAGGTCTCCTCCCTTCCTGCAGTATTCTCTTTTTTTTCCTCACTGCTGCAGCTGGTTATGCTACTGCTAAAAAGCAGAATTTTTATTTTTCCCTCACCTTGCCGGGCACTTCTGGCCAAGCCGCACAGGTTCAAGCCTCTCCTGTGACGAAGCTCCCTGCTGTAAAGGCAGACATGAACGCCTATATGGGGGAGACCCCACCCCCCCTCTCAAGATCCAGGAAGATATGGGGGTGAGGGCATCTGGTCTCTAGGGAGTGCTCCTTTATCATGACGCCATGGATGGACATTCATTGGACTGTCTGTTTGGACATGAAGCATGCAGGTGGTAAGGCACCACATGGTGCAAAATTCCATTCAGTTACTGCTGCAAGTAAGTGGTTAAGCTTGCATTTCTGAAGGGTTGTGGTTGTGTCTGCAATACTGCTAATGATGATAGCAGGTGTGCTGTGCTGTGCTGAAGCCTTCCTACTAACTGAACAAGCCTGGCCCTACAGGCTTGACTTATTTTCTGCAGGTATGCTGTTGGTTTGCATTTCTGAAAAGCATATATCACACATGTGAATCTAACTGGCTATCCATAGTGCCACTTTGTTTACTAATGTTTCACAGATTGGAGTCTGTGTCTGCAGTTTTGCTAATGCTTGAACTGATAACAGGTGATATTGAGCCCTGTCCTTTTAATGCAGGGCCTGGCCCTGCAGGCTGGGCTCACTGTGTATTGATGCTTGGTTGTGGTATGATTCTTGGTGGTACATGTGTCTAAGGTAGGTTTAACCTGCTAGTGCTAATTGTCAGATGACTATTAACTAGCGCTGTTTGTTTATGATTACATTAACTCTACAGTGTGAATGACTGTGATGTGTTTATTTCTATGCATTTACATGCTGACCTTGGTTCTAAAATAAAAGTCAGGATCTGTTTAGTCACATTCCTTAGTACTTACCTGTTAGCAATATGTAATTGCTTGTATTATTTGGGGTACCCCACAGAAAGATATGTGGTTTGTAGTGGTTACTACTTATGGCAAATACCCCAGGCATGTCTCCAGGCTTCAGCTCATCTGTGAACCAGTAGCAATTAGCCTTCCTAGAGACCAGCAACTTTAACTAAGGTGAGGGCAGGTAGGTATATGGTATATCCTAAAAGAGTGCACATTATGGGCATAATGAGCGTAAATCTCTCCAGCCCTCAACACCAACACCAGTCAACCTACTTCTGCAACAGGGGACAGACCCTCTTCAGCCCTGAAAGAACCACTATGTAGTTAACTGCCAGTGGAGGCAGATCAAGAAGTCTCTACAGTAATCATAGTGGTCTGGTGGTAACTGGTGTGTCGGCCAAAATGCAAAACAAGGTTGCAGGCCAAAGACAGTGACAAAGGTGCAGAGACTGAAAAGGCCTACAGTCACTAATGGTTCCATACCAAGCCTAATCAAACAATTGTGCTTGTTTAAAGGCAACCTCTACCTCAGAGCTTGCTTCTGGGAAATTGCTATGACAAGTTGGCATATCAGAAGCAAAAGGTGGATACTTTAACCCCATCCAAGCTGACTGTGTGGAGCTCGGGGACTAAGCTATTCAAACAAAGGCATCTAAAGGGTACCTCTGCCTCAAAAGCAGCCGGCCAAACAGGCTGCATCAGATTAACCAAGGGTGCCATTCTTCCAACAGAAGAGGCAATATCCTTTGCAGAGACCCTGGGACAGCAAATAGAGCCAGAGATGAAGAAGGTTCATACTGCTGTTAAGTAGTGTTTTGTGTCCTGCGATTGTGCTCACTTCGGTAGCCAGACTGTCAGGACCCCAGACAGGATGAAAGCAGTAGACATGTGCATTCGTTTTCGTCCGAATGCATTTTCGTCCGAATTTCAGGTATCTTCGTTATCGTTTTAACAAACGAAAACGAAAGCACAGAATCCGAAAACCGAAAGATCCGACATAAACAAATGCTTTATTTTTGTTTTCGTTGCAACAACAGTTCGATATAGATAGGAGATTCGACGTGACGCTGACAATAACAATCTGTGTCTATCGAACCTGTGGTCGAATGTGCC
The DNA here is from genome assembly GCA_029206835.1 of Rana muscosa. Lineage (NCBI taxonomy): Eukaryota > Metazoa > Chordata > Amphibia > Anura > Ranidae > Rana > Rana muscosa. The sequence goes on along the minus strand of CM055121.1, from coordinate 853,414,871 downwards.
TAACCTTAACTCTATTAGTCCAAGATTATTCTACATAGAGAGAAAAGATTCGACATTATAGAGAGAAAAGATTCGACATTATAGAGAGAAAAGATTTGACATAGAGAGAAAAGATTTGACATTATAGAGAGAAAAGATTCGACATAGAGAGAAAAGATCGCTGCTGGAATTGGGTGGGGGAAGTAAAATAAAAATAATGATGATGATGAATGTTATTGGCTGATTGTAACCAAAGAGGAGGAGCAGTAAAATAGCTAGAACTAACTTGACAATTCAACATGAAAGACGAAGATTCGACAAAGCATTGAAAAACATACAAACGTCGAATCTGTCATTGAAGGCTTATGGTGTCTGTCGAAAGTTAGAAGATTCGACGGTGCAGCTAAACTGTACGACGCTGCAATCGTACATTTCCGGTCAAATGCATCCGCCCATAGGCTATAGAAGAATTCTAATGTTGGTTGACTAGTAATAGTAATTAATAAATATTATTATTACTAGTCATACAACATTAGAATTCTACTATAGCTTGTAGGCGGAACATTCGACCGGAAATGTATGATTGCAGTGTCGTACAGTTTCGCTGCTCCGTCAAATCTTTTTTGAACATTCGACAAACACCATAAGCCTTCAATGACCGATTCGACCTTAATTAATTCAGATTTTCGGACGAATGCAATTTCTAACGAAAAACTAAATAAATGAAAACGAATTTCGGGAGTAACTAAATTTATTTTTCGTACGAAAACGAAATTCCGAAACGAAATATTTCAGTGTGCACATGTCTAGAAAGCAGAGCTCTGGTCTGTGATAAAATCTCTATGATGGCGGATCCTAGATTGAAAATGGAGTAGCCAATGATGCAGTTCAGACACTGCGAATACAAAACTATATGTGGTTTCTCCAGTAATCATTGTGGTCAGTGAACCCTTATGTCCCATCCCACAAGTAAACACATGCCGCTTTAAGTCAGAGTGGTGACTGTTCAAGTCGGATCTGGTGATATTTAGAAGGAGGATTAATTCCTTATGTTAATCACCAATGACCAGAGGATGGCCAAAAGGCAAAGTTACAAAGAGTGAATGACAGGTTAGACCTGGGAGAACTATAGCGGAGAATAAAGAATCAAGAATTATCTTTATTTGCCTAAACCCAAGCTGCCCAATAGGGTCAGCTGACAGTTATATGTAAATTTGAGCTTAGGATCCGTGGGTCCTGTGCATTAAGGAAGCCAATGGAATTTTTTCATTTCTCTACCAATTCATTGCATTCCCTTCATGATGCATCAGAGCACAAGGGTTGTGATTACATGGTCGTTAGTCAAAAGTAAGACTTGAATAACAGGCGGAAGGTTAAGGATCCAAAAAATTGCACAGGCCATCGTTGCAATTAATCTCTCCAGCCGTCAGTAAGGCTTGACCTCCACAAATCATACCCCATGATTTCCAAGGAGTATCGTTCATAGCGGTGCGACCCCCCCCCCCCCCAAGTCGCTGCAACGGTAAAGTAGTCCCTACACTACTTTTAATCCCACTGTGATCTAACTTGGGGCCATAGACATCAAGAATACACAGGCATTGATTCAAGACACATAGAAATCGCAGTAAATCGAACGATTTTAGGTTGCAATAGTGGAAACCTAGGCTAAGACTGACGATGGTCTTTAGACCTAGCAAGTTGTATATTTGCATGGTTGCATAGGGGGTGAGGTTGAGGATGGACACAGGTCCATCAAGTCCAACCTATGTGTGATTATATGTCGATATTACCTTATATATCCTGTATGTTGTGGTCATCCACAAGTGTGGGTGTGTATACTGTATACACACTTCAAAATACCCATGTTGCAGCAAGTACATTCGCTTGGCAATTCGAGTTCACTACGAGTTCATCTGGCAGACTGTGACCTTTCCACAAACTCCGGACATTTCCTGGGATATTGGGTCCAGTAAGGGCCGACTTGCGTGACCAAGGACTTCTGGTGAGCCTTGTCTGGACAACAGACTGGCGCAATGACTTCCAGATTCTGGGAAAAGAGTCCCAGTACAGACTCTGATCGAGTTGGGAAGAACCATCATCGAGAGACCATCATCGAGAGACCAACTAGTCTCATCACAACAATGACCTACCGGGAAGCAATTCTGAATCTCTGAAAATAAATACAATAAAGTTACACTCAGAGAGAGAAACAGTATAAGTATCTCACTTGAACAAATGGCTCTTTCCTATGGGTTGCATCCCACAGTCGCAAGAGCAATAAAGTAGCCGGTAGTAAACCATGAGGTCTGAGGTGCCCAAGGGAAGGTTGACAACTGTGTTAACTGGTTTTGTAGTAAGGAAAGACTTACTGTCTGCACTAGAAACAGTAACTCCACAGAGGAGAAAAGTCCCCTCTTGGGGAGGTAGCTAAACAAACTAATCTGTCAGCGTATCAGCTATTAGGCATACCAATCATCCCAAGTGGTTACTCGTCGGGTATTCATGCCAATGGAGGACAAGGTGTCCAAAAGTCAGAGTTATAGCGGTCGCAGACTGGAGTCTTTCCGAAACGCAACAAATAAGCCTCAACTATGCTGAAAAAACTCAGCAAAATGGAGAAGTCCTATCTTCGCTGTCAAGAAGGAATGCAAAACTAGTCAACTTCTGTCAGATGTATCTCCCAGTACGTTAAGTAGGGTTTTCTAGAACTTACGGCCAGATGGCGTAAGATACAAAAGCCGTCGGATGACAAGGGACGGTCTCCAAAACAAAAAGCTGGTCAAGAGATCGGCAACAAATAAGGCTATCAAGATATTGGTCTGACTGTAACCTGGGTGGCTTCCCAGAGGTGGAAGCAGAGAAACTAATGACAGCCAACTGGGTCGGCAAATTAGCCAATATGTATATTCAACAAACCTAATACTCTCCAGGATCCTTATCCGGATTCGCAGTCATTCGGTGGTGATAACAATAATTGCCCTGTGGCTTGCAGGCCATAATATCCGCGGGTACAGTCTCAGATCCGAGAACCTCCTCCTATTCTCCTTCCTGAGATCCAACACCTCATACAGCGTAGCCAACGGTATCTTCTAAATTTCATACAAGTTATATCTAGAGGCTGGAGACCAAGAAGTAGAGGTCTCAACGTTTAGTGTTTGAAATCCTATGGAGGTCAGAGCGCCTACTCCAAACTTCAAGTACATTAGATACGAGAAAAACCTACAGAATTTAAAGGATGGAATTCTCTACTCCTTACTGTAAGGATTGCATTGTATACAAGTAAGCCTAGATACGGCATTAAAGGATACATGAAACTCAGTCGTGTCCTCACTCTATGGTATCCAGCAACGGTGGGATCCAGCAACGGTGGGATCCAGCAACAGTGGGATCCAGTAACGGTTGCATATCTTAGCAACCAATTCCGAAAGACCTGGGCAAGTTATTCTTTTCCCCATTTAGTCTTCCAAATAGTATGAGACACATTATCTCACACTCCATTTAGAGGGATAGGACATCCTAAATATGGCCAGTAACATGGAATAAGTATTCATTTTGGCGAATAGGTCTAGAAAGATCTCAGACATCCAAGTGTCAAGCTATAAACTACCTTGTTGCTGAAATTATCAGGCAAAATGGCTCTAGTCTCTTCCTCAACACTATACAAAGATTGGTATCTTTGCAATCTGGGATAGAACATCAGCCTTCTGGCATATCCAAACTAAAGTGTTTGAAGTACCACTAACATTGAAAATAGTCAAGGTTTAAAAGAGACATAGAATTGGCCCTTCTTCTAGGAGAAAACGATAGACTCATCAGGCCTAACGGCATCAGAAAAAGACAATCACTGTCTAACGAAGACAATCACAGTGGTGCGGATTAAGTTAGTCAAAGCTTAGATGACTAGGAAAAACCCATCAGATGAGGGCAGAGACCGCTCTTCCAGTCTGATTGCGCATGCATTGATGGAACTCCAGAATAGTTCCTCCAGAGTTAATATGTAAACTACGACCTGGTCTACATTCAACACGTTTGGGGGTCCATTCTTGTGGACCCAGCAGTCTTAACTACAATACATCTCAGTCTTTAGTGGGGATAGAGCTAATCCTCTTAAACACTTGAGCAGTACCCACCCTTGTTGTCTGGTGATTTGGTACATCCCATACGTATATGCTGTCATGCTGTGTCAGGAAAAGGGAAAATTTTATACTTACCTGACGGTAATTTTCCTTTCCTGATGCAAGCATGACAGCATATAGGTCCCCTCCCAAAAAATAAATAAAATAAAATAAAAATATCACGAAAATATAATAAAGGCCTTTGCAGTGATACTAAGTTACGAGAATACTGCAGGAAGGGAGGAGACCTACTTTTATAATATAACCGGTCCTGAATTGGGCAGGGAGGCGGAGCCTTCCCATACGTATATGCTTGCATCAGGAAAGGAAAATTACCGTCAGGTAAGTATAAAATTTTCCCTTTTTAATGCACAATAAAAATATAACACCTAAGGCATTTTTTTTTTTTACACAGAAAATGTTCTGCAAATCAAGAACAGAGTCAAAAGATTACAAAATGTTGAGCTGGAAGAGTCTGGTGTGTATGCCATGTAATAAAAGGTGTAATATAATTTCAATTTTCAACACTCAATAAATCCTACTTTAATGACAATGAGAATATGATTTCAAGGTCTGCCTTTTACTGATTGATATTAAGGACACATTGAAGCAAAATTCTTCTATATTATTTAGGCATTGACCCATAGCCAGAACATTTTGATTTATATCATACTTTGACTGCTGCTATTCAATATATGTTTTAATATAATAAAAGCAAAGAAAATGCAAATTTATAGTGAGAATCCAAAGTCCTTCTCTAAAGTTACCCCCTCCCCAAAGTCAGGGTTCATATATCTTTAAATGATTAGCAATTATTTTATTAGTGTAGGCTTCTGGGCAGTGCAGTGGGTACATTTAATTTTGTGATGTATGAGTTTAAGTGAATATCTGCAGGCTATTCTACTGCTCACAATAACAGCTGCTTAATGTAGTTAATTGGATTCAGCACACCACTCTTCGGTGGATTATGCTCACCCAGCCGGAAAACCTGTGCAAGCACAGAAACAAAATGTAATCTTCTTGGTTGTGTATGTGATGATCATCATGACTAAGTTTTTAATCATTTTTACAACATATGCGTGATATCCAGCAGCTTTAAATTCAGGAAGGTGACTTTTCACAGGCTTCTATAGGGTTTCTTTATCCCTGGTTAAACGTTTAAAAGACTTGGCGTAGCTATTTTTATTTCAAGAAAAAGTTGAAGTCTGCAATTTTCTTGTGTTCTATATTTGGGATCCTTTTCTGTGTTTTTCGTTTCCCCTCAGCACACAATACAGTAAAATGCCTTAAAGAAACACAATAATGAGTTTGGCTGATGGATATCTAATTATCAAAAAGAAAACGGAGCTAAGCTAAAAGTTATGCATAAGGAAATGATACGGTAATGCTTTGATGGCTGGATTGTTGCTGAATCATTATCTAAAAAGTCTACGTGAATTTGTACAGAAAAAATTATTCTTAACGCTTTGTGATAGTACACTTTTTTTTTTTCTTTACACAACCGTACCTTGTAAGTGTCAAGGCAGACAGTCTTTTCGTTGGAAAACAACATAACCAAAACAGGGGGGCCTTATTTACTAAATTGTAAAGTGGTCTAGAGTTAGAGCCCATTCACACAGGGGCGGCATGACTCGTGCCGCGACTGTGGTGGGCGATCTGCAGACGACTTCAAAGGAGACTTCCAAAATTACTTCTGTATTGAAGTCAATGGAAGTCGCCTTGAAGTCATCTTGAAGTAGTACAGGAACCTTTTTCTAAGTCGGAGCGACTTCAGTCGCTCCGCTTAGAACGGTTCCATTGTACAGAATGGGACGCGACTCGTCAGGCGGCTGAGACGCCTGACGAGTCGCCCCTGTGTGAATGGGGTCTAAGGTGAAATGAGTTGGAATACTTTACTAAGGTCTAGAAGTATAGGAATTTATTTTTTGCCACTAATATCAGTTTATTTGCAGTTAACGAACATGGAACGCAATGTTACATTCTGAATTACACTTTTTCCTGCAAAAAAGGTTAGCATTAGGGTTGAGCGGACCCGAACTGTAAAGTTCGGGTCCATACCGAATTTTTGGGGTCCCGGGACCCGAACAATTGACTGTATGTTCGGGTTCGGGTCCGGTGTTCGGCAATATGCATGTAAAGCAGCGCTTGTTTCCCGTGCTTAGAACTGTCCCTGCACAAAGTGTCATTTCTAAAGGAAAAAAAGTCATTTAAAACTCACTCGTGGCGTGGAGTACCCCCAAAAATCCAGACCAGACCCTTTATCCGAGCACGCAGGCCGCAGGAAAATAAAATAGGGGGGGGGCGAGAGAGCGCCAACCCCCCTCCTGAACCGTACCAGGCCACATGCCCTCAACATGGGGAGGATGTCCCCATGTTGATGGGGACAAGGGCCTCATCCCCACAACCCTTGCCCGGTAGTTGTGGGGGTCTGCGGGTGGGGGGCTTATCGGAATCCCCTACCATTTCACAAAGAAGTGTCAAAAATGTTAAAAATGACAATAGCCGGTTTTTGACAATTCCTTTATTAATGTCTTCTCCTTTCTTCCATCTTCTTCCTTCTTCCATTTTCTTCTTTTCTCCATTCGGGTTTCTTCCTCTTCATCTTAGCAAAACAAAAAACATCAGCGCTAAAACCCAATCGCGACTGTAGAAAAATGGAAAGGAGGGAGGGTGGGAGAAAAAGAAAAATAGATCAAAATGCCCAGTGCTGCATGGATCCTATGGTTGGAGCACAGACATGAATACAATAAAACTAAAACACCAGCGCTCAATGGACAAGAGATCAAATAAAACAAAAGGAGGGGATCAAATGATAAAAACTGCCTTTTAATAAAAATTCATAAGGCAAAAAATAATAAATTCAGTAGTTCATACACGATCACAGATAAAATCAGTAAAAAATCAGTATTAAAAATCATAAGACCTGATATCCATGGAGGTAGGAGCTAAATCCAGGTTGCAGCGTGAGGTGAGGAGAGGGCTCATCCGTCCGGCTCGCTGGCGCTTAAGTGAGCCGATAGGCCGTGATCCGGCAGAAGGAGAGAGCTTCCCAGGGGTAGATGATGCGGCAGGGAAGGCTGATGGCCTCTGGTGGATGGGAGGCACTGGAGGAATCCGTTCCGACAGTCCGCACTGAGTGCTGGGGATACCGACTAGCTTCGGCAACAGAATCCTCCTGTGATGGAAAGCTGAAAGCGGAGGGGAGAGACCGAAGCCGCAACTAAGTGACCCCAACAAGGGGAAGTCCTTCACCAGAGCAGCGCTGGTTGAGTGTGAATGACCTGCAGCACGCCTCTAGATCCATTAAAAAGCTTCCTAGTTTCCATTCTTTTAGGAAGCAACATCATCCGGATGATTTTGTCCCCCCATTATTGGATCGGTGTCTTTTGGTGAAGGACTTCCCCTTGTCGGGGTCACTTAGTTGCGGCTTCGGTCTCTCCCCTCCGCTTTCAGCCGCTGGCCATGCAGCTGGTCTGTTCCTGACCAGCGGAAGTAAAAGATTACTGAACCCATCACAGCGGCGGGTTCATTCCGCGCTGTTTTCCATCACAGGAGGATTCTGTTGCCGAAGCTAGTCGGTATCCCCAGCACTCAGCGCGGACCGTCGGAACGGATCCCTCCAGTGCCTCCCATCCACCGGAGGCCATCCGCCTTCCCTGCCGCATCATCTATCCCTGGGAAGCTCTCTCCTTCTGCCGGATCACGGCCTATCGGTTTACTTGAGCGCCAGCGAGCCGGACGGATGAGCCCTCTCCTCACCTCACGCTGCAACCTGGATTTAGCTCCTACCTCCATGGATATCAGGTCTTATGCTTTTTAATACTGATTTTTTTTCCTGATTTTATCTGTTATCGTGTATGAACTACTGAATTTATTATTTTTTGCCTTATGAATTTTTATTAAAAGGCAGTTTTTATCATTTGATCCCCTCCTTTTGTTTTATTTGATCTCTTGTCCATTGAGCACTGGTGTTTTAGTTTTATTGTATTCATCTTCATCTTCCTTCTTCCTTCGGTGTTCTCGTCCGCATCTTGCTCCGGCTTCTTGTTCCCCATCTTCTTTCTTCGGCCGCTCCGTTTGAATTGGAGGTTTCCGCTGTGTGACGCTTCAGTTCTCCTCTTGGTCCGCTGGCACCCGGTGACCCCGCCCCCCTATGGCGCACATGGATTTCACGGGTGCCAGCAGACCCAGAGGAGAACTGAAGAACTGAAGCGTCACACAGCGGGAACCTCCAATTCAAACGGAGCGGCCGAAGAAAGAAGGGGAACAAGAAGCCGGAGCAAGATGCAGACGAGAACACCGAAGGAAGAAGAAAGATGAAGATGAAGAACAAGATGGAGGAAGAAACCCGAATGGAGAAAAGAAGAAGATGGAAGAAGAAGAAGGAAGAAGATGGAAGAAAGGAGAAGACATTAATAAAGGAATTGTCAAAAACCGGCTATTGTCATTTTTTACACTTTCTTTGTGAAATGGTAGGGGTATATTTGTACCCCATTACCATTTCACATAGGGGGGACGGGATCTGGGGGTCCCCTTTGTTAAAGGGGTCTTCCAGATTCTGATAAGCCCCCCGCCCGCAGACCCCCACAACCACCGGCAAGGGTTGTGGGGATGAGGCCCTTGTCCCCATCAACATGGGGACATCCTCCCCATGTTGAGGGCATGTGGCCTGGTACGGTTCAGGAGGGGGGGGCGCTCTCTCGTCCCCCCTCTTTTCCTGCGGCCTGCCAGGTTGCATCCTCGGATAAAGGGTCTGGTCTGGATTTTTGGGGGTACTCCACGCCATTTTTTATTTTTTTTTATTTGGGATGGAGTTCCCTTTAAAATCCATACCAGATCTGAAGGGCCTGGTATGGATATTTGGGGGAACCGCACACATTTTTTTTTTTTTTTTTTTTATTTGTGGCAGAGTTCCCCATAATATCCATTCCAGACCTGAAGGGCCTGGTAATTGAATTTGGGGGAACCCCCATGCTATTTTTTTATAAATTACTTTTCTATGTATTGCTGGCAGCCGAAAATTCATTATAGCCGCGAGTAAGTTTTAAATTACTTTTTTTCCTTCAGAAATGACACTTTGTGCAGGGACAGTTCTAAGCAATGGGAAAACAGCGCTAATAGTCCTCAGAAGTTCTGGTCCCCATTGACTTCAATGGGTTTCAGGTTCGGGGTAAAGTTCGGTCCCGAACCTGAACTTTTTTCCGAAGTTCGGTCGAACCCGAACATCCAGGTGTCCGCTCAACTCTAGTTAGCATTTATAAATTTTTTCTTAAAGGTGAATGTAGCATTTAAGGCTAGATTTACACATGCACAGTGTATTTTTTTTTAGCATTTTTGTATCTGTATACAAGCATTTTAGAAGCATATTTGAACCATTTTATATGTGGATTCAAGCATCAGGCACTTTTGTTTTAGCCCATGAAATGCACTAGAAGCATGAGACCAGTTCTTACAGGCGAAAAAAAAAAAAAAAGTCTGAAAAAACCATGCAAAACACTAGATTTGCATGTTTATAGACATACCCGAAAATGATTCATATAGCTTTTGGAGAATCAGGCATTGAGCTACGGGTGCCAGAGTGCAATGTATGTGAACAGACAGCACTGAAATACATGGGATTTTGGATGTTGAGTTTTGAGCTAAAAACACTTGATAATTTATCTCATTTCAGTTCTCAGAGAAAAATCTTCTCCGCTGGCACCCTGTTTATGAAGCGGAGAACATTTGTTCTCAGAAGGAGATGAGAGGAGAAGTTTTTCCTCTGAGAACGCCTTAGATCTGAGTAGAAGGGGGAGGGGCTGCCTGTGATCTCCTGATACACCTGTGTGATTACAGAGCAGCTGAGTATTAAAAGTGAACCCTAAGGGCTCTTTCACACGGAGGTCCGTTCAGGTCCGCCTGTCAGTTTTTTAGGCGGACCTGAAACGGATCCTCCATGCACCCCTATGGAGGCATGGATGTCAGCGGAGACATGTCCGCTGACATCCGCTCCGCCAAAGTGTGACGGAGGAAAACCCTATTTTTCCTTCCGTCGGCGGAGCGGATCGGATGACAACGGACTCTACGGTCCGTCGTCATCCGATTCCCCATAGGGGAGAGCGGCGCTCTGACAGGGCGGTCCCTGCACAGTGTGCGGGGACCGCCCAGTCATCCGTCGGCTCAGCGGGGATCAACGGAGCGATCCCCGCTGAGCAAGCGGAGCTTCACGGGGCGGATCTGCACGGATCCGCCCCGTGTGAAAGGGGCCTAAGTTAAAAAGACCACAGTTTTTTTACATACATTTTGGCACATTCTTTAAGGGCCAGTTCACACCAGACGCAGTTCCGTTCAGTTCCGTGTGCTTTTTTTCTGCACAAAATGCATGCACAGTATTTTCCATGTATTCCAATGGCTCTAGTTGGTTCTAGTTCACACCATGCAGTCAGTTTCCGGTCAGTTTCTGCACCGGAAACTGACTGCATGGTGTGAACTAGAGCCAACAAGAGCCATTGGAATACATGGAAAACACTGTGCATGCATTTTTAGTGCAGAAAAAATGCGCACGAAACTGAACAGAACTGCGTCTGGTGTGAACTGGCCCTAAGCCCTGGTTCACACTGGTGCGTTTTGGCATGTCAAATCGCATGTCAAAACTGCGATATTTGCCTCAAATTGCCGGTAATGGCACCGTCCTAATCGGTGCGACGCCGCATCTGCGGCGCTGCACCGATTTCAAAAAGTAGTTTCTGTGCTACTTTTTGCGATTTCAGGACGTGATTTACATCTGTGCAGAAACCTGCACAGATGTCTTTGTAATCGCGGCTGAAATCGGGACTGACAGCGAGAGTGAAATCGTGTGAGTTCAGCTGAACTCACACGGCTTCACTTCCGCAGCCCAGTGTGAACCTGGGCTAAATGTGTGTTTTGGCCCTTTTTTAATTGCTAATTTTGGCATTATTTATTAGCATTTTGCCGTTATTTTTTAAAATGCCGTATTTTTTTAACGCGCATCTGGCCATAGGTTTTTTAATTGTGCATTTTGGCACATTTTTAAACACACATTTTGGTCCTTTAGCACACATTTTGGCACAGGTTATTTTAACACACATTTTGGTGTGGTTTGTAATGCACACTTTGGCTCTTCATTTAGCATGTAGTTTGACACTTTTTTAACGTGCATTTTGATTTGCTTTTTAGCCCTGGTTTACATTGATGCTACTTTGAAATAAGTAGCGTGATTTCAAAGTAGCAAGATCAGCGTGATTTCAGGTGCTACTTGATAGACATCTGTGTGGCTTCATGCACAGATGTCTATTAAAGTCGCACATAAAATCGGAAAAAGTAGTGCAGGAACTACTTTTGCAAATCTGCGCGGCGCCGCAAAATTGGTGTCGCACCGTTTGGAACAGTGCCATTGCCTCCAATAGGCTGCAACTTGTCATGTGATTTAATCTCTCAAATTGCATGACAAATCGCTCCAATGTGAACTTAGGCATATACGTATTTTGGCAAACAGCACATTTGCTAGCCACTTTTGGGATGCCATTAACAATTAATTGCACTGCAAGCATATCATGCATTTTGCATGTGTTTCCAGAATGCACACCAAAAGGTAGGTAAAAAAATTGCCAAAATACATGTTAAAAAGCATCAGAATGCACATAAAAATTAGCTAAAATGTGTTTTAACCACTTAAGCCCCGGACCATTTGGTAGCTAAAGGACCAGAGGTGAATTCAGAATTTTGCACTGCGCTGCTTTAACTGTAAATTGTGCGGACATACAATGTTGTACCCAAACGAAATTTGCGTCCTTTTCTTCCCACAAATAGAGCTTTCTTTTAATGGTATTTGATTGCCTCTGCGATTTTTATTTTTTGCGATATAAACGGAAAAAGACCGAAAATTTTGAAAAAAAATTATATTTTCTAATTTTTGTTATAAGAAAAATCGAATAAACTCAATTTTAGTCATACATTTAGGCCAAAATGTATTCAGCCACATGTCTTTAGTAAAAAAAATGTCAAGCGTATATTTATCGGTTTGCGCAAAAGTTATAGCGTTTACAAACTAGGGTACATTTTCTGGAATTTACACAGCTTTTAATTTATGACTGCCTATCTCATTTCTTGAGGTGCTAAAATGACAGGGCAGTACAAAACCCCCCCAAATGACCCCATTTTAGAAAGTAGACACCCCAAGGAAATTGCTGAGAGGCATGTTGAGCCCATTGAATATTTTTTTTTTTTGTCCCAAGTGATTGAATAATGACAAAAAAAAATAAAAAATTACAAAAAGTTGTCACTAAATGATATATTGCTCACACATGCCATGGTTATATGTGGAATTTCACCCCAAAATACATTCTGCTGCTTCTCCTGAGTACGGGGATACCACATGTGTGGGACTTTTTAGGAGCCTAGCCACGTACGGGACCCCGGAAACCAAGCACCGCCTTCAGGATTTCTAAGGGCGCAAATTTTTGATTTCACTCCTCACTACCTATCACAGTTTTGAAGGCCATAAAATGCCAAAATAGCACAAAACCCCCCCAAATGACCCCATTTTGGAAAGTAGACACCCCAAGCTGTTTGCTGAGAGGCATGGTGAGTATTTTACAGCTCTCATTTGTTTTTGAAAATGAAGAAAGAAAATTTTTTTTTTCTTTTTTTTTTCAATTTTCAAAACTTTGTGACAAAAAGCGAGATCTGCAAAATACTCACAATACCTCTCAGCAAATAGCTTGGGGTGTCTACTTTCCAAAATGGGGTCATTTGGGGGGGTTTTGTGCCATCTGGGCATTCCATGGCCTCTGAAACTGTGATAGGCAGTGAGAAGTGAAATCAAAACTTGACACCCTTAGAAAGCCTGAAGGCGGTGCTTGGTTTTTGGGGTCCCGTACGCGGCTAGGCTCCCAAAATGTCTCACACATGTGGTATCCCCGTACTCAGGAGAAGCAACAGAATGTATTTTGGGGTGTAATTCCACATATGCCCATGGCATGTTTGAGCAATATATCATTTAGTGACAACTTTGTGCAAAAAAAAAAAAAAATTGTATTTTTTCCGCAACTTGTGTCAACATATAAAATATTCCATGGACTCGACATGCCTCTCAGTATATAGCTTGGGGTGTCTACTTTCCAAAATGGGGTCATTTGGGGGGGTTTTGAACTGTTCTGGCATTTTATACACAACATTAGGAAGCTTACATCCACTCTTCTAACCACTTGAAGACAAAGCCCTTTTTGACACTTTTTGTTTACATGAAAACATATTTTTTTTTGCAAGAAAATTATGTTGAACCCCCAAACATTATATATATTTTTAAAGCAAAGGCCCTACAGAATAAAATGGTGGGTGTTGCATTTTTTTTTTCTACACAGTATTTGCGCAGCGATTTTTCAAACGCATTTTTTTGGGAAAAAATACACTTTTTTTTAATTTTAATGCACTAAAACACACTATATTGCCCAAATGTTTGATGAAATAAAAAAGATGATCTTAGGCCGAGTACATAGATACCAAACACGACATGCTTTAAAATTTCGCACAAACGCGCATTGGCGACAAACTACATACATTTTTAAAAGCCTTTAAAAGCATTTACAGGTTACCCCGTTAGATTTACAGAGGAGGTCTACTGCTAAAATTACTGCCCTCGATCTGACCTTCGCGGTGATACCTCACATGCATGGTGCAATTGCTGTTTACATATGACGCCAGACCGACGCTTGCGTTCGCCATTGGGCAAGAGCAGGGCAGGACAGGGGTGCTTTTTTTTTTTTTTTTTGCTATTTTATTTTTAAACTGTTGCTTCCATATTTATTTATTTTTATCACTTTTATTGTTATCTCAGGGAATGTAAATATCCCCTATGATAGCAATAGGTAATGACAGGTACTCTTTTTTGAAAAAACTGGGGTCTATTGGACCCTAGATCTTTCCTCTGCCCTCAAAGCATCTGACCACACCAAGATCGGTGTGATAAAATGCTTTCCCAATTTCCCAATGGCGCTTTTTATATCCGGGGGGGGACATTCCCTCCCACTGCTTGTAAAAGCAGTCCAGAGGCTAATTAGCCACTAGGATTGCTTTTACATGAAAGCCGGCCGCTGGCTGAAAAGAATGATACCAAGATGATACCTAAACCCGCAGGCATCATTCTGGTATAAACATTCAAAGTCCAGCAACATACCAGTAAGTTGCTGGTCCTTGTTGGACATGTATTGTAATCTTTTTTTTCATGCAGCCTGTTGGCTGAACGAAAAAAAAAGATTGATCGGTGGGTATGCCCACCATTAGAATACCGCCCTTCATCCACCCACTTCTAATGATGGGCATACATGCACCATTTATATATGCCGAAGCATGGGGGCATCTTCTCGCAAAAGTTATGCCGCGGACACATGGTCAGACTTTTCCACGGGCAAGCCTCCGTCGGAATTTCGACCGTATGTACGCGGCATTAGGAGCAAAATCGCTCCTCCGCTCCTGCTGCCCCAATGCTTCGGCATATATGGTTTTTTTTTTTTTAACTGTGGTGGTGAAATTACCTCCTACAGCACTGGAGTCGCAGGGATCAGGCCTGTCTCTGCGAACGCTGCAGTTATGTGTGTTGTGTTTTGCAAGTGACAGTGATCGATCGATACTGCACTTCGGTGGCCTGGGCTGGACGGAGGGGCAAAACGCAGGTGCTAGCAGGTATCTGGGCTGATCCCACTAACAGTGCGTTTTTGGGAACCCTAAACTGCTGGGGACGCTAGTATAGATCTGATCAGTTCAGATATTGAGCTGATCAGATACTATACCACTAAGGGGGGTGTATGCTTCACGTGTGGGTGTTAGCGCTACTGGCACTAACCTGACGCTGCCTGGGGTGTGACGCAGACCCTCTCTGACGCTAAAACCTAACTGATATCACCCGCCGGGCGATCAGGGGGTTAAACCTTTATTGGGTTATATACGGCGGGTGCCCTGACACTATAAAAAGCAAACTAACTAACCAGCGTCACCCGTAACACTTATATGATGATCACTGGTGAAAGGGTTAACTAGGGGCAATTAGGGGGTTAAAACCTTGATTAGGTAATATATGGGGGTACCTGACGCTATATAAAAACCTGACGGCGAACCTAAAAAAAAATTACTGGCTACCTATCGGCATCACCGACACTAAGACAACGATCATAAAAACGATTGCTTAGCGACAGTGGTGATAGGGGGTGAAAGGGTTACCTGGGGGGCGATCAGGGGGTTAAACCTTTATTAGATAATATATGGGGGTACCTGACGCTATAAAAACCTGTGGCGAACCTAAAAAAAATTACTGGCTACCGATCAGCATCACCGACGCTAAGACATCGATCAGAAAAATTATTGCATAGTGACGGCGGTGCTAGGGGGTGAAAGGGTTACCTGGGGGGTGATCAAGGGGGTTAAACCTTTATTAGGTAATATATGGGGGTACCCGACGCTATAAAAACCTGCGGCGAACCTAAAAAAAATTACTGGCTACCGATCAGCATCACCGACGCTAAGACATCGATCAGAAAAATGATTGCTTAGTGACAGTGGTGATAGGGGGTGAAAGGGTTATCTGGGGGGTGATCAGGGGGTTAAACCTTTATTAGGGGGGGTTAGGGGGCTACACTGGACCTAAAACTAAATGTAGTGACACTTTTACAGTCACAAATGTCACTGATTGCAGTGATCACTAAATAAATGGTCACTGAATTCAGTGACACTGTGACTGGGGGCTGGGGGGGGGCTGGGGGGTGATCTGGGGGTGTCTGGGGGGCCTGGGGGGGCGATTTATGTGCCTATGTGTCCTGGTGTCAGTGTGCTGTTTTGTGTACTAACCTGCATCTTCTCCTGTACGGCGCTCGGTATATGTGAGCGCCCCAGGAGAGATGACATCACTTCCTCCTTCCTGGCAGGCAGGGGAAGCTCTCTCATTCGCCGGGAGCGATCGAGAGGGGGTGGCCGGAATCGAACGGCCGTCCCCTCATGCCGGATCGCTCCCGAAGGTAAAACGACCACCCACTGTAAAGAAGGGGGGTCCGATCGGACCCCCCAACTATACAAAGGCAATCACGTATATATACGTGATTCTGCCTGTCGGTGCCATTCTGCTGACGTATATTTACAGTGGGCGGTCGTTAAGTGGTTAAAAAACAAGCCAAAATGTTTGTTGAAAAAAGCAGCAAGAAGTGCGTCAAAAACTGTACCAAAATGTGCACAAAAAAGGCCCAAAAGGCCAAACTTAATTTTTTTTGGGCATGGAGCATTGTGCATTTTCCAATGCGCATTTTAACAAGTTGGTAGTGTATTTGTCAAATGACAAAATGTGTGGCAAAATGCATGTCTGCTAACTGCATTTGGGGTGCCAATAACAATGAATGGCACCCAAAAACGCATTGCGTATTTTGACAGTATTTTACAGCAATTTGGAATCGTGGCAAGAATTGCGCAATTCTGCATTGCTCAGATGTGAATGGGTCCTGAAGGAAAATACATTATAACTATACTGTGTATGTGCGGGTTTGTACTGTGTGTGTGTGTGTGTGTGTGTGTGTGTGTATATATATTGTGTGTGTGTATATATATGTGTGTGTGTATATAGTAAATATATATAAAACATATATATATATATATACACACATAAACATATATAGTTATTATTTATATCTTTAAGCTTGCTATTTCTGATATTAGGAAGAAAGAAGCCTCCTTCTTCACATGACAGCAGCTTCTCACCCAGATTCTCCACCTTTGAGCTGGAGAATCTGGGAAAGAGATATTTTACAGAGATGGCCAGTGAGATCTTCAGATCTCACCTTCATAAACTGGTCATCTGTGTAAAAGTCAGGGCCGTCTTTAAGGCAGGGCAAAAGGGGCAGCTGCCCTGGGCCCTGTCATTGTTGTGGGGCCCAAAGTGCTGCTACTAATGCTGCCCAGCTCTGCCCTATTGTTGTGTACAGATGACTCACCTGTAAATAACCATCATTCATATGCAAATAACGGGAGCATTCATATCTAGATAGCGGCAGCCGGCGGCATTGATATGTAAATAAAGGTGGCATTCATATGTATATCATGCTCCTCTGCACTGAGGAGATGATGTGCTGTAACCTCTAGCAACCAACCAGTGTTACTGTACAGTAATCTCTAGCAACCAATCAACAGGCAGAAATCATGTGCTGTAACCTCTAGCAACTAATCAGTGAGCCGTAATGTGTGCTGTAACCTCTAGCAACCAGATAGTAAGTGGTAATGATATGCTGTAACCTCTGGCAACTAATCACAACCGCTGCCTGATCTGATACAGTAAACTGATTTTAAGTCTAGCTGATAATTATTGTATGAGAATTTTTTTGCCCAGGGTCCAATAAATATTAAAGACGCCCCTGGTAAAAGTGAATGACAGAATGGTGTGTGTTGTGATGAGAAGTGAAGAACATGTTCTCCACTCCTCATCTCAGCTTCATAAACTGGTACACCTGTGAGATCAGCCGTGATCATCAGGATCTCGGCTCTTCTCTGTTTGATAAACGTACACCTCAGGTGTGAATGGGGCCTAAAGCTTGGCTGTACATAGACATAGATTCAGCCTCTTATCTCATGACTTGCTACAAACTTAGTGACTTCCGGGTATCGCTGCTCCGGTGCTGTGACTGCCCGGAGCAGCGATGACGTCACTCCCGCGGGAGCCGGCAGTGACGGCATGATCGCCTTCACTAACGGCATGCTCAGTGCTTCTGCGCCGTTGTCTATGGTGCGCACGCGCCGTAGACATCTGTGCCGCCTTTTCTGTAAATATCTCCTAAACCGTGTAGGCTTAGGAGATATTTCTTGTACCTACAGGTAAGCCTTAATCTAGGCTTACCTGTAGGTAAAGATGGTCTGTAAGGGTTTACAACCTTTTTAAATAAATGCTTTCTGCTGTCTGTAGCAGACTGGTGGCCTCTAAGCCTAGTAAGGCCAAGTAAGTGTCTCCTTGCTGAAGCTCAAGCACTACTTTTAATGATAAAAAGTAGAATTTTTTTGTTTTTTTAATTATACTGTTCCTGTATATTGAGACAGGTCAGGAATTTATTCTCGCAGACTTGTAAAGCTACTGAAAGCTTCAATTTAAATTGTGGCAACTTCTTTTACCAAGTACTATAACACTGTATGTGATATTGCTTCTGTTTTGCAGAGGCAGCTTTAATGACCTTATTTGCTATAATATGAATGCCTTAAATGCTTCTACAATTTCTTAAGCACTTCAATGGTGAAGTGATGACTGTTCACTTAGATAGACCTATCAGTAACAATATTCTTAAAGTGGAGCTTCAGTCCCCCTAATCAATTTTGTGTTTAAAAGCTCCCCCGTGATTGTCAGTGTATTTACAATAATATCCTACATAGTGTACTATTCTAAAATGTCTTCATGCTAGTTATTTATAAATTAGTAATCTCTTACATGGTCTTGGTTGTGGGTAACTTAAGCCTGCTCACTTGAATTTCCAGGATTAGGTGCAGCTGGCTACCCAGCATGCGGCTCCCAATCTCACGCCTGTGCAGTAATGACACTGCGCAGCGCAAATGATTGCAGGTTGCCATGTCATCATTTCCGGTATTCAAATACCACCAGATTTCATTATTAGGCTTCCTGAAGACTACTGTAATAGATGATACCAATATCCCAGGACTCCATGGAAATTGCCTAATGACGTCCTCGCCTAGGCGACAGGAAGTGCCTCTCGAAGATAAAAGGTATTTCGAAAAAAAAAAATATCCATTTAGCACTGTACACCTGGGGGACATTGGGAACATAGAAACTTTAAAAAAGAGTGGAACTCTGCTTCAAGGTAGGAATAGTTTAACCACTTGCCCTCCAGAAGATTTACCCCCCCCTTCATGACCGGCCATTTTTTGCGATACCGGACTGCATTATTTTAACTGACAATTGCGCGGTCGTGTGATGCTGTTCCCAAACAATATTTATGTACTTTTCCCACAAATAGAGCTTTCTTTTGGTGGTATTAGATCACCACTGTGTTTTTTATTTTTTGCGCTATAGACAAAAAAATGCAGACAATTTTGAAATAAAATAACAATATTTCCTGACAGACTCCATGGCAGCCTACGTGTGGGTTAATCCCGCCCCTCATACCTCATAGGACCCTTCTCCCATAAATCTTTGCTCTGGGCCAAAGGCCGTGTTCCTTTTTTTGTCCTCCTCCTAGGACCAAGATATAGTCTGAGGCCTCGTACACACGGCCGAGATTCTCGTTGAGAAAAACATGTTGTTTTTTTCGACGAGATTCTTGGACAAGAAACTTGTCCCGGCCGAGTGTACACACGCTCGTTTCAAAGAACCCGCGGTTCTTTGAAAGGAGTGTACGCGGTGACGTCATCGACTACGTCGAGCATGCGCTCGTCACATTCGATGCCGTCGCCGCCATCTTGGTACACCCTACGTATGCCTAGGAAGCTACCGCGCATGCGTCAAATTCATTTCGAACATGCGCGGGCTTCCGGGCGGACAGGTAAGTGTACACACACTCACTTTTCTCGTCGAGAAACACGCCGAGGAGAATCTCGACGAGAAAATAGAGAGCAGGTTCTCTATTTTCTCGTCGAGGTTTCTTGTCGGTTTTCTCGACGAGAAACACGCTAGCAGCGTACACACGACCGATTTACTCGGCAAGACCTCTCTGCCAGCAAGTTTCTTGCTGGTTCTTGCCGAGAAAATCGGTCGTGTGTACGAGGCCTTACCTTTTCATGAAGTTTTCCTGTAATCCAGGCCTGGCGGTGTGCACGGCGATACATTGGTGGTTAGCGGTGATCCTCTCTGCAGTCCAGCAATCCTAGCTATTAGCAGGTGGACATGGGCGATATGATGTGATACCATGAAGAGCTTACTAACCTGGCCATTGGCAGGCAAGCGGCAATATGGCCAAACGTCCCAGCTATTAGCGGGAGGCTTTGTAAACGCCCGATCGTGCGGTGGGTCGAGCGAACAGCTCCCCAGTCCCAGGTTCTGGTCCGGATCGTGCCGTGGTGGTGGTAATGTACAAAGATATTCCTTTTATATGGCAGCCGTATCTCTGTGTTTTGTGTGTCTCCTTATTTTCTATCAAGCTTCAGTGAGTGGCCACGGCGGCTGGAGCGCAGCTGCGTTCCAGCTCGCCGTTTCAGGAAGTCGCTGCGCATCCGCAAGCCGCGAACAAAGATTCTGTGCTTGGTTCGTGCAGGCGCAGTTTCGCCAAAATGGCGGTGGCGGTCGCGAGTGCGATTGGCCGCCACCGGATGGCAACCGCTATGGGGCGGTGACATCGTTAACAGTGGCAGATTTAAATAGCTGTCAAAGCAGCTATTACTTGGGATGACTTGCAGGCTTATGCAGTATTTTCCCAGGCACTGGGCTCTGGTTTACAAGGTAAATTGTTTGCTGCAGGCTCCCTGGGTGCTGGCTATGTTTTGTTATGTGCTCTCATGCCTGTTGTCACTCCTGTTTCTTATAAGGCTGTAATGATTCATTTCACTTTCAAACTGCCTTGCCATGGATCTGTCACCGCCCTCTTGTGGCCAACCCTTGCGCTGCAGGTAGGATTTATTTATTTTCTACCTGTGATGCTTGGGTTCACTCATTCAGGAGCTGTTAACCCTTTCTTTTTCACTCAGCTCTTCTAGGTCTGAACACCAAAGCACGGCAAAGACCGTCCTAGGTCTCAACGTTGTCACTCCTCTTCAAGGTACAGGCGTCAGATCTTCCTTTAGATCTAGGTACCACAGATAGGAGTCTAAAACCACCTCTGGGCGTCACTCTCACCGCCACTCCAGCCGCTCTGTGAGGAAAGCCTGCTGGGTATGCGGGGCCCAGGTTCCTGAAGGCAAATCGCTCTGCAAGCGATGCTTTTCTAAAGTCGCATAAGAAAGAGAGGGTGGAGACCAACAAGTGGAAGCACTGGTCAGAAAGGTGGTCCATGAGTCCCTGAGTAAAGGGGATTCTGGTCATACCCACAACCCTGCTGGCGACACTATGTCAGTCCCTATTAGGGATGATCTCAAGGCTCCAGGCCCTTCACAGCCGAGCCATTCCTCAATTGAAGCCTCAGACAGTGAGGTGGAGGTAGATGACCCTGGTGCAGGTTTTGAATTTGCCCTAGTACCACAGCTGGTCAAAAGCTGTCAAAGAAGCTTTGAGATGGAAGAGCCAGTGGAGGCACCCTCCAAACAGAGAAAATATTTTAAACACCTCAAAAAAGAACACCCTAATTTCTCCTTTTTGGGTGAACTCAGCGCAATAATTACCGACAAATGGGGTGGCGTTGAAAGGAAGAATTGCCTGTTAATGAAGGTATCAAAAATGTACCCATTTAAAAGCAAGGATGTAAAACACCTGGAGTCGGCTCCTCTCATTGACTCAGCCCTAATGAGGATGGTGAGGCATGTCACACTCCCATTGGAGGATACTGTTTCCTTTAGGGATTGCCTGGAGTGGAAAATTTATACCGACCTCAAGCAGATCTACATTACAGCGGGTATGACCTGCAAACCAGCTCTAGCTCTCGCAGCCCTTTCTAAAGCGATGGAAGTCTGGGCAGACGACGTAGATGCTTCTCTGAGGAGCATCTCGGAAGAACTGGCCAGGAGCTCACCTATTCATGGGCTAAGGTTGACGTTGGCTTTTCTCGTGGGGCTTCCCTAGACATAATTCGCCTGGTGGCTCAGATCATGCTGACATCTGTCACGGCTAAGCGTGCCTTGTGGCTGCGCCCATGGGTAGCTGACCCTGCCTCCAAGCAGGCATGGTGCAGGATTCTATTTGGGGGTTCGTCCCTCTTTGGGAACATATCGGACAGTGCCATCACCCGTGCCACAGGGGGCAAGTCGGGGTTCCTTCCCCAGGATCGCCGTCTGCTAAACCAGAAGAGAACACAGTCCAGGCAAAGTTCAGATCGAGCAAGGAATGCTTGCTACTATAGGCCTGGCCGTGAGTTCAAGAAGACCTGGAAGAAAAAAACAGCCTTCAGGCCAGAAGATTTCAAAAGGGGCATCTTCCGGTGGACAAGAATCCCCTAAGTCTTTATGATATTGCACCTGCCTAAAACAGAGCGAGTCGGCATCCTTGCCTCTCTCGGAAGAGAAAAAGCGAATTCTCCTGTCTCTCTTGTGGCTCAGGGCGCTGCAATTCCAGTTCCAGATGACAAAAGGTTTTAAGGGGTCTACTCGCCCCTCTTCATGGTGTTGAAGAAAAATGTCTCCTGGAGGCCAGTTATAGACCTAACCCACTTGAATTCTTTTATCTAGAAGGAGAAGTTCAAGATGGAGACACTACTCATGATCAGTCAAGCAATCCAACCAGGCGATTGGCTTGTCTCTATAGAACTGAAGGACGCCTACTTCCATGTTCCGATAGCGTCAGAATTCCAGAAACACCTTCACTTTGCTGTCGATCAAATCCGTCTGCAGTTCACCTGTCTCCCCTTCGGGCTTCCAACATCGCCTCATGTGTTTTCAAAACTTGTTGGCTGTGGTGGCTCTGATCAGGACCAGAGGTATCCGTCTGTATCAGTATCTAGACGACCTGCTGTTGTCTCGGGACAAGGAGCAGTTGCTAATCCACAGATCCCAGGTCATCTCCACTCTACTCGAGTTTGGTTGGCTTCTGAATCTGGAAAAGAGCCATCTGGATCCTACGCAGTCCCTGGTATTCCTCGGGGCACACTTCAACGCTATCAAGAGCACCATCTTGTTACCCCTGGAAAAATCCCAGTGATCCGGGACAGAGTTTGGCTTGCAATGTCGTCCTCATCTCCAAGCCTCTCAATGCCTAAAGATCATTGGCACCATGGTGGCAACAACACCCATGGTAAAGTGGGCTCAGTAGAAAATGCGGCCCTTCCAGAAGGGTTTTCTCCAGCAGTATAATCCAGGGCTTCGGGATCACTTTATCCAAATAACCTCATCCATGCGGGAGAGCTTTCCTTGGTGGCTACAACAGAGGAACCTCCTCAATTGTCACTCCATCGCACCTGTGTCTTGGGTCACCATCACTACAGATGCCAGCAACCGGGGCTGACAGAAGTAGCCCAAGGCATATGGAATTTTCCCTCTCACAGGATAGTCTCCAATGTTCTGGAACTCCGGGCAGCGTTCTGCGCTCTGCAGGCCTTTCACCACTTAACAGCAGGAGACTCAGTCCTCCTAAGACTGGACAACACAACGGCAGTCGCATACATCAAGAGACAGGGGGGGTACTCGCAGACTCTCCCTGTCAAAGGAAATAGAGCCCATCATGATCTGGGCCCAGAAAAAACCTGGCCAACCTGACAGCTGTCTATCTCCCTGGAGTCCCGAACGTTCAGGCAGATTTTCTGTTGAGAGTTTCTCTGGACAACGAGTGGACTTCCCCCCCCCCCCCCCCGAAGTCTTCAGGTGGGTCCTGTCCCTGGGAGTCATTCCGGAAGTAGACTTGTTTGCCTCCCCATGCAACTTCAGACTAGAGAGATACTACACGAGGTCTTGGTATCCCCAGGCTTTTGGGTAGATGCTCTGACAGACCATTGGCGGTTCCACAGGGCCTATGCCTTTCCCCCGGTTCCTGTCATTCTCCGTTTTTTTTTGTCGAGGCTCAGGATGGAAGAAGCAGAGATAGTGGCAATAGTCCCATACTGGCCAAACAAGCCATGGTTTCTACTGCTGATGCAACTCAGCTTCCGGGACCCAGTTCCTCTACCCTCCAGACCAGATCTCCTATCACAAGGGGCATTTCTACATCCATGCCCGGCCCATCTACATCTGATGATCTGGTTCTTGAGAGGGGAAGGTCGGAGGCCCTAGGCTGTCCAAGTAGGGCCATCTCCACAATATTAAATGCCAGAAGAACAGGCACCAACAGGGTCTACCAGAGGATTTGGAAAAAGTTTTCAGACTACACCTCTTCCACTGCAGGTTCTTGCAATAACCCAAAGATACATGATATCCTGGGCTTCTTACAATCAGGATTGGATCTCTCATTTTCAGTCAGCTCGCTGCGAGTCCAAATCGCTGTAATCTCTGCCTTTACGGGTGTTTCCTGGGCTAGACACCCTCTTACTCAGTAGTTTTTCAGAGGAGCAATAAGGCTCAGACCTCAGAGCCAAGTTTTTCTAATTGGGATCTTCCCCTTGTCCTGGATTTTTTCTTAGGTAGAGAGTTGGAACATGAAGATCAATCTTCTGTCAAATGACTCTCTCTAATAGTTGTCTTCTTGGTGGCTATAACCTCGGCCAAGAGGGTCTCTGAAATCAGCTCTCAGGGATGCAAGGAGCCATTTCTAAACCTTTTAATTCCTATGTTGGGTTCAAACCCCAAAGTGGCATCTGTGTTTCATGACAATCAGGAGATTGCTCTTCCAACGTTAAGATCTACCGAGGATTCTAGTGTTTATCCCTTAGATGTTGGAAAAGCTCTGAGTCAATATCTTGAAGCTACAGCTTCTTTCCGTCAGACCGACCACCTGCTCGTTCTTTTCACAGGAAGTATAAGGGAATGCGTGCCTCTTCCAGATCTATCGGAGCATGGATTGTTCAGGCCATTCAGTGGGCCTATAAAGCCAAGGGCTTGGCGCCTCCGGAAGCGGTGACTGCTCACTCAACTAGAAGTGTCTTCATCATGGGCGGCATGACGTCACGTGCCTCCAGAAGTTATTTGCAAGGTGGCCTTGTGGTCTTCAATTAACACGTTCATGGCACACTACTGCGTAGTGGTTTACGTATCTTGTCTGTGATGGTGCCAATTAAACCTTTTTTCTTTTGTCCAGCACTTTGCCCACCCGGGTGTGTATGGCTAGTTATTTCCCACACGTAGGCTGCCATGGAGTCTGTCAGGAAAACGGAAAATTTATATCAAATACTTACCGTAATTTTCCTTTCCTGATGGACCCTTCTCCCATAAATCTTTGCTCTGGGCCAGAGGCTGTGTTCCATAATTTAGCCTACTCCAGCCACTGGGAGGGAACACAGTCTCTGGCCCAGAGCAAAGATTTATGGGAGAAGGGTCCTATGAGGTATGAGGGGCGGGATTAACCCACACGTAGGCTGCCATGGAGTCCATCAGGAAAGGAAAATTACGGTAAGTATTTGATATAAATTTTCCGTTTTTTTTACTTTCTGCTATAAAACATATCCAATAAAAAATAAATAAAAAAAATCAAATTTTTTCATCAATTTAGGCCAATATGTATTCCGCTACATCTTTTATTTTATTTTTTAAATCCCAATATTGATTGTTGTGCCCAAAAGTTGTAGCGTCTACAAACTATAGGATATTTTTTATTTTTTTTATTTTTGTACTAGTAGTAATGGCAGTGATCAGCGACGTATAGCAGGACTGCGATATTGCGACGGACAGTCGGGACACTAACTGACGCTTTTGACACTTTTTGGGGACCAGTGACACTAATGCCGCGTACACACGGTCGGACTTTTGACGGAATTCCAACGGAGTAAAAGAGAACATTCCGTCTGAATTTTTCGGAATTTCCAATGGAAAAAGTCAGATGGGGAATACACACGGTCGGAAAATCCGATTAAAAAGCTCCCATCGGACTTTTTCCATCGGAAATTCCGACCGTGTGTACGTGGCATAATACAGTAATCAGTACTAAAAATATGCACTGAATATAGTTCCTTTCTCAAGAAAATGAACACAAGCTCAAGTTGTCTCACAATGAATCCTCCTCTGTCAGCATGGATGGCTGCTCAGGATTCCAGACTGCAGTGTCTCCCCTCCTCAATAGATTGAAAGGAGGCTCACGCAGTCTCTCAAGGAATCATTCTCTGCCTTTGTGGATGGCTGTTCCAGACTCCAAAGAAGGATGATTCGCCCACAAAAGGAAAATTCTTACGTACTGTATTAAATTATTATAAAGTTATTTATTAAAACAACTATTATACCCACAGTCAGGGTTGGCCTAAGACATTGTGCTGCCTGGGCCCAAGAATGAAATGCTGCCCCCCCCCCCCAAAAAAAAATCTTATGCCCATCCAGCAAAAGAGACGTTTCCATAAAGCAAAGAGACAGCCCAATATATTCAGCAAGAGACATCCCATATATTCAGCAAAGAGACATGCCCCTTCTAGGGTGACCACGTGTCCCGGATTGCCCGGGACAGTCCTGCATTTTGCAGGTCTGTCCCGGGCACCTTCATTCCAGGACAATACAGTGTCCTGGAATGAAACTGACACAGCCACCCCCCCGGGCCAATCTGATGCCCCCAAAAAAGGCCGCCACATCACCGCTTTACTCACTGACAGTTCTTGTCCTGTCCAGGAATGCCTGGAGGAGCACAATCCCCGCCCCCTGCTTGTGATTGGAGAAATCATAAATCCCACCTCTTGTGTCCAATCACTGTGCTGTGATTCGTTACAGCACAAGCTGATTTTTGGGAAGGGGGGGGGGGGTCCCTGAATGGTAGTTTAAAAATGTGGTCACCCTAGCCCCTTCCTGCAAAGAGTATTGTGTAGCACCACAAAAGCTCCCCCCTTTCTCTCCACTGCCACCGACCAGCTACGCTCTGATCCCAGCTCAGTGATGCAACATGCTGCAACAACAGCGCTGCAGTGGCGGCTAGGGTGATCATATTTCCAAAGTGCCATTCAGGGATACCCCCCTTCCTTCCCAAAAAAAGATGAGGGGGGGGGGTGTAGTCTCGCTGACAAGGAATTTGGCAGCGGGTGATTTGTCGGCGAATGGCTGGTGTTAGCACTTAAATCATCCTAACATTATGATTGATATGGTGTCAGGATGATCAAATCACATTATTTCTATTACTACATTGTAATATATAATGAAATAGTTTAACTCACCATAATGCTGAATCGGTGGAAGCCCTAAGCTTGTCATTTGCCACCATTGCTTGCCACCAGATGTAGCTTATTGCTTGCCACCGTTGCCTGCCACCAGATGCAGCTGTGCCACTTGCCACCCATAGCCTGCCACAACATGCAGCGTGTCACTTGTCAACATTGCCTGTCCCCAGTCACCATTGCCTGTCACCAGATGCAGCCTGTCACTTGTCACCATTGCCTGTCACCAGATGCAGCCTGTCACTAGATGCAGCCTGTCACTTGTCACCAATGCCTGTCACCAGATCCAGCCTGTCACTTGTCACCAATGCCTGTCACCAGATCCAGCCTGTCACTTGTCATCAATGCCTGTCACTTGTCACCAATGCCTGTCACCAGATGCAGCCTGTCACTTGTCACCATTGCCTGTCACCAGATGCAGCCTGTCACTAGATGCAGCCTGTCACTTGTCACCAATGCCTGTCACCAGATGCAGTCTGTCACTTGTCACCATTGCCTGTCACCAGATGCAGCCTGTCACTTGTCACCAATGCCTGTCACCAGATGCAGCCTGTCACTTGTCACCAATGCCTGTCACCAGATGCAGCTTGTCACCAATGCCTGTCACCAGATGCAGCGTGTCACTTGTCCCCAATGCCTGTCACCAGATGCAGCCTGTCACTTGTCACCAATGCCTGTCACCAGATGCAGCCTGTCACTTGTCACCAATGACTGTCACCAGATGCAGCCTGTCACTTGTCACCAATGCCTGTCACCAGATGCAGCCTGTCACTTGTCACCAATGACTGTCACCAGATTCCGCCTGTCACTTGTCACCATTGCCTGTCACCAGATGCAGCCTGTCACTTGTCACCATTGCCTGTCACCAGATGCAGCCTGTCACTTGTCACCAATGCCTGTCACCAGATGCAGCCTGTCACTTGTCACCAATGCCTGTCACCAGATGCAGCCTGTCACTTGTCACCATTGCCTGTCACCAGATGCAGCCTGATCACTTGTCACCAATGCCTGTCACCAGATGCAGCCTGTCACTTGTCACCAATGCCTGTCAACAGATGCAGCCTGTCACTTGTCACCATTGCCTGTCACCAATGCCTGTCACCAGATGCAGCCTGTCACTTGTCACCATTGCCTGTCACCAGATGCAGCCTGTCACTTGTCACCATTGCCTGTCACCAGATGCAGCCTGTCACTTGTCACCATTGCCTGTCACCAGATGCAGCTTGTCACCATTGCCTGTCACCAGATGCAGCTTGTCACCATTGCCTGTCACCAGATGCAGCCTGTCACTTGTCACCGATGCCTGTCACCAGATGCAGCCTGTCACTTGTCACCGATGCCTGTCACCAGATGCAGCCTGTCACTCAGCCTGGCTCTCTCTCCATCCCCTTCAGCTGGGCATGCTGGGGGCTGCAGTCCCCCCCCCCCCTAGAATGGCAATGGGCCAACCATTTGCACTACATATCCCATAATCCTCTTTTCTCCTTTTTTTTCCCCTGGCCAATGGGAGGAAAAGGGGGAAGAAACATAGCGGTGGCTGTCCTGGGAACAGCAGCATGAGGAGGAGAAGGAGGGGGGAGATGAGCCCACAGCTGCTCTCTCTCCACACACACAGCCGCTCCGAGATAGTGGGGCCTCGAGGGAAGAGGAGGCAGGCAGCACTGATCCTCGGACCGCTCGCCGCTCCTAACTTGCTGAGAGGAACACATACAGGGAGGAGGTGGGTGGAGCTAGCGGAGGAGGAGGAAGTTAAATCCTCCTCCGCAATGAATGATGGGTCTCTCTCTCCTTCTCTCCTGACGTCACTGGTTGCTAGAAACAAAGCGGTCCGCGGCTAGCAACCAGTTTGGGCAGGGAAGCAGGGGCCGCTGGTGAGACCCTTGAAGTGGGTCTTGCCACTGCGGCCAGTGACAGCGGCGCCGGCGATGCAGTACAAGTATGACACTGCACACTAGATGGAGGGAAACCCAGGTCCTCAGGCAGTGCGCCCCTGTTGCCGCCCCTCTTAAAGTGCCGCCTGGGACCATGGTCCCACCGGGTCCCATGGTAGGGCCGGCCCTGCCCACAGTGAATAAAAGCAGGCATCAATACATACATCCAGTCTGGCTGTTAGCAAACTAAAAACACTGTGTACATAGGAATTAAGTCAGCTCGCTCTGTGTGACTGGGACTTCTAGACGCTGGCTTCCGCCACAACCTGTTTCATTATTATAGTGACTTCATCAAGAGGATCTCTCAGGAGCTCATAGAGGCCACACCTGATACGGCAGAGGAAGCTGAGCAATAATCTTCTGCCAGGTAAGAGTATTTCTATTGTCAGAACAGGCGCACGGACAGCCAGGCCCAAGCCTAATTGCATGCAGCTTCTTCAAAAGACACATATAGTGTGGGGAGCACTGCTACCAAAGTATTTCAGTTTTTAGTGTGGTGGCGCTATGGCCGATGATCCATTCTGTTATACTGTACAGCTATGGCCACCTGGCCTACAGGTCATTTTTAAAATCTGACTTTGTTTGTGAGGCAAGGAAAAAGTGTTTTGTTATAAACATTAGGGGGGATTTTCTAAAAATGGAGAAGACAGAATCCTGAGCAGCTGTACATAGTAACCAATCAGCCCCTAACTTCAGCTTGTTCAGTTGAAAAATGAAAGCTAGAAGCTGATTGGTTGCCATGCACATTTGCTCCAGTCTTAGTAAATTCTCCCCGTAGTTTCTACAGCACCCACCTTATATTACCCAGTTTATTCTATTCACCAGTCATACATATACATTCTTTTCTCTTGGTGAAAGTACAATAGGTTTCTATCTATGGCACCAATGCAACCTTGGCAAATTACTTGGATCATTAACATACAGTATATATGAGGCTAAACTTTGGTTTTAGTGATTTCAATTCACTTCCTGTCCTGTAGACACAACAGCAAGTAAGAAAGTGTGAAAAATCACCTCTTAGACAATTGTCTTTGAAACATGAAACCATTGTCCCTATTGAAAGATTGCCCCTTTAGGGCTCTTTCACATGGGTCACTTGATAGCAACTCTATATACAAGAGCCCAGCCATTCATGCTAAAGTGTTTGTAAACCTCAGACATGAAATATGAACAAAGCATATTCCTCTATAGTGTGTATTTGTCTCAATCCAGAGCACTAAGTGTCATTTCTGTTCGCTGCCCTGTATTTTATCACGGTTATGTGATAGTTCATGTTTTTGGGGCTGGATTTGAGAAGTGCAAAAAGATGTCGCACAAATACTCATGAATATAATTTAATTCGGTAATGACAGATACAGATAACAAATGTAATAATATTAGAAAATATAACAAGAATACTTAACTAAAGATGCTGTTTCTAACATGAGTCCCTTCATCTTATGGTGTGGCACAGATGACCAGATCAGACACATGCATAAGGCAGCTCTGAGATGAGACAATTATTACAAATTCTAGCTGTAGTGTATATATAGGACTTGGATGTAAGGAATGGCCAACCCATCCCCCTTTGAGCAACATGACCTTTTAAGGACTTGGACAGTTTGTATCGACATTCCTTTGGCATGAAGTCAGCTAAGGTAACCAGAATATTGGAGGCTTTCTTAGATATTGTGAGACAACTTTAATAAGCAAAATATGAAATATGTAATTTCCCCATCACCCTGTTTCTCTGCTATCCGCATGAGTCAGTTTTATCAAGTTTTTCTGACTCCAAGAGAAAAAAGGTGACAGGGAGGAATTTCCAGTATACAGCCTGCGATTGACGCCCTCATCTCTGTTTCTGTGTGCGGTTTAAAATGGGAGGTGTCCCTTCTCTCCAACCAGCCCTCAGAGCTCTCCTCACTGAGCTCTGCAATGTGTGATTTCAGCTTTATGCCCCCTGTTTTGTGAAAGCTCAGACAAGCATTTCCGCCGGTCATATAATGCCAGTGCTTGGCTGGCTGAGCTGCAAAAGGATTACAACCTGTCCAAGAACTGCCTAATCTGTGACATGCCCACCAGGTGGGACTCTACGTTGGCCATGCTGCAGCGGCTGCACACGCAGCAGAGGGCCATCAATGAGTATCTGTTGCAATTTGGCACCAGGACAGGGTCAGGGGAGCATGGATTTTTTTCCCCATGCCAGTGGGCCATGATCAGGGATGCATGCACTGTCCTGGCACCATTTGAGGAGGCCACAAGGATGGTGAGCAGTGACAGTGCATGCATCAGTGACACTGTCCCTCTTGTCCACCTGTTGGAGCACACGCTGTGTTGAATAATGGACAGGGCACTTGAGGCAGAACAGAGGCAGGAAGAGGAGGACTTCCTTACCTCTCAAGGCCCCCTTTATCCAGACAGGGTTCCTGCTGGCCCGGCTATCACACAGGAAGAGGAGGAGGAGGATTATTGTGTCAGCATGGAGGTGGAGCCTAGCACTCAGCTTCAGCAGCAGTCTTCAAGGGATCTATTACAGTCCCAAGACACCCATGGACTTGTACGTGGC
Source organism: Rana muscosa (assembly GCA_029206835.1). Classification (NCBI taxonomy): domain Eukaryota; kingdom Metazoa; phylum Chordata; class Amphibia; order Anura; family Ranidae; genus Rana; species Rana muscosa. The sequence continues at coordinate 853,383,481 of CM055121.1, read as the reverse complement.
TAGGAGGAGGTGGCTGCGGATCATGTCGTCCTCAGTGACCCAGAGGACTCCGCACCAAATGCCTCAGCAAACCTACGCTGCATTACCTCCCTGATCCTGCAAAGCCTGTGGAAGGATCCTCGTATTCGTGCGATCAAGGAGAGGGATCATTACTGGCTGGCAACCCTCCTTGATTTACGTTACAAGGGTAAGGTTGCGGACCTTATCTTGCCGTCGCAGAGGGAGCAGAGGATGAAGCATTTTCGGGAGGCCTTGCAGAACGGTCTGTGCAACGCGTTCCCAGAGACTGGGAGGTTACAAATTCCTGGTCCTGGACAAGTATTGCTGAGGCTCCGGTCAGTCTAAGAAGGACCGGTGGAGAAGGTGGCCGTCTGACCGATGCGTTCAGACCATTTTTTAGTCCGCAGCCCCAAGGTATGATCGGTTCCAGCAACCACCGCCAGTGTCTGGTTTACATGGTGCAGGAATACCTAGGGGCAGGATCAGACTTGGACACCTTTCCCACCGAAAATCCTTTCGGTTACTGGGTCTTGAGGATGGATCACTGGCCAGAGCTTGCACAGTATGCAATTGAGCTACTGGCCTATCCTGCATCCAGCGTTCTTTCGGAACGCACATTCAGTGCTGCTGGAGGCTTTGTAACCAATCACAGGGTGCGCCTGTCCACCGACTCGGTCGATCGACTGACTTTCATAAAAATGAATCGGTCTTGGATCAACACCAGCTACCAGGCACCTGATGCTGATGTAACAGAATCATTTTTTTTGAAATGTCAGATCCCTTCAAGACTATTAAAGCATGCCTATGCTGAGTGACTATTCTGTTATGCTGAGTGACTATTCTCTTCCTCCTCAATGATCCTGATGATAGCTTGGAAGAACATTTTTGGTTCTGGGCACCGCCACCAGTGGCTATGGCCCAATTTTTCTGCCCCTGTTAAACAGGGGCGTGTATTTACAATTTTTGATGCAATGCTTTGCAGCAGGGCTCATTGCTGCGCCCCAAGTACAGTATCTGTGAGGGGTTGCAGTGTTGTGGCACCAGCACCAGTGCCTAAGGCCCAATTTTTCAGCCCCTGTTTAACAGGGGCGTGTAAATACAATTTTTGATGCAATACTTTGCAGCAGGGCTCATTGCTGCGCTCCAAGTACAGTATCTGTGAGGGGTTGCAGTGTTGTGGCACCAGTGCCTAAGGCCCAATTTTTCTTCCCCTGTTCAACAGGGGCATGTAATTACAATTCTTGATCTAATAATTCACAGCAGGGCCCATTCCTGCGCCCACCAAGAGTAACTGAGGGCTTACAGTGTTGTGGCAACACCACCACCACCACCAAAGGCCCAATTTTTCCTAACACTGTTCAACAATGGCATGTAATTACAATTCTTGATATAATAGTTCACAGCAGGGCGTTCCAGCGCCCACTAAGAGTAACTGTGAGGGCTTACAGTGTTGTGGCAACACCAACACCTAAGGGCCAAATTTCTGCAGAGTATATACAGCAGGCCCCTACTATCAAACATCCAACTTACAAACGACTCCCACTTGCAAACGAAAGAGACAACAGGAAGTGAGAGGAAATCTACCGCTAGGAAGGGAAATTCTCTCCTGTAGGAGTTAATATGGGGAAAAGGTGTCTCCTCTCCACTGATGCTTTATCACCAATACTTGTTTCAATAAAAACCCCAAATTTTCAAAAAACATTTGTCACTGGGACGGAAAGTGAGGTGAAATGTTCTGAAGAGGTGCACAGACAGCAAAACAAATGTTACAGGGGTGATAACCCTTCCCTATGTTTTCCAAAAAGCTTAAAAATTGATTTTTTGGCTGGAGCTACACTTAAACACTGTACCTGTTCCAAATTACAAACAGATTCTACTTACGAACAAATCTACAGTCCCTGTCTTGTTTGCACCGCCTGCATACTGCTGTTCAGAGTATATAGGGCCTTTTTTTAATTTGGGTGCGGGGTTCCCCTTAATATCCATACAAGACCCAAAGGGGCTGGTAGTGGGTTGGGGAGGGGGTGAGGGGGTACCCATGCCATTTTTCTCAATGATTTTCATCCATATTGCCGGGACCAAACATTACATTAAAGCTGCAAGCAGTTTTAAATGACTTTTTTTCCTTTAGAAATGTCATTTTGTGCAGGGACAGTTCTAAACACGGGAAACACGTGGCACTTCACAGGCATACTTTAGACACCCCCCAGGTACGGTATTTAACCACTTCCCTACGGGGCACGAAAACCCCCTTCCTGCCCAAGCCATTTTTCAGCTTTCAGCACTGTCACACTTTGAATGACAATTGCGCAGTCGTGCACAGTGGCTCCCAAACGAAATTTGCGTCCTTTTTTTCCCACAAAAAGAGCTTTCTTTTGGTGGTATTTGATCACCTCTGCGGTTTTTATTTTTTGCGCTATAAACAAAAGAAGAGCGTCCAGTTTGAAAAAAAACACAATATTTTTTACTTTTTGCTATAATAAATATCCATTTTTTTTAATTTTTTTTTTATTAAAATTTTCCTCAGTTTAGTCCGATACGTATTCTTCTACATATTTTTGGTAAAAAAAAAATCGCAATAAGCGTATATTGATTGGTTTGTGCAAAAGTTATAGCGTCTACAAAATAGGGGATAGATTTATAGCATTTTTTATTTTTATTTTTTTTACTAGTAATGGCGGCGATCTGCGATTTGTTTTGTGACTGCAATATTGCGGCGGACAGATCGAACACTTTTGACACATTTTTGGGACCATTCACATTTATACAGCGATCCCTGCTATAAAAATGCATTGATTACTGTATAAATGTGACTGGCAGTGAAGGGGTTAACACTAGGGGGGCGAGGAAGGGGTTAAATGTGTTTCCTAGATGTGTTCTAACTGTGGGGGGAGGGGACTGACTGGGTGAGGTGACCGATGGTTGTCCCTATGTACAAGGGACACACCATCGGTCTCCTCTCCCTCACAGGACGTGGATCTGTGTGTTTACACACACAGATCCACTTTCCTGCTCGGTCACTGGGCAATCGCGGGTGCCCGGCGGCAATCGCGGCCGCCGGGCACGCGCATTGGGTCCCCAGCAACGCGGCGGGTGCGGGCGCCGCCGGCGGCGCGCACGCGCCCCCTAGCTCCTTTTAAAGGCAGGACGTCATATGACGTCCTGTCAGAACGAGAGAGTCTTGACGGTGAGCGGTAGACAACAGGTTAAAGGAATATTTTCACTTTTTTTTTTTTTCACTCTAAGCATCCTTAAAATCACTGCTCCCGAAAAACTTCAGTTTTCAAAACTTCTTTTTGCATTGATACATGTCCCCTGGGGCAGGACCCGGGTCCCCAAACCCTTTTTAGGACAATAACTTGCATATTAGCCGTTATAATTAGCACTTTTGATTTAGAACGTTCGAGTCCATTGTATTTAATAGGGTTCTAAAGTTCGCACAAACTTTCGGTCCGTTCGCAGGTTCTGGTGCCAACCGAACCCGGGGGGTGTTTGCCTCATCCCTAGTCACTAGGTATATGGAAGGTTTTACAACCACTTTAAAGACTATACAATGTATCTGGGCTTGCGGTACAGAGGAAATATGACTTCAGTTACACTGGCATCTTGTGTTAAAGAGCCCTTAGTCCTGTTCCGGTGAACGGTGAATCTCCCTAGAGCAGAAATTAACAGCAGTGACAGTCTGTCAGGTGATCTAATCCCTCATAAATGTATCCAAATAAAAAAAAAAGAAATGTTGTTTTACATATACTTTAGGTTGGTTTAAGTTGGAAAGATGATTATTCAAATCATAATGATCAAAACTGGCAGTCTTTATCTAATTGCAACTTAATTCTTTTTTTATTCAGTTTGATGGTATACTTGTTTGACACTATATTTTTATTTCTGTGCATTCTGCAGTTTTTACAAAATCAATAGCCACCAGAATTCATTATTTCTAATGCCAGGCATAAGATCTTATCTGATATTTTTAATTATCCAGACATAGACTGGGAGGAGGGAACCACGCTTTCATCTAAGGCTCGCCAGTTCCTAAATGTCTTGCAGGACAATTTTATGGGTCAGACGGCAGACGCACCAACTAGAAATAAAGCGTTACTGGATCTACTGATTACCAACAATACAGACCTGATCACGGATGTGGAAATACGAGGCAATTTAGGTAACTGCGCATGGGGCTTGCCACTGGTTCCCCTATACGCAGGCGCCGACGGGCACGGACGTGGAGCGCGACCCCGTGGCCGGCTCGCGTGATGTCAGACGTCACTGACGGTCACGTGAGCGGGATGCTCATTTAAGCGATACGCTCTCCCCGGTGTTCAGATGCACTGTGGAGAGCGAACGCCTGTGGTATTTCCAGCACGGGTACGGCGGTCATTCAGACAGGGAGCTTTCCAGTACAAGGTAATATACGTGCAGCCAAACCCCCCCCCCCCCCTCCTCATTGTGTACATGGTATCAGCAATCTTGTTGATGCTGACCACTAACACATGTTTTATACAAACAGGAGATACAACCCTGACCATTAGACACATACCCTGATCACTGCAGTTTTGGTTCCCCACGCTAGAGATTATGCAAGGTAATTATCAGCTGTTATTTTGTTTATTTTACTTTGCTCTGTTTAAAAGGGCCTATATTGGGAGAGATTTGATTCATCTCATCTCATATATCTTGTGGTTCACAGGCGACTACTAGCTGACCAATGGATATCAATCTAATTAACCTCCATTAATCCACCATATTGAATGGGAACTGCATTATTCAGGATATAATTCACTATAAGGTATATGCTCTGGTCTAATAGTGTCTGCAACTTTTATAACCCCTTTAAGCAATTATTAAGTGAATATCAAGCCACTGGGGGATGCACGCTGGGGGATTAACTTTAAAACTTTTTCCAGCCTACCTAGGTTCTACTGATAAGGCTTCCTTGTACGATTCCAACCCTGTATGGCCGCCCCACGGTGCTGTGAGCTCCCATACTAACTGTTCTACCTCCCTACTACAAGTAAGTTACTGGCCAAGCTTATCAGGCCAGCTTGAAGGCACCTATAGTACTTTAATAGTTAACGTTGGTCTGCTTAGTAGTTACCGGGAGCATCCCCACATTCCCGATTCTCATTGCTCCCCTCTGTCTTTCCAGCCCGGTGGGGTGCCCTATGGGCATGAGTTTGGGTTGAGACACCTGGGGTGAGGTGGAGTGACTGCATCAGGCAATTCTAATAGGATACTTCTGGTAAGGGTCGGGTGTTGATACAATGTTTGACACTTATGAGAGGTATAACTGTATCGTATGTATATGATGTTTTTCTTAAACCATATTCTCTATTTTGAAATTTAGAAGCTCCTGAAGAAGCGATTCTCAGATAATCGCGAAACATGTCGAGCTACTTTTAATTTTCAAGAAATTCATGGAATTCCAATTTTGGGGCACTCTTCCTCTCCGCAATCCCGGGTGGGCAGACTTTTCATGTCATCCAACGGAATGAGTAATATTATCATTGAGTGTCCTACGATGGTTTATGTCTATGATTTTCAATTTTAGAATATTTCTTTACGTATTTCAATAATACATTTACTGTACCATTTGAATTTTTGTACTACTGTGCAATAAAAATTGTTATATTTTTTATATATTAGTGCCTATAAAGTCCAATATTTTTTCATACAGCTCTATGCAATTTAGGTAACAGCGATCACTGGTCAATTGGCTTCAGTATAGATCACACAAATAGGAAACATAAGGGAAATACAAAGACACTGAATTTCAAAAGAGCCAACTTCCCTAAACTACGAACCTTGCAAGAAGGCATACATTGGGATAAAATCTTAGGAACAAAGAACACGGAGTAGAGATGGGTTTGCTTTAAGAGCATATTAAATAAGGGCATTAGCCAATGCATCCCATTGGGTAATAAATTTAAAAGAGCAAGCAAAAGTCCTGGATGGCTTAACTCCAATGTAAAAATGCATATTAAAGCAAAATAGAAGGCCTTCAAAAAATACAAGGTTGAGGGATCATCATCAGCATTCAGACTGTTTAAAGAATGCAACAAGAAATGTAAGGGTGCAATTAGGGCGGCTAAGATAGAACAAGAAAGACACATAGCGGAGCAGAGCAAAAAAAATCCCAAGAAATTCTTTAAGTATGTAAACAGTAAAAAAGGGAGGACAGACCATAAGTCGAACATACGTTCGACTCGAACATCGGCTGTTCGATCGTTCGCCGAAGATCGAACGTTATGGGCCGTTCGCGCCAAATTTGAGTGAAGCGAACGGCCCACAATACACTGCGCCATCGCAGTGCAATCCCGGCGCTGTGATTGGCCAAGCATGCACTGTGACCCCGCATGCTTGGCCAATCACAGCGCCGGCAGCGAGGAGAGCCATAATTGGCCACAGGCACGATGCCTGTGGCCAATCATAGCTCAAGGGGGTTTAGTACACGCCACACACTATCAAAGGCGGCCAGCGCGGCTGCCTTGTGCAGTGTGTTCCGGCGTGCAGGGAAAGAGATACATAGGTAGGGACAGTGTGTTCTATGTTCTATTCTTTTCTCAGGCATCTGCAGGAGTTAGTGGGTGTTGTGTGCCTCCAGCACAGTATACACCTGGATCTACACTTTATTGATGTTCTCTAAGCTAGATAGGCAGGCAGGGACAGTGTGTTCTTTTCTCAGGCATCTGCAGCAGTTAGTGGGTGTTGTGTGCCCCAGCACAGTATACACCTGTATATACCCGTCATTGCTGTTCTCTAATACAGGCATCTGCAGGAGTTAGTGGCACAGTATACACCTGTATATACAGGTCATTGCTGTTCTCTAATACAGGCATCTGCAGGAGTTAGTGGCACAGTGTACATCTGTAAATACCCGTCATTGCTGTTCTCTAATACAGGCATCTGCAGGAGTTAGTGGCACAGTGTACATCTGTAAATACCCGTCATTGCTGTTCTCTAATACAGGCATCTGCAGGAGTTAGTGGCACAGTATACACCTGTATATACCCGTCATTGCTATTCTCTAATACAGGCATCTGCAGGAGTTAGTGGCACAGTATACACCTGTATATACCCGTCATTGCTGTTCTCTAATACAGGCATCTGGAGGAGTTAGTGGCACAGTATACACCTGTATATACCCGTCATTGCTGTTCTCTAATACAGGCATCTGCAGGAGTTAGTGGCACAGTATACACCTGTATATACCCGTCATTACTGTTCTCTAATACAGGCATCTGCAGGAGTTAGTGGCACAGTATACACCTGTATATACCCGTCATTGCTGTTCTCTAATAAAGGCATCTGCAGGAGTTAGTGGCACAGTATACACCTGTATATACCCGTCATTGCTGTTCTTTAATACAGGCATCTGCAGGAGTTAGTGGCACAGTATACACCTGTATATACCCGTCATTGCTGTTCTCTAATACAGGCATCTGCAGGAGTTAGTGGCACAGTGTACACCTGTATATACCCGTCATTGCTGTTCTCTAATACAGGCATCTGCAGGAGTTAGTGGCACAGTACACATCTGTATATACCCGTCATTGCTGTTCTCTAATACAGGCATCTGCAGGAGTTGGTGGCACAGTATACACCTGTATATACCCGTCATTGCTGTTCTCTAATACAGGCATCTGCAGGAGTTAGTGGCACAGTGTACACCTGTATATACCCGTCATTGCTGTTCTCTAATACAGGCATCTGCAGGAGTTAGTGGCACAGTGTACATCTGTATATACCCATTGTAACGGGAAGGCCCGGGGGACTCAGAATCGCTTAGGAAGTATGAAATACCCTTGCGCCAGCTTCCCCAATGGCTCTTATGTGTCAATCACCCTGTGTCTCTATTAGGGGCACAGGGTGAATGAAAACCCCAATATGGTCTATGATAGCCATATTCAAGGCTGTATATACATTGTATATAGATTGGATGTATACTGTATGTGGGGGTTAAGTATCATTGCTGTGAGGAATTAAGTTGTTTTGCATTTCTATTGTTCAGTATGACTTGGGAAGGTCTGGTGTGAATAGAAGTAATTAACCCTATACTTGTGTGTATTGTAAAGGCAGACTGGGATTTACAATACAAAGGGATTTAAGATGTAAAGGGTTTAGAACCTGTTGTCGCCAGACAGACTGGCTGCCAACCCTTTGTGGGAAGATGTGTATTGGAGATCGTATATTCTATTGTGTTGGGATCTTTTGAAGCCTAGCAGACGTCAGGATGAGGTGTTGAGTTTTGGGATGTGTGGGTGGAGCTGGGCCCTTGTTCATGTTAAATCATGTGCCCTGAATTGTGTATAAAGTTACAATGTTTGTCAATAATAAAGTCATTCCTACTACAGAAGAGACAGAGTGCGTCTCGTCTTCTTCCAGAGGGGTCGGCTCCTATAGGAAAGGGTCGTTTAGCTGTGGATATCGGTAGCGAGTGGATGTGTGTCTAGGAGAGGGAACATCGTAAACGGCGTTAATACCCCTTGATATTTGGGGACCCGTTACATTGGTTGGCAGCAGCGGGATCTTCCCTCCAGTTCCTGGGACACTCCAAACCACCACAGTGACTGGCCAGCGATGCAGCCGAAGGAGGGTCATGCAGGACCCCGGTCAGTTGAAGATTTGTTTCAGCAACGAGTGCGACAGCGGTTGGCATTGTATGGTGCTAACCCATCAGAGACCGCCATACGGGAAGCCATTAGAGACATCGAGCGGCAGGATGAGTGGCAACATGAGCAGAGAATGGCGGAAATACGGCAATGGGAGACAACACTTAAAAAAGCAGCACCAACGGAAAGGAGAGGAGAGATACAGATACCAGCCGACATGGAAAAGGAATTCAGAAGGAGGTTGCGAGAGATGCAGATACAGCATAGAGGACCAGTATCAGAGGAGGTCCTGCTGGGATGGTCGGATTCGATCCGCTGCGAACTCTGGAAGAAAGTGCTAGCCCTCGAGCAGCAACACCAGGGAAAAGTTCTCCCCTCCATCCATGTAAGGTACTGGTCGCAGTATGAAGTACGAATGCTGTTATTGGGGGAACAACCGAAGCAGGAGTGGACAGCTGAGTTAAGCAGGCTGATCCGGGCAGAGATGCGGTTGGACGAGAGCTACAGAGCCCTCCGGTGGTATGTAGCCCAAGAGTGCCCATGGTCAGCGGATGACAGCCCCACGGAAGGCTTTGACTATAATGGCCTGGGATTGTTGTATTGGAGGCTGTCCGAGGACCCTGACTTTGGGAGTGATCAGGAGTGGCGTTTGGAGGAAATAATGGAGCACAGAGAACAAAGACTGAATGTCTCGGAAGGGCACTGGGCACAGGAAGATTTGGAGTTTCTGGCCGTTCAGGAATGGGAGCTGGAGATCGCCTACAAACAGCTGCTAGACTCCGCTCAGCAGCAGGGTGGGGCTCCCTTTGCCTGGGACTATCAGGAAATACCAGTTGACAACTATGAAATCCTGGCCGAAGAATCAGCAGTGGAAAATCTGAAGATTGCCCTCCCTAAAGCCGAAGTGAATGATACAGAGTTCCAGGGAGCTAACCTGGCTGAAGAATCGGCAGTGGAAAAGATGAAGATTGCCCTCCCTAAAGCCGAAGTGGATGATATGGAGTTCCAGGGAGCTAGCCTGGCTGAAGAATCGGCAGTGGAAAAGATGAAGATTGCCCTCCCTAAAGCCGAAGTGGATAATATGGAGTTCCAGGGAGCTAGGGCAGTTGGCTCATCTCCCCAGCCACAGATTACAGAAGGTATGGACTTAATGGACTGTGCAGAGGATGTTATGAATTATGCATCGCCCGCTCAAGTACTGGCAGCAGGACAAAGTACTGCAGACCCCTGCTCTACACCCATGGCAGTGTTGGAGGCCCGAATTGAGAAGGTGATGGTTCCTCTTTCTGAGTGGATTTCAGAGATGCAGGGAGGAGAAGCAGCCATTTCCCCTCCCCAACAGGTAGCCAGAGCAGATGGTGTGGAGTCCCCAGCAGGAGTACTGGCAACAGGGCAGAGTGATAGCAACCTGTGCTGCCCAGCACCGGAAACAACTGTGGAGTTTCAGGGAGCCGGGGCAGTTGGCCCCTCTCTCCAGCAACAAGCTGGGGTGGTAAAGCTTCTACCCCCAGCTGAATCACTGGCAGCAGGGCAGAATGCTACTGGCCGCTGCACACAACTGCCACTTGAGCGGATATCGGTGGATGGGACTGCGGTCTCCACTCACAGCAACCCAGCAGAAGAGCTGGCAACAGAGCCGAGTGCCACGGGCCTCGGCTCTCAACTAACAGAAGAGGGAGTTCCTGTGGTATTGGATGGGACTTCAGTCCTCACTGACACAACCCCAGAAAATGGTGTGACACTGAGACAGGAGGATGTCAGCCTTGCTTTGCAAGCACTGGGAGATTTTCACCTACCACAAGTGGATGGGACTTCAGTCTCCACTTGTATACCACAGGGATGCTGGGCAGTCGACCCAGATCCCCAACAGCATGACGGACTGAGCCCAGTCACCCTGTCTTCTCTCCAGCAGCAGAAAGGACTCCAGGGAGGAGGGCCAGTCCAGGCCTCTCCCCAGCGGCGGGTGTGTTCTCTGAGAGAGGCAAAGGTTGGCTGGGTAAGCGATTCTCTGTTTGGAGAAATTTATTTGGGGTACTGTGTGGATACCGGCATTAGAAGAAGGGACCTATGGACTAACTTCGGAGTCAACCCGTCTGGGGTTCCCCCCTCTGTTAGTCTCCTGCCGAAAGGGGAGAGATGTAACGGGAAGGCCCGGGGGACTCAGAATCGCTTAGGAAGTATGAAATACCCTTGCGCCAGCTTCCCCAATGGCTCTTATGTGTCAATCACCCTGTGTCTCTATTAGGGGCACAGGGTGAATGAAAACCCCAATATGGTCTATGATAGCCATATTCAAGGCTGTATATACATTGTATATAGATTGGATGTATACTGTATGTGGGGGTTAAGTATCATTGCTGTGAGGAATTAAGTTGTTTTGCATTTCTATTGTTCAGTATGACTTGGGAAGGTCTGGTGTGTATAGAAGTAATTAACCCTATACTTGTGTGTATTGTAAAGGCAGACTGGGATTTACAATACAAAGGGATTTAAGATGTAAAGGGTTTAGAACCTGTTGTCGCCAGACAGACTGGCTGCCAACCCTTTGTGGGAAGATGTGTATTGGAGATCGTATATTCTATTGTGTTGGGATCTTTTGAAGCCTAGCAGACGTCAGGATGAGGTGTTGAGTTTTGGGATGTGTGGGTGGAGCTGGGCCCTTGTTCATGTTAAATCATGTGCCCTGAATTGTGTATAAAGTTACAATGTTTGTCAATAATAAAGTCATTCCTACTACAGAAGAGACAGAGTGCGTCTCGTCTTCTTCCAGAGGGGTCGGCTCCTATAGGAAAGGGTCGTTTAGCTGTGGATATCGGTAGCGAGTGGATGTATGCCTAGGAGAGGGAACATCGTAAACGGCGTTAATACCCCTTGAGATTGGGGTGCCGTTACACCCATCATTGCTGTTCTCTAATACAGGCATCTGCAGGAGTTAGTGGCACAGTATACACCTGTATATACCCGTCATTGCTGTTCTCTAATACAGGCATCTGCAGGAGTTAGTGGCACAGTATATACCCGTCATTGCTGTTCTCTAATACAGGCATCTGCAGGAGTTAGTGGCACAGTATACACCTGTATATACCCATCATTGCTGTTCTCTAATACAGGCATCTGCAGGAGTTAGTGGCACAGTATACACCTGTATATACCCGTCATTGCTGTTCTCTAATACAGGCATCTGCAGGAGTTAGTGGCACAGTGTACACCTGTATATACCCGTCATTGCTGTTCTCTAATACAGGCATCTGCAGGAGTTAGTGGCACAGTGTACATCTGTATATACCCGTCATTGCTGTTCTCTAATACAGGCATCTGCAGGAGTTAGTGGCACAGTATACACCTGTATATACCCATCATTGCTGTTCTCTAATACAGGCATCTGCAGGAGTTAGTGGCACACTATATACCTGTATATACCCGTCATTGCTGTTCTCAAATACAGGCATCTGCAGGAGTTAGTGGGTGTTGTGTGCCCTAGTACAGTATACACCTGTATATACCCGTCATTGCTGTTCTCTAATAAAGGCATCTGCTGGAGTTAGTGGGTGTTGTGTGCCCTAGTACAGTATACACCTGTATATATAAAAAAGAAAATTGCGCTGCCTGTGAAAAAATAAGCTGCTGGCATAAACAATAAAACGGTATTGTGAAAAGATATGAAGATAAAACAAATGCAGCACTAACCTAAACCAAGTGAATATCAATGACGGGAATAACCCTTAAGGGGTAGATGCATATAGGAACTCTACCCAAATATTCAAATAGTGAAAAAGTGTGAAACATGTGCAGAACATGTGAACATGTGACACGAAAAGATACACCAAAAACATATAAATGTTGCAAAGAAATGTCCCATAACAGAAACTCTAACAAGAAAGTGGAGTCTATATCCAATCCATAACGGACATGCTGAGTTCTCTATGAGATTTTGAAGGTGTTCACGTTGTCAATCATGTGGAAAACAACAGGGATAGGTATAAAGATGTATTCCAACGTTTCCCGTACACAGGTAGGTAATGAATACTCTTACCGTGACTCTGTTGTTAGTAAGCCTGGACGGGAACTCCAAGGTAGATATTCCAATATGGAAGTCACGAACCTCTCCTCCCGATATCACAGCGGCGATGATAGGTGGTTATCCAAAAAAGATGTTACTCTTTCTGGACTCTCCATTGGAAGTAACGCTTCAAAACCTGCACTGCATTCATTGGACACGCCAGGCAGAGTCACCAAATATAGAGTGCGGTGGGCGGGTCCTATGACATCACACTGCGATGTTCAGCCACAGATCGCTCCGGGTGTCTGGCTGCTGCACCAGAGCAGCAGCAGCCTCTCAAGGCCCCCTTTACCCAGACAGTGTTCCTTGTGTCCCACCCATTACACAGGAAGAGGACGAGGAGGAGGAGGATTGTGTCAGCATGGAGGTGGAGCATGGCACTCAGCATCAACAGCAGCAGTCTTTTAGGGATGATTTACAGTCCCAACAAACCAGTGGACTTGTACGTGGCTCGGAGGAGGTGGCTGCGGATCATGTCGTCATTAGTGACCCAGAGGACTCCGGACCGAATGCCTCAGCTAACTTACGCTGCATGGCCCCCCTGATCCTGCAAAGGATCCTCGTATTCTTCGGATCAAGGAGAGGGACCATTACTGGCTGGCCACTCTCCTTGATCCACGGTACAAGGGTAAGGTTTCGGACCTTATCTTGCCGTCGCAGAGGGAGCAGAGGATGAGATAACTCCGGGAGGTTTTGCAGAAAGGTCTGTGCAAGAGACTAGGAGGTTACAAACTCCTGGTCCTGGACAACGAGTTGCTGAGGCTTCGGTCAGTAGCAGAAGGAGCGGTGGAGAAGGTGGCCGTCTGACCGATGCGTTCAGACAATTTTTTAGTCCGCAGCCCCAAGGTATGATCGGTTCCAGAAACCATCGCCAGCGTCTGATATACATGCTGCAGGAATACCTAGGGGCAAGGTCAGACTTGGACACCCTTCCCACCGAAAATCCTCTGGCTTACTGGGTCTTGAGGATGGATCACTGGCCAGAGCTTGCACAGTATGCAATTGAGCTACTGGCCTGTCCTGCATCCAGCGTTCTTTCGGAACGCACATTCAGTGCTGCTGGAGGCTTTGTCACGGATCACAGGGTGCGCCTGTCCACCGACTCGGTTGATCGACTGACCTTCATAAAGATGAACCAGTCTTGGATCACCACCAGCTACCAAGCACCTGAAGCTGATAGAATAATTTATTTTCAAATGTCACATCCCTTCAAGACTGATGCTGATGCTGAGTGACTGTCCTGTTATGTTGACTGACTATCCTCCTCCTCCTCAATGATCCGATTCTTGATGATAGCTTGGAAGAACTTTTTGGTTTCTGGGTGCCGCCACCAGTGGCTAAGGCCCAATTTTTCAGCCCCTGTTTAACAGGGGCATGTAATTACTATTTTTGATGCAATGCTTTGCAGCAGGGCTCATTGTTGTGCTCCAAGTACAGTATCTGTGAGGGGTTGCAGTGTTGTGGCACCACTGCCTAAGGCCCAATTTTTCTGCCCCTGTTCAACAGGGGCATGTAATTACAATTCTTGATCTAATAATTCACAGCAGGGCCCATTCCTGCGCCCACCAAGAGTAACTGTAAGGGGTTACAGTGTTGTGGCAACACCACCACCACCACCAAAGGCCCAATTTTTCTGCCCCTCTTCAACAGGGGCATGCAATTACAATTCTTGATCTAATAATTTACAGTAGGGCCCATTCATGCGCCCACCAAGAGTAACTGTGAGGGCTGACAGTGTTGTAGCACCACCACCACCACCAAAGGCCCAATTTTTCATACCACTGTTCAACAATGGCATGTAATTACAATTCCTGATATAATAGTTCACAGCAGGGCGTTCCAGCGCCCACCAAGAGTAACTGTGAGGGCTCACAGTGTTGTGGCAACACCAACATCTAAGGGGAAAATTTCAGCAGAGTATATACGGCAGGCTCCTACTTTCAAACATCCAACTTACAAACGACTCCTACTTGCAAACGGAAGGAGACAACAGGAAGTGAGAGGAAATCTACCCCTAGGAAGGGAAATTCTCTCCTGTAAGAGTTAATATGGGAAAAAGGTGTCTCCTCTCTACTTATGCTTTATCACCAATCCTTGTTTCAATAAAAACCCCACTTTTCAAAAACATTTGTCATTGGGACAGAAAGTGAGGTGAAATGTTCTGAACAGGTGCACAGACAGCAAAACAAATGTTACAGGGGTGATAACCCTTCCCTATGTTTTCCAAAAAGCTTAAAAATAGATTTTTTTGGCTGGAGCTACACTTAAACAATGTACCTGTTCAAAATTACAAACAGATTCTACTTAAGAACAAACCTACAGTCCCTGTCTTGTTTGCACCGCCTGTATACTGCTGTTCAGAGTATTTAGGGCCTTTTTTTATTTTGGGTGCAGGGTTCCCCTTAATATCCATACAAGACCCAACGGGGCTGGTAATGGGCTGGGGTAGGGGGGGTGATGGGGTAGCCATGCCATTTTTCTCAAAGATTTTCATCCATATTACCAGGACCAGACATTACATTAAAGTTTTAATGGCTTTTTTTCCTTTACAAATTTCATTTTGTGCAGGGACAGTTCTAAACACGGGAAACACATGCCACTTCACAGGCATACTTTAGACACCCCCCAGGTACGATATTTAAAGGAATATTTCACTTTTTTTTCACTTTATGCATCATTAAAATGACTGCTCCCAAAAAACGGCAGTTTTTAAAACGTTGTTTTGCATTGATACATGTCCCCTGGGGCAGAACCCGGGTCCCCAAACCCTTTTTAGGACAATAACATGCATATTAGTCGTTATAATTAGCACTTTAGATTTCGAACGTTCGCGTCCATTGTATTTAATAGGGTTCTAACGTTCGTGCGAACTTTTGGTCCGTTCGAAGGTTCTTGTGCGAACCGAACCGGGGGGTGTTCGGCTCATCCCTAGTCTGTAGGATATTAGTTATGAGGAAAGGTTGAGAGCACTGAACTAATTCTCTCTGGAGAAGAGACGCTTGAGATGGGATATGATTTCAATTTACAAATACTATACTGGTGACCCCACAATAGGGATAAAACTTTTTTGCGGAAGGGAGTTTAAAAAGACACGTGGTCACTCATTAAAATAAGAAAAAATAGGTTTAACCTTAAACTACGTAGAGGGTTCTTTACTGTAAGAGCAGCAAGGATGTGGCATTCCCTTCCATAGGCAGTGGTCTCAGCGGGGGGCATCGATGGTTTCAAGAAACTATTAGATAAGCACCTGAACGACCACAACATACAGGAATATACAAGGTAATACTGACATATAATCACACACAGGTTGGACTTGATGGACTTTTGTCTTTTTTTCAACCTCACCTACTATGTAACTATGTAACTATGTATGGTTAAATTTGGACTTGGTTCAGTTAGTGCACTATTTAAATTGCCTGTGTATACTTTCTAAACCTGGGTAAATATGTACAGTTTCTTGAGATTTTATAATTTGTCTTGAACTACAGTGATTGATACAACAAATAAATTTGGTGTTCTATTTTAATATTGAATATTAGAAACTGAGACTGTGGTTTGCTTTTTCAACTTGAATGCATGATGATTAAAAATACCAGTATCCTTTGTTGAGAACTTCCCAATGGTAATATGTATTTCTTATTGCTTTGGCTTAACCTTAATGTTCTTCTGTGCACAAACATAAAAATTCCCCACAGTTGTATTACAATGGGTTAGTTTAAAACTATCACCCACACCATGTTTAAATGTCAGATTTCTTCGCCCCTCCATATTTCTCACTTGACATTATCCTGAGGGAAGAGCAGCTAATATAATTATAGAAACATGGAGGCTCAGCAAGGCTCATCTTTTTAAAGAAATGAATTCCTTTAATTTCTTCAGAGGCAATGAAAATACAAATAAACAACAGGTTAGGAAAATGAAAGTACATTAGTGATCCAAAAAAAAAAAAAAACATTCTGTCATTATACATGTTTTTTCATCTAAAGCCGTGTACACACGGCCGAGATTCTCGTCAGGAAAAAAACGTTGTTTTTCCTGACGAGAATCTTGACAAGAAACTTGTCCCGGCCGAGTGTACACACGTACGATTCAAAAGAACCGCCGTTCTTTTGAATGGCACGAACGCGGTGACGTCATCGACTACGACAAGCGCGCGCTCGTCACATTCGATGCCGTCGCCACCATCTTGCTACACCCTATGCCTAGGAAGCTACCGCGCATGCGTCAAAGTCATTTCGAGCATGCGCGGGTTTCCACGACAACAGGTAAGTGTACACACGCTCGGGTTTCTCGTCGAGAAACAGGCCGACGAGATTCTCGACGAGAAAAAAGACCGCAGGTCGTCTTTTTTCTCGTCGGGGAATCTGGGCAGTTTTCTTGACGAGAAAACTGAAACCCGCGCACACACAGCCGGTTTTCTCGGCAAGAAAGCTCTCTCGGCAGTTTTCTTGTCGTTTTTTGCCAAGAAAACCAGTCGTGTGTATGTGGCCTAAATGTAATAAACAGTTCAGCTGCACTAAAAAACTTGTTTCAATGTTGCAAATGTTACTAAGAACTTAGAGACTGTGTAACAGTAAATGTTTAGTCTACTATGTACTGTGGCTGTCTGTGTTCCTGTTCAAAAGATTTCACCTCACTTTCTGTCCCAATGAAAATTGGATTTTAAAAAATTTGAGTTGTTAGGAAAACATAGACTGGTGATAAAGCATCAGTTTTCCCATATTAACCCTTACAGGAGTGAATTTCCCTTCCTAGATGTAGATTTCCTCTCACTTCCTGTTGTCTCCCTGCGTTTGTAAGTAGGAGTCGTTTGTAAGTAGGGGACCGCCTGTATGGTCTACTAATAACTTTCAGAAATAATAACTTTATTTTCTCAATTCAATCGAGAATGTTTGATAAGCTAAGGTACTGGCAGGAACATTTCTGCACAAGATCATTGCTGAATAATCTTCAGTCTTGCTCGTATGATCCAGATCCTGATACTTATCCTGATACTTACCCTGTTATTGATCCAGCTTCCACCTGACCTGCTTTTGGATTACACGTCTGCTTATGTTTGATGCCCAGCTCCATTATTGACCTCAGCCTTCTCAGGCTTCTGACAAAGATTCTGTCCATTGACTTTGCACCTCGCTGTCTGCGTGTTGCCAATCTCTGCTTATTCCCGATTCTGATTGTGTTTATGATTTGGTGCCATCTTGCTCAAATGTTACTGGACCCAGCTTGTGACTCTACCTTGCTTAAGACTGAAATTGGTGGATCCACGGTTAACCACCAGTTGTACCCCTGCTCATCTGATACCACCATTTCCAGGTTCAACAAGGGCAGAAGATTTAATAGATGGAAAGTTGAAAAAATGACTGAAGGTCCGCTTTAAATACCTATATCAGTTTTATACAGTATATGTACAGCTTTGCGCTCCAATGGATTATTCTCAGGGTTATAGGGAATCACATGGAGGTGATAATCATCAGTTTGATTGAAAGGCCAAGCTCACAGCCTGTTGTAGCCTTGCAATATGTGTTGGAAGACGTCCCGGGCAACAGGAAATACCCAATGAGGATTGAACCCTGCCTCATTATACCAAAAGCTAAAATTATATAATGACCAAAGTTGCATTTCATATGCCAGGGGGGTCAGAAGAAAGTGCCGTGGGCAGCAAAAACTTTAATCATATTCTTATCTTAGTAGTTTCAATTCAGGAGGTATAAATTGTTACAGAAGATAGCATCCATATCTATTATACTGTGAGTCACTTGAAAATGTTTTATATGTGTATATCTGTTAATGTGACTGTGAAATGACTTGCATGATAGCTAAAACTATGTTCTTATGCACTTTGGTAATAGAAAATGTCAGTGCTTAGATTGTAAAAGGAATTTCCTATGACAGGTGTTAAGGTATCTAGCATACAGAAGTAGCGTGAGACTAATTAAGACCAATTTAATATCAGCTTGCCAATTTTCTTGTAAATCCTTTCCTTAAGGGGTCTGAAAAAACGCTGTGCCAGTTAAACATTTTTCCTGCTAAGGTTGCAAGAGACATCATTGGGGCACTGCTCATTTGTATCTTTTGAATTACCTACTATGTTTTTTCTTTTCATTTTGCTGCCATATGGGGTCCTTCTTTGACACAAGGTCTACTGTATACATCAGGGTTCAGGGTTCATTCCCTATGAGAAACCACTGCCCAAAAGTGTTAAAAAAAGCTGGTATGGGAAGAAAATAAAGTACAGTATATTAATAGAGTAAATATCCCAGATCATCTTTTCATCAAGATCAGCTACCTTGCGGCTTGGAAACATCAATAAATATACCATTGTCGTTTTTTTTTTTTGTAAGTTCAGCTTCTACTACTGCTTACAGGGCATCTACTTCTTCAGAAAAATGACCATATGGTTTGCCATGCTTTAAGCAATATCACATTCAATTTAAATTCCAGTTTGAGCCAGGGTAGTGTAAATAATCTCTCTGCTGTCTTGTAGGCCATTGCCTGGTCATCCCACCATAACCGAAAGTGATCCCTCCTGCAGTGATGTGTCTACCTCCATGGTGAATTTCAGAACAATTATTGACTAACTTCATAAAATCTTGCAAAGTAGCTAATATTCACACTCTAGATTAAGACCCCTTTCACACTGGGGACGTTTTGCAGGCGCTATAGCGTTAAAAATAGCGCCTGTAAAGCACTCTAAAACAGCTGCTCCATTCACTCCAGTGTGAAAGCCCAAAGGCTTTCACACTGGAGCGGTGCGCTGGCAGGGCATCAGAAAAAGTCCTGCCAGCAGCTTCTTTGGAGCACATTAGGAGCGGTGAACTCACCGCTCCTAATGCGTTCCTGCCCATTGAAATCAATGGGCAGCGCTGCCGTACCACCGGCAAAACGCTGCTGTAGCGGCGCTTTGCGGGATGTTTTAACCCTTTTTACGGCCGCTAGCGGGAGTTAAAAGTGCCCTGCTAGCCCCCGAAAAGCGCCGCAAATCCGACGGGAAAGCGCTGCTAAAAATAGCGGCGTTTTACCGCCGACGCTCGGGCGGCTCAGTGTGAAAGGGCTCTTAAACTTTAGCTTCCTGCTAAAGAGAATGAATAAAGGGGTCACATTATGGGGCCACTTTCCTGAGATTGCGGCCTCCCTAGCACAAATTTAAAAGGTAAATTATTAAGTTAGGTTTAGCTGCATTAGTACAGTGGGGTTAGGGGCCCCGCCCCTTTTGGGGCCGGTTAACAAGGAAGCAAGAAGAGCCAATCAGGTTTCAGGGAACTTTCTGGATTTTGGGATTGCTTATAAAAGGGCCAGCAGGCGCAGGGTTCTGCCTCTTTTCAGCTGAACAAGCAGGAAGATTTGAGCTCTTACCTCACACAGAACATCTTACATGATGGAAGCGCTGGTGATGCAGCTATTAGAGAAAGCTGGCAGCTCAGGAGGAGAGGCATGGCTTAGACGCTGCCTGGAGTCAGCCCCGGAGGAAGAAGGACGGCTGCTGGAGCAAGAGGGTGGAGACTTGGTAGCGAGCGGCGAGAGGAGGAATGACACTGACATGGTGCAGGGAGTTCCTGAACCAGCTCCGCCTGCAAAAGCGAGGAGACGCGCACCGCCGGAGAGGGAAGGAGGGGCTTCCGCAGAAGCTACAGACACCCGTGCGCCGCTAGTGATGCTGAGGGAAGATGGCGGCGGTGTGACGTCACGAGGCCGCCGCGGAGGTCAGAAGAGGCGGACCTGTTCGCAGTCGCCGGCTGGAAGAGGAGGACGGCTCGGCCAGCCGCAGCAGGCCGCACAGGACAGTCGGGGGAGACAGCGCGCGCAGCAGTCTCCCAGGAACCAGCGCTTAGAGTGTCAGCAAGGCACTCAGAACACAGACATGCCACAGCATGCAACAGGTGAGCAGATGCTACAGGTGCAAGACCCCCCTTCAATGCTGGAGCAGGTGGCTCAGCAGCAGGTGTTGCAGGCTCCAGCTGGTGGTGAGTTAAACCAATTGCATGTACTATCTGGTTTGGTAGGCTCTTTGTCTTCCATAATACAATCACTGTCTAAAGGTTCAGCACCTGCTGTGTCTGCTGCTTCTATTTCTGTTAACCCTTCTGTGTCATCTCTTACACCAGTACTGTCTAGTCTGCCTGTCAGCTTACTATCTCAGCTAGATAAAGTTTCTGCTATGCAGTCTGACAAATCAGCTCCTGAGCTCTTGCAGACGGCTGGGCAAAGGTTACTGGTCCCTGAGATATATATGAAAGATTCCATGCCATGTGAAATGTCCCCTTTAGGATACCATTTAAGTGTAAATGTTAAGGAAAAGATTTGGAAAGGGGAATATGTTGACATTCTTTCTCTCCTGCCTGCGCATAAAGAATTTGTTAGAACAGAAAGGAGGGGGGAGGAGAGAAGCGAAGAAGAAAGGCGCAGGGCAATCCCTAGGTCGTTTAACAATTGGCTTCAAGCCTTTTGTATTTATTATGGCGGAGAAGCACCCGGAAAGGTGTGGGGGGCTTTTCCAGCATCTAGATCACATCTTGGAAGCCTATAAAAATTTTGGGGGCCTGGGGTGGTTTTTCTATGACGAATCCTTTCGTTAGAAATTGTCCATTCACCCGTCTCTAAGGTGGGGTATGAAAGATGTGGGCTTGTGGCTCAATTTGATTGTGCCACAAAGGCAGGTAGCGCCTAGACAACCCGCTGTGACAGGGTCGACAGCGGCCTTTAGGAAAGGCTGCTGTTTTGCATTTAATGACAGCCAGTGCCGCTGGAATAATTCGTGTAAATACAGACACGAATGTGCCATTTGTGCGGGGACGCACCCAGCGGCAAAATGTTTTAAGCGGAATGCAGTGACAGGAGCTAGCCCGGTCCAGCATATTTTTCCCAAAAGCCTGCACGCCAGTGAGGCTGGAAAAAATGCGCCCGTGGCTGGACATCTACCCAAACAGGGAGAAGGCTTGTTTACTCAGTAAAGGTTTTGATCAGGGTTTCCCGTTTGCCTTCCTTTTCGGGGGAGGGGTGTAAATTGGTAGGTAATTTGAAATCTGTAGATCAATTTCCCCAGGTGGTAAGGGATAAGTTATGTAAAGAACTAAAGGAAGGTAGAATTTCTGGCCCTTTTGAGCACCCCCCCCTTCTATAATTTTCAGATTTCCCCATTGGGGGTAGTGCCAAAACGGGAACCCAATGAATTTCGTATTATACACCATCTATCCTTTCCAAAAGGTGACTCCTTGAACGATGAGATTGACGGGAGCCTATGCTCAGTGTCGTATGCCACATTCGAAGAAGCGTTTGGTAAGATCAGGAGGTTTGGCCCTGGGGCCTTGTTGGCGAAGGCTGACATAAAATCCGCATTTCGCCTCTTGCCCGTCTCCCCGGAGGCTTTCAACTCGTTGGGGTTTTATTTTGAGGGTCAATACTTTTTTGACATGTGTCTCCCGATGGGGTGTTCGTTGTCATGTTCCTACTTTGAATCATTCTCTACATTTCTCCACTGGGTACTTGGCATCCGATCTGGGCTGGATGGTGCGGTGCACTATCTAGATGATTTTTTGTTTGTTGGCCCAGCAGACTCTAGTTTTTGTTCTGACTTGTTGCTGTCATTTCAGGCCATGGCTTTTGAATTTGGAGTACCGTTGGCTGAGGGAAAAACTTGCTTGCCAAGCACTTCATTGGAGTTTTTGGGCATAGAGATAGATACTTGCGGTATGGAATTTCGTTTTCCGGAAAAAAAATTGAGTAAATTAAAATGGTTAATCACGACGGTGTTGCGGAAAAAGAAGGTACGCTTAAAAGAAATACAGTCGCTGCTGGGGGTTCTGGCATTTGCGTGCAGAATCATGCCTGTTGGCAGAATATTTTCGCGTCGGCTTTACCTGGCGATTTCAGGCTTGAAATCTCGTTTGGATCATGTTAGAATAACGGCCCCCATTAAGGAAGATCTTTTGGTTTGGGCCAACTTTCTTGACGGATATAACGGTAGGTCCTTTTTCAGGCGGAATTTGTTGTGGCAAAGGATTTTTGTTTATTTATGGATGCAGCTGGCTCCAAAGGCTTCGGTGCCATCTGGAGATCACACTGGTGTTGCGCGGCTTGGCCGGAGCCTTGGGTGAGTTCGGGAGTGACCAGGAATGTGGTATTGCTAGAATTATTTCCAATATTAGTGGCATTGGAGTTGTGGGGCTCAGAGTTCGCTAATAGGCGCATCTTGGTGGAAACGGATAACAAGGGTGTATTATATGCAGTGAACTGCCTTTCATCCAGTTCTTTGCCGGTAATCAAAATCTTGCGTCAGGTGGTCTTCAGATGCCTCAAATTTAATATTTGGTTGAAGGCTAGGTATACCCCGGGGATATTGAATACTATAGCTGATTCTCTATCTCGTTTTCAGGAGGAGCGTTTTCGGAGTCTGCTGCCGGAGGCGGACGCAGTTGGCAACTCATGCCCGGCCTATCTGTGGGAGATGATCTGAGTACTGTGACGAATGCTATAAAAAGCTCTTTAGCTCCTAGAACCTGGTCGAGTTACTCGGCAGCCTGGAGCAGCTGGATATCCTTTGCAAGTGCTGAAGGTGGTCAGTTTGATAAGCCTTCGGAAGGTACCATTTTGGCTTTTATGTCAAGTTTAATGCGGCAGCAACTTTCACATAGTTATGTGACAAGAACACTGGCCGGTATGTCCTTTTTCTTCCGTTTATTGGGTCTGAGACCTTGTTCTTCTTATTTTTCTGTAAAACAGGCACTGAAGGGATACAAGAGATTGACGTTTGTCATAGATGATAGGAGACCGATTTCTCTTGACATTCTCGGTGGCCTTTGCAGAATGACTTCAGTGGTTTGTTTTTCCTCCTACGAGGCCTTATTATTCAGGACAGCTTTTGTGCTTGCATTTTTGGGGCATTTCGCATCTCGGAATTAATTCCAGTGAGCAAACAAGGTGGTTCGGGTGTGCGATTTGACCAGGTGCTAGTTGATCAATCGGGTGTTCATGTGTGGCTGCAGTATTCCAAAACAGACCAATATGGTAAGGGTAGATGGGTTCATCTAAAAGAACAAAATGAGAGCTTATTGTGCCCGGTAGCCTTGGTTAAACAATTTATGGGGCTTAGGCCTCCCGGGGAGGGAATTTTTCTCATTCATGCTAATTTATTGCCCCTGACGAAATACCAATTCGATGCAGTTTTAAAAAAGAGTTTGGGTGCCATGGGTTTAAGTCATTTTAAGTTTTCCTCCCACTCCTTTCGGATTGGCGCAGCTTCGGGGGCGGCCCGATCGGGCGTCTCCGAATCAGATATCAAGGCATTGGGTGGGTGGGTGGAAGTCAAAATGTTTTAAGTTGTATGTTCGTCCTAATTTGTTTATTTAATTTTAGGTACCCAGCACACAGTGTGGATTTTGGGGCATTCATTTATTTATTGGGCACAAAAAAGAGCAGCTCAACGCAACTATTCATCAAATTTATCCTTGCACCCGGACTCATTTCGTTTGTTCTGGAAAGGTATAAGAGGCCTTCAATGGCCGCAACTGGATTTGCATGTGTCTAATGTAGCGGGGTCCTCAAATAGATGGGATACACCTGGGCAATAGTGTGACCCAGGTGTATAATTGTGTTAGGATTCAGACCCCTTTTTATCTCGTGGAGGATTGGAGGATGTAATATTTTCCTTTGCCTGTGGGTGGCGGGGTACCCACAGGCTTCAAGTAGAATCATCTTCGCAGTGCTCCCTGTTTTGTCCCTTCCCGGAGATGGTATGGCTGGGGCGGGGAACCCGCCGGGCCGTTGAAGGGAGGAGATAAAAGGGGGAGACGCCCTGACCACGCGGTCGTCGTCGTCGTCAGGCGGAGGAGGAGGTCCTCGGAGGAGGAGGGCTGCGGTCCGCACCCAGGGCCCTTAGGCCTGGGTGCGGGAGATCCAGGAGTCTGGTCCAGGTGCCCATGGCCTGGTCCGGAGTCATGTTGGCGTCCATCCCAGGCACCTTTAGCCTGGGGTGAGGTACTATCGAGGAGGCCTGGGGCCCAGTACCTTCGTCTGGGTCCCGCTAGGGTGGACTGTCCGAGGGTCCCTGAGCGGAGGGACTCGTACCTGAGGTGAGGAGGCTGGGGAGGTTACCCACTGAAGACCCGGAGCAGCACCAACCCGGTGACGGTGGGCCTCTGAGAACTCTCTTGGGAGGACACATCCCCTGATAGGGGCCACAGCGTATCGAAGAGGGCTCCATTGCTGTTCATAGGGGTTGCTAGAAGAGACCCTATCTTTAGAACTTAAACTTTAGGAAGTGCCTCGATCTGCTCATCCCACCGTTGGAAAGGTTATAGGTCCCAACCAGTCTGCTGCAATAAGAACTGTTTATCGTGCTTTGCTATTGGAGTGCCAAATAAACAAGTGTTGGACCTTTCTTCGGTGTGTGAACTCCAGTTACTGGAAGCAAAGGGGAGGCGGGTGAGCTTGTGGTTACAGACTCAGTGCATTCACAGAACACACCGGCCCGAGGAAACATCAGGAAGTGGCCTTCACCTCCCTACTACAATGGGGAGGACATGGGCCGTGGCGCATCTCACTCTCACAACCCCTAGACATGAGTTGGTGTGTAAAACCGATAAAGAAGAAGAGAGGGTGAGGCCGCTACACTAGGTTATGTCAGCTGTGGCCATTGCCATCCATACTGATAATTCATTTGGGAGGTAACGATTTGGGAAATGTTAACACTTTGGACTTATTATTTATGATTAAGCGTGACCTGCATCGTTTCAGTGCGACTTTCCCAGGTATAACCTTAGTTTTTTCAGAAGTGGTTCCTCGTCTTTCATGGCTCTCCTCTGCGCAGAGGAGGGTGATGGAAAAAATGAGGAAGAGAGTCAATAGGGCTCTCGAAAAGTTCATGCCCCAAGTTGGGGGACTGTCTTATAGGCACATGGACTTGGAAGGGGGATATCCAGGTCTGTACAGACTGGATGGGGTGCACTTATCAGAAGTAGGAAATGACATTTTTAATGTTGGTCTGCAGAACATGATCGAAAAGGCCGCGACGATTGGGGTGTGCCGGTCTTGATGCTCAAGACCGGCGTGTGGGGACTTTTATTTATCTTTGAAGTTGTGCTACTGCTCGAGTTCTAACAACTGAGCAGGTAGAAATATGTTATTGGATGATTTATGAAGTTTGGAATGATAATAAAGATTTATGGAAAATTATTTGTGAAAAACCAATAAAGGTGTCGCGGCCAAGTTTTTGCCATTTAAAAAATGTGTTCAGTTATTTATTTTAGTTAAGTTGTATCTGGGGAAGTTCTGGTTTGGGCGGGTGGGGCCTGCAATCTCAGTAGAATGGCGGACAAAGATGATAAAGTATAAAGAAGAGAAACCTACTGCACTACAAATAATCCCTTAGCTGACTTCAGAAAGCTGAAATCTGACTGATGGCCACATGTGGTTATGATACTCTGCACATACCTGTTGCCATTTTCATTAAATACATTAAAGTGAGTGTAAAGTCAAAGATTTAAAAACAATATCAAACATAATATACTTACTTGATATGTGCAATGGAATTGTATGAGTGGCCCTAAACCTCCCCTTCTCGGGTCCCCCACCGGAACTCCTGGATCCTCCTCCTATTGTGGCACACCTGCAGGCTCAATCCCAAGCTGTGCTGCCTGCGTCCACTGAGACACACACACAGCATGCCTAGGCCACGCCCCCACTCCCTCGTCACAGGATTTGGCTGGCAGCAGCAGGAACCAATGGCTTCAGCTGCCTTGATAAAATAAGTGAGAGCAGAGAGAGCCATTACAGATGATCACAGCGATGGATTGAGTACTTGAGGACAAAAAGAGTAAATTTATATTGACTGACTGATCAAAGAAGTGTCTCAAACTGATGTCAAAAGGTCACTGCATTAGGCGACACCAGACACTTCCTTAGCAACCACGGGCCGCAGAATAAGGAAGCTAACAGTCTGGGGACCCCCATAGAAAGATGGTGAGCTGAGCAGAAAGAGTCTCTGAGCCATGATGGCTGGGGTATGCAAGGACCCCAGAGAGGAGGAGAGCTGTATAGTGACACTGGAGGTGCTGCTTGGGGTTGTACTGAGCCCAGGGAGAGTGGTTCAAGAGGGCTCCTGACAAGCAGAAGAGAACTACCATATTTTTCGGAGCTTTGCTGCAGAAATGGGGAAGCCTAAGGATCCAGCTGATGCAAGGCTTTAGAGGGGAGCCATGTGTATGGTGTGACCTTTCACTTGACCTCTAGGGAATGGACACTGAATGGCATCAGTGGCGAAAGACTTCTTAGCCACCTGCATTAATACAGGCCTTATTACTGTTTGCTTAAAGTGGTTGTAAACCCACTTATGCAACTTGCACCTACAGGTAAGCCTAGATTAAGGCTTACCTGTAGGTGCAAGAAATATCTCCTAAACCTACACAGTTTAGGAGATATTTGCAAAAAATGACATGCATCGGTGTCTACGGTGCATGCGTGCCGTAGACAATGGCGCATTCACAGGGTTAATCCCATTCACAAATCCAGCTTAGCATGCGCGGAGTGACGTCTTCGCCGCTCCGGCCAATCAGCGCTGTGAGCTGCGCTGTGATTGGCTGGAGCGGCGATAGCCGGAAATAATCTTCCGGCTATCGCCGCAGCGATGGCTGCGGCTGGAGAAGGAGACGAGGATGGCTTTGGGGGCCTCGATCTAAGGTAAGTGATGCATAATGAGCTAGTATGCTAGTCATACTAGCTCATTATGGCTTTGTCTTGCAGGTGGGATTTAAAAAAAAAAAAAAAGTTTCCAGGGTTTACAACCACTTTAATTTTGCTGCATAGAGTTCCCTTGGAACTTTTTTGATAGACAGAGTGAGCACTCCAAAGGGAGAGTACTAGCCCTGCTGCTGACTGTTTTAGACCCCACTGGCTAATAGTATAGTTATGGCCTCAGACTGGCAATATTATTGTCTCTCATATCCAGTTACAACAGTGCATATTTCCTAAATTGTTATTAAAGATATTGTTATTAATCCCAAAACCAAAAATGTAACATATTGGAGTTTACCAATCCTTAGATGTGGTAGCTGCATTCGTTTTCTTTTTTATCCTTTTTTTTCACCTGGTAATCTGGCCAGTAACATAATCTTAGGGTGGCTACTCTCTAAAAGAAGGAGCAGCAAAAACACCTTTGGACAGCAGCATTGCTAATCTGGGGAAAGGGGAGTGCTAGATGCACTGGCAGATTTAAATACACTAACAAGTTGGAGTTACGATAACAGTTTTTTTTCTTTTGGGGTAAAGGATTTGCAAAAATAAAATCTGAGCATTGTGAGCACCCCTGTCTGTGTTAAATGGTTTGTCTCAGCTGCAACATCTCCAGGACAGCTTGTTAATTTGAAAACAACAAACTTAAAATGTTTCAATTTTTTATTGATCCTGTTCCTTTAAAGCATGTTATACAGCACAGTGCTTGTGCTGTGTCATTTGGCCCTTTGTATCACCTGAAATACCTGGTGGATCCTGCCTGGTTCTGCCCTCCCCCTGTAAACTGACCCCGGTTTATCATGGCTGCTGAACCCCGACACTGTGGTCAGTTTACGTGTCTCTGTCATTCGCAGCTCTCCTGTCTGCTTTCGTCAGTCATCTCCCCACTCTCTCCCTGCTTGTCACCTCTTACAAGTGCCCACCCCTTTTCTCCTGCTGCTAAAAATACTTTACTACTTTTTATAAATAAAGTGCCGCTCTATACCTGATTTCAGCTCACGTGACCAGCCACCTCTCCCCTCCCGACTGACGTCAGCGGGGGACTATCGGCCCCTCCCGCTCTAGCTGTCAGGTCAGGAGAGGAGAGAGCCAGCTGGTCACGTGAGCGCTGAGCGGCGCTCTGAAATTAGGTATAGAGCAGCACTTTATTTATAAAGCACACACACACTGGGACACTTGTCATTAGAAAACAGTCACAGCTTAACAACCACTTTAACCACTTCAGCCCCGGAAGGATTTACCCCCTTAACCCCCCTAGCGGTAATCCTGAGTGTGGCTCGGGGTGAAATTTCAGTACCAAAAGCGGTAACCCCGAGCCACACTCGAGATCGCATTGCAGGATCCAGGAAAAGTTACTTACCTTGTCCCCTGGATCCTGCGATGTCTCCCCGCTGTGTCTGCGAGCTGTCTCCTCGCTCGATTCACAGTGCTGAGTGCCAAGCTCCGTTCCCTGTGACGTTGCGACGCATGGGGACGGAGCTCAGCGCCAAATTCAAAAAATTCAAAACACCGTAAACATACAGTACACTGTAATCTTACAGATTACAGTACTGTATGAAATTATTTCACATCCCATTTGTCCCTAGTGGTCTGTCCAGTGTCCTGCATGTAGTTTTATATTATAAATACATTTTTTTTCTGCCTGGAAACTGGAGATTGTCCATAGCAACCAAAAAGTGTCCCTTTATGTCAAAAGTGGTTTTAGACCAGCTAGAAAACAGTGATAGTAAGGGCCAGTTTACACCAGACGCAGTTCCGTTCAGTTCCGTGTGCTTTTTTTCTGCACAAAATGCATGCACAGTGTTTTCCATGTATTGCAATGGCTCTTGTTGGCTCTAGTTCACACCATGCAGTCAGTTTCCGGTCAGTTTCTGCACCGGAAACTGGCCGGAAACTGACTGCATGGTGTGAACTAGAGCCAACAAGAGCCATTGGAATGCATAGAAAACACTGTGCATGCATTTTTAGTGCAGAAAAAATGTGCACAAAACTGTACGGAACTGCGTCTGGTGTGAACTGGCCCTAAATTAGAATCACTTGCAGAATGGAGCGATAGGGATTTGTGGGGAAATTTGTCATCAAACACTGAAAGTAATGACAGCGACAATTCTGCAACTGAGCAAATTTCAGTTTTTTTGATTTAATTACATTATTGAATAATTTTTATTATTATTATATTATTATTTTTTATAATTATTTATAGTTATTTATTATATTATAATTTATGATTTTGTGTTTCAAACTTTATCATACCCGGGGTGTCTACTAGACTCTTGTTTGGACAGATTTAACTGAGCTATTAGTAAGAATTACAGGCCTACAATATAAAACACCAAATTTCCATGCAAAACATTGTATTGCTTTTAGCATCAAAAATCTGACATAATCATACCGCCAGGGAGGTTAATGACCAGGCCATTTTTTGCTATGCGGCACTGAGTCACTTTAACTGACAATTGCGCGGTCGTGCAACGTCGTACCCAAACAAAATTGATGTCCTTTTTTTCCCTCAAATAGAGATTTATTTTGGTGCTATTTAAACACCTCTGCGGTTTTAACTTTTTGCGCTATAAACAAAAAAAGACTGACAATTTTGAAATGTAAAACAATATTCTTTACTTTTTGCTATAATACATATCCAAAATAAAACAAACAAATGTATTCATCAGTTTAGGCCAATATGTATTCTGCTACATATTTTTTCGCAATAAGCGTATATTGATTGGTTTGCACAAAAGTTATAGAGTCTACAAAATGGGGGAAAGATTTAGGGACTCTTTATTTTTTTATTGTTTCTACTAGTAATGGGGGGGATCAACGATTTTTAGCGGGACTGCAACATTGCAGCAGACTGTGACCAGTGACCAGTGACACCAATACAGTGATCAGTTCTATAAAAATGCACTGATCACTGTATAAATGGCACTGGCAGGGAAGAGGTCAACACTAAGGGGCAATGAAGGGGTTAAGTGTGTTTGAGGGAGGTGTTTCTAACTATGGGGGGGAGTGGACTGACTGGGAGTAAAGAGAGATCACTGTTCCTGATCACTAGGAACAGCTGATCTCTCTCTCTCTCCTCCCCTGTCAGAGCTCTCCTCCCCTGTATTGTTTACATATGTAGTTCCCTGCTCTGCCTCTCTTTAGCCCGATCGCCAGACCCGCGGGTGAGCTCCTGTGGCAGGCGCAAGCTTGCCCGCAGTACCACATGCACAGACTGACGTACAGGTACGTTGGTTTGCACAGCCGAGCCACTTTGCTGCAGTATATATGCGGAAGGCGGTGGGCAAGTGGTTAAACAGGTCCAAAGGGTGACGTTGTGGGTCCCACTCCAAATATACAGTATCTCAGCATACAGACTATGTGGCTTATCAAATATCCCTCTTTTTGCTCACTGAAAACCACAAACTGAGAAACCACCAGTCTTTGATCGCTCAGTTTGCAGTCCTAGAGGCGGCAGGGGACAGATGCTGCATTGGACCGATACTGCATCCACCTAGGGGAGTATGAATGTTTATTTTTTTTAAACCCCATACTTCCCTTTTAAATGACAGAGTCACCTTAAAGCAGAGTTCCACCCAAAAATGGGGCATCCGCTTTAAGTGCAGGTGACCCCCTGACATGACACATTTGGCATGTCATTTTTTTGGGGGGGGAGCGGAAACCCTCTTTTTTTAGAGGCACTGCGGCGCCGGAAGGAAGTTCACCTTTCCCCCCTCCCTCTCGGCAATCATCTGGGACACGTCACAAGTCACAGATGATTGCCAGGCCAGTCACGGTGCGCAGCGCGGCTGTGAAGCCACAGCCGGGCGCCCACAGTGACAATGTCTGCGCCGCAGAGAGGAGGGGGAGACGAGTGGGGCTTGGTACGCCCACATCGCTGGACCGGGGGACAGGTGAGTGTCTGATTAATAAGAGTCAGCAGCTACATGATTTGTAGCTGCTGACTTTTATAAGGGTGGAACTCCGCTTTAAGCTTGCCATTGGTAAACATCTTATTCTAAAAAGATTGTCCAAATAGTGTGTATGTTTATATAATTGACAAACATATTTGCAAACAAATTCCCACCTTTCCACCTAGGCCTAAATTTAACATGTAGTTCCCTGCTCTGCCTCTCTTTACCCCGATCGCGGGTGGTCGGCGGACATCGAGTCTGCCAGACCCGCGCGTGAGCTCCTGTGGCGCGCGCGCGCGCGCGCGTGCCCGCAGTACCGCATGCACAGACTGACGTACAGGTACGTTGGTTTGCACAGCCGAGCCACCTTGCTGCAGTATATATGCGCGGAAGGCGGTCGGCAAGTGGTTAAACAGGTCCAACAGGTGAGTGTCCGATTTAATAATAATAATTCCACCTAGGCCTAAACTTAACATTGCCATTGAACTTTTTAGCCCCTACAGCCCAGTATACAGAATATGTTATGGCTATCTCCATATTTGAACAAGAACAAATTGTCTCTTTAAAGTTACAATTTGATCTAATAATGACTGTTTTGGCAACTGACCATAGTGGTGATTTGCCAAGATTATAACAGTGCACTTACCTAAATTAGCTGCAGTATTTAAAGTGATGTGCCAGTATATCAATAGCAGTGAGCTGGCTGAGTGCCTCGCAAAAAATAACATATGACTTACAAAAAGCTGAATTGTACAATATTGAATTTTTGTTGCAATGCAGCAGAGTTTATCTGTTGAGTGACTAATGAAAATGTACTTTATACACGTATATCTCTGAGCTTCTTCGCCATGTTTGAAAGCTTTTACATAGCTAGTTGAATCTCAATATATCTTTCATGTGTTAAACCTGCTTATACAAACATAATGATGAGTGGGCCGCAGGCTGATTTAATACCAAAGTTTTTTTCTTTTTAAGGACTGATGGTTTGGAAGATATGTAAAAATTGTCTACACGCGTGGAAATACTAATTATGCCCGCAAGCACGCTTGATTTGTCAACCTTGTTCCTAGATTAGGTAAATACATTGGTCTAAATATAGAGTGTGGACATGCTTTAATACACTCATTAATTTGTTATTGATTCTCTGCACTTATTTTCTAAGCTTGCTGCATATATCTTAAAGCTGTCAAAAAAGTAGAAATACCAATGTGCACTTTAAGAAAGGTAAACACAGCCTCCAATATTGGTCCATTTTATAAATTTAAAATTTTCCCTATTAATGATAGTACTTAAGGCGGCGGGGGACAGGGTGACCTAGGTGGGTATAAATCTTTTTTTTTTTAAACCCTAAAACTTGTTTTTTAAGGAGGATTTGGTCTGGGAGAGGAACGCCTTGTTGGGGAGGGAGGTGGGGGAGTGCTCTGTGTATTACATACTCCTGAAACCTGCACTCTGTTGCCGCGTACAGACGATCGAACATTCCAACAACAAAACCGTGGATTTTTTTACGACAGATGTTGGCTTAAACTTGTCTTGCATACAAACGGTCACACAAATGTTGTCGGAAATTGCGAACGTCAAGAACCCGGTGACGTACGACGAGCCGAGCAAAATGAAGTTCTATAGCCAGTGCGGCTCTTCTGCTTGATTCCGAGCATGCGTGGAATTTTGTGCATCGTAATTGTGTACGCACGCTCGGAATTTCCGACAACAAGTTTTGTTGTCTGAAAATTTGAGAACCAGCTCTCAAACATTTGTTGTCGGAAATTCCGACAGCAAATGTCCGATGGAGCCTACACACAGTCAGATTTTCCGACAACAAGCTCACATCGAACATTTGTTGTCAAAAATTCTAAACCCTGCAGACCATGAATTACATACATATGGACCTTATACTCCATGTGTTAGGTACTCAACCCCTGCACTTTGTGCTTTATGTGCCCCTAACTCCTGCACTCCGTGCATTACACATTACATTATTACAGAAAGTGCACTATATTTCATACTGACAACCAGCAATAACAATAATTTAGCCACACATTTACCCACTGATGTCAGTGTAACACATATACTGTATGGAGCACTTTTTTTTTTGGGCAGAAAGAGGCAGTTGCCTAAGGGCCCTCTACCAGAGGGGGCCCCAGACTTCCTTTATGAAAATAAAGCACACAGACCAGATTGGTCTGGCGGTTTAGTCCCAGATGCTATTCCCTGTTCAGCACACAGCTGCCATGTGTTTTCACATTCTGAGACAGTAAATAGGCCATGCGGTTAATTTTTTTATTTTAGGGGTAGAACTTGGATGGGGTACGGGTGAGCTTGGGGATTCTCCAGAAAACTATGGTGCAAACAATGAGGACTCTACACTGAACTAGTACTTCAGGGTGCAGGCACCCCCTTTGAAGTTGTAAGACTGAGCAGCAGGCAAAAATGCAGTGCTGAATGAAGAAAGTTGTAAAATTGAGCAGCAGCAGGCAAACAAGAATTCCAATAGAGAT
This sequence comes from Rana muscosa, assembly GCA_029206835.1. Lineage (NCBI taxonomy): Eukaryota > Metazoa > Chordata > Amphibia > Anura > Ranidae > Rana > Rana muscosa. Next base: position 853,349,700 of record CM055121.1, on the reverse strand, counting down.
GCAGTCCTGAATGCAGAAAGTAGTAGCTATCGATCTTCCAGAGGAGTTTAGGAAAGTCTCTAGGTCACAGAGGCTGGTACTCACTGTTTTTTATTTCCAGGCAGCCATGTGCAGGGTCAGCAAACATCAGTATTCCAACAGCCTGTATTCTGGATCTGTAGTGGACTTTCAGAAAATACTTGTGACAGGAGGGTCACTATGGACATTAAGAAATATATCTTGGGCTACCTAAAATGTGTCTGTAATATTTATCCACCATATCCCCAAGGATATCTGTAAAGGACTATTTACTGTTTCTGAACTCAACAGGTTAATTGAGAGATACTGATGTGTTCAGCCTCAATCACCTGTCTGCAGTGTAATGCTAATCCCAGCTTCTAAAAAGACCTGTTCATTGTTTGTGGTGATTTACATTCTATTGTCCATTGTGGTTTGGGGGAATTAAGCCTATAATTATAGGTTGTGGAACTAGCAGCAGACGGGTTAATTGAAGAGATGTTGATGAATCACCTGCATACTTGTGTGTATTGGGTCTGTTATGTTGTGGGTGGAGCTGGACCATTGTTCATTTTAGGTTAATGCAGTATTGGATAGTTATAAAAGTTACAATGTTTTTCTCAATAAAGTCAATCGATGCTAAGAAGATATAGAGTGCGTCTCGTTCTTCCAGAAGGATTAATTCCTATGGGAAGTGGTCGTCTGGCTGTGGAGGCTCGACAGGGAATTTGTGTCCAGGAGAGGGAAGATATCTAAACGGCGTTTGTTACCCCCTTTCGTATTTGGGGTGCCGTTTCAATACTACAAAAATTATAGGGCAGAGGTCCCCCAGCCAAGCAATAGCTGGGACCCTACAAAAGTTTTACAGTTCAAGGTGAAACTCCCAGGGATGCCACAGCCATGAGGCTGGGTCTTACTCCCCCAGCACAAGGGGACCTCTGCCCAAGCGCATTTATACCTCCCTTAGCCCCCTGCTGGTCACTTCAATATCAACCAGGGATTGACTTACTAACTTATTAAAAGGCAGGCTGGGATCTAAACTCTCCCACCCACTATGTCCCAAGATCCCCTGGGATAGAGGGGGGATAAGTTGAGCCCAAGCCAATAGAGCCCAGAACAGATCTGTTAATTGATAGGTGCTCTTCCTGGATACTGGGAGGCTAAAAACTAAGTTTAGCACAAAACACTAAACACAGTAGCTCTGAGGGCTCTACAAAAAAATAAAATGTATTTTCCCTCGAGTCTTTAGTACTGTGTTCGTTGAGGAAAGTTTCCAGTTTGCAGCCTTTGTCATGTCTCACCTCATCTCAACAGGCAGTTTTATTTCAGGGCTTGCCAATCCCTTTCCAGGTGTTACTGTAGCTCTTAGAATATATTTGAGAATGATGGTCACTAGTTGCTCAGGAGAAAGATCATTCAGTAAACTTGCACTGAGAAATAATTATCTGAGAACCACGATGGCCCATGAAAGACTAAGGGCTCAATTACACTTGCCTCGACTTTACCACACATTAAAATGCCTACTGCTTCAACATGCTTTTTTGATGTGTTTTTATACTTCTGTGATGCTTTTTTAAAGCTTTAATGAAGCTTGGCAAATGCCCTATGTGTGTTGATTTTCTATTTGTTTTAAAGGAGCTCAGTAGAACCCCCAACTCAGTAATACCCCCAGCTCATTAGTCCCCCTATTCTGTAGATCCCCAGATTATTAGTACCCCTGCTCAGCAGATCACCAGCTTATGTGTACCCTTGTTCAGCAGATACCTGGCTCAGTAGTACCCCCAGCTCTTCTGATGCCCCACTCAGTAGTAACCCCAGCTATGCTGATCCCCTTCTCAGTAGTAACTTGCAGCTTTGTCATCCCCCACTCATTAGTGTCATGAACCTTGGAATACTGAAGTATTTCTCCTTTGAATCTATTACACAGTGGTGGGATTTCTGCCCTGTCTTAAGGCTAACCCCCCCTCCAGACGGCTCCATGGTCTGGAAGAAAAGCATTTTTCTGTGTTTGACTTTTTATGTACTTTAATTACCCTCTGAAGCTTCTGTGTTCATTACACATATCAGTCCTCCTATTCAAGCTATCGGACCAATCCCTGCTGACCCTGTTTCAAGTCCTCATTTGCATGGCCAAGAGGACCTAATTGCGAACCACAATGTACTTTACAATTGACCAATAGGAAAGTGGTTGTGGGGGCAGGGTGTTCAAACTGCTATGTATAAAATTGTGTGTGCATCCAATAAAGTGAGATTCCTGTTTGAACTTACATACAGCCTGCCTGGTATTTGTTCTGAGCTATCACAAATGGATTTGAACAGACTTCTTTGAGAGCCGTGGAGGGACTGGTGGGACAAAGAACAAGGCCACCCTGATAAGTGAGCTAGCCGAGATGGATCAGAGGGATGGTGATGCAGGCCCCCCCCCCCCCGGTCAGTTGAAGACTTGTTTCAGCAACGAGTTCGAGAACGGTTGGCATTATATGGTGCTAACCCATCAGACTGCCATACAGAATGCCATTAGAGACATCCAGCTGCAGGATTAGTGACAAGAGAGAACTAGTGTGGCAACATGAGCAGAAAATGGCGGAAATACGACAATTGGAGACAACACCTTAAGAAGCAGCACCAACTGAAAGGAGAGGAGAGATACAGATACCAGCCACCATGGAAGAGGAATTCAGAAGGAGGTTGCGAGAGATGCAGATACAGCATAGAGGACCAGTATCAGAGAAGGTCCTACTGGGATGGTCTGATTCTATCCGCAGCGAACTCTGGAAGAAAGCGCTAGCTCTCGAGCAGCAACACCAGGGTAAAGTTCTCCCCTCGATCCATGTAAGCTACTGGTCGCAGTATGAAGTACGAATGCTATTGGGGGAACAACTGAAGCAGGAGTGGACAGCTGAGTTAAGCAGGCTGATCTGGGCAGAGATACAGTTGGACGAGAGCTACAGAGCCCTCCGGTGGTATGTAGTCCAAGAGTGCCTGTGGTCAGTGGATGACAGCCCCACGGAAGGCTTTGACTATGATGGCCTGGGATTGTTGTATTGGAGGCTGTCCGAGGACCCTGACTTTGGGAGTGATCAGGAGTGGCGTTTGGAGGAAATAATGGAGCACAGAGAGCGAAGACTGAATGTCTCGGATGGGCACTGGGCACAGGAAGATTTGGACTTTCTGGCCGTTCAGGAATGGGAGCTGGAGATCGCCTACAGACAGCTGCTAGACTCTGCTCAGCAGCAGGGTGGGGCTCCCTTTGCCTGGGAATATCAGGAAATACCAGTTGACAACTCTGAAATCCTGGCTGAAGAATCGGCAGTGGAAAATCTGGAGATTGCCATCCCCAAAGCTGAAGTGCTGACTGACCTTGATGATCCTGTTTCTGAATGTATGGACTTAATGGACTGTTCAGAGGATGTTATGGATTATGCATCGCCTGCTCAAGTACTGGCAGCAGGACAAAGTACTGCAGACCCCTGCTCTACACCCGTGGCAGTTTTGGAGGCCCAAGGTGAGAAGGTGATGGTTCCTCTTTCCCAGTGGATTTCAGAGATGCAGGGAGGAGAAGCAGCCATTTTCCCTCCCCAACAGTTAGCGGGAGCAGATGGTGTGGGGTTTCCAGCAGAAGTGCTGGCAACAGAGCAGAGTGCTACCAATCTCTGCCCAGCACCGGCAACAACTGTGGAGTTCCAGGGAGCCGGGGCAGTTGGCCCCTCTCTCCAGCAACAAGCTGAGGTAGTAAAGCTTTTACTCCCAGCTGAATCACTGGCATCAGGGCAGAGTGCTACTGGCCTCTGCACACAACTGCAGCTTGAGCTGATATCGGGGGATTGGACTGCGGTCTCCACTCACAGCAACCCAGCAGAAGAGCTGGCAACAGAGCAGAGTGCTGCTAGCCTCTGCTCTCAACTAACAGAAGAGGGAGTTCCTGTGGTAGTGGATGGGACTTTGGTCTTCACTGACACAACCCCAGAAAATGGTGTGACACTGAGACAGGAGGATGTCAACCTTGCTTTGCAAGCACTAGGGAATTTTCACCTACCACAAGTGGATGGGAATTCAGTCTCCACTTGTATACCCCAGGGATGCTGGGCAGTTGGCCCAGATCCGCAACAGCATGACGGACTGAGCCCAGTCAGTCTGTCTTCTCTCCAGTGGCTGAAAGGACTCCAGGGAGAAGGGCCAGTCCGGGCCTTTCCCCAGCGGCGGGTATGTTCTCTGAGAGAGGCAGAGGTTGGCTGGGTGAGTAATGCTCTGTTTGGAGCAATTTGTTTTGGGTACTGTGTGGATACCGGCATTGGGGGAATAGAACTATGGACTAACTTCGGAGTCAACCCGTCTGGGGTCTCCTCCTGTGTTAGTCTCCTGCCGAAAGGGGAGATGTGTGACAGACCTAGCCGGGACAGAGGCTTTTGGAGAGGACTGAATGCTAGCCTCTTGCCTTCCGATTATGGGCCAGGGCCTCAAGACAGGAATGCGGATGGGTTATCCCAGCAGACAGACCTGGAACCTTAAGACTACTTTTCCAACATCCTCGAGTTGACCCGTTCGGTGTCCCACTGTGGCTGTTGGACTATTTCCCAGGGGGAGTATTGTCATGAACCTTGGAATACTGAAGTATTTCTCCTTTGAATCTATTACACAGTGGTGGGATTTCTGCCTGTCTTAAGGCTAACCCCCCTCCAGACGGCTCCATGGTCTGGAAGAAAAGCATTGTTCTGTGTTTGACTGTTTATGTACTTTAATTACCCCCTGGGGCTTTTGTGTCATTACACATATCAGTCCTCCTATTCAAGCTATCGGACCAATCCCTGCTGACCCTGTTTCAAGTCCTCATTTGCATGGTCAAGAGGACCTAATTGAGAACTACAATGTACTTTACAATTGAACAATAGGAAAGTGGTTGTGGGGTCTGATCCAATAGTAGCAGAGGAGTGTCGGGACAGTGAAACCGAGCAAGCAGGGGCTTGTTACAATTAGTAACCCCCAACTCTGCTGATCTCCCATTCAGTAGTAACCCCTAGCTCTGCTGATCCCCCATTTAGTAGTAACCCCCATCTCTGCTGATCACCCACTCAATAGTAACCACAAGCTCTGCTGATCCTCCTCTCTCTCCAGTCCCCGCTTACCTCACGCTATATTGCTCCCATGCTGCACACCGCATCTGACATTTGCTAGCTTCTCCTGCTCTGGTCCTCCAGCTCTGGTGATTCTCTGCCATTCAGTCTTTTCTCTCCACAGTCCCTGCTCACCTCCCACTATATTGATCCTATGCTGTTTACTATGTGTAACTGCTAATTTCTGCTGCTCTGGTACCTAGGCTCTGCTGCTCAGTCCTATCTCTGCGGTCCCAACTCACCTCCTGCAATAGTGTTCCCACATTGCACATCGTGTGTGCCGTCTGCTAGTTGCTATCCACTCACCTTCCTGCCGCTCCAAGCTGCACACCAGATGTGATGCCTGCACCAGACACTCTGAGAATATATACACATGAACCTAAAGTGCCTACTGATGATGGTTCACTTGTTGGTGTCCCAGTGCATCCTGGGATATCTCATACCTGCAATACCTCCAAAACAAAGAGAAGCTAACTCTGAATAAAATTGTGGGAGACTTTTAATGAGACTTTGGAGATGCTTTGAGGCACCAAGAAAGCAAAATAAGGTATCAATTTTAGGCAAAACAAACATAACAGTGTGAGCAGCACTGTAAGCTAACTATTTTATTTAGTGACAGTTTATTAAGATGATACAGTTTGATGACTTATGCCCCATACACACGATCATTTTTAATGTCATTTTTAAAACTGACGTTTTTCTTGTCATTTTTTTTCTTGTTTCCTCTCAAGCCTGTCTTGCGTACACACCATCATTTTAAAAAATGTTCAAGAAAAGCGCAGTGACGTACACCACGTACGACGGCACTATAAAGGGGAAGTTCCGTTCGAATGGCGCCACCCTTCATGTTAGTAAAGTTTGTTGAGAGACGATTCGCTCTTTTCAGTCTAGTGCTTTTCAGTCCGTTACAGCATGACGAATGTGCTATCTCCATTACGAACGCTAGTTTTACCAGAACGAGCGCTCCCGTCTCATACTTGATTCTGAGCATGCGCATTTTTTTTCACGTCGTTAAAGCATACACACTATCGTTTTTCACGTCGTTAAAAAAAACGACATGAAAAACGACGTGAAAAAAGAGAGCATGTTCGAAATTTTTAATGCCCGTTTTTCACGTCGTTAAAAATGCTCTGGAGCATACACACGATCATTTTTAATGGCCATTTTTTTTAATGGCATTTTTAACGGCATGAAAAATGATCGTGTGTATGGGGCATTAGTTAAAGATTTTGCAGATGCTAAGCGCAAGAAGAAAGGCTTTTTGTAAATATTGTAGTGTGATGCACAACTGTGATGTATGACTTGTCGGTTCCAATTACCTGTGTAATGTGTATTCTTACAGTCAATAACATTGAGAGAAAAAATCTGACAAGTGTCTCCCTTGGAACCTAACATTTAATTTTTTTTAGAACAAATGCAGTTTAACATTTATTTCAGTTCACTTTTTTATTTGTCATATATATTCATTTATTTGTTGAGGGGCCCCCCGAACTTGAGAGGCCCCCAGGTCTAAATTTTGGCACTGATAGTGAACCTTTAAAGGATTCAGAAATACTGCCATGTTTACCTTATTGTTGCTATCTCAGTGCAATGTTTAAACTTCTCATTTTGGCTCTGTACTCTCAAGCCTCGTACACGCGGCCGAGAATCTCGTCAAGAAAAAACACGTTGTTTTTCTTGACGAGATTCTTGGACAAGAAACTTGTCCCGGCCGAGTGTACACACGCTCCTTTCAAAGAACCCGCGGTTCTTTGAATGGAGCGAACGCGGTGATGTATTCAACTACGACGAGCTTGCGCTCGTCACATTTGATGCCGTCGCCGCCATCTTGCTACACCCTACCTATGCCTAGGAAGCTACCGCGCATTCGTCGAAGTCATTTTGAGCATGTGCGGGCTTCCCGGAGGACAGGTAAGTGTACACACACACACACACTTTTCTCGTCGAGAAACCTGCTGACAAGAATCTTGACGAGAAAAAAGAGAGCAGGTTCTCTATTTTTCTCGTCGAGATTTTTGTCGGTTTTCTTGATGAGAAACATGATAGCCGCGTACACACGACCGATTTACTCGGCAAGAAAGCTCTGCCAGCAAGTTTCTTGCTGGTTCTTGCCGAGAAACTCGGTCGTGTGTATGAGGCTTTAGAACCAAACTGCTAGCAGCATAAGGCAATAATTTGCCATGCTTTTAAATGCTATATGGCAACATGATCTTGTATGGCATTTGATCATTTTCATATTACCAGTCAGTTAACTGTGGCAGAAGAATACAGTTGGCTCTGAGGGGCAGGAAGCCTGAATCCTTCCTTGACCACACCACTTGGAAGAATAATTGCGTGGTTGCCTCTAGCTAAATTAAATGGTGATGCAGTTTTTAGAGAATACAAAACTACAGACACTAGAGGTTTTACTCAAATAGAATTAGAGGCAGCAGCTAGATGATATAGGACCTTATATTTTTGAGACATCCATATATTTTCTACGGAAGCACACACTTCTTCCTTTATTCATGTTTTTTTTTTTTTCATGTGTAGGTCACCGTCAGATAGCAATAATATATGCATGCCGTGTAGGCGCCAGAGGCGGCTCTTTATTAACCTCTTTGCGCCCAGCATACGACTTTAAGCGGCCACAATGTGGCGCTACAATACCGGGAGGCCGTCATTATACGGCCTCCCCTTTCCTCGTTCCCCGCGCGCGCTCCCGAGCGCGCATCGAGGAACTTCTGTGCTGGCCGTGTCCCTTGGACACAGCCATTCACAGATCGCTGTAAATAGCCAATCACAGCGGCTATTTACAGCGCGATCGACGTGCCCAATGAGAGATGATCTCAAATGTAAACATATGAGATCATCTCTCATTGCCGGTTCTCCCTCCTCATACAGACACCGCGAGTGAGGAGGGAGAGCGATCTGTGAGTGTAAGTGAGTTACACACAGCTTCTTTCAGTGCCCAATCAGTGCCCAGTAAAAAAACACAGTGAAAACACAGTGCCCACCTGTGCCATCTGTGCCCACCTGTACCCACCTGTGCCATCTGTGCCCACCTGTGCCACCTGTGATCAGTGCCCATCTGTGCTGCCTCAGTGCACATCTGTGCAATACGTACTCATCAGTGCCCACCTGTGCCACCTCATCCGTGCCCACCTGTGCAATCAGTGCACATCTGTTCCATCTCTTCAATATGCATCTGTGCCACCTCATCTGTGCCGCCTCATTAGTGCCATCTGTGCCGCCTCATTAGTGCCATCTGTGCCGCCTCAGTGCCATCTTTGCCATCAATAAGTGCACATCTGTGCTGCCTCATCAGTGTACATCTGTGCCACCATCTCAGTACCCATGTGTGCCACCTCAGTACCCATGTGTGCCACCTCAGTACCCATCTGTGCCACCTCAGTACCCATCTGTGCCACCTCAGTACCCATCTGTGCCACCTCATTAGTGCCCATCTGTGCCGCCTCATTAGTGCACATCTGTGCCACACACCTGTGAAGTCGCATCACCACCGCCAGCAACCAAAAGATGTCAAAAAGGTGTTTTACCGCTGAGGAGGCATACCAAATTCTTTCCACGCCTGAGAGCAACGGGGAGCTCTCTTTTTTTTAGATTCCGATTCAGGTTCTGAGTCAGACGTAAACTATGAGCCAGTCTTCAGTAGTGGAACAGAGACAGCCTCAGAGGAGGAAGATAGTCGGCCCGCCAAAAGAAGGCGCTCTGGTGAGGCAGCAGTAGCATCCACCAGCACCGCAGTGCCATCCACCAGCACCGCAGTGCCATCCACCAGCACTGCAGTGCCTCTGCAAGAAAGGCCAAGAACCCATGCCGGCCTTCCCTATGCCCTCCAGAACCCCTTGTGGCTTCCTCCTAATTTAGGAGAAGCCAACATTCCCCCTTTCACTGCCCAGCCAGGAGTCCAGGCGAACACGGACAATTTTTCCCCAATCAATTTTTTCAATCTAATTTTTACCGAGGACATGCTATCCAACATTGTCACCCAGTGCAACCTATATGCCCAGCAATTTATTGCAAGTAATCCTACATCATATTATGCCCCTCCCTTCGAGTGGAGAGACCTAACGGTGGAGGAGTTGAAGGTTTTTTTGGCCTCACGTTTTGCATGGGACTCAACCCAAAAAACACTTTTCGTTCCTTTTGGTCCAAACGCCCCATCTACCATATGCCAATCTTCTCCAAAGCAATGCCCAGAACCAGGTACCTCATGATCATGAGGTTTCTCCACTTCAATGATAATACCCAGTGCCCTCCCCGAAATTACCCAAATTATGACAGGCTTTTCAAAATTCGGCCCTTACTAAATTATTTTTCAGAAGTATTCCCCCAGTTATATACCCCGGACCAACGCATATGTGTGGATGAGTCCCTTGTTAAATTTAGTGGCAGGCTTAAAATAAAGCAATTTATCCCCAGCAAAAGGGCCCGCTATGGGGTGAAGGCGTACAAACTATGTGACCGAGTCACAGGGTACCTGTATGGCTTCCTAGTGTACGAAGGGAAGGACACCCAGCTGCATCCCCCCAATTGCCCAGACTACATGGGATCAAGCGGGAAAGTTGTTTGGCAACTCATCAGCCCCCTACTGGACAAAGGCTACCATTTATACGTAGATAACTTTTATACATCTCTTCCCCTGTTTCGCAACCTTTACCTGAAGAAGACGCCAGCATGTGGCACGGTCAGAAAGAACCGGAAGGACTTTCCACAAAGTCTTGTAAATAAGAAGTTGAGAAGAGGAGAGTCGGCAAGTCTGCGAAACCAGGAGGTTCTGGCAGTGAAGTGGAAGGACAGAAGGGATGTATACATGTTATCTTCCATTCACAACGATACCTTTGTGGAAATCCCCAGAAGGAATGGCACCACCATCCAAAAGCCCACATGCATCCAGGACTACAATTCGTTCATGCGGGGAGTCGACTTTAACAACCAAATGCTAGAACCCTATCTTTCCACAAGACAGACATACCATTGGTATAAAAAAGTAGCAATTTTTTTTTCTTTTGGCCATATATAACTCTTATATTATTTACCGCAAGTCGACCCAAAACCCCCTACCCTTCCTTGGCTACCAGGAGGAAATCACCACTGCCCTGATATTCCAGAATGGCCCACCCCAAAACATCCGATCATATGTTCTAAGTCGACTCTCCGAACGTCACTTTCCCGATAAAGTCCCTCCCACAGCAACAAGCCGACGAGGTCAAAAAAAATGTAAGGTGTGTGCCAGTGGAGGAGTCAGACGAGACACAGTTTATTATTGTGCCGAGTGTCCTTCCCAACCAGGCCTCTGTGTAATTGACTGCTTTCGCCGTTACCATACTTCACTAAATTATTAGTGAAGTATGGTAAACGTAATCCTCATTGCCTGCCTTCACACCCCTTATGCTACTGCCTGCTCTGTAACTGACCCCGTCTTGTTTTTCGACCACGCTTCTGCCTAACGATTCTGTACTACCTCTGCCTGATCTGGAACTGACCTTGGACTGTTTGACCATGCTTTTTGCCTACCTCTTGGATTGATCTTGTACCCTGCTACTGGACTAGTGGGATTCGACACAGGGGTCTCACATATGTGAGGGGCTCCAGAAAAGTTTTTCTGGATGAAGAAAACTATTTTTTTTTGTTTTCTCATCCTAGATTAGGGTCTGGAGACTCGGAGGCTTCAAAGAGATTTGGGTGGGAGAAGCCTCTACCCCTGTCCCCATTCTGTCCTGAACAAGGCCCTACTTCTGCCTGCTGCCTGTAGGACCTATGCCATCATGCCTCTGCCTGTCGCATGAACTGACCACACCACATGGACCTGCCTACTACCAGTACTAATATTTTTGGCACTGCTGACAATATCTCTGCCTGCACTGACCCTGGACTGTTTATGGACAGTATCCCTGCCTGCTGCCTGGACGATTGTGTATGCCATTGCTGACGAAGTTCCTGCATGCTGCCTGGACCAGTGCTATCCTGCTGTGTAGAACTGTGCTACTAAAACCACAGGTAATCTTTTGTTTACGCTTTGCTCAGCATAATGTATTTTGGGGTGTAATTCTTGGTATGTGCATGCTATGTGTCCCTAGAACATCTGATGGTGTTCCTTGCATGTTGGGCATCTGTATGTGGACAGGCTGTGTAAAAGTCCCACACATTTGGTATCGCCATGCTCAGGAGGAGTAGCAGAATGTATTTTGGGGTGTCATTTTTGCTATGTAAATGCTATGTGTTGGAGATATCTTATGAACTGACAACTTTGTGTAAAGAAAAATGCGTTTTCATTTTTTTCCACATTTTCCAAATACTTCTGGAAAAAATGAACCATTCAAAAGACTCATTATGCCTCATAGATTATACGTTGGGGTGTTAGCTTTCCAAAATGGGGTCATTTTGTGGGTGTTTCCATTGTCCTGGTGCTCCAGGGCCTTCAAAACTATAATAGGTGGTTGAGAAATTAGATGTGTAATTTATGCTCCTAGATAGAACGCCTGAAGGTGCTACTTCAATGTAGGTCCTCTGTATGTGGACAGGCTGTGTAAAAGTCCCACACATGTGGTATCGCCATACTCAGGAGGAGTAGTAGAATGTATTTTGGGGTGTCATTTTTGCTATGTAAATGCTATGTGTTGGAGATATCTTATAAACTGACAACTTTGTGTAAAAAAAAATGCGTTTTCATTTTTATCCACATTTTCCAAAAACTTCTGGAAAAAAAGGAACCGTTCAAAAGACTCATTATGCCTCATAGATTATACGTTGGGGTGTTAGCTTTCCAAAATAGGGTCATTTTGTGGGTGTTTCCATTGTCCTGGTGCTCCAGGGCCTTCAAAAATGTAATAGGTAGTCAACTACTTAGATGTGTAATTTATGCTCCTAGATAGAACACCTGATGGTGCTCCCTGCATGTTGGGCCTCTGTATGTGGCCAGGCAGTAAGAAAGTCCCACACAGGTGGTATCATAATACTCAGGAGGAGTAGCAGAATGTATTTTGGGGTGTCATTTGTGGTATGCACATGCCATGTGAGAGAAATGAGCTATTACAATGACAATTTTGAGGAAAAAAAATCGTAATTTTGCAAAGAATCGTGGGAAAAAATTACAACTTCAAATAACTCACCATGCCTCTTACTAAATACCTTGGAATGTCTACTTTCCAAAAAGGGGTTATTTGGGGGGCATTTGTACTTTCCTGGCTTGTTAGAGTCTCAAGAAATGAGATAGGCCGCCAGTACATCAGATGTGATACATTTTTTATGATTTGCACTATAGCTTGTGGACTCTAAAACTTTCACACAGACCTAATAATTTCCAAAAATGTTGGGTTATTTTTATCAAAGATATGTAGCAGTATAAATTGTGGCCAAAATGTATGAAGAAAAATAAATAATTAGCAAAATTTTATCACAGAAACTAAGAAAAAAAAGTTTTTTTTCAAAATTTTCGGTCTTTTTTCATTTATAGCGCAAAAAAAAAGGGATTTTTATAACAGCTTACCTGTAAAATCCTTTTCTTGGAGTACATCACGGGACACAGAGCGACTTAGTCATTACTAATGGGTTATATAGTTTACCTTCAGGTGTTGGCACTGGCCAATTCCAAACCGGAAGTACCCTCCCCTATATAAGCCCCTCCCACCCGGGAGCACCTCAGTTTTGTAGCCAAGCAATAAGTGTCCCAAAAAGAGGGGTGGGAGCTCTGTGTCCCGTGATGTACTCCAAGAAAAGGATTTTACAGGTAAGCTGTTATAAAAATCCCTTTTTCTTTTTCGTACATCACGGGACACAGAGCGACTTAGTCATTACTAATGGGACGTCCCAAAGCAATGCCAAATGAGGGGGGGGGTACATAAGCTGGGCGCCATCAGGCATGAGGATCTTTTGCGGCCTGCAACACACTGCGCCCAAAGGCGACATCCTCCTGACTTCTAACGTCTACCTGATAGAATCTAGTAAACGTGTGTACCGAAGACCATGTTGCGGCCTTACATACTTGAGCCAGGGAGGCCTGGTGATGCACTGCCCATGAAGTTCCAACCGCTCTTGTGGAGTGCGCCCTAACTTTGAACGGAGGCGGTCTCTTTCTCAAGCCATAGGCTTGTATTATGACCTGTCGAATCCACTTGGCTAAAGTAGATTTTGATGCTGCCTGACCCTTTCTGGGGCCTTCCGGCAGAACAAACAAAGAATCCGTTCTGCGAATCTGAGCAGTGGCTTTTAGATAAGCTTTAACTGCTCTTACCACATCCAAAGAATGTAATAACTTTTCCTCTACTGAGATAGGTTTGGGGAAAAAAGAAGGAAGAACCACATCTTGGTTCAAATGAAACCTCGATACCACCTTAGGAAGAAAGGCTGGATGAGGACGTAATACTACTCTGTCCTTATGGACAACCAGATATGGCTCCTTACAGGACATAGCTGCTAATTCCGACACTCTTTTAGCCGAACAAATGGCTACTAAGAAAACCAATTTCCTGGTGAGAAGAACCAAGGAAATGTGTTGTAATGGTTCAAACGGTTGTTTCTGTAGAACCGACAGAACCAGGTTTAAGTCCCAAGGACATATGGGAATACTAACCGGAGGGCTAATACGCATCACTCCTTGTATAAAGGCTTTGACTAGTGAATGCGAAGCCAAGGGCCTTTGAAAAAATATTGACAAGGCCGAAATCTGACCCTTGATAGTACTCAAGGCCAGCTTCCTATCTACAGCCCACTGTAGGAAGTCCAGAATCCTCCCTATCATGTACTTACGTGGATGCCATTTCTTGGTCTCACACCACGTAATGTACGCTTTCCAGATCCTATAATAGATCTGCCTGGATACCGGTTTCCTGGCATTGATCATGGTAGATACCACAGAATTAGAGAGCCCTCTCTTTTTCAGAATGTGGGCTTCAATAGCCAGGCCGTCAAACCTAGGGCTGGTAAGGAAGGGTGGTATATCGGTCCTTGCGACAGCAGGTCCGGACGAAGTGGGAGGGTCCAAGGACTCCTCACTGACATTTTTACCATCTCCGCGTACCATGCCCTTCGGGGCCACGCTGGAGCCACCAGAATCACTGGTTTCTTTTCTACCCTGATTCTGCGGAGTAATCGCGGTAACAATTGTGGCGGTGGGAATGCATATATCAGCTTGAACCGATCCCAAGGGAACACTAGGGCATCCGAGCCGCAAGCTAGGGGATCCCTTGTGCGAGACACAAACCTGTCCACCTTTGCGTTGAATCTGGATGCTAGCAGATCTACATCCGGTGTTCCCCACCGCTGGCATATTGCCTGGAAAACCTCGGGGTGAAGAGACCATTCCCCCGGGCATAATTGTTGGCGACTTAGAAAGTCCGCTCTCCAATTTTCCACTCCTGGAATGAAAACCGCGGATATGGCTGGGACATATCTTTCTGCCCACTCCAGGATGCAATTTGCTTCCTTCTGGGCTGCACGACTTTTGGTGCCACCCTGATGATTGATATATGCCACTGCCGTGGCATTGTCTGATTGAATTCTGACAGGGGACCCCTGGAGTTTGGATGTCCATGCTACTAGGGCATACCGGGCTGCTCGTATCTCTAAGAGATTGATGGGCAGGGCCTTTTCTGCTTCTGACCACCTGCCCTGGAGAGACCATTGCTCCAGCACTGCCCCCCAGCCGATGAGGCTGGCATCTGTAGTGACCACCTTCCAAGAAACCGGACTGAAGGGTTTCCCTCTTTCCAGATTCTGGGGCACCAACCACCAATGGAGGCTCTTGCGAACGGAAGGGGACAGGGACATTGGTAAGTCTAAAGCCTGAACTTTTTTGTTCCAGGCTGACAGTATGGCCCTTTGCAAATTCCTTGAATGGAATTGACCGTAGGGTACCGCTTCGAATGAAGCCACCATCTTTCCCAGCAGCCTCATGCAGAGACGTATGGATGGTTTTCTTTTTGTACCCACTAAGTGGGTCAAATTTCTTAAAGACGACACCTTCTCTGGAGGTAAGAAAATCTTTCTCTGATTTGAATCCAGCCTTAGCCCTAAGTATTCCAGACTTTTGACTGGTCTTAGAGCTGACTTGTCCCGGTTGATAATCCAACCGTGATATTCCAGATACTCGATTGTCTTGTGAATAGCTACTTCCAGCTTTTCCACTGAGTGGTCTATTAGTAGCAGGTCGTCTAGATATGCCATTATCGTTACACCCTGTGTTCTTAGATTGGCCAATAATGGGGCCAGAATTTTTGTGAACACTCGTGGTGCTGTGGCCAGACCGAAAGGTAAGGCTCTGAACTGAAAATGGCGCCCTTCTACTGCAAAGCGTAGAAATTTCTGATGGGCCGGAAAGATGGGAATATGCAGATAAGCATCCCTTATGTCGATCGAGGCTAGCCATTCCTGCCCTTGTAGGGCGGTGGCCACTGATCGGATCGACTCCATCCGAAAGGTCCTGATATTTAGGAACTTGTTTAGCCCTTTTAGATTTAATATGGGCCTCACGTCCCCATTTGGTTTGGGGACTGTGAAAAGGTTCGAGTAAAACCCGAATCCGCTTTCTTCCAGGGGAACCTTCATGATTACCCCTTGGAGCAATAGTTGTTCTAGTGCCAGAAGGAGGGATCCTCTCTTTTGGGGATCTCTTGGCACGTTTGACCTCATAAATTGGGCAGGAGGAGTGCCTTTTAACTCCAGCTTGTATCCCAGACTTACTGCGGAGAGCACCCATCTGTCTCTGATGGTGTCCCGCCAGGTCTCTGTGAACAACTGAAGTCTTCCCCCCACCCGATTGAGCGGGGGCAATACTTCATGCCTTAGGGGGAGGTTTTGTACCTCTCTTGATCCAGGGCTTCTTGTTACCCTGTGATTGTCCCTGATTTCTGCCCCCTGAATTTGACCGCGGAGGCCGTCGGAACTGCTTCACAGCCGATGTGCCCGGGACTGGAGAGGTAGGCCTCTTAAAAGAAGGACTTCTACCCTTGTTCTTAACCGGTAAGAGTGAACTTTTACCGGCAGAAATTTTCTGGATATATTTGTCCAGATCTTCTCCAAATAAGCGTTCTCCATGAAATGGGAAGCTAACCAGCAGTTTTTTACAGGGAGCTTCAGCAGACCAGTTTTTGAGCCACAGAAGCCTACGCATATGTACTATAGACAGCGTAAAGCGGGAGGCCTGTTGGATTGTATCCTTTATGGCGTCCACCGCAAAACACAAGGCTCTAGGCAGGTCAGCTAGGGCATGAGCCTGCTGATCTGGTAAGTCCCTTAAGACTTGTTTCAACTGATCTTTCACTGCTTGGCAGACTCCAATCGCTGCTACCGCAGGTTGTGTCACCATACTTGCTGTAGAGAAAGCAGATTTTAGTAAAGACTCCAATTTTTTATCTATTGGGTCTTTGAACATTGGAACATTATCTACTGGACATGTCAGTGATTTGTTAACAGAAGAGATGGCTGCGTCCACTATAGGGACCCTCCATTTTCTTATGAACTTATCCTCCATGGGATAGATCACCGGAAATCTCTTGGGGGGAGCAAATATTTTATCAGGATGCTCCCAATCCTGGTAAATAAGCCCTTCTAATAAAGGGTGGATTGGGAAGGAACAGACCGCCTGGGGAGCTTTTAGCGACCCCAGCGAGGAAACCGTAGTGGATGGTGGTTCCGCCAGAGGCATTTTAAATGCTGATCGGACCATGTTAGTCAGAGACTGAACCCATAATCTTTCAGCCTGAGAAGCTGAGAAAGGTTCTTCCACTGTTGATTCCTCTATAAGTGAATCAACCTCATCCTGATCCCCTTCAGGTAGGTCGATCTCTGTGTGGGGCTGTTCCTCCACTAACAGGCACTCTGAAGGAGGAGACGGAGATCGGACGCGCTTTTCCTGTGACAGGGAAGCAGCGATCAATGCTGTTAATCTCTCTTCCAATCCTCCCAGAGTTGAGGATAAAACCTCCTCTGTTATATATACAGGAGCAGGTGGACTGGGGACAGCCGCAGCACCAGGCATTCCTGCGGGGTTTCTACGGCTACTGACCTCTGCATTCTCAGGGGAGATTGGTGCAGTGCAAGCATGCCCAATATCCTCAGAGCCCGATGGAGACCCCTTTGGCTTCCTGGAAGATCTATTTCCGGAGCGTCTGGACGACATATCCTTTAAGCACAAAGCTGAGGTATTCCCGTCGTCATACACCAATTTTTGCTGGTAATAGTCTAACACAGGTGCTGCTATATACCAGCTGGTGTCCACTAAAGTGCCTTTCTATGGGGATGCCTGCATCAACCGCCTCTGTGTGCCACTGTTTGTTGCTAGCTCTGTTTGCATGCAGCTGACACTTGTACTGTGTCTTTTAACCATGCTGGGACGCCCGCACATGCGCAGAAGCGCCGCGGCGCGCATCGAGCGTCATCCACCCGCCCCGCCCCTTTTTTTTCATAGGAGGCGCGTGCACGCGCCCCGCGCGCGCGCCCGTGCGCCAATGGCGCCCTTTTCGAAAACCAACAGAGGACTAGGAGCCAGGGCCCTTTTTGCCGGAGGGCCTGTGCGGTGGATGAACGCAGCAACAGGGCAGAGGAAGTGGATTCCCTCAGAGAAACTTACCAGCTGCCTGGATCTTTTGAGTTGAGAAAACCAAAGATCCACATTTACAAGAAAAATGGACTACAGCGGCCTCTAGTGGTTTAACACAGGTACCGCGGTCCCTGTTTTTTTTTTTTTTTTTCTTGACTACTATTAAAATTTTACATTTTCAGTAGTTATAGGCAAACACAGATATTTAGCGGGAATACCGTTAGGTAACAGACAGAAAGACAAATTAGGCTTGGGGGTCCCCCAATAGAACCAAGTTCCTGAGGGCCCCCACTTACCTGATCCCCGCCGCAGGACTTTGTTTGGTCCACAAAAGTCCAAACTTCACCTATCACGGCAGGCATTGTAATTAAACCTTCAGGGACCGGGTTCCCAAGGATTCCACTCCCCTGGACCTGTATAGCACCCTGCACAGACAGCGTCTTGGTCGTGGGTATGACCAGAGCTCTGGATCCCAGGGTCCAGCCCTCCTAAGAGAAGCATTACAGGCAAAACCTTGCTCTTCTGCTGCAAGGCCCGGGTACCGACCGTTTAGCTATGAAGCTTTTTTGGTGGGATCCGGAACAGCTTACTAAGGCCCAAAAGAACCTGTACGCAAGCCCAGTGAAAACACATGTTACTCTTTGGCCAACACCTTAGACACTGGCAAAAAACTGAGGTGCTCCCGGGTGGGAGGGGCTTATATAGGGGAGGGTACTTCCGGTTTGGAATTGGCCAGTGCCAACACCTGAAGGTAAACTATATAACCCATTAGTAATGACTAAGTCGCTCTGTGTCCCGTGATGTACGAAAAAGAAATAAAAAACCCAGAGGAGATCAAATACCACCAAAAGAAAGCTCTATTTGTATGAAAAAAAGGACAAAAAAATAATTTGGGTACAGTGTTGCATGACTGAGTAATTGTCATTCAAAGTGTGACAGCACTGAAAGCTGAAAATTGGTCTGGGCAGGAGGGGTGTTTAAGTGCCCAGTAAGCAAGTGGTTAATTAGGCAAATTAGGCAATCGCCTTAGGCCTCGCCCTCAGAACGGCCTTGCGCGATTGCCTAATTTGCCTTTCAGGTCAGTGTGTGTGTTGACTCCGACTTGCAAGCCGGCGGGGTGAGAGCGCTGCACACAGCAGCAGACTGAGCTGCTGATCCACCGCGGTCCGGTCCGCGGCGGCGGACAAGGGATACAACACTTTTCAAACGATCTGCCTGCCTGCGTCAAATAGGAGGCTCCACCGCCGCTGCGCCGTCCTCCTAGCCTTTCCCCTAAAGTCGGCGGCCCTAGCGCATGGCGGGAGTTGAAGTTCTCCCAGAGACTACAACTCCCAGATTGTACTGCAGGGCACTCAGAGAGAGAACGTCACGTGTTGTCCTGCTGCCTTTAGTAGGGGACCGAGGCGAGGAGGAGCAGGTAGGTACATATATCTACTAAATGGCTGTGTGCCTGGATAGGAGGAGCGGCGGGGACAGCTGCTAATGGAGGAATTGATCTGTCCATATTCCTCCTGCAGCCGCTGAATGACCGCTTCTTCTGCGGGCGTTCATTGGCTGCAGAAAGAATATGGAAAGTTCAATTCCTCCATTTGCAGCTGTCCCCGCCGCTCCTCCTATGCAGGCACACAGGAGGACGGCACAGGCGGGCATTTACGTTCTCTCTGGGCGGTCGGCCAAACTGCTGCAGGCGCTGGGATGGGATCTATGCACCGGAGCTCCTCCTATCGAACTTATTTTCCGGCTGTGCTCCCTGGTTTCTCCCAGTTCTCCCTGCATACCCCCTCTGCTCCCTGGCTCCCCCCAGTGCTCTCTGGTCCCCTCTGTGCTCCCTTGCTCCCCCCAGTGCTCTCTGGTCCCCCGTGCTCCTGGCTCCCCCTACTGTGCTGTTCAGTTCCTCTCCCTCCCCCCCCCACTGTGCTGTTCAGTCCCCCCCTGTGCTCCCTGGCTCCCCCACAGTGTGCTCCCTCCCCACTGCTCCCCAGCTTCCCCCCAGCGCTCTCTGGTCCCCTCTGTGCTCCCTGGCTCCCCACAGTGCTCTCTGGTCCCTTCTGTGCTCCCTGGCTTCCCCCAGTGCTTTCTGGTCCCCTGTTCTCCCTGGCTCCCCCTACTGTGCTGTCCAGTCCCCCCCACTGCCCCCCATGCTCTCCCCCTGTGCTCCCCAGCTCCCCCACAGTGCTCTCTGGTCCTCTCTGTGCTCCCTGGCTCCCCCCATGCTCCCCCACTGCACCCCAGCTCCCCCCCAGTGCTCTCTGGTCCCCTCTGTGCTTCCTGGCTCCCCCACAGTGCTCCCTGGCTCCCCCCAGTGCTCTCTGGTCCCCCGTGCTCCCCGGCTCCCCATACTGTGCTGTCCAGTCCCCCCCACTGCCCCCCATGCTCTCCCCCCCACTGTGCTGTCCAGTCCCCCCTGGCTCCCCACAGTGCTCTCCCCCCCCACAGTGCACTCTGGTCCTCTCTGTGCTCTCTGGCTCCCCCATGCTCTCCCCCCACTGCTCCCCAGCTCCCCCAAAGTGCTCTCCGGTCCCCTCTGTGCTCCCTGGCTCCCCCCATGCTCTCCCCGCTCTGTGCTGTCCAGTCCCCCCCCCCACTGCTCTCCACCTCCCCCCAGTGCTCTGTGCTCCCTGGCTCCCCCTACACTGATATCCCCCCATAGTGCTCTCTTGTCCTCCCTGTCTCCCCCCATACTCTCCCCCCAGTGCTCTCTGACCCCTGTGCTCCCTGACTCCCCCCAACAGTGCTCTCCAGCCCCCCAGAGCTCTCTGCTTCCCCCGTTCTCGCTAACCCCTCCCAGTTCTACCTGCACCCCCAGTGCTCTCTGCCCCCTGTGCTGTCCAGTCCCCCCTAGTGCTCTCTGGTCCCCTCTGTGCTCCCTGGCTCCCCCCAGTGCTCTCTGGTGCCCCGTGCTCCCTGGTCCCCTGTGCTCCCTGGCACCCCCTACTGTGCTGTCCAGTCCCCCCACTGTCCCCCATGCTCCCCCCCTGTGCTCCCTGGCTCCCCCACAGTGCTCTTTGGTCCTCTCTGTGCTCCCTGGCTCCCCCCATGCTCTCCCCCCCTCACTGCTCCCCAGCTCCCCCCAGTGCTCTCTGGTCCCCTCTGTGCTCCCTGGCTCCCCCACAGTGCTCTCTGGTCCCTTCTGTGCTCCCTGGCTCCCCCCAGTGGTCTCTGGTCCCCCGTGCTCCCTGGCTCCCCCTACTGTGCTGTCCAGTCCACCCCATGCTCTCCCCCCCACTGTACTGTCCAGTCCCCCCTGTGCTCCCTGGC